>CANPUZ010000024.1:0-600000 GCA_947579665.1 Sympetrum striolatum
GGAAAAAAATTGAAATTTCGCTAAAATTATTCGTTTTTCTTGCTTTTTTCGGTGAAATCTCGATAAAATAAGGAAAATTAAGGGAAAAAAGAGGATAAAAATTGATATTTCGCTAAAATTATTCGTTTTTCTTGCTTTTTTCGGTCAAATCTCGATAAAATAAGGAAAATTAAGGGAAAAAAAGACTAAAAAAATTGAAATTTCGCTAAAATTATTCGTTTTTCTTGCTTTTTTCGGTCAAATCTCGATAAAATTAGGAAAATTAAGGGAAAAAAGAGGGAAAAAATTGAAATTTTGCTCAAATTATTCGTTTTTCTTGCTTTTTTTGGTCAAATCTCGATAAAATAAGGAATATTAAGGGAAAAAAAGGATAAAATAGAAATTTCGCTAAAATTATTCGTTTTTCTTGCTTTTTTCGGTCAAATCTCGATAAAATAAGGAAAATTAAGGGAAAAAAAGAGGAAAAAAATTGAAATTTCGCTAAAATTATTCGATTTTCTTGCCTTTTTCGGTCAAATCTCGATAAAATAAGGAAAATTAAGGGAAAAAAAGAGGATAAAAATTGATATTTCGCTAAAATTATTCGTTTTTCTTGCTTTTTTCGGTCAAATCTCGATAAAATAAGAAAATCAAGGGAAAAAAGATGATAAAAATTGATATTTCGCTAAAATTATTCGTTTTTCTTGCTTTTTATGGTCAAATCTCGATAAAATAAGGAAAATAGGGAAAAAAGATGATATAAATTGATATTTAGCTAAAAGTATTCGTTTTTCTTGATTTTTTCGGTCAAATCTCGATAAAATAAGGAAAATTAAGGGATAAAAAGAGGAAAAAAATTGAAATTCCGCTAAAATTGTTCGTTTTTCTAGCTTTTTTCGGTCAAGTCTCCATAAAATGAGGAAAATTAAGGGAAAAAAATAGGAAAAAAATCTAAATTTCGCTAAAATTATTCGTTTTTCTTGCTTTTTTCGGTCAAATCTCGATAAAATAAGGAAAATTAAGGGAAAAAAGAGGAAAAAAATTGAAATTTCGCTAAAATTATTCGTTTTTCTTGCTTTTTTCGGTCAAATCTCGATAAAATGAGGAAAATTAAGGGAAAAAAAGAGGATGAAAATTGAAATTTCGCTAAAATTATTCGTTTTTCTTGCTTTTTTCGGTCAAATCTCGATAAAATTAGGAAAATTAAGGGAAAAAAAGAGGAAAAAATTTGAAATTTCGCAAAAATGATTCGTTTTTCTTGCTTTTTTCGGTCAAATCTCGATAAAATGAGGAAAATTAAGGGAATAAAAGAGGATAAAAATTGATATTTCGCTAAAATTATTCGTTTTTCTTGCTTTTTTCGGACAAACCTCGATAAAATAAGGAAAATTAAGGGAAAAAAAGAGGAAAAAAATTGAAATTTCGCTAAAATTATTTTATTTTCTAGCCTTTTTCGGTCAAATCTCGATAAAATAAGGAAAATTAAGGGAAAAAAGAGGATAAAAATTGATTTTTTGCTAAAATTATTCGTTTTTCTTACTTTTTTCGGTCAAATCTCGATAAAATAAGGAAAATTAAGGGAAAAAAAGAGGAAAAAAATTGAAATTTCGCTAAAATTATTCGTTTTCCTTGCTTTTTTCGGTGAAATCTCGATAAAATAAGGAAAATTAAGGGAAAAAAGAGGATAAAAATTGATATTTCGCTAAAATTATTCGTTTTTCTTGCTTTTTTCGGTCAAATCTCGTTAAATGAGGAGAATGAAGGAAAAAAAGAGGAAAAAATTGAAAATTCGCTAAAATTATACGTTTTTCTAACTTTTTTCGCTCAAATCTCGATAAAATAAGGAAAATTAAGGGAAAAAAAGTGGGAGAAAATTGAAATTTCGCTAAAATTATTCGTTTTTCTTGCTTTTTTCGGTCAAATCTCGATAAAATAAGGAAAATTAACGGAAAAAAAGAGGTTAAAAATTGAAATTTCGCTAAAATTATTCGTTTTTCTTGCTTTTTTCGGTCAAATCTCGATAAAATTAGGAAAATTAAGCGAAAAAAAGAGGAAAAAAATTGAAATTTCGCTAAAATTATTCGTTTTTCTTGCTATTTTCGGTCAAATCTCGAAAAAATAAGGAAAATTAAGGGAATAAAAGAGGATAAAAATTGATATTTCGCTAAAATTATTCGTTTTTCTTGCTTTTTTCGGACATACCTCGATAAAATAAGGAAAATTAAGGGAAAAAAAGAGGAAAAAAATTGAAATTTCGCAAAAATGATTCGTTTTTCTTGCTTTTTTCGGTCAAATCTCGATAAAATGAGGAAAATTAAGGGAATAAAAGAGGATAAAAATTGATATTTCGCTAAAATTATTCGTTTTTCTTGCTTTTTTCGGACAAACCTCGATAAAATAAGGAAAATTAAGGGAAAAAAAGAGGAAAAAAATTGAAATTTCGCTAAAATTATTTTATTTTCTAGCCTTTTTCGGTCAAATCTCGATAAAATAAGGAAAATTAAGGGATAAAAGAGGATAAAAATTGATTTTTTGCTAAAATTATTCGTTTTTCTTACTTTTTTCGGTCAAATATCGATAAAATAAGGAAAATTAAGGGAAAAAAAGAGGAAAAAAATTGAAATTTCGCTAAAATTATTCGTTTTTCTTGCTTTTTTCGGTGAAATCTCGATAAAATAAGGAAAATTAAGGGAAAAAAGAGGATAAAAATTGATATTTCGCTAAAATTATTCGTTTTTCTTGCTTTTTTCGGTCAAATCTCGTTAAATGAGGAGAATGAAGGAAAAGAAGAGGAAAAAAATTGAAAATTCGCTAAAATTATACGTTTTTCTTGCTATTTTCGGTCAAATCTCGAAAAAATAAGGAAAATTAAGGGAATAAAAGAGGATAAAAATTGATATTTCGCTAAAATTATTCGTTTTTCTTGCTTTTTTCGGACATACCTCGATAAAATAAGGAAAATTAAGCGAAAAAAGAGGAAAAAAATTGAAATTTCGCTAAAATTATTCGTTTTTCTTGCTTTTTTATGTCAAATCTCGATAAAATAAGGAAAATTAAGGGAAAAAAAGACTAAAAAAATTGAAATTTCGCTAAAATTATTCGTTTTTCTTGCTTTTTTCGGTCAAATCTCGATAAAATTAGGAAAATTAAGGGAAAAAAAGAGGAAAAAAATTGAAATTTCGCAAAAATGATTCGTTTTTCTTGCTTTTTTCGGTCAAATCTCGATAAAATGAGGAAAATTAAGGGAATAAAAGAGGATAAAAATTGATATTTCGCTAAAATTATTCGTTTTTCTTGCTTTTTTCGGACAAACCTCGATAAAATAAGGAAAATTAAGGGAAAAAAAGAGGATAAAAATTGATTTTTTGCTAAAATTATTCGTTTTTCTTACTTTTTTCGGTCAAATCTCGATAAAATAAGGAAAATTAAGGGAAAAAAAGAGGAAAAAAATTGAAATTTCGCTAAAATTATTCGTTTTTCTTGCTTTTTTCGGTGAAATCTCGATAAAATAAGGAAAATTAAGGGAAAAAAGAGGATAAAAATTGATATTTCGCTAAAATTATTCGTTTTTCTTGCTTTTTTCGGTCAAATCTCGTTAAATGAGGAGAATGAAGGAAAAAAAGAGGAAAAAAATTGAAAATTCGCTAAAATTATACGTTTTTCTAACTTTTTTCGCTCAAATCTCGATAAAATAAGGAAAATTAAGGGAAAAAAAGTGGGAGAAAATTGAAATTTCGCTAAAATTATTCGTTTTTCTTGCTTTTTTCGGTCAAATCTCGATAAAATAAGGAAAATTAACGGAAAAAAAGAGGTTAAAAATTGAAATTTCGCTAAAATTATTCGTTTTTCTTGCTTTTTTCGGTCAAATCTCGATAAAATTAGGAAAATTAAGCGAAAAAAAGAGGAAAAAAATTGAAATTTCGCTAAAATTATTCGTTTTTCTTGCTATTTTCGGTCAAATCTCGAAAAAATAAGGAAAATTAAGGGAATAAAAGAGGATAAAAATTGATATTTCGCTAAAATTATTCGTTTTTCTTGCTTTTTTCGGACATACCTCGATAAAATAAGGAAAATTAAGGGAAAAAAAGAGGAAAAAAATTGAAATTTCGCAAAAATGATTCGTTTTTCTTGCTTTTTTCGGTCAAATCTCGATAAAATGAGGAAAATTAAGGGAATAAAAGAGGATAAAAATTGATATTTCGCTAAAATTATTCGTTTTTCTTGCTTTTTTCGGACAAACCTCGATAAAATAAGGAAAATTAAGGGAAAAAAAGAGGAAAAAAATTGAAATTTCGCTAAAATTATTTTATTTTCTAGCCTTTTTCGGTCAAATCTCGATAAAATAAGGAAAATTAAGGGATAAAAGAGGATAAAAATTGATTTTTTGCTAAAATTATTCGTTTTTCTTACTTTTTTCGGTCAAATATCGATAAAATAAGGAAAATTAAGGGAAAAAAAGAGGAAAAAAATTGAAATTTCGCTAAAATTATTCGTTTTTCTTGCTTTTTTCGGTGAAATCTCGATAAAATAAGGAAAATTAAGGGAAAAAAGAGGATAAAAATTGATATTTCGCTAAAATTATTCGTTTTTCTTGCTTTTTTCGGTCAAATCTCGTTAAATGAGGAGAATGAAGGAAAAGAAGAGGAAAAAAATTGAAAATTCGCTAAAATTATACGTTTTTCTTGCTATTTTCGGTCAAATCTCGAAAAAATAAGGAAAATTAAGGGAATAAAAGAGGATAAAAATTGATATTTCGCTAAAATTATTCGTTTTTCTTGCTTTTTTCGGACATACCTCGATAAAATAAGGAAAATTAAGCGAAAAAAAGAGGAAAAAAATTGAAATTTCGCTAAAATTATTCGTTTTTCTTGCTTTTTTATGTCAAATCTCGATAAAATAAGGAAAATTAAGGGAAAAAAAGACTAAAAAAATTGAAATTTCGCTAAAATTATTCGTTTTTCTTGCTTTTTTCGGTCAAATCTCGATAAAATTAGGAAAATTAAGGGAAAAAAAGAGGAAAAAAATTGAAATTTCGCAAAAATGATTCGTTTTTCTTGCTTTTTTCGGTCAAATCTCGATAAAATGAGGAAAATTAAGGGAATAAAAGAGGATAAAAATTGATATTTCGCTAAAATTATTCGTTTTTCTTGCTTTTTTCGGACAAACCTCGATAAAATAAGGAAAATTAAGGGAAAAAAAGAGGATAAAAATTGATTTTTTGCTAAAATTATTCGTTTTTCTTACTTTTTTCGGTCAAATCTCGATAAAATAAGGAAAATTAAGGGAAAAAAAGAGGAAAAAAATTGAAATTTCGCTAAAATTATTCGTTTTTCTTGCTTTTTTCGGTGAAATCTCGATAAAATAAGGAAAATTAAGGGAAAAAAGAGGATAAAAATTGATATTTCGCTAAAATTATTCGTTTTTCTTGCTTTTTTCGGTCAAATCTCGATAAAATAAGGAAAATTAAGGGAAAAAAAGACTAAAAAAATTGAAATTTCGCTAAAATTATTCGTTTTTCTTGCTTTTTTCGGTCAAATCTCGATAAAATTAGGAAAATTAAGGGAAAAAAGAGGGAAAAAATTGAAATTTTGCTCAAATTATTCGTTTTTCTTGCTTTTTTTGGTCAAATCTCGATAAAATAAGGAATATTAAGGGAAAAAAAGGATAAAATAGAAATTTCGCTAAAATTATTCGTTTTTCTTGCTTTTTTCGGTCAAATCTCGATAAAATAAGGAAAATTAAGGGAAAAAAAGAGGAAAAAAATTGAAATTTCGCTAAAATTATTCGATTTTCTTGCCTTTTTCGGTCAAATCTCGATAAAATAAGGAAAATTAAGGGAAAAAAAGAGGATAAAAATTGATATTTCGCTAAAATTATTCGTTTTTCTTGCTTTTTTCGGTCAAATCTCGATAAAATAAGAAAATCAAGGGAAAAAAGATGATAAAAATTGATATTTCGCTAAAATTATTCGTTTTTCTTGCTTTTTATGGTCAAATCTCGATAAAATAAGGAAAATAGGGAAAAAAGATGATATAAATTGATATTTAGCTAAAAGTATTCGTTTTTCTTGATTTTTTCGGTCAAATCTCGATAAAATAAGGAAAATTAAGGGATAAAAAGAGGAAAAAAATTGAAATTCCGCTAAAATTGTTCGTTTTTCTAGCTTTTTTCGGTCAAGTCTCCATAAAATGAGGAAAATTAAGGGAAAAAAATAGGAAAAAAATCTAAATTTCGCTAAAATTATTCGTTTTTCTTGCTTTTTTCGGTCAAATCTCGATAAAATAAGGAAAATTAAGGGAAAAAAGAGGAAAAAAATTGAAATTTCGCTAAAATTATTCGTTTTTCTTGCTTTTTTCGGTCAAATCTCGATAAAATGAGGAAAATTAAGGGAAAAAAAGAGGATGAAAATTGAAATTTCGCTAAAATTATTCGTTTTTCTTGCTTTTTTCGGTCAAATCTCGATAAAATTAGGAAAATTAAGGGAAAAAAAGAGGAAAAAATTTGAAATTTCGCAAAAATGATTCGTTTTTCTTGCTTTTTTCGGTCAAATCTCGATAAAATGAGGAAAATTAAGGGAATAAAAGAGGATAAAAATTGATATTTCGCTAAAATTATTCGTTTTTCTTGCTTTTTTCGGACAAACCTCGATAAAATAAGGAAAATTAAGGGAAAAAAAGAGGAAAAAAATTGAAATTTCGCTAAAATTATTTTATTTTCTAGCCTTTTTCGGTCAAATCTCGATAAAATAAGGAAAATTAAGGGAAAAAAGAGGATAAAAATTGATTTTTTGCTAAAATTATTCGTTTTTCTTACTTTTTTCGGTCAAATCTCGATAAAATAAGGAAAATTAAGGGAAAAAAAGAGGAAAAAAATTGAAATTTCGCTAAAATTATTCGTTTTTCTTGCTTTTTTCGGTGAAATCTCGATAAAATAAGGAAAATTAAGGGAAAAAAGAGGATAAAAATTGATATTTCGCTAAAATTATTCGTTTTTCTTGCTTTTTTCGGTCAAATCTCGTTAAATGAGGAGAATGAAGGAAAAAAAGAGGAAAAAAATTGAAAATTCGCTAAAATTATACGTTTTTCTAACTTTTTTCGCTCAAATCTCGATAAAATAAGGAAAATTAAGGGAAAAAAAGTGGGAGAAAATTGAAATTTCGCTAAAATTATTCGTTTTTCTTGCTTTTTTCGGTCAAATCTCGATAAAATAAGGAAAATTAACGGAAAAAAAGAGGTTAAAAATTGAAATTTCGCTAAAATTATTCGTTTTTCTTGCTTTTTTCGGTCAAATCTCGATAAAATTAGGAAAATTAAGCGAAAAAAAGAGGAAAAAAATTGAAATTTCGCTAAAATTATTCGTTTTTCTTGCTATTTTCGGTCAAATCTCGAAAAAATAAGGAAAATTAAGGGAATAAAAGAGGATAAAAATTGATATTTCGCTAAAATTATTCGTTTTTCTTGCTTTTTTCGGACATACCTCGATAAAATAAGGAAAATTAAGGGAAAAAAAGAGGAAAAAAATTGAAATTTCGCAAAAATGATTCGTTTTTCTTGCTTTTTTCGGTCAAATCTCGATAAAATGAGGAAAATTAAGGGAATAAAAGAGGATAAAAATTGATATTTCGCTAAAATTATTCGTTTTTCTTGCTTTTTTCGGACAAACCTCGATAAAATAAGGAAAATTAAGGGAAAAAAAGAGGAAAAAAATTGAAATTTCGCTAAAATTATTTTATATTCTAGCCTTTTTCGGTCAAATCTCGATAAAATAAGGAAAATTAAGGGATAAAAGAGGATAAAAATTGATTTTTTGCTAAAATTATTCGTTTTTCTTACTTTTTTCGGTCAAATATCGATAAAATAAGGAAAATTAAGGGAAAAAAAGAGGAAAAAAATTGAAATTTCGCTAAAATTATTCGTTTTTCTTGCTTTTTTCGGTGAAATCTCGATAAAATAAGGAAAATTAAGGGAAAAAAGAGGATAAAAATTGATATTTCGCTAAAATTATTCGTTTTTCTTGCTTTTTTCGGTCAAATCTCGTTAAATGAGGAGAATGAAGGAAAAGAAGAGGAAAAAAATTGAAAATTCGCTAAAATTATACGTTTTTCTTGCTATTTTCGGTCAAATCTCGAAAAAATAAGGAAAATTAAGGGAATAAAAGAGGATAAAAATTGATATTTCGCTAAAATTATTCGTTTTTCTTGCTTTTTTCGGACATACCTCGATAAAATAAGGAAAATTAAGCGAAAAAAAGAGGAAAAAAATTGAAATTTCGCTAAAATTATTCGTTTTTCTTGCTTTTTTATGTCAAATCTCGATAAAATAAGGAAAATTAAGGGAAAAAAAGACTAAAAAAATTGAAATTTCGCTAAAATTATTCGTTTTTCTTGCTTTTTTCGGTCAAATCTCGATAAAATTAGGAAAATTAAGGGAAAAAAAGAGGAAAAAAATTGAAATTTCGCAAAAATGATTCGTTTTTCTTGCTTTTTTCGGTCAAATCTCGATAAAATGAGGAAAATTAAGGGAATAAAAGAGGATAAAAATTGATATTTCGCTAAAATTATTCGTTTTTCTTGCTTTTTTCGGACAAACCTCGATAAAATAAGGAAAATTAAGGGAAAAAAAGAGGATAAAAATTGATTTTTTGCTAAAATTATTCGTTTTTCTTACTTTTTTCGGTCAAATCTCGATAAAATAAGGAAAATTAAGGGAAAAAAAGAGGAAAAAAATTGAAATTTCGCTAAAATTATTCGTTTTTCTTGCTTTTTTCGGTGAAATCTCGATAAAATAAGGAAAATTAAGGGAAAAAAGAGGATAAAAATTGATATTTCGCTAAAATTATTCGTTTTTCTTGCTTTTTTCGGTCAAATCTCGTTAAATGAGGAGAATGAAGGAAAAAAAGAGGAAAAAAATTGAAAATTCGCTAAAATTATACGTTTTTCTACCTTTTTTCGCTCAAATCTCGATAAAATAAGGAAAATTAAGGGAAAAAAAGTGGGAGAAAATTGAAATTTCGCTAAAATTATTCGTTTTTCTTGCTTTTTTCGGTCAAATCTCGATAAAATAAGGAAAATTAACGGAAAAAAAGAGGTTAAAAATTGAAATTTCGCTAAAATTATTCGTTTTTCTTGCTTTTTTCGGTCAAATCTCGATAAAATTAGGAAAATTAAGCGAAAAAAAGAGGAAAAAAATTGAAATTTCGCTAAAATTATTCGTTTTTCTTGCTATTTTCGGTCAAATCTCGAAAAAATAAGGAAAATTAAGGGAATAAAAGAGGATAAAAATTGATATTTCGCTAAAATTATTCGTTTTTCTTGCTTTTTTCGGACATACCTCGATAAAATAAGGAAAATTAAGCGAAAAAAAGAGGAAAAAAATTGAAATTTCGCTAAAATTATTAGTTTGTCTTGCTTTTTTCGGTCAAATCTCGATAAAATATGGAAAATAAAGGGAAAAAAGAGGATAAAAATTGATATTTTGCTAAAATTATTCGTTTTTCTTACTTTTTTCGGTCAAATCTCGATAAAATAAGGAAAATTAAGGGAAAAAAAGACTAAAAAAATTGAAATTTCGCTAAAATTATTCGTTTTTCTTGCTTTTTTCGGTCAAATCTCGATAAAATAAGGAAAATTAAGGGAAAAAAGATGATAAAAATTGATATTTCGCTAAAATTATTCGTTTTTCTTGCTTTTTTCGGTCAAATCTTGATAAAATGTGGAAAATTAAGGGAAAAAAAGAGGAAAAATATTGAAATTTCGCTAAAATTATTCGTTTTTCTTGCTTTTTTATGTCAAATCTCGATAAAATAAGGAAAATTAAGGGAAAAAAAGACTAAAAAAATTGAAATTTCGCTAAAATTATTCGTTTTTCTTGCTTTTTTCGGTCAAATCTCGATAAAATTAGGAAAATTAAGGGAAAAAAGAGGGAAAAAATTGAAATTTTGCTAAAATTGTTCGTTATTCTAGCTTTTTTCGGTCAAATCTCAATAAAATAAGGAAATTTAAGGGAAAAAAATTGAAATTTCGCTAAAATTATGCGTTTTTCTTGCTTTTTTCGGTCAAATCTCGATAAAATAAGGAAAATTAAGGGAAAAAAAGAAGAAAAAAATTGAAATTTCGCAAAAATTATTCGTTTTTCTTGCTTTTTTCGGTCAAATCTCGATAAAATAAAGAAAATTAAGGGATGAAAAGAGGAAAAAAATTGAAATTTTGCTCAAATTATTCGTTTTTCTTGCTTTTTTTGGTCAAATCTCGATAAAATAAGGAAAATTAAGGGAAAAAAAGAGAATAAAAATTGATATTTCGCTAAAATTATTCGTTTTTCTTGCTTTTTTCGGTCAAATCTTAATAAAATAAGGAAAATTAAGGGAAAAAAGATGATAAAAATTGATATTTCGCTCAAATTATTCGTTTTTCTTGCTTTTTTTGGTAAAATCTCGATAAAATAAGGAAAATTAAGGGAAAAAAGAGGGAAAAAATTGAAATTTTGCTCAAATTATTCGTTTTTCTTGCTTTTTACGGTCAAATCTCGATAAAATAAGGAAAATTAAAGGAAAATAAGAGGATAAATTTGATATTTCGCTAAAATTATTCGTTTTTCTTGCTTTTTTCGGTCAAATCTCGATAAAATAAGGAAAATTAAGGGAAAAAAAGAGGATAAAAATTGATATTTTGCTAAAATTATTCGTTTTTCTTGCTTTTTTCGGTCAAATCTCGATAAAATAAGGAAAATTAAGGGTAAAAAAGAGGAAAAAATTGAAATTTCGCTAAAATTATTCGTTTTTCTTGCTTTTTTCGGTCAAATCTCGATAAAATAAGGAAAATTAAGGGAAAAAAAGAGGAAAAAACTTGAAATTTCGCAAAAATTATTCGTTTTTCTTGCTTTTTTCGGTCAAATCTCGATAAAATAAGGAAAATAAAGGGAAAAAAAGAGGAAAAAATTGATATTTCGCTAAAATTATTCGTTTTTCTTGCTTTTTTCGGTCAAATCTCGATAAAATAAGGAAAATTAAGAGAAAAAAAGAGGAAAAAAAATTGAAATTTCGCTCAAATTATTCAATTTTCTTGCTTTTTTCGGTCAAATCTCGATAAAATAAGGAAATTTAAGGGAAAAAAAAGAATAAAAATTGATATTTCGCTAAAATTATTCGTTTTTCTTGCTTTTTTCGGTCAAATCTTGATAAAATGTGGAAAATTAAGGGAAAAAAAGAGGAAAAAAATTGAAATTTCGCTAAAATTATTCGTTTTTCTTGCTTTTTTATGTCAAATCTCGATAAAATAAGGAAAATTAAGGGAAAAAAAGACTAAAAAAATTGAAATTTCGCTAAAATTATTCGTTTATCTTGCTTTTTTCGGTCAAATCTCGATAAAATGAGGAAAATTAAGGGAAAAAAAGAGGAAAAAAATTGAAATTTCGCAAAAATTATTCGTTTTTCTTGCTTTTTACGGTCAAATCTCGATAAAATAAGGAAAATTAAGGGAATAAAAGAGGATAAAAATTGAAATTTCGCTAAAATTATTCGTTTTTCTAGCTTTTTTCGGTCAAATCTCGATAAAATAAGGAAAATTATGGGAAAAAAAGAGGAAAAAAATTGAAATTTCGCTAAAATTATTCGTTTTTCTTGCTTTTTTCGGTCAAATCTCGATAAAATAAGGAATATTAAGGGAAAAAAAGATGAAAAAAATTGAAATTTCGCTAAAATTATTCGTTTTTCTTGCTTTTTTCGGTCAAATCTCGATAAAATAAGGAAAATTAAGGGAAAAAAAGAGCAAAAAAATTGAAATTTCGCTAAAATTATTCGTTTTTCTTGCTTTTTTCGGTCAAATCTCGATAAAATAAGGAAAATTAAGGGAAAAAAAGAGGATAAAAATTGATATTTCGCAAAAATTATTCGTTTTTCTTGCTTTTTTCGGTCAAATCTCGATAATATAAGGAATATTAAGGGAAAAAAAGACTAAAAAAATTGAAATTTCGCTAAAATTATTCGTTTTTCTTGCTTTTTTCGGTCAAATCTCGATAAAATTAGGAAAATTAAGGGAAAAAAAGAGGAAAAAAATTGAAATTTAGCTAAAATTATTCGTTTTTCTTGCTTTTTTCGGTCAAATCTCGAAAAAATAAGGAAAATTAAGGGAATAAAAGAGGATAAAAATTGATATTTCGCTAAAATTATTCGTTTTTCTTGCTTTTTTCGGACAAACCTCGATAAAATAAGGAAAATTAAGCGAAAAAAAGAGGAAAAAAATTGAAATTTCGCTAAAATTATTCGTTTTTCTAGCTTTTTTCGGTCAAATCTCGATAAAATAAGGAAAATTAAGGGAAAAAAGAGGATAAAAATTGATATTTTGCTAAAATTATTCGTTTTTCTTACTTTTTTCGGTCAAATCTCGATAAAATAAGGAAAATTAAGGGAAAAAAAAGGAAAAAAATTGAAATTTCGCTAAAATTATTCGTTTTTCTTGCTTTTTTCGGTCAAATCTCGATAAAATAAGGAAAATTAAGGTAAAAAAAGAGGATAAAAATTGATATTTCGCTAAAATTATTCGTTTTTCTTGCTTTTTTCGGTCAAATCTCGAAAAAATAAGAAAATCAAGGGAAAAAAGATGATAAAAATTGATATTTCGCTAAAATTATTCGTTTTTCTTGCTTTTTTCGGTCAAATCTCGATAAAATAAGGAAAATTAAGGGATAAAAAGAGGAAAAATATTGAAATTTTGCTAAAATTGTTCGTTATTCTAGCTTTTTTCGGTCAAATCTCAATAAAATAAGGAAATTTAAGGGAAAAAAATTGAAATTTCGCTAAAATTATGCGTTTTTCTTGCTTTTTTCGGTCAAATCTCGATAAAATAAGGAAAATTAAGGGAAAAAAAGAAGAAAAAAATTGAAATTTCGCAAAAATTATTCGTTTTTCTTGCTTTTTTCGGTCAAATCTCGATAAAATAAAGAAAATTAAGGGGTGAAAAGAGGAAAAAAATTGAAATTTTGCTCAAATTATTCGTTTTTCTTGCTTTTTTTGGTCAAATCTCGATAAAATGAGGAAAATTAAGGGAAAAAAAGAGAATAAAAATTGATATTTCGCTAAAATTATTCGTTTTTCTTGCTTTTTTCGGTCAAATCTTAATAAAATAAGGAAAATTAAGGGAAAAAAGATGATAAAAATTGATATTTCGCTCAAATTATTCGTTTTTCTTGCTTTTTTTGGTAAAATCTCGATAAAATAAGGAAAATTAAGGGAAAAAAGAGGGAAAAAATGGAAATTTTGCTCAAATTATTCGTTTTTCTTGCTTTTTACGGTCAAATCTCGTTAAAATAAGGAAAATTAAAGGAAAATAAGAGGATAAATTTGATATTTCGCTAAAATTATTCGTTTTTCTTGCTTTTTTCGGTCAAATCTCGATAAAATAAGGAAAATTAAGGGAAAAAAAGAGGATAAAAATTGATATTTTGCTAAAATTATTCGTTTTTCTTGCTTTTTTCGGTCAAATCTCGATAAAATAAGGAAAATTAAGGGTAAAAAAGAGGAAAAAATTGAAATTTCGCTAAAATTATTCGTTTTTCTTGCTTTTTTCGGTCAAATCTCGATAAAATAAGGAAAATTAAGGGAAAAAAAGAGGAAATAACTTGAAATTTCGCAAAAATTATTCGTTTTTCTTGCTTTTTTCGGTCAAATCTCGATAAAATAAGGAAAATAAAGGGAAAAAAAGAGGAAAAAATTGATATTTCGCTAAAATTATTCGTTTTTCTTGCTTTTTTCGGTCAAATCTCGATAAAATAAGGAAAATTAAGAGAAAAAAAGAGGAAAAAAAATTGAAATTTCGCTCAAATTATTCAATTTTCTTGCTTTTTTCGGTCAAATCTCGATAAAATAAGGAAATTTAAGGGAAAAAAAAAGAATAAAAATTGATATTTCGCTAAAATTATTCGTTTTTCTTGCTTTTTTCGGTCAAATCTTGATAAAATGTGGAAAATTAAGGGAAAAAAAGAGGAAAAAAATTGAAATTTCGCTAAAATTATTCGTTTTTCTTGCTTTTTTATGTCAAATCTCGATAAAATAAGGAAAATTAAGGGAAAAAAAGACTAAAAAAATTGAAATTTCGCTAAAATTATTCGTTTATCTTGCTTTTTTCGGTCAAATCTCGATAAAATGAGGAAAATTAAGGGAAAAAAAGAGGAAAAAAATTGAAATTTCGCAAAAATTATTCGTTTTTCTTGCTTTTTACGGTCAAATCTCGATAAAATAAGGAAAATTAAGGGAATAAAAGAGGATTAAAATTGAAATTTCGCTAAAATTATTCGTTTTTCTAGCTTTTTTCGGTCAAATCTCGATAAAATAAGGAAAATTAAGGGAAAAAAAGAGGAAAAAAATTGAAATTTCGCTAAAATTATTCGTTTTTCTTGCTTTTTTCGGTCAAATCTCGATAAAATAAGGAATATTAAGGGAAAAAAAGATGAAAAAAATTGAAATTTCGCTAAAATTATTCGTTTTTCTTGCTTTTTTCGGTCAAATCTCGATAAAATAAGGAAAATTAAGGGAAAAAAAGAGCAAAAAAATTGAAATTTCGCTAAAATTATTCGTTTTTCTTGCTTTTTTCGGTCAAATCTCGATAAAATAAGGAAAATTAAGGGAAAAAAAGAGGATAAAAATTGATATTTCGCAAAAATTATTCGTTTTTCTTGCTTTTTTCGGTCAAATCTCGATAATATAAGGAATATTAAGGGAAAAAAAGACTAAAAAAATTGAAATTTCGCTAAAATTATTCGTTTTTCTTGCTTTTTTCGGTCAAATCTCGATAAAATTAGGAAAATTAAGGGAAAAAAAGAGGAAAAAAATTGAAATTTAGCTAAAATTATTCGTTTTTCTTGCTTTTTTCGGTCAAATCTCGAAAAAATAAGGAAAATTAAGGGAATAAAAGAGGATAAAAATTGATATTTCGCTAAAATTATTCGTTTTTCTTGCTTTTTTCGGACAAACCTCGATAAAATAAGGAAAATTAAGCGAAAAAAAGAGGAAAAAAATTGAAATTTCGCTAAAATTATTCGTTTTTCTAGCTTTTTTCGGTCAAATCTCGATAAAATAAGGAAAATTAAGGGAAAAAAGAGGATAAAAATTGATATTTTGCTAAAATTATTCGTTTTTCTTACTTTTTTCGGTCAAATCTCGATAAAATAAGGAAAATTAAGGGAAAAAAAAGGAAAAAAATTGAAATTTCGCTAAAATTATGCGTTTTTCTTGCTTTTTTCAGTCAAATCTCGATAAAATAAGGAAAATTAAGGGAAAAAAAGAAGAAAAAAATTGAAATTTCGCAAAAATTATTCGTTTTTCTTGCTTTTTTCGGTCAAATCTCGATAAAATAAAGAAAATTAAGGGGTGAAAAGAGGAAAAAAATTGAAATTTTGCTCAAATTATTCGTTTTTCTTGCTTTTTTTGGTCAAATCTCGATAAAATGAGGAAAATTAAGGGAAAAAAAGAGAATAAAAATTGATATTTCGCTAAAATTATTCGTTTTTCTTGCTTTTTTCGGTCAAATCTTAATAAAATAAGGAAAATTAAGGGAAAAAAGATGATAAAAATTGATATTTCGCTCAAATTATTCGTTTTTCTTGCTTTTTTTGGTAAAATCTCGATAAAATAAGGAAAATTAAGGGAAAAAAGAGGGAAAAAATGGAAATTTTGCTCAAATTATTCGTTTTTCTTGCTTTTTACGGTCAAATCTCGTTAAAATAAATAAAATTAAAGGAAAATAAGAGGATAAATTTGATATTTCGCTAAAATTATTCGTTTTTCTTGCTTTTTTCGGTCAAATCTCGATAAAATAAGGAAAATTAAGGGAAAAAAAGAGGATAAAAATTGATATTTTGCTAAAATTATTCGTTTTTCTTGCTTTTTTCGGTCAAATCTCGATAAAATAAGGAAAATTAAGGGTAAAAAAGAGGAAAAAATTGAAATTTCGCTAAAATTATTCGTTTTTCTTGCTTTTTTCGGTCAAATCTCGATAAAATAAGGAAAATTAAGGGAAAAAAAGAGGAAATAACTTGAAATTTCGCAAAAATTATTCGTTTTTCTTGCTTTTTTCGGTCAAATCTCGATAAAATAAGGAAAATAAAGGGAAAAAAAGAGGAAAAAATTAATATTTCGCTAAAATTATTCGTTTTTCTTGCTTTTTTCGGTCAAATCTCGATAAAATAAGGAAAATTAAGGGAAAAAAAGAGGAAAAAAATTGAAATTTCGCTCAAATTATTCAATTTTCTTGCTTTTTTCGGTCAAATCTCGATAAAATAAGGAAAATCAAGGGAAAAAAGATGATATAAATTGATATTTAGCTAAAATTATTCGTTTTTCTTGATTTTTTCGGTCAAATCTCGATAAAATAAGGAAAATTAAGGGATAAAAAGAGGAAAAAAATTGAAATTCCGCTAAAATTGTTCGTTTTTCTAGCTTTTTTCGGTCAAATCTCGATAAAATGAGGAAAATTAAGGGAAAAAAAGAGGAAAAAAATTGAAATTTCGCTAAAATTATTCGTTTTTCTAGCTTTTTTCGGTCAATTTTCGATAAAATAAGGAAAATTAAGGGAAAAAAGAGGAAAAAAATTCAAATTTCGCTAAAATTATTCGTTTTTCTTGCTTTTTTCTGTCAAATCTCGATAAAATGAGGAAAATTAAGGGAAAAAAAGTGGATAAAAATTGATATTTCGCTAAAATTATTCGTTTTTCAAGCTTTTTTCGGTCAAATATCGATAAAATAAGGAAAATCAAGGGAAAAAAGATGATAAAAATTGATATTTAGCTAAAATTATTCGTTTTTCTTGCTTTTTTCGGTCAAATCTTGATAAAATGTGGAAAATTAAGGGAAAAAAAGAGGAAAAAAATTGAAATTTCGCTAAAATTATTCGTTTTTCTTGCTTTTTTATGTCAAATCTCGATAAAATAAGGAAAATTAAGGGAAAAAAAGACTAAAAAAATTGAAATTTCGCTAAAATTATTCGTTTTTCTTGCTTTTTTCGGTCAAATCTCGATAAAATGAGGAAAATTAAGGGAAAAAAAGAGGAAAAAAATTGAAATTTCGCAAAAATTATTCGTTTTTCTTGCTTTTTACGGTCAAATCTCGATAAAATAAGGAAAATTAAGGGAATAAAAGAGGATAAAAATTGAAATTTTGCTAAAATTATTCGTTTTTCTAGCTTTTTTCGGTCAAATCTCGATAAAATAAGGAAAATTAAGGGAAAAAAAGAGGAAAAAAATTGAAATTTCGCTAAAATTATTCGTTTTTCTTGTTTTTTCGGTCAAATCTCGATAAAATAAGGAATATTAAGGGAAAAAAAGAGGATAAAAATTGAAATTTCGCTAAAATTATTCGTTTTTCTTGCTTTTTTCGGTCAAATCTCGATAAAATAAGGAAAATTAAGGGAAAAAAAGAGGATAAAAATTGAAATTTCGCTAAAATTATTCGTTTTTCTAGCTTTTTTCGGTCAAGTCTCGACAAAATAAGGAAAATTAAGGGAAAAAAAGACTAAAAAAATTGAAATTTCGCTAAAATTATTCGTTTTTCTTGCTTTTTTCGGTCAAATCTCGATAAAATGAGGAAAATTAAGGGAA
Source organism: Sympetrum striolatum (assembly GCA_947579665.1). Taxonomy (NCBI): domain Eukaryota; kingdom Metazoa; phylum Arthropoda; class Insecta; order Odonata; family Libellulidae; genus Sympetrum; species Sympetrum striolatum. Next base: position 17,565 of record CANPUZ010000024.1, read on the forward strand.
AAAAAGAGGAAAAAAATTGAAATTTCGCAAAAATTATTCGTTTTTCTTGCTTTTTACGGTCAAATCTCGATAAAATATGGAAAATTAAGGGAATAAAAGAGGATAAAAATTGAAATTTCGCTAAAATTATTCGTTTTTCTAGCTTTTTTCGGTCAAATCTCGATAAAATAAGGAAAATTAAGGGAAAAAAAGAGGAAAAAAATTGAAATTTCGCTAAAATTATTCGTTTTTCTTGCTTTTTTCGGTCAAATCTCGATAAAATAAGGAATATTAAGGGAAAAAAAGAGGATAAAAATTGAAATTTCGCTAAAATTATTCGTTTTTCTTGCTTTTTTCGGTCAAATCTCGATAAAATAAGGAAAATTAAGGGAAAAAAAGAGCAAAAAAATTGAAATTTCGCTAAAATTATTCGTTTTTCTTGCTTTTTTCGGTCAAGTCTCGATAAAATAAGGAAAATTAAGGGAAAAAAAGAGGATAAAAATTGATATTTCGCAAAAATTATTCGTTTTTCTTGCTTTTTTCGGTCAAATCTCGATACTATAAGGAATATTAAGGGAAAAAAAGACTAAAAAAATTGAAATTTCGCTAAAATTATTCGTTTTTCTTGCTTTTTTCGGTCAAATCTCGATAAAATTAGGAAAATTAAGGGAAAAAAAGAGGAAAAAAATTGAAATTTAGCTAAAATTATTCGTTTTTCTTGCTTTTTTCGGTCAAATCTCGAAAAAATAAGGAAAATTAAGGGAATAAAAGAGGATAAAAATTGATATTTCGCTAAAATTATTCGTTTTTCTTGCTTTTTTCGGTCAAATCTCGATAAAATAAGGAAAATTAAGGGAAAAAAAGAGGATAAAAATTGAAATTTCGCTAAAATTATCGTTTTTCTTGCTTTTTTCGGTCAAATCTTGATAAAATAAGGAAAATTAAGGGAAAAAAGAGGAAAAAAATTGATATTTCGCTAAAATTATTCGTTTTTCTTGCTTTTTTCGGTGAAATCTAGATAAAATAAGGAAAATTAAGGGAAAAAAGAGGATAAAAATTGATATTTCGCTAAAATTATTCGTTTTTCTTGCTTTTTTCGGTCAAATCTCGTTAAATGCGGAGAATGAAGGAAAAAAAGAGGAAAAACATTGAAAATTCGCTAAAATTATTCGTTTTTCTAACTTTTTTCACTCAAATCTCGACAAAATAAGGAAAATTAAGGGAAAAAAAGAGGAATAAAATAGAAATTTCGCTAAAATTATTCGTTTTTCTTGCTTTTTTCGGTCAAATCTCGATAAAATAAGGAAAATTAAGGGAAAAAAAGAGGATAAAAATTGAAATTTCGCTAAAATTATTCGTTTTTCTTGCTTTTTTCGGTCAAATCTCGATAAAATAAGGAAAATTAAGGTGAAAAAAAGATGAAAAAAATTGAAATTTCGCTAAAATTATTGGTTTTTCTTGCTTTTTTCGGTCAAATCTCGATAAAATAAGGAAAATTAAGTGAAAAAAAGAGGAAAAAAATTGAAATTTCGCTAAAATTATTCGTTTTTCTTGCTTTTTTCGGTCAAATCTCGATAAAATAAGGAAAATTAAGGGAAAAAAAGAGGATAAAAATTGATATTTTGCTAAAATTATTCGTTTTTCTTGCTTTTTTCGGTCAAATCTCGATAAAATAAGGAATATTAAGGGAAAAAAGAGGATAGAAATTGATATTTCGCTAAAATTATTCGTTTTTCTTGCTTTTTTCGGTCGAATCTCGATAAAATAAGGAAGATTAAGGAAAAAAAAGAGGAAAAAAATTGAAATTACGCTAAAATTATTCGTTTTTCTTGCTTTTTTCGGTCAAATCTCGATAAAATAAGGAAAATTATGGGAAAAAAAGAGGACAAGAATTGATATTTCGCTAAAATTATTCGTTTTTCTTGCTTTTTTCGGTCGAATCTCGATAAAATAAGGAAGATTTAGGAAAAAAAAGAGGAAAAAAATTGAAATTACGCTAAAATTATTCGTTTTTCTTGCTTTTTTCGGTCAAATCTCGATAAAATAAGGAAAATTATGGGAAAAAAGAGGACAAAAATTGTTATTTCGATAAAATTATTCGTTTTTCTTGCTTTTTTCGGTCAAATCTCGTTAAATGAGGAGATTGAAGGAAAAAAAGAGGAAAAAATTTGAAATTTCGCTAAAATTATTCGTTTTTCTTGCTTTTTTCGGTCAAATCTTGATAAAATAAGGAAAATTAAGGGAAAAAAAGATGAAAAAAATTGAAATTTCGCTAAAATTATTGGTTTTTCTTGCTTTTTTCGGTCAAATCTCGATAAAATAAGGAAAATTAAGGGAAAAAAAGAGGAAAAAAATTGAAATTTCGCTAAAATTATTCGTTTTTCTTGCTTTTTTCGGTCAAATCTCGATAAAATAAGGAAAATTAAGGGAAAAAAAGAGGATAAAAATTGATATTTCGCTAAAATTATTCGTTTTTCTTGCTTTTTTCGGTCAAATCTCGATAAAATAAGGAATATTAAGGGAAAAAAGAGGATAGAAATTGATATTTCGCTAAAATTATTCGTTTTTCTTGCTTTTTTCGGTCAAATCTCGTTAAATGCGGAGAATGAAGGAAAAAAAGAGGAAAAACATTGAAAATTCGCTAAAATTATTCGTTTTTCTAACTTTTTTCGCTCAAATCTCGACAAAATAAGGAAAATTAAGGGAAAAAAAGAGGAATAAAATAGAAATTTCGCTAAAATTATTCGTTTTTCTTGCTTTTTTCGGTCAAATATCGATAAAATAAGGAAAATTAAGGGAAAAAAAGAGGATAAAAATTGAAATTTCGCTAAAATTATTCGTTTTTCTTGCTTTTTTCGGTCAAATCTTGATAAAATAAGGAAAATTAAGGGAAAAAAAGATGAAAAAAATTGAAATTTCGCTAAAATTATTGGTTTTTCTTGCTTTTTTCGGTCAAATCTCGATAAAATAAGGAAAATTAAGTGAAAAAAAGAGGAAAAAAATTGAAATTTCGCTAAAATTATTCGTTTTTCTTGCTTTTTTCGGTCAAATCTCGATAAAATAAGGAAAATTAATGGAAAAAATAGGATAAAAATTGATATTTCGCTAAAATTATTCGTTTTTCTTGCTTTTTTCGGTCAAATCTCGATAAAATAAGGAATATTAAGGGAAAAAAGAGGATAGAAATTGATATTTCGCTAAAATTATTCGTTTTTCTTGCTTTTTTCGGTCAAATCTCGATAAAATAAGGAAGATTAAGGAAAAAAAAGAGGAAAAAAATTGAAATTACGCTAAAATTAGTCGTTTTTCTTGCTTTTTTCGGTCAAATCTCGATAAAATAAGGAAAATTATGGGAAAAAAGAGGAAAAAAATTGAAATTTCGCTAAAATTATTCGTTTTTCTTGCTTTTTTCGGTCAAATCTCGATAAAATAAGGAAAATTAAGGGAAAAAAAGAGGATAAAAATTGATATTTCGCTAAAATTATTCGTTTTTCTTGCTTTTTTCGGTCAAATCTCGATAAAATAAGGAATATTAAGGGAAAAAAGAGGATAGAAATTGATATTTCGCTAAAATTATTCGTTTTTCTTGCTTTTTTCGGTCGAATCTCGATAAAATAAGGAAGATTAAGGAAAAAAAGAGGAAAAAAATTGAAATTACGCTAAAATTATTCGTTTTTCTTGCTTTTTTCGGTCAAATCTCGATAAAATAAGGAAAATTATGGGAAAAAAAGAGGACAAAAATTGATATTTCGCTAAAATTATTCGTTTTTCTTGCTTTTTTCGGTCGAATCTCGATAAAATAAGGAAGATTAAGGAAAAAAAAGAGGAAAAAAATTGAAATTACGCTAAAATTATTCGTTTTTCTTGCTTTTTTCGGTCAAATCTCGATAAAATAAGGAAAATTATGGGAAAAAAAGAGGACAAAAATTGTTATTTCGATAAAATTATTCGTTTTTCTTGCTTTTTTCGGTCAAATCTCGTTAAATGAGGAGATTGAAGGAAAAAAATAGGAAAAAATTTGAAATTTCGCTAAAATTATTCGTTTTTCTTGCTTTTTTCGGTCAAATCTTGATAAAATAAGGAAAATTAAGGGAAAAAAAGATGAAAAAAATTGAAATTTCGCTAAAATTATTGGTTTTTCTTGCTTTTTTCGGTCAAATCTCGATAAAATAAGGAAAATTAAGGGAAAAAAAGAGGAAAAAAATTGAAATTTCGCTAAAATTATTCGTTTTTCTTGCTTTTTTCGGTCAAATCTCGATAAAATAAGGAAAATTAAGGGAAAAAAAAGAGGATAAAAATTGATATTTCGCTAAAATTATTCGTTTTTCTTGCTTTTTTTGGTCAAATCTCGATAAAATAAGGAATATTAAGGGAAAAAAGAGGATAGAAATTGATATTTCGCTAAAATTATTCGTTTTTCTTGCTTTTTTTCGGTCGAATCTCGATAAAATAAGGAAGATTAAGGAAAAAAAAGAGGAAAAAAGTTGAAATTACGCTAAAATTATTCGTTTTTCTTGCTTTTTTCGGTCAAATCTCGTTAAATGAGGTGATTGAAGGAAAAAAAGAGGAAAAAATTTGAAATTTCGCTAAAATTATTCGTTTTTCTTGCTTTTTTTGGTCAAATCTCGATAAAATAAGGAAAATTAAGGGAAAAAAGAGGATAAAAATTGATATTTCGCTAAAATTATTCGTTTTTCTTGCTTTTTTTCGGTCAAATCTCGATAAAATAAGGAAAATTAAGGGAAAAAAAGAGGATAAAAATTGAAATTTCGCTAAAATTATTCGTTTTTCTTGCTTTTTTCGGTCAAATCTCGATAAAATAAGGAAAATTAAGGGAAAAAAAGAGGATAAAAATTGAAATTTCGCTAAAATTATTCGTTTTTCTTGCTTTTTTCGGTCAAATCTTGATAAAAAAAGGAAAATTTAGGGAAAAAAAGATGAAAAAAATTGAAATTTCGCTAAAATTATTCGTTTTTCTTGCTTTTTTCGGTCAAATCTCGATAAAATAAGGAAAATTAAGGGAAAAAAGAGGATAAAAATTGATATTTCGCTAAAATTATTCGTTTTTCTTGCTTTTTTTCGGTCAAATCTCGATAAAATAAGGAAAATTAAGGGAAAAAAAGGGGAAAAAAATTGAAATTTCGTTAAAATTATTCGTTTTTCTTGCTTTTTTCGGTCAAATCTCGATAAAATAAAGAAAATTAAGGGAAAAAAAAGAGGAAAAAAATTGAAATTTCGCTAAAATTATTCGTTTTTCTTGCTTTTTTCGGTGAAACCTCGATAAAATAAGGAAAATTAAGAGAAAAAAGAGGATAAAAATTGATATTTCGCTAAAATTATTCGTTTTTCTTGCTTTTTCGGTCAAATCTCGTTAAATGAGGAGAATGAAGGAAAAAAAGAGGAGAAAAATTGAAAATTCGCTAAAATTATTCGTTTTTCTTGCTTTTTTCGGTCAAATCTCGATAAAATAAGGAAAATTAAGGGAAGAAAAGAGGAAGAAAACTGAAACTTCGCTAAATTTATTCGTTTTTCTTGCTTTTTTCGGTCAAATCTCGATAAAATTAGGAAAATTAAGGGAAAAAAAGAGGAAAAAAATTGAAATTTCGCTAAAATTATTCGTTTTTCTTGCTTTTTTCGGTTAAATCTCGATAAAATAATGAAAATTAAGGGAAAAAAAGAGGAAAAAAATTGAAATTTCGCTAAAATTATTCGTTTTTCTTGCTTTTTTTCGGTCAAATCTCGATAAAATAATGAATATTAAGGGAAAAAAGAGGATAGAAATTGATATTTCGCTAAAATTATTCGTTTTTCTTGCTTTTTTCGGTCGAATCTCGATAAAATAAGGAAGATTAAGGAAGAAAAAGAGGAAAAAAATTGAAATTACGCTAAAAGTATTCGTTTTTCTTGCTTTTTGCGGTCAAATCTCGATAAAATAAGGAAAATTATGGGAAAAAAAGAGGACAAAAATTGTTATTTCGATAAAATTATTCGTTTTTTTTTGCTTTTTTCGGTCAAATCTCGATAAAATGAGGAAAATTAAGGGAAAAAAAGTGGATAAAAATTGATATTTCGCTAAAATTATTCGTTTTTCAAGCTTTTTTCGGTCAAATATCGATAAAATAAGGAAAATCAAGGGAAAAAAGATGATAAAAATTGATATTTAGCTAAAATTATTCGTTTTTCTTGCTTTTTTCGGTCAAATCTTGATAAAATGTGGAAAATTAAGGGAAAAAAAGAGGAAAAAAATTGAAATTTTGCTAAAATTATTCGTTTTTCTTGCTTTTTTATGTCAAATCTCGATAAAATAAGGAAAATTAAGGGAAAAAAAGACTAAAAAAATTGAAATTTCGCTAAAATTATTCGTTTTTCTTGCTTTTTTCGGTCAAATCTCGATAAAATGAGGAAAATTAAGGGAAAAAAAGAGGAAAAAAATTGAAATTTCGCAAAAATTATTCGTTTTTCTTGCTTTTTACGGTCAAATCTCGATAAAATAAGGAAAATTAAGGGAATAAAAGAGGATAAAAATTGAAATTTCGCTAAAATTATTCGTTTTTCTAGCTTTTTTCGGTCAAATCTCGATAAAATAAGGAAAATTAAGGGAAAAAAAGAGGAAAAAAATTGAAATTTCACTAAAATTATTCGTTTTTCTTGCTTTTTTCGGTCAAATCTCGATAAAATAAGGAATATTAAGGGAAAAAAAGAGGATAAAAATTGAAATTTCGCTAAAATTATTCGTTTTTCTTGCTTTTTTCGGACAAACCTCGATAAAATAAGGAAAATTAAGCGAAAAAAAGAGGAAAAAAATTGAAATTTCGCTAAAATTATTCGTTTTTCTAGCTTTTTTCAGTCAAATCTCGATAAAATAAGGAAAATTAAGGGAAAAAAAGAGGATAAAAATTGATATTTTGCTAAAATTATTCGTTTTTCTTACTTTTTTCGGTCAAATCTCGATAAAATAAGGAAAATTAAGGGAAAAAAAAGGAAAAAAAATTGAAATTTCGCTAAAATTATTCGTTTTTCTTGCTTTTTTCGGTCAAATCTCGATAAAATAAGGAAAATTAAGGGAAAAAAAGAGGATAAAAATTGAAATTTCGCTAAAATTATTCGTTTTTCTTGCTTTTTTCGGTCAAATCTCGTTAAATGAGGAGATTGAAGGAAAAAAAGAGGAAAAAAAAATGAAATTTCGCTAAAATTATTCGTTTTTCTTGCTTTTTTCGGTCAAATCTTGATAAAATAAGGAAAATTAAGGGAAAAAAAGATGAAAAAAATTGAAATTTCGCTAAAATTATTGGTTTTTCTTGCTTTTTTCCGTCAAATCTCGATAAAATAAGGAAAATTAAGGGAAAAAAAGAGGAAAAAAATTGAAATTTCGCTAAAATTATTCGTTTTTCTTGCTTTTTTCGGTCAAATCTCGATAAAATAAGGAAAATTAAGGGAAAAAAAGAGGATAAAAATTGATATTTCGCTAAAATTATTCGTTTTTCTTGCTTTTTTCGGTCAAATCTCGATAAAATAAGGAATATTAAGGGAAAAAAAAAGGATAGAAATTGATATTTCGCTAAAATTATTCGTTTTTCTTGCTTTTTTCGGTCAAATCTCGTTAAATGCGGAGAATGAAGGAAAAAAAGAGGAAAAACATTGAAAATTCGCTAAAATTATTCGTTTTTCTAACTTTTTTCGCTCAAATCTCGACAAAATAAGGAAAATTAAGGGAAAAAAAGAGGAATAAAATAGAAATTTCGCTAAAATTATTCGTTTTTCCTGCTTTTTTCGGTCAAATCTCGATAAAATAAGGAAAATTAAGGGAAAAAAAGAGGATAAAAATTGAAATTTCGCTAAAATTATTCGTTTTTCTTGCTTTTTTCGGTCAAATCTTGATAAAATAAGGAAAATTAAGGGAAAAAAAGATGAAAAAAATTGAAATTTCGCTAAAATTATTGGTTTTTCTTGCTTTTTTCGGTCAAATCTCGATAAAATAAGGAAAATTAAGTGAAAATAAGAGGAAAAAAATTGAAATTTCGCTAAAATTATTCGTTTTTCTTGCTTTTTTCGGTCAAATCTCGATAAAATAAGGAAAATTAAGGGAAAAAAAGAGGATAAAAATTGATATTTCGCTAAAATTATTCGTTTTTCTTGCTTTTTTCGGTCAAATCTCGATAAAATAAGGAATATTAAGGGAAAAAAGAGGATAGAAATTGATATTTCGCTAAAATTATTCGTTTTTCTTGCTTTTTTCGGTCGAATCTCGATAAAATAAGGAAGATTAAGGAAAAAAAAGAGGAAAAAAATTGAAATTACGCTAAAATTATTCGTTTTTCTTGCTTTTTTCTGTCAAATATCGATAAAATAAGGAAAATTATTGGAAAAAAAGAGGACAAAAATTGATATTTCGCTAAAATTATTCGTTTTTCTTGCTTTTTTCGGTCGAATCTCGATAAAATAAGGAAGATTAAGGAAAAAAAAGAGGAAAAAAATTGAAATTACGCTAAAATTATTCGTTTTTCTTGCTTTTTTCGGTCAAATCTCGATAAAATAAGGAAAATTATGGGAAAAAAAGAGGACAAAAATTGTTATTTCGATAAAATTATTCGTTTTTCTTGCTTTTTTCGGTCAAATCTCGTTAAATGAGGAGATTGAAGGAAAAAAATAGGAAAAAATTTGAAATTTCGCTAAAATTATTCGTTTTTCTTGCTTTTTTCGGTCAAATCTTGATAAAATAAGGAAAATTAAGGGAAAAAAAGATGAAAAAAATTGAAATTTCGCTAAAATTATTGGTTTTTCTTGCTTTTTTCGGTCAAATCTCGATAAAATAAGGAAAATTAAGGGAAAAAATAGGAAAAAAATTGAAATTTCGCTAAAATTATTCGTTTTTCTAGCTTTTTTCGGTCAAATCTCGATAAAATAAGGAAAATTAAGGGAAAAAAAGAGGAAAAAAATTGAAATTTCGCTAAAATTATTCGTTTTTCTTGCTTTTTTCGGTCATATCTCGATAAAATAAGGAAAATTAAGGGAAAAAAAGAGGATAAAAATTGATATTTCGCTAAAATTATTCGTTTTTCTTGCTTTTTTCGGTCAAATCTCGATAATATAAGGAATATTAAGGGAAAAAAGAGGATAGAAATTGATATTTCGCTAAAATTATTCGTTTTTCTTGCTTTTTTCGGTCGAATCTCGATAAAATAAGGAAGATTAAGGAAAAAAAAGAGGAAAAAAATTGAAATTACGCTAAAATTATTCGTTTTTCTTGCTTTTTTCGGTCAAATCTCGATAAAATAAGGAAAATTATGGGAAAAAAAGAGGACAATTTGAAATTTCGCTAAAATTATTCAATTTTCTTGCTTTTTTTGGTCAAATCTCGATAAAATAAGGAAAATTAAGGGAAAAAAGAGGATAAAAATTGATATTTCGCTAAAATTATTCGTTTTTCTTGCTTTTTTTCGGTCAAATCTCGATAAATAAAGAAAATTAAGGGAAAAAAAGGGGAAAAAAATTGAAATTTCGCTAAAATTATTCGTTTTTCTTGCTTTTTTCGGTCAAATCTCGATAAAATAAGGAATATTAAGGGAAAAAAAGAGGATAAAAATTGAAATTTCGCTAAAATTATTCGTTTTTCTTGCTTTTTTCGGTCAAATCTCGATAAAATAAGGAAAATTAAGGGAAAAAAAGAGGATAAAAATTGAAATTTCGCTACAATTATTCGTTTTTCTTGCTTTTTTCGGTCAAATCTTGATAAAAAAAGGAAAATTTAGGGAAAAAAAGATGAAAAAAATTGAAATTTCGCTAAAATTATTCGTTTTTCTTGCTTTTTTCGGTCAAATCTCGATAAAATAAGGAAAATTAAGGGAAAAAAGAGGATAAAAATTGATATTTCGCTAAAATTATTCGTTTTTCTTCCTTTTTTTCGGTCAAATCTCGATAAAATAAGGAAAATTAAGGGAAAAAAAGGGGAAAAAAATTGAAATTTCGCTAAAATTATTCGTTTTTCTTGCTTTTTTCGGTCAAATCTCGATAAAATAAAGAAAATTAAGGGAAAAAAAGAGGAAAAAAATTGAAATTTCGCTAAAATTATTCGTTTTTCTTGCTTTTTTCGGTGAAACCTCGATAAAATAAGGAAAATTAAGAAAAAAAAGAGGATAAAAATTGATATTTCGCTAAAATTATTCGTTTTTCTTGCTTTTTCGGTCAAATCTCGTTAAATGAGGAGAATGAAGGAAAAAAAGAGGAGAAAAATTGAAAATTCGCTAAAATTATTCGTTTTTCTTGCTTTTTTCGGTCAAATCTCGATAAAATAAGGAAAATTAAGGGAAGAAAAGAGGAAGAAAACTGAAACTTCGCTAAAATTATTCGTTTTTCTTGCTTTTTTCGGTCAAATCTCGATAAAATTAGGAAAATTAAGGGAAAAAAAGAGGAAAAAAATTGAAATTTCGGTAAAATTATTCGTTTTTCTTGCTTTTTTCGGTCAAATCTTGATAAAATAAGGAAAATTAAGGGAAAAAAAGAGGAAAAAAATTGAAATTTCGCTAAAATTATTCTTTTTTCTTCTTTTTTCGGTCAAATCTCGATAAAATAAGGAAAATTAAGGGAAAAAAAGAGGATAAAAATTGAGATTTCGCTAAAATTATTCGTTTTTCTTGCTTTTTTCGGTCAAATCTCGATAAAATAATGAAAATTAAGGGAAAAAAAGAGGAAAAAAATTGAAATTTCGCTAAAATTATTCGTTTTTCTTGCTTTTTTCGGTCAAATCTCGATAAAATAAGGAAAATTAAGGGAAAAAAAGAGGATAAAAATTGATATTTCGCTAAAATTATTCGTTTTACTTGCTTTTTTCGGTCAAATCTCGATAAAATAAGGAATATTAAGGGAAAAAAGAGGATAGAAATTGAAATTACGCTAAAATTATTCGTTTTTCTTGCTTTTTTCGGTCAAATCTCGATAAAATAAGGAAAATTATGGGAAAAAAAGAGGACAAAAATTGTTATTTCGATAAAATTATTCGTTTTTCTTGCTTTTTTCGGTCAAATCTCGTTAAATGAGGAGATTGAAGGAAAAAAAGAGGAAAAAATTTGAAATTTCGCTAAAATTATTAATTTTCTTGCTTTTTTTGGTCAAATCTCGATAAAATAAGGAAAATTAAGGGAAAAAAGAGGATAAAAATTGATATTTCGCTAAAATTATTCGTTTTTCTTGCTTTTTTTCGGTCAAATCTCGATAAAATAAGGAAAATTAAGGGAAAAAAAGGGGAAAAAAATTGAAATTTCGCTAAAATTATTCGTTTTTCTTGCTTTTTTCGGTCAAATCTCGATAAAATAAAGAAAATTAAGGGTAAAAAAGAGGAAAAAAATAGAAATTTCGCTAAAATTATTCGTTTTTCTTGCTTTTTTCGGTGAAACCTCGATAAAATAAGGAAAATTAAGGGAAAAAAGAGGATAAAAATTGATATTTCGCTAAAATTATTCGTTTTTCTTGCTTTTTCGGTCAAATCTCGTTAAATGAGGAGAATGAAGGAAAAAAAGAGGAGAAAAAATTAAAATTCGCTAAAATTATTCGTTTTTCTTGCTTTTTTCGGTCAAATCTTGATATAATGTGTAAAATTAAGGGAAAGAAAGAGGAAAAAAATTGAAATTTCGCTAAAATTATTCGTTTTTCTTGCTTTTTTATGTCAAATCTCGATAAAATAAGGAAAATTAAGGGAAAAAAAGACTAAAAAAATTGAAATTTCGCTAAAATTATTCGTTTTTCTTGCTTTTTTCGGTCAAATCTCGATAAAATTAGGAAAATTAAGGGAAAAAAGAGGGAAAAAATTGAAATTTTGCTCAAATTATTCTTTTTTCCTGCTTTTTTTGGTCAAATCTCGATAAAATAAGGAATATTAAGGGAAAAAAAAGGAAAAAAATTGAAATTTCGCTAAAATTATTCGTTTTTCTTGCTTTTTTCGGTCAAATCTCGATAAAATAAGGAAAATTAAGGGAAAAAAAGAGGAAAAAAATTGAAATTTCGCTAAAATTATTCGATTTTCTTGCCTTTTTCGGTCAAATCTCGATAAAATAAGGAAAATTAAGGGAAAAAAAGAGGATAAAAATTGATATTTCGCTAAAATTATTCGTTTTTCTTGCTTTTTTCGGTCAAATCTCGATAAAATAAGAAAATCAAGGGAAAAAAGATGATAAAAATTGATATTTCGCTAAAATTATTCGTTTTTCTTGCTTTTTTCGGTCAAATCTCGATAAAATAAGGAAAATTAAGGGATAAAAAGAGGAAAAAAATTGAAATTTTGCTAAAATTGTTCGTTATTCTAGCTTTTTTCGGTCAAATCTCAATAAAATAAGGAAATTTAAGAGAAAAAAATTGAAATTTCGCTAAAATTATGCGTTTTTCTTGCTTTTTTCGGTCAAATCTCGACAAAATAAGGAAAATTAAGGGAAAAAAAGAAGAAAAAAATTGAAATTTCGCAAAAATTATTCGTTTTTCTTGCTTTTTTCGGTCAAATCTCGATAAAATAAAGAAAATTAAGGGATGAAAAGAGGAAAAAAATTGAAATTTTGCTCAAATTATTCGTTTTTCTTGCTTTTTTTGGTCAAATCTCGATAAAATAAGGAAAATTAAGGAAAAAAAGAGAATAAAAATTGATATTTCGCTAAAATTATTCGTTTTTCTTGCTTTTTTCGGTCAAATCTTAATAAAATAAGGAAAATTAAGGGAAAAAAGATGATAAAAATTGATATTTCGCTCAAATTATTCGTTTTTCTTGCTTTTTTTGGTCAAATCTCGATAAAATAAGGAAAATTAAGGGAAAAAAGAGGGAAAAAATTGAAATATTGCTCAAATTATTCGTTTTTCTTGCTTTTTACGGTCAAATCTCGATAAAATAAGGAAAATTAAGGGAAAATAAGAGGATAAATTTGATATTTCGCTAAAATTATTCGTTTTTCTTGCTTTTTTCGGTCAAATCTCGATAAAATAAGGAAAATTAAGGGAAAAAAAGAGGATAAAAATTGATATTTCGCTAAAATTATTCGTTTTTCTTGCTTTTTTCGGTCAAATCTCGATAAAATAAGGAAAATTAAGGGTAAAAAAGAGGAAAAAAATTGAAATTTCGCTAAAATTATTCGTTTTTCTTGCTTTTTTCGGTCAAATCTCGATAAAATAAGGAAAATTAAGGGAAAAAAAGAGGAAAAAACTTGAAATTTCGCAAAAATTATTCGTTTTTCTTGCTTTTTTCGGTCAAATCTAGATAAAATAAGGAAAATAAAGGGAAAAAAAGAGGAAAAAAATTGATATTTCGCTAAAATTATTCGTTTTTCTTGATTTTTTCGGTCAAATCTCGATAAAATAAGGAAAATTAAGGGAAAAAAAGAGGAAAAAAATTGAAATTTCGCTCAAATTATTCAATTTTCTTGCTTTTTTCGGTCAAATCTCGATAAAATAAGGAAATTTAAGGGAAAAAAAGAGAATAAAAATTGATATTTCGCTAAAATTATTCATTTTTCTTGCTTTTTATGGTCAAATCTCGATAAAATAAGGAAAATCAAGGGAAAAAAGATGATAAAAATTGATATTTAGCTAAAATTATTCGTTTTTCTTGATTTTTTCGGTCAAATCTCGATAAAATAAGGAAAATTAAGGGATAAAAAGAGGAAAAAAATTGAAATTCCGCTAAAATTGTTCGTTTTTCTAGCTTTTTTCGGTCAAATCTCGATAAAATGAGGAAAATGAAGTGAAAAAAAGAGGAAAAAAATTGAAATTTCAATAAAATTATTCGTTTTTCTTGCTTTTTTCGGTCAAATCTCGATAAAATAAGGAAAATTAAGGGAAAAAAGAGGAAAAAAATTGAAATTTCGCTAAAATTATTCGTTTTTCTTGCTTTTTTCGGTCAAATCTCGATAAAATGAGGAAAATTAAGGGAAATAAAGAGGATAAAAATTGATATTTCGCTAAAATTATTCGTTTTTCAAGCTTTTTTCGGTCAAATATCGATAAAATAAGGAAAATCAAGGGAAAAAAGATGATAAAAATTGATATTTAGCTATAATTATTCGTTTTTCTTGCTTTTTTCGGTCAAATCTTGATAAAATGTGGAAAATTAAGGGAAAAAAAGAGGAAAAAAATTGAAATTTCGTTAAAATTATTCGTTTTTCTTGCTTTTTTATGTCAAATCTCGATAAAATAAGGAAAATTCAGGGAAAAAAAGACTAAAAAAATTGAAATTTCGCTAAAATTATTCGTTTTTCTTGCTTTTTTCGGTCAAATCTCGATAAAATGAGGAAAATTAAGGGAAAAAAAGAGGAAAAAAATTGAAATTTCGCAAAAATTATTCGTTTTTCTTGCTTTTTTCGGTCAAATCTCGATAAAATTAGGAAAATTAAGGGAAAAAAGAGGGAAAAAATTGAAATTTTGCTCAAATTATTCGTTTTTCTTGCTTATTTTGGTCAAATCACGATAAAATAAGGAATATTAAGGGAAAAAAAAGGAAAAAAATTGAAATTTCGCTAAAATTATTCGTTTTTCTTGCTTTTTTCGGTCAAATCTCGATAAAATAAGGAAAATTAAGGGAAAAAAAGAGGAAAAAAATTGAAATTTCGTTAAAATTATTCGATTTTCTTGCCTTTTTCGGTCAAATCTCGATAAAATAAGGAAAATTAAGGGAAAAAAAGAGGATAAAAATTGATATTTCGCTAAAATTATTCGTTTTTCTTGCTTTTTTCGGTCAAATCTCGATAAAATAAGAAAATCAAGGGAAAAAAGATGATAAAAATTGATATTTCGCTAAAATTATTCGTTTTTCTTGCTTTTTTCGGTCAAATCTCGATAAAATAAGGAAAATTAAGGGATAAAAAGAGGAAAAAAATTGAAATTTTGCTAAAATTTTTCGTTATTCAACCTTTTTTCGGTCAAATCTCAATAAAATAAGGAAATTTAAGGGAAAAAAATTGAAATTTCGCTAAAATTATGCGTTTTTCTTGCTTTTTTCGGTCAAATCTCGATAAAATAAGGAAAATTAAGGGAAAAAAAGAAGAAAAAAATTGAAATTTCGCAAAAATTATTCGTTTTTCTTGCTTTTTTCGGTCAAATCTCGATAAAATAAAGAAAATTAAGGGATGAAAAGAGGAAAAAAATTGAAATTTTGCTCAAATTATTCGTTTTTCTTGCTTTTTTTGGTCAAATCTCGATAAAATAAGGAAAATTAAGGGAAAAAAAGAGAATAAAAATTGATATTTCGCTAAAATTATTCGTTTTTCTTGCTTTTTTCGGTCAAATCTTAATAAAATAAGGAAAATTAAGGGAAAAAAGATGATAAAAATTGATATTTCGCTCAAATTATTCGTTTTTCTTGCTTTTTTTGGTCAAATCTCGATAAAATAAGGAAAATTAAGGGAAAATAAGAGGATAAATTTGATATTTCGCTAAAATTTTTCGTTTTTCTTGCTTTTTTCGGTCAAATCTCGATAAAATAAGGAAAATTAAGAGAAAAAAAGAGGATAAAAATTGATATTTCGCTAAAATTATTCGTTTTTCTAGCTTTTTTCGGTCAAATCTCGATAAAATAAGGAAAATTAAGGGTAAAAAAGAGGAAAAAAATTGAAATTTCGCTAAAATTATTCGTTTTTCTTGCTTTATTCGGTCAAATCTCGATAAAATAAGGAAAATTAAGGGAAAAAAAGAGGAAAAAACTTGAAATTTCGCAAAAATTATTCGTTTTTCTTGCTTTTTTCGGTCAAATCTAGATAAAATAAGGAAAATAAAGGGAAAAAAAGGGGAAAAAAATTGATATTTCGCTAAAATTATCCGTTTTTCTTGCTTTTTTCGGTCAAATCTCGATAAAATAAGGAAAATTAAGGGAAAAAAAGAGGAAAAAAATTGAAATTTCGCTCAAATTATTCAATTTTCTTGCTTTTTTCGGTCAAATCTCGATAAAATAAGGAAATTTAAGGGAAAAAAAGAGAATAAAAATTGATATTTCGCTAAAATTATTCGTTTTTCTTGCTTTTTATGGTCAAATCTCGATAAAATAAGGAAAATCAAGGGAAAAAAGATGATAAAAATTGATATTTAGCTAAAATTATTCGTTTTTCTTTATTTTTACGGTCAAATCTCGATAAAATAAGGAATATTAAGGGAAAAAAAAGGAAAAAAATTGAAATTTCGCTAAAATTATTCGATTTTCTTGCCTTTTTCGGTCAAATCTCGATAAAATAAGGAAAATTAAGGGAAAAAAAAGAGGATAAAAATTGATATTTCGCTAAAATTATTCGTTTTTCTTGCTTTTTTCGGTCAAATCTCGATAAAATAAGAAAATCAAGGGAAAAAAGATGATAAAAATTGATATTTCGCTAAAATTATTCGTTTTTCTTGCTTTTTTCGGTCAAATCTCGATAAAATAAGGAAAATTAAGGGATAAAAAGAGGAAAAAAATTGAAATTTTGCTAAAATTGTTCGTTATTCTAGCTTTTTTCGGTCAAATCTCAATAAAATAAGGAAATTTAAGGGAAAAAAATTGAAATTTCGCTAAAATTATGCGTTTTTCTTGCTTTTTTTCGGTCAAATCTCGATAAAATAAGGAAAATTAAGGAAAAAAAGAGAATAAAAATTGATATTTCGCTAAAATTATTCGTTTTTCTTGCTTTTTTTCGGTCAAATCTTAATAAAATAAGGAAAATTAAGGGAAAAAAGATGATAAAAATTGATATTTCGCTCAAATTATTCGTTTTTCTTGCTTTTTTTTGGTCAAATCTCGATAAAATAAGGAAAATTAAGGGAAAAAAGAGGGAAAAAATTGAAATATTGCTCAAATTATTCGTTTTTCTTGCTTTTTTACGGTCAAATCTCGATAAAATAAGGAAAATTAAGGGAAAATAAGAGGATAAATTTGATATTTCGCTAAAATTATTCGTTTTTCTTGCTTTTTTTCGGTCAAATCTCGATAAAATAAGGAAAATTAAGGGAAAAAAAGAGGATAAAAATTGATATTTCGCTAAAATTATTCGTTTTTCTTGCTTTTTTTCGGTCAAATCTCGATAAAATAAGGAAAATTAAGGGTAAAAAAGAGGAAAAAAATTGAAATTTCGCTAAAATTATTCGTTTTTCTTGCTTTTTTCGGTCAAATCTCGATAAAATAAGGAAAATTAAGGGAAAAAAAGAGGAAAAAAACTTGAAATTTCGCAAAAATTATTCGTTTTTCTTGCTTTTTTTCGGTCAAATCTAGATAAAATAAGGAAAATAAAGGGAAAAAAAGAGGAAAAAAATTGATATTTCGCTAAAATTATTCGTTTTTCTTGATTTTTTTCGGTCAAATCTCGATAAAATAAGGAAAATTAAGGGAAAAAAAGAGGAAAAAAATTGAAATTTCGCTCAAATTATTCAATTTTCTTGCTTTTTTCGGTCAAATCTCGATAAAATAAGGAAATTTAAGGGAAAAAAAGAGAATAAAAATTGATATTTCGCTAAAATTATTCATTTTTCTTGCTTTTTATGGTCAAATCTCGATAAAATAAGGAAAATCAAGGGAAAAAAAGATGATAAAAATTGATATTTAGCTAAAATTATTCGTTTTTCTTGATTTTTTCGGTCAAATCTCGATAAAATAAGGAAAATTAAGGGATAAAAAGAGGAAAAAAATTGAAATTCCGCTAAAATTGTTCGTTTTTCTAGCTTTTTTCGGTCAAATCTCGATAAAATGAGGAAAATGAAGTGAAAAAAAGAGGAAAAAAATTGAAATTTCAATAAAATTATTCGTTTTTCTTGCTTTTTTCGGTCAAATCTCGATAAAATAAGGAAAATTAAGGGAAAAAAGAGGAAAAAAATTGAAATTTCGCTAAAATTATTCGTTTTTCTTGCTTTTTTTCGGTCAAATCTCGATAAAATGAGGAAAATTAAGGGAAATAAAGAGGATAAAAATTGATATTTCGCTAAAATTATTCGTTTTTCAAGCTTTTTTTCGGTCAAATATCGATAAAATAAGGAAAATCAAGGGAAAAAAGATGATAAAAATTGATATTTAGCTATAATTATTCGTTTTTCTTGCTTTTTTCGGTCAAATCTTGATAAAATGTGGAAAATTAAGGGAAAAAAAGAGGAAAAAAATTGAAATTTCGTTAAAATTATTCGTTTTTCTTGCTTTTTTATGTCAAATCTCGATAAAATAAGGAAAATTCAGGGAAAAAAAGACTAAAAAAATTGAAATTTCGCTAAAATTATTCGTTTTTCTTGCTTTTTTCGGTCAAATCTCGATAAAATGAGGAAAATTAAGGGAAAAAAAGAGGAAAAAAATTGAAATTTCGCAAAAATTATTCGTTTTTCTTGCTTTTTTCGGTCAAATCTCGATAAAATTAGGAAAATTAAGGGAAAAAAGAGGGAAAAAATTGAAATTTTGCTCAAATTATTCGTTTTTCTTGCTTATTTTGGTCAAATCACGATAAAATAAGGAATATTAAGGGAAAAAAAAGGAAAAAAATTGAAATTTCGCTAAAATTATTCGTTTTTCTTGCTTTTTTCGGTCAAATCTCGATAAAATAAGGAAAATTAAGGGAAAAAAAGAGGAAAAAAATTGAAATTTCGTTAAAATTATTCGATTTTCTTGCCTTTTTCGGTCAAATCTCGATAAAATAAGGAAAATTAAGGGAAAAAAAGAGGATAAAAATTGATATTTCGCTAAAATTATTCGTTTTTCTTGCTTTTTTCGGTCAAATCTCGATAAAATAAGAAAATCAAGGGAAAAAAGATGATAAAAATTGATATTTCGCTAAAATTATTCGTTTTTCTTGCTTTTTTCGGTCAAATCTCGATAAAATAAGGAAAATTAAGGGATAAAAAGAGGAAAAAAATTGAAATTTTGCTAAAATTTTTCGTTATTCAACCTTTTTTCGGTCAAATCTCAATAAAATAAGGAAATTTAAGGGAAAAAAATTGAAATTTCGCTAAAATTATGCGTTTTTCTTGCTTTTTTCGGTCAAATCTCGATAAAATAAGGAAAATTAAGGGAAAAAAAGAAGAAAAAAATTGAAATTTCGCAAAAATTATTCGTTTTTCTTGCTTTTTTCGGTCAAATCTCGATAAAATAAAGAAAATTAAGGGATGAAAAGAGGAAAAAAATTGAAATTTTGCTCAAATTATTCGTTTTTCTTGCTTTTTTTGGTCAAATCTCGATAAAATAAGGAAAATTAAGGGAAAAAAAGAGAATAAAAATTGATATTTCGCTAAAATTATTCGTTTTTCTTGCTTTTTTCGGTCAAATCTTAATAAAATAAGGAAAATTAAGGGAAAAAAGATGATAAAAATTGATATTTCGCTCAAATTATTCGTTTTTCTTGCTTTTTTTGGTCAAATCTCGATAAAATAAGGAAAATTAAGGGAAAATAAGAGGATAAATTTGATATTTCGCTAAAATTTTTCGTTTTTCTTGCTTTTTTCGGTCAAATCTCGATAAAATAAGGAAAATTAAGAGAAAAAAAGAGGATAAAAATTGATATTTCGCTAAAATTATTCGTTTTTCTAGCTTTTTTCGGTCAAATCTCGATAAAATAAGGAAAATTAAGGGTAAAAAAGAGGAAAAAAATTGAAATTTCGCTAAAATTATTCGTTTTTCTTGCTTTTTTCGGTCAAATCTCGATAAAATAAGGAAAATTAAGGGAAAAAAAGAGGAAAAAACTTGAAATTTCGCAAAAATTATTCGTTTTTCTTGCTTTTTTCGGTCAAATCTAGATAAAATAAGGAAAATAAAGGGAAAAAAAGGGGAAAAAAATTGATATTTCGCTAAAATTATCCGTTTTTCTTGCTTTTTTCGGTCAAATCTCGATAAAATAAGGAAAATTAAGGGAAAAAAAGAGGAAAAAAATTGAAATTTCGCTCAAATTATTCAATTTTCTTGCTTTTTTTCGGTCAAATCTCGATAAAATAAGGAAATTTAAGGGAAAAAAAGAGAATAAAAATTGATATTTCGCTAAAATTATTCGTTTTTCTTGCTTTTTATGGTCAAATCTCGATAAAATAAGGAAAATCAAGGGAAAAAAGATGATAAAAATTGATATTTAGCTAAAATTATTCGTTTTTCTTTATTTTTACGGTCAAATCTCGATAAAATAAGGAATATTAAGGGAAAAAAAAGGAAAAAAATTGAAATTTCGCTAAAATTATTCGATTTTCTTGCCTTTTTCGGTCAAATCTCGATAAAATAAGGAAAATTAAGGGAAAAAAAGAGGATAAAAATTGATATTTCGCTAAAATTATTCGTTTTTCTTGCTTTTTTCGGTCAAATCTCGATAAAATAAGAAAATCAAGGGAAAAAAGATGATAAAAATTGATATTTCGCTAAAATTATTCGTTTTTCTTGCTTTTTTCGGTCAAATCTCGATAAAATAAGGAAAATTAAGGGATAAAAAGAGGAAAAAAATTGAAATTTTGCTAAAATTGTTCGTTATTCTAGCTTTTTTCGGTCAAATCTCAATAAAATAAGGAAATTTAAGGGAAAAAAATTGAAATTTCGCTAAAATTATGCGTTTTTCTTGCTTTTTTCGGTCAAATCTCGATAAAATAAGGAAAATTAAGGGAAAAAAAGAAGAAAAAAATTGAAATTTCGCAAAAATTATTCGTTTTTCTTGCTTTTTTCGGTCAAATCTCGATAAAATAAAGAAAATTAAGGGATGAAAAGAGGAAAAAAATTGAAATTTTGCTCAAATTATTCGTTTTTCTTGCTTTTTTTGGTCAAATCTCGATAAAATAAGGAAAATTAAGGGAAAAAAAGAGAATAAAAATTGATATTTCGCTAAAATTATTCGTTTTTCTTGCTTTTTTCGGTCAAATCTTAATAAAATAAGGAAAATTAAGGGAAAAAAGATGATAAAAATTGATATATCGCTCAAATTATTCGTTTTTCTTGCTTTTTTTGGTCAAATCTCGATAAAATAAGGAAAATTAAGGGAAAAAAGAGGGAAAAAATTGAAATATTGCTCAAATTATTCGTTTTTCTTGCTTTTTACGGTCAAATCTCGATAAAATAAGGAAAATTAAGGGAAAATAAGAGGATAAATTTGATATTTCGCTAAAATTATTCGTTTTTCTTGCTTTTTTCGGTCAAATCTCGATAAAATAAGGAAAATTAAGGGAAAAAAAGAGGATAAAAATTGATATTTCGCTAAAATTATTCGTTTTTCTTGCTTTTTTCGGTCAAATCTCGATAAAATAAGGAAAATTAAGGGTAAAAAAGAGGAAAAAAATTGAAATTTCGCTAAAATTGTTCGTTTTTCTTGCTTTTTTCGGTCAAATCTCGATAAAATAAGGAAAATTGAGGGAAAAAAAGAGGAAAAAACTTGAAATTTCGCAAAAATTATTCGTTTTTCTTGCTTTTTTCAGTCAAATCTAGATAAAATAAGGAAAATTAAGGTAATAAAAGAGGATAAAAATTGATATTTCGCTAAAATTATTCGTTTTTCTTGCTTTTTTCGGACAAACCTCGATAAAATAAGGAAAATTAAGGGAAAAAAAGAGGAAAAAAATTGAAATTTCGCTAAAATTATTCGTTTTTCTTGCTTTTTTCGGTCAAATCTTGATAAAATAAGGAAAATTAAGGGAAAAAAAGAGGAAAAAAATTGTTATTTCGATAAAATTATTCGTTTTTCTTGCTTTTTTCGGTGAAATCTCGATAAAATAAGGAAAATTAAGGGAAAAAAGAGGATAAAAATTGATATTTCGCTAAAATTATTCGTTTTTCTTGCTTTTTTCGGTCAAATCTCGTTAAATGAGGAGAATGAAGGAAAAAAAGAGGAAAAAAATTGAAAATTCGCTAAAATTATTCGTTTTTCTAACTTTTTTCGCTCAAATCTCGATAAAATAAGGAAAATTAAGGGAAAAAAAGAGGGAGAAAATTGAAATTTCGCTAAAATTATTCGTTTTTCTTGCTTTTTTCGGTCAAATCTCGATAAAATAAGGAAAATTAAGGGAAAAAAAGAGGATAAAAATTAAAATTTCGCTAAAATTATTCGTTTTTCAAGCTTTTTTCGGTCAAATATCGATAAAATAAGGAAAATCAAGGGAAAAAAGATGATAAAAATTGATATTTAGCTAAAATTATTCGTTTTTCTTGCTTTTTTCGGTCAAATCTTGATAAAATGTGGAAAATTAAGGGAAAAAAAGAGGAAAAAAATTGAAATTTCGCTAAAATTATTCGTTTTTCTTGCTTTTTTATGTCAAATCTCGATAAAATAAGGAAAATTAAGGGAATAAAAGAGGATAAAAATTGATATTTCGCTAAAATTATTCGTTTTTCTTGCTTTTTTCGGACAAACCTCGATAAAATAAGGAAAATTAAGGGAAAAAAAGAGGAAAAAATTGAAATTTCGCTAAAATTATTCGTTTTTCTAGCTTTTTTCGGTCAAATCTCGATAAAATAAGGAAAATTAAGGGAAAAAAGAGGATAAAAATTGATTTTTTGCTAAAATTATTCGTTTTTCTTACTTTTTTCGGTCAAATCTCGATAAAATAAGGAAAATTAAGGGAAAAAAAGAGGAAAAATATTGAAATTTCGCTAAAATTATTCGTTTTTCTTGCTTTTTTCGGTCAAATCTCGATAAAATAAGGAATATTAAGGGAAAAAAAGAGGAAAAAAATTGAAATTCCGCTAAAATTGTTCGTTTTTCTAGCTTTTTACGGTCAAATCTCGATAAAATGAGGAAAATTAAGGGAAAAAAAGAGGAAAAAAATTGAAATTTCGCTAAAATTATTCGTTTTTCTTGCTTTTTTCGGTCAAATCTCGATAAAATAAGGAAAATTAAGGGAAAAAAAGAGGAAAAAAATTGAAATTCCGCTAAAATTGTTCGTTTTTCTAGCTTTTTTCGGTCAAATCTCGATAAAATGAGGAAAATTAAGGGAAAAAAAGAGGAAAAAAATTGAAATTTCGCTAAAATTATTCGTTTTTCTTGCTTTTTTCGGTCAAATCTCGATAAAATGAGGAAAATTAAGGGAAAAAAGAGGAAAAAATTGAAATTTCGCTAAAATTATTCGTTTTTCTTGCTTTTTTCGGTCAAATTTCGATAAAATGAGGAAAATTAAGGGAAAAAAAGAGAATAAAAATTGATATTTCGCTAAAATTATTCGTTTTTCAAGCTTTTTTCGGTCAAATATCGATAAAATAAGGAAAATCAAGGGAAAAAAGATGATAAAAATTGATATTTAGCTAAAATTATTCGTTTTTCTTGCTTTTTTCGGTCAAATCTTGATAAAATGTGGAAAATTAAGGGAAAAAAAGAGGAAAAAAATTGAAATTTCGCTAAAATTATTCGTTTTTCTTGCTTTTTTATGTCAAATCTCGATAAAATAAGGAAAACTAAGGGAAAAAAAGACTAAAAAAATTGAAATTTCGCTAAAATTATTCGTTTTTCTTGCTTTTTTCGGTCAAATCTCGATAAAATGAGGAAAATTAAGGGAAAAAAAGAGGAAAAAAATTGAAATTTCGCAAAAATTATTCGTTTTTCTTGCTTTTTTTGGTCAAATCTCGATAAAATAAGGAAAATTAAGGGAATAAAAGAGGATAAAAATTGATATTTCGCTAAAATTATTCGTTTTTCTTGCTTTTTTCGGACAAACCTCGATAAAATAAGGAAAATTAAGGGAAAAAAAGAGGAAAAAAATTGAAATTTCGCTAAAATTATTCGTTTTTCTAGCTTTTTTCGGTCAAATCTCGATAAAATAAGGAAAATTAAGGGAAAAAAGAGGATAAAAATTGATTTTTTGCTAAAATTATTCGTTTTTCTTACTTTTTTCGGTCAAATCTCGATAAAATAAGGAAAATAAAGGGAAAAAAAGAGGAAAAAAATTGAAATTTCGCTAAAATTATTCGTTTTTCTTGCTTTTTTCGGTCAAATCTTGATAAAATAAGGAAAATTAAGGGAAAAAAAGAGGAAAAAAATTGAAATTTCGCTAAAATTATTCGTTTTTCTTGCTTTTTTCGGTGAAATCTCGATAAAATAAGGAAAATTAAGGGAAAAAAGAGGATAAAAATATATATTTCGCTAAAATTATTCGTTTTTCTTGCTTTTTTCGGTCAAATCTCGTTAAATGAGGAGAATGAAGGAAAAAAAGAGGAAAAAAATTGAAAATTCGCTAAAATTATTCGTTTTTCTAACTTTTTTCGCTCAAATCTCGATAAAATAAGGAAAATTAAGGGAAAAAACGAGGGAGAAAATTGAAATTTCGCTAAAATTATACGTTTTTCTTGCTTTTTTCGGTCAAATCTCGATAAAATAAGGAAAATTAAAGGAAAAAAAGAGGATAAAAATTGAAATTTCGCTAAAATTATTCGTTTTTCAAGCTTTTTTCGGTCAAATATCGATAAAATAAGGAAAATCAAGGGAAAAAAGATGATAAAAATTGATATTTAGCTAAAATTATTCGTTTTTCTTGCTTTTTTCGGTCAAATCTTGATAAAATGTGGAAAATTAAGGGAAAAAAAGAGGAAAAAAATTGAAATTTCGCTAAAATTATTCGTTTTTCTTGCTTTTTTATGTCAAATCTCGATAAAATAAGGAAAATTAAGGGAAAAAAAGACTAAAAAAATTGAAATTTCGCTAAAATTATTCGTTTTTCTTGCTTTTTTCGGTCAAATCTCGATAAAATGAGGAAAATTAAGGGAAAAAAAGAGGAAAAAAATTGAAAATTCGCAAAAATTATTCGTTTTTCTTGCTTTTTTCGGTCAAATCTCGATAAAATAAGGAAAATTAAGGGAATAAAAGAGGATAAAAATTGATATTTCGCTAAAATTATTCGTTTTTCTTGCTTTTTTCGGACAAACCTCGATAAAATAAGGAAAATTAAGGGAAAAAAAGAGGAAAAAATTGAAATTTCGCTAAAATTATTCGTTTTTCTAGCTTTTTTCGGTCAAATCTCGATAAAATAAGGAAAATTAAGGGAAAAAAGAGGATATAAATTGATATTTCGCTAAAATTATTCGTTTTTCTTGCTTTTTTCGGTCAAATCTCGTTAAATGAGGAGAATGAAGGAAAAAAAGAGGAAAAAAATTGAAAATTCGCTAAAATTATTCGTTTTTCTAACTTTTTTCGCTCAAATCTCGATAAAATAAGGAAAATTAAGGGAAAAAAAGAGGGAGAAAATTGAAATTTCGCTAAAATTATTCGATTTTCTTGCTTTTTTCGGTCAAATCTCGATAAAATAAGGAAAATTAAGGGAAAAAAAATGGATAAAAATTGAAATTTCGCTAAAATTATTCGTTTTTCTTGCTTTTTTCGGTCAAATCTTGATAAAAAAAGGAAAATTTAGGGAAAAAAAGATGAAAAAAATTGAAATTTCGCTAAAATTATTCGTTTTTCTTGCTTTTTTCGGTCAAATCTCGATAAAATAAGGAAAATTAAGGGAAAAAAAGAGGAAAAAAATTGAAATTTCGCTAAAATTATTCGTTTTTCTTGCTTTTTTCGGTCAAATCTCGATAAAATAAGGAATATTAAGGGAAAAAAAGATGATAAAAATTGATATTTCGCTAAAATTATTCGTTTTTCTTGCTTTTTTCGGTCAAATCTCGAAAAAATAAGGAAAATTAAGGGAATAAAAGAGGATAAAAATTGATATTTCGCCAAAATTATTCGTTTTTCTTGCTTTTTTCGGACAAACCTCGATAAAATAAGGAAAATTAAGCGAAAAAAAGAGGAAAAAAATTGAAATTTCGCTAAAATTATTCGTTTTTCTTGCTTCTTTCGGAAAATCTCGATAAAATAAGGAAAATTAAGGGAAAAAAGAGGACAAAAATTGATATTTTGCTAAAATTATTCGTTTTTTATTACTTTTTTCGGTCAAATCTCGATAAAATAAGGAAACTTAAGGGAAAAAAAAGGAAAAAAATTGAAATTTCGCTATAATTATTAGTTTTTCTTCCTTTTTTCGGTCAAATCTCGATAAAATAAGGAAAATTAAGGGAAAAAAAGAGGAAAATAATTGAAATTTCGCTAAAATTATTCGTTTTTCTTGCTTTTTTCGGTCAAATCTTGATAAAATAAGGAAAATTAAGGGAATAAAAGAGGAAAAAAATTGAAATTTCGCTAAAATTATTCGTTTTTCTTGCTTTTTTCGGTGAAATATTGATAAAATAAGGAAAATTAAGGGAAAAAAGAGGATAAAAATTGATATTTCGCTAAAATTATTCGTTTTTCTTGCTTTTTTCGGTCAAATCTCGTTAAATGAGGAGAATGAAGGAAAAAAAGAGGAAAAACATTGAAAATTCGCTAAAATTATTCGTTTTTCTAACTTTTTTCGCTCAAATCTCGACAAAATAAGGAAAATTAAGGGAAAAAAAGAGGAATAAAATTGAAATTTCGCTAAAATTATTCGTTTTTCTTGCTTTTTTCGGTCAAATCTCGATAAAATAAGGAAAATTAAGGGAAAAAAAGAGGATAAAAATTGAAATTTCGCTAAAATTATTCGTTTTTCTTGCTTTTTTCGGTCAAATCTTGATAAAATAAGGAAAATTAAGGGAAAAAAAGATGAAAAAAATTGAAATTTCGCTAAAATTATTGGTTTTTCTTGCTTTTTTCGGTCAAATCTCGATAAAATAAGGAAAATTAAGGGAAAAAAAGAGGAAAAAAATTGAAATTTCGCTAAAATTATTCGTTTTTCTTGCTTTTTTCGGTCAAATCTCGATAAAATAAGGAAAATTAAGGGAAAAAAGAGGATAAAAATTGATATTTCGCTAAAATTATTCGTTTTTCTTGCTTTTCTCGGTCAAATCTCGATAAAATAAGGAATATTAAGGGAAAAAAGAGGATAGAAATTGATATTTCGCTAAAATTATTCGTTTTTCTTGCTTTTTTCGGTCGAATCTCGATAAAATAAGGAAGATTAAGGAAAAAAAAGAGGAAAAAAATTGAAATTACGCTAAAATTATTCGTTTTTCTTGCTTTTTTGGTCAAATCTCGATAAAATAAGGAAAATTATGGGAAAAAATAGGATAAAAATTGATATTTCGCTAAAATTATTCGTTTTTCTTGCTTTTTTTGGTCAAATCTCGATAAAATAAGGGAAATTAAGGGAAAAAAGAGGATAAAAATTGATATTTCGCTAAAATTATTCGTTTTTCTTGCTTTTTTTCGGTCAAATCTCGATAAAATAAGGAAAATTAAGGGAAAAAAAGGAGAAAAAAATTGAAATTTCGCTAAAATTATTCGTTTTTCTTGCTTTTTTCGGTCAAATCTCGATAAAATAAAGAAAATTAAGGGAAAAAAGAGGAAAAAAATTGAAATTTCGCTAAAATTATTCGTTTTTCTTGCTTTTTTCGGTGAAACCTCGATAAAATAAGGAAAATTAAGGGAAAAAAGAGGATAAAAATTGATATTTCGCTAAAATAATTCGTTTTTCTTGCTTTTTCGGTCAAATCTCGTTAAATGAGGGGAATAAAGGAAAAAAAGAGGAAAAAAATTGAAAATTCGCTAAAATTATTCGTTTTTCTAACTTTTTTCGCTCAAATCTCGATAAAATAAGGAAAATTAAGGGAAAAAAAGAGGGAGAAAATTGAAATTTCGCTAAAATTATTCGTTTTTCTTGCTTTTTTCGGTCAAATCTCGATAAAATAAGGAAAATTAAGGGAAAAAAAGAGGATAAAAATTGAAATTTCGCTAAAATTATTCGTTTTTCAAGCTTTTTTCGGTCAAATATCGATAAAGTAAGGAAAATCAAGGGAAAAAAGATGATAAAAATTGATATTTAGCTAAAATTATTCGTTTTTCTTGCTTTTATCGGTCAAATCTTGATAAAATGTGGAAAATTAAGGGAAAAAAAGAGGAAAAAAATTGAAATTTCGCTAAAATTATTCGTTTTTCTTGCTTTTTTATGTCAAATCTCGATAAAATAAGGAAAATTAAGGGAAAAAAAGACTAAAAAAATTGAAATTTCGCTAAAATTATTCGTTTTTCTTGCTTTTTTCGGTCAAATCTCGATAAAATGAGGAAAATTAAGGGAAAAAAAGAGGAAAAAAATTGAAATTTCCCAAAAATTATTCGTTTTTCTTGCTTTTTTGGGTCAAATCTCGATAAAATAAGGAAAATTAAGGGTAAAATCTATGGTTGAAGGCTTCACTTTGTGGAAATCCATAACAATTAATCATTTATTTATTTGAAAATTAAGGGAATAAAAGAGGATAAAAATTGATATTTCGCTAAAATTATTCGTTTTTCTTGCTTTTTTCGGACAAACCTCGATAAAATAAGGAAAATTAAGGGAAAAAAAGAGGAAAAAATTGAAATTTCGCTAAAATTATTCGTTTTTCTAGCTTTTTTCGGTCAAATCTCGATAAAATAAAGAAAATTAAGGGAAAAAAGAGGATAAAAATTGATTTTTTGCTAAAATTATTCGATTTTCTTACTTTTTTTGGTCAAATCTCGATAAAATAAGGAAAATTAAGGGAAAAAAAGAGGAAAAATATTGAAATTTCGCTAAAATTATTCGTTTTTCTTGCTTTTTTCGGTCAAATCTCGATAAAATAAGGAATATTAAGGGAAAAAAAGAGGAAAAAAATTGAAATTCCGCTAAAATTGTTCGTTTTTCTAGCTTTTTACGGTCAAATCTCGATAAAATGAGGAAAATTACGGGAAAAAAAGAGGAAAAAAATTGAAAATTCGCTAAAATTATTCGTTTTTCTAACTTTTTTCGCTCAAATCTCGATAAAATAAGGAAAATTAAGGGAAAAAAAGAGGGAGAAAATTGAAATTTCGCTAAAATTATTCGTTTTTCTTGCTTTTTTCGGTCAAATCTCGATAAAATAAGGAAAATTAAGGGAAAAAAAGAGGATAAAAATTGAAATTTCGCTAAAATTATTCGTTTTTCAAGCTTTTTTCGGTCAAATATCGATAAAGTAAGGAAAATCAAGGGAAAAAAGATGATAAAAATTGATATTTAGCTAAAATTATTCGTTTTTCTTGCTTTTATCGGTCAAATCTTGATAAAATGTGGAAAATTAAGGGAAAAAAAGAGGAAAAAAATTGAAATTTCGCTAAAATTATTCGTTTTTCTTACTTTTTTCGGTCAAATCTCGATAAAATAAGGAAAATTAAGGGAAAAAAAGAGGAAAAATATTGAAATTTCGCTAAAATTATTCGTTTTTCTTGCTTTTTTCGGTCAAATCTCGATAAAATAAGGAATATTAAGGGAAAAAAAGAGGAAAAAAATTGAAATTCCGCTAAAATTGTTCGTTTTTCTAGCTTTTTACGGTCAAATCTCGATAAAATGAGGAAAATTACGGGAAAAAAAGAGGAAAAAAATTGAAATTTCGCTAAAATTATTCGTTTTTCTTGCTTTTTTCGGTCAAATCTCGATAAAATAAGGAAAATTAAGGGAAAAAAAGAGGAAATAAATTGAAATTCCGCTAAAATTGTTCGTTTTTCTAGCTTTTTTCGGTCAAATCTCGATAAAATGAGGAAAATTAAGGGAAAAAAAGAGGAAAAAAATTGAAATTTCGCTAAAATTATTCGTTTTTCTTGCTTTTTTCGGTCAAATCTCGATAAAATAAGGAAAATTAAGGGAAAAAAGAGGAAAAAAATTGAAATTTCGCTAAAATTATTCGTTTTTCTTGCTTTTTTCGGTCAAATCTTGATAAAATGTGGAAAATTAAGGGAAAAAAAGAGGAAAAAAATTGAAATTTCGCTAAAATTATTCGTTTTTCTTGCTTTTTTATGTCAAATCTCGATAAAATAAGGAAAACTAAGGGAAAAAAAGACTAAAAAAATTGAAATTTCGCTAAAATTATTCGTTTTTCTTGCTTTTTTCGGTCAAATCTCGATAAAATGAGGAAAATTAAGGGAAAAAAAGAGGAAAAAAATTGAAATTTCGCAAAAATTATTCGTTTTTCTTGCTTTTTTTGGTCAAATCTCGATAAAATAAGGAAAATTAAGGGAATAAAAGAGGATAAAAATTGATATTTCGCTAAAATTATTCGTTTTTCTTGCTTTTTTCGGACAAACCTCGATAAAATAAGGAAAATTAAGGGAAAAAAAGAGGAAAAAAATTGAAATTTCGCTAAAATTATTCGTTTTTCTAGCTTTTTTCGGTCAAATCTCGATAAAATAAGGAAAATTAAGGGAAAAAAGAGGATAAAAATTGATTTTTTGCTAAAATTATTCGTTTTTCTTACTTTTTTCGGTCAAATCTCGATGAAATAAGGAAAATAAAGGGAAAAAAAGAGGAAAAAAATTGAAATTTCGCTAAAATTATTCGTTTTTCTTGCTTTTTTCGGTCAAATCTTGATAAAATAAGGAAAATTAAGGGAAAAAAAGGAGGAAAAAAATTGAAATTTCGCTAAAATTATTCGTTTTTCTTGCTTTTTTCGGTGAAATCTCGATAAAATAAGGAAAATTAAGGGAAAAAGGAGGATAAAAATTGATATTTCGCTAAAATTATTCGTTTTTCTTGCTTTTTTCGGTCAAATCTCGTTAAATGAGGAGAATGAAGGAAAAAAAGAGGAAAAAAATTGAAAATTCGCTAAAATTATTCGTTTTTCTAACTTTTTTCGCTCAAATCTCGATAAAATAAGGAAAATTAAGGGAAAAAAAGAGGGAGAAAATTGAAATTTCGCTAAAATTATTCGTTTTTCTTGCTTTTTTCGGTCAAATCTCGATAAAATAAGGAAAATTAAAGGAAAAAAAGAGGATAAAAATTGAAATTTCGCTAAAATTATTCGTTTTTCAAGCTTTTTTCGGTCAAATATCGATAAAATAAGGAAAATCAAGGGAAAAAAGATGATAAAAATTGATATTTAGCTAAAATTATTCGTTTTTCTTGCTTTTTTCGGTCAAATCTTGATAAAATGTGGAAAATTAAGGGAAAAAAAGAGGAAAAAAATTGAAATTTCGCTAAAATTATTCGTTTTTCTTGCTTTTTTATGTCAAATCTCGATAAAATAAGGAAAATTAAGGGAAAAAAAGACTAAAAAAATTAAAATTTCGCTAAAATTATTCGTTTTTCTTGCTTTTTTCGGTCAAATCTCGATAAAATGAGGAAAATTAAGGGAAAAAAAGAGGAAAAAAATTGAAATTTCGCAAAAATTATTCGTTTTTCTTGCTTTTTTCGGTCAAATCTCGATAAAATAAGGAAAATTAAGGGAATAAAAGAGGATAAAAATTGATATTTCGCTAAAATTATTCGTTTTTCTTGCTTTTTTCGGACAAACCTCGATAAAATAAGGAAAATTAAGGGAAAAAAAGAGGAAAAGATTGAAATTTCGCTAAAATTATTCGTTTTTCTAGCTTTTTGCCGTCAAATCTCGATAAAATAAGGAAAATTAAGGGAAAAAAGAGGATAAAAATTGATTTTTTGCTAAAATTATTCGTTTTTCTTACTTTTTTCGGTCAAATCTCGATAAAATAAGGAAAATTAAGGGAAAAAAAGAGGAAAAATATTGAAATTTCGCTAAAATTATTCGTTTTTCTTGCTTTTTTCGGTCAAATCTCGATAAAATAAGGAATATTAAGGGAAAAAAAGAGGATAAAAATTGAAATTTCGCTAAAATTATTCGTTTTTCTTGCTTTTTTCGGTCAAATCTTGATAAAATAAGGAAAATTAAGGGAAAAAAAGAGGAAAAAAATTGAAATTTCGCTAAAATTATTCGTTTTTCTTGCTTTTTTCGGTGAAATCTCGATAAAATAAGGAAAATTAAGGGAAAAAAGAGGATATAAATTGATATTTCGCTAAAATTATTCGTTTTTCTTGCTTTTTTCGGTCAAATCTCGTTAAATGAGGAGAATGAAGGAAAAAAAGAGGAAACAAATTGAAAATTCGCTAAAATTATTCGTTTTTCTAACTTTTTTCGCTCAAATCTCGATAAAATAAGGAAAATTAAGGGAAAAAAGAGAGAGAAAATTGAAATTTCGCTAAAATTATTCGTTTTTCTTGCTTTTTTCGGTCAAATCTCGATAAAATAAGGAAAATTAAGGGAAAAAAAGAGGATAAAAATTGAAATTTCGCTAAAATTATTCGTTTTTCTTGCTTTTTTCGGTCAAATCTTGATAAAAAAAGGAAAATTTAGGGAAAAAAAGATGAAAAAAATTGAAATTTCGCTAAAATTATTCGTTTTTCTTGCTTTTTTCGGTCAAATCTCGATAAAATAAGGAAAATTAAGGGAAAAAAAGAGGAAAAAAATTGAAATTTCGCTAAAATTATTCGTTTTTCTTGCTTTTTTCGGTCAAATCTCGATAAAATAAGGAAAATTAAGGGAAAAAAAGATGATAAAAATTGATATTTCGCTAAAATTATTCGTTTTTCTTGCTTTTTTCGGTCAAATCTCGAAAAAATAAGGAAAATTAAGGGAATAAAAGAGGATAAAAATTGATATTTCGCTAAAATTATTCGTTTTTCTTGCTTTTTTCGGACAAACCTCGATAAAATAAGGAAAATTAAGCGAAAAAAAGAGGAACAAAATTGAAATTTCGCTAAAATTATTCGTTTTTGTTGCTTCTTTCGGTCAAATCTCGATAAAATAAGGAAAATTAAGGGAAAAAAGAGGATAAAAATTGATATTTTGCTAAAATTATTCGTTTTTTATTACTTTTTTCGGTCAAATCTCGATAAAATAAGGAAAATTAAGGGAAAAAAAAAGGAAAAAAATTGAAATTTCGCTAAAATTATTCGTTTTTCTTGCTTTTTTCGGTCAAATCTCGATAAAATAAGGAAAATTAAGGGAAAAAAAGAGGAAAATAATTGAAATTTCGCTAAAATTATTCGTTTTTCTTGCTTTTTTCGGTCAAATCTTGATAAAATAAGGAAAATTAAGGGAATAAAAGAGGAAAAAAATTGAAATTTCGCTAAAATTATTCGTTTTTCTTGCTTTTTTCGATGAAATCTTGATAAAATAAGGAAAATTAAGGGAAAAAAGAGGATAAAAATTGATATTTCGCTAAAATTATTCGTTTTTCTTGCTTTTTTCGGTCAAATCTCGTTAAATGAGGAGAATAAAGGAAAAAAAGAGGAAAAACATTGAAAATTCGCTAAAATTATTCGTTTTTCTAACTTTTTTCGCTCAAATCTCGACAAAATAAGGAAAATTAAGGGAAAAAAAGAGGAATAAAATTGAAATTTCGCTAAAATTATTCGTTTTTCTTGCTTTTTTCGGTCAAATCTCGATAAAATAAGGAAAATTAAGGGAAAAAAAGAGGATAAAAATTGAAATTTCGCTAAAATTATTCGTTTTTCTTGCTTTTTTCGGTCAAATCTTGATAAAATAAGGAAAATTAAGGGAAAAAAAGATGAAAAAAATTGAAATTTCGCTAAAATTATTGGTTTTTCTTGCTTTTTTCGGTCAAATCTCGATAAAATAAGGAAAATTAAGGGAAAAAAAGAGGAAAAAAATAAAAATTTCGCTAAAATTATTCGTTTTTCTTGCTTTTTTCGGTCAAATCTCGATAAAATAAGGAAAATTAAGGGAAAAAAGAGGATAAAAATTGATATTTCGCTAAAATTATTCGTTTTTCTTGCTTTTTTCGGTCAAATCTCGATAAAATAAGGAATATTAAGGGAAAAAAGAGGATAGAAATTGATATTTCGCTAAAATTATTCGTTTTTCTTGCTTTTTTCGGTCGAATCTCGATAAAATAAGGAAGATTAAGGAAAAAAAAGAGGAAAAAAATTGAAATTACGCTAAAATTATTCGTTTTTCTTGCTTTTTTGGTCAAATCTCGATAAAATAAGGAAAATTATGGGAAAAAAAGAGGACAAAAATTGTTATTTCGATAAAATTATTCATTTTTCTTGCTTTTTTCTGTCAAATCTCGTTAAATGAGGAGATTGAAGGAAAAAAAGAGGAAAAAATTTGAAATTTCGCTAAAATTATTCGTTTTTCTTGCTTTTTTTGGTCAAATCTCGATAAAATAAGGAAAATTAAGGGAAAAAAGAGGATAAAAATTGATATTTCGCTAAAATTATTCGTTTTTCTTGCTTTTTTTGGTCAAATCTCGATGAAATAAGGAAAATTAAGGGAAAAAAGAGGATAAAAATTGATATTTCGCTAAAATTATTCGTTTTTCTTGCTTTTTTCGGTCAAATCTCGATAAAATAAGGAATATTAAGGGAAAAAAGAGGATAGAAATTGATATTTCGCTAAAATTATTCGTTTTTCTTGCTTTTTTCGGTCGAATCTCGATAAAATAAGGAAGATTAAGGAAAAAAAAGAGGAAAAAAATTGAAATTACGCTAAAATTATACGTTTTTCTTGCTTTTTTGGTCAAATCTCGATAAAATAAGCAAAATTAAGGGAAAAAAGAGGATAAAAATTGATATTTCGCTAAAATTATTCGTTTTTCTTGCTTTTTTCGGTCAAATCTCGATAAAATAAGGAATATTAAGGGAAAAAAGAGGATAGAAATTGATATTTCGCTAAAATTATTCGTTTTTCTTGCTTTTTTCGGTCGAATCTCGATAAAATAAGGAAGATTAAGGAAAAAAAAGAGGAATAAAATTGAAATTTTGCTAAAATTATTCGTTTTTCTTGCTTTTTTCGGTCAAATCTCGATAAAATAAGGAAAATTAAGGGAAAAAAAGAGGAAAAAAATAAAAATTTCGCTAAAATTATTCGTTTTTCTTGCTTTTTTCGGTCAAATCTCGATAAAATAAGGAAAATTAAGGGAAAAAAGAGGATAAAAATTGATATTTCGCTAAAATTATTCGTTTTTCTTGCTTTTTTCGGTCAAATCTCGATAAAATAAGGAATATTAAGGGAAAAAAGAGGATAGAAATTGATATTTCGCTAAAATTATTCGTTTTTCTTGCTTTTTTCGGTCGAATCTCGATAAAATAAGGAAGATTAAGGAAAAAAAAGAGGAAAAAAATTGAAATTACGCTAAAATTATTCGTTTTTCTTGCTTTTTTGGTCAAATCTCGATAAAATAAGGAAAATTATGGGAAAAAAAGAGGACAAAAATTGTTATTTCGATAAAATTATTCATTTTTCTTGCTTTTTTCTGTCAAATCTCGTTAAATGAGGAGATTGAAGGAAAAAAAGAGGAAAAAATTTGAAATTTCGCTAAAATTATTCGTTTTTCTTGCTTTTTTTGGTCAAATCTCGATAAAATAAGGAAAATTAAGGGAAAAAAGAGGATAAAAATTGATATTTCGCTAAAATTATTCGTTTTTCTTGCTTTTTTTGGTCAAATCTCGATGAAATAAGGAAAATTAAGGGAAAAAAGAGGATAAAAATTGATATTTCGCTAAAATTATTCGTTTTTCTTGCTTTTTTCGGTCAAATCTCGATAAAATAAGGAATATTAAGGGAAAAAAGAGGATAGAAATTGATATTTCGCTAAAATTATTCGTTTTTCTTGCTTTTTTCGGTCGAATCTCGATAAAATAAGGAAGATTAAGGAAAAAAAAGAGGAAAAAAATTGAAATTACGCTAAAATTATTCGTTTTTCTTGCTTTTTTGGTCAAATCTCGATAAAATAAGGAAAATTAAGGGAAAAAAGAGGATAAAAATTGATATTTCGCTAAAATTATTCGTTTTTCTTGCTTTTTTCGGTCAAATCTCGATAAAATAAGGAATATTAAGGGAAAAAAGAGGATAGAAATTGATATTTCGCTAAAATTATTCGTTTTTCTTGCTTTTTTCGGTCGAATCTCGATAAAATAAGGAAGATTAAGGAAAAAAAAGAGGAAAAAAATTGAAATTACGCTAAAATTATTCGTTTTTCTTGCTTTTTTGGTCAAATCTCGATAAAATAAGGAAAATTATGGGAAAAAAAGAGGACAAAAATTGTTATTTCGATAAAATTATTCGTTTTTCTTGCTTTTTTCTGTCAAATCTCGTTAAATGAGGAGATTGAAGGAAAAAAAGAGGAAAAAATTTGAAATTTCGCTAAAATTATTCGTTTTTCTTGCTTTTTTTGGTCAAATCTCGATAAAATAAGGAAAATTAAGGGAAAAAAGAGGAAAAAATTTGAAATTTCACTAAAAATATTCGTTTTTCTTGCTTTTTTTGGTCAAATCTCGATAAAATAAGGAAAATTAAGGGAAAAAAGAGGATAAAAATTGATATTTCGCTAAAATTATTCGTTTTTCTTGCTTTTTTTCGGTCAAATCTCGATAAAATAAGGAAAATTAAGGGAAAAAAAGGGGAAAAAAATTGAAATTTCTTTAAAATTATTCGTTTTTCTTGCTTTTTTCGGTCAAATCTCGATAAAATAAAGAAAATTAAGGGAAAAAAGAGGAAAAAAATTGAAATTTCGCTAAAATTATTCGTTTTTCTTGCTTTTTTCGGTGAAATCTCGATAAAATAAGGAAAATTAAGGGAAAAAAAGAGGAAAAAAATTGAAATTTCTCTAAAATTTTTCGTTTTTCTTGCTTTTTCGGTCAAATCTCGTTAAATGAGGAGAATGAAGGAAAAAAAGAGGAAAAAATTGAAATTTCGCTAAAATTATTCGTTTTTCTTGCTCTTTTCGGTGAAACCTCGATAAAATAAGGAAAATTAAGGGAAAAAAGAGGATAAAAATTGATATTTCGCTAAAATTATTCGTTTTTCTTGCTTTTTCGGTCAAATCTCGTTTAATGAGGAGAATGAAGGAAAAAAAGAGGAGAAAAATTGAAAATTCGCTAAAATTATTCGTTTTTCTTGCTTTTTTCGGTCAAATCTTGATAAAATAAGGAAAATTAAGGGAAAAAAAGAGGAAAAAAATTGAAATTTCGCTAAAATTATTCGTTTTTCTTGCTTTTTTCGGTCAAATCTCGATAAAATAAGGAAAATTAAGGGAAAAAAGAGGATAAAAATTGAAATTTCGCTAAAATTATTCGTTTTTCTTGCTTTTTTCGGTCAAATCTCGATAAAATAAGGAAAATTAAGGGAAAAAAAGAGGAAAAAAATTGAAATTTCGCTAAAATTATTCGTTTTTCTTGCTTTTTTCGGTCAAATCTCGTAAAAATAAGGAAAATTAAGGGAAAAAAAGAGGATAAAAATTGATATTTCGCTAAAATTATTCGTTTTACTTGCTTTTTTCGGTCAAATCTCGATAAAATAAGGAATATTAAGGGAAAAAAGAGGATAGAAATTTATATTTCGCTAAAATTATTCGTTTTTCTTGCTTTTTTCGGTCGAATCTCGATAAAATAAGGAAGATTAAGGAAAAAAAAGAGGAAAAAAATTGAAATTACGCTAAAATTATTCGTTTTTCTTGCATTTTCGTTCAAATCTCGATAAAATAAGGAAAATTATGGGAAAAAAAGAGGACAAAAATTGTTATTTCGATAAAATTATTCGTTTTTCTTGCTTTTTTTGGTCAAATATCGATAAAATAAGGAAAATTAAGGGAAAAAAGAGGATAAAAATTGATATTTCGCTAAAATTATTCGTTTTTCTTGCTTTTTTTCGGTCAAATCTCGATAAAATAAGGAAAATTAAGGGAAAAAAAGGGGAAAAAAATTGAAATTTCGCTAAAATTATTCGTTTTTCTTGCTTTTTTCGGTCAAATCTCGATAAAATAAAGAAAATTAAGGGAAAAAAAGAGGAAAAAAATTGAAATTTCGCTAAAATTATTCGTTTTTCTTGCTCTTTTCGGTGAAACCTCGATAAAATAAGGAAAATTAAGGGAAAAAAGAGGATAAAAATTGATATTTCGCTAAAATTATTCGTTTTTCTTGCTTTTTCGGTCAAATCTCGTTAAATGAGGAGAATGAAGGAAAAAAAGGGGAGAAAAATTGAAAATTCGCTAAAATTATTCGTTTTTCATGCTTTTTTCGGTCAAATCTTGATAAAATGTGGAAAATTAAGGGAAAAAAAGAGGAAAAAAATTGAAATTTCGCTAAAATTATTCGTTTTTCTTGCTTTTTTCGGTGAAACCTCGATAAAATAAGGAAAATTAAGGGAAAAAAGAGGATAAAAATTGATATTTCGCTAAAATTATTCGTTTTTCTTGCTTTTTCGGTCAAATCTCGTTAAATGAGGAGAATGAAGGAAAAAAAGAGGAGAAAAATTGAAAATTCGCTAAAATTATTCGTTTTTCTTGCTTTTTTCGGTCAAATCTCGATAAAATAAGGAAAATTAAGGGAAGAAAAGAGGAAGAAAACTGAAACTTCGCTAAAATTATTCGTTTTTCTTGCTTTTTTCGGTCAAATCTCGATAAAATTAGGAAGATTAAGGGAAAAAAGAGGAAAAAAATTGAAATTTCGGTAAAATTATTCGTTTTTCTTGCTTTTTTCGGTCAAATCTCGATAAAATATGGAAAATAAAGGGAAAAAAGAGGATAAAAATTGATATTTCGCTAAAATTATTCGTTTTTTTGCTTTTTTCGGTCAAATCTCGATAAAATAAGGAAAATTAAGGGAAAAAAAGAGGAAAAAATTGAAATTTCTCTAAAATTTTTCGTTTTTCTTGCTTTTTCGGTCAAATCTCGTTAAATGAGGAGAATGAAGGAAAAAAAGAGGAAAAAAATTGAAAATTCGCTAAAATTATTCGTTTTTTTGCTTTTTTCGGTCAAATCTCGATAAAATAAGGAAAATTAAGGGAAAAAAAGAGGAAAAAAATTGAAATTTCTCTAAAATTTTTCGTTTTTCTTGCTTTTTCGGTCAAATCTCGTTAAATGAGGAGAATGAAGGAAAAAAAGAGGAAAAAAATTGAAATTTCGCTAAAATTATTCGTTTTTCTTGCTCTTTTCGGTGAAACCTCGATAAAATAAGGAAAATTAAGGGAAAAAAGAGGATAAAAATTGATATTTCGCTAAAATTATTCGTTTTTCTTGCTTTTTCGGTCAAATCTCGTTAAATGAGGAGAATGAAGGAAAAAAAGAGGAGAAAAATTGAAAATTCGCTAAAATTATTCGTTTTTCTTGCTTTTTTCGGTCAAATCTTGATAAAATAAGGAAAATTAAGGGAAAAAAAGAGGAAAAAAATTGAAATTTCGCTAAAATTATTCGTTTTTCTTGCCTTTTTCCGGTCAAATCTCGATAAAATAAGGAAAATTAAGGGAAAAAAGAGGATAAAAATTGAAATTTCGCTAAAATTATTCGTTTTTCTTGCTTTTTTCGGTCAAATCTTGATAAAATAAGGAAAATTAAGGGAAAAAAATTGAAATTTCGCTAAAATTATTGGTTTTTCTTGCTTTTTTCGGTCAAATCTCGATAAAATAAGGAAAATTAAGGGAAAAAAAGAGGAAAAAATTGAAATTTCGCTAAAATTATTCGTTTTTCTTGCTTTTTTCGGTCAAATCTCGATAAAATAAGGAAAATTAAGGGAAAAAAAGAGGATAAAAATTGATATTTCGCTAAAATTATTCGTTTTACTTGCTTTTTTCGGTCAAATCTCGATAAAATAAGGAATATTAAGGGAAAAAAGAGGATAGAAATTTATATTTCGCTAAAATTATTCGTTTTTCTTGCTTTTTTCGGTCGAATCTCGATAAAATAAGGAAGATTAAGGAAAAAAAAGAGGAAAAAAATTGAAATTACGCTAAAATTATTCGTTTTTCTTGCTTTTTTCGTTCAAATCTCGATAAAATAAGGAAAATTATGGGAAAAAAGAGGACAAAAATTGTTATTTCGATAAAATTATTCGTTTTTTTTGCTTTTTTCGGTCAAATCTCGTTAAATGAGGAGATTGAAGGAAAAAAAGAGGAAAAAATTTGAAATTTCGCTAAAATTATTCGTTTTTCTTGCTTTTTTTGGTCAAATCTCGATAAAATAAGGAAAATTAAGGGAAAAAAGAGGATAAAAATTGATATTTCGCTAAAATTATTCGTTTTTCTTGCTTTTTTTCGGTCAAATCTCGATAAAATAAGGAAAATTAAGGGAAAAAAAGGGGAAAAAAATTGAAATTTCGCTAAAATTATTCGTTTTTCTTGCTTTTTTCGGTCAAATCTCGATAAAATAAAGAAAATTAAGGGAAAAAAAGAGGAAAAAAATTGAAATTTCGCTAAAATTATTCGTTTTTCTTGCTCTTTTCGGTGAAACCTCGATAAAATAAGGAAAATTAAGGGAAAAAAGAGGATAAAAATTGATATTTCGCTAAAATTATTCGTTTTTCTTGCTTTTTCGGTCAAATCTCGTTAAATGAGGAGAATGAAGGAAAAAAAGAGGAGAAAAATTGAAAATTCGCTAAAATTATTCGTTTTTCTTGCTTTTTTCGGTCAAATCTTGATAAAATGTGGAAAATTAAGGGAAAAAAAGAGGAAAAAAATTGAAATTTCGCTAAAATTATTCGTTTTTCTTGCTTTTTTCGGTGAAACCTCGATAAAATAAGGAAAATTAAGGGAAAAAAGAGGATAAAAATTGATATTTCGCTAAAATTATTCGTTTTTCTTGCTTTTTCGGTCAAATCTCGTTAAATGAGGAGAATGAAGGAAAAAAAGAGGAGAAAAATTGAAAATTCGCTAAAATTATTCGTTTTTCTTGCTTTTTTCGGTCAAATCTCGATAAAATAAGGAACATTAAGGGAAGAAAAGAGGAAGAAAACTGAAACTTCGCTAAAATTATTCGTTTTTCTTGCTTTTTTCGGTCAAATCTCGATAAAATTAGGAAGATTAAGGGAAAAAAAGAGGAAAAAAATTGAAATTTCGGTAAAATTATTCGTTTTTCTTGCTTTTTTCGGTCAAATCACGATAAAATATGGAAAATAAAGGGAAAAAAGAGGATAAAAATTGATATTTCGCTAAAATTATTCGTTTTTTTGCTTTTTTCGGTCAAATCTCGATAAAATAAGGAAAATTAAGGGAAAAAAAGAGGAAAAAAATTGAAATTTCTCTAAAATTTTTCGTTTTTCTTGCTTTTTCGGTCAAATCTCGTTAAATGAGGAGAATGAAGGAAAAAAAGAGGAAAAAAATTGAAAATTCGCTAAAATTATTCGTTTTTCTTGCTTTTTTCGGTCAAATCTCGATAAAATTAAGAAAATTAAGGGGAAAAAAGAGGAAAAAAATTGAAATTTCGCTAAAATTATTCGTTTTTCTTGCTTTTTTCGGTGAAACCTCGATAAAATAAGGAAATTTAAGGGAAAAAAGAGGATAAAAATTGATATTTCGCTAAAATTATTCGTTTTTCTTGCTTTTTCGGTCAAATCTCGTTAAATGAGGAGAATGAAGGAAAAAAAGAGGAGAAAAATTGAAAATTCGCTAAAATTATTCGTTTTTCTTGCTTTTTTCAGTCAAATCTTGATAAAATGTGGAAAATTAAGGGAAAAAAAGAGGAAAAAAATTGAAATTTCGCTAAAATTATTCGTTTTTCTTGCTTTTTTCGGTGAAACCTCGATAAAATAAGGAAAATTAAGGGAAAAAGAGGATAAAAATTGATATTTCGCTAAAATTATTCGTTTTTCTTGCTTTTTCGGTCAAATTTCGTTAAATGAGGAGAATGAAGGAAAAAAAGAGGAGAAAATTTGAAAATTCGCTAAAATTATTCGTTTTTCTTGCTTTTTTCGGTCAAATCTCGATAAAATAAGGAAAATTAAGGGAAGAAAAGAGGAAGAAAACTGAAACTTCGCTAAAATTATTCGTTTTTCTTGCTTTTTTCGGTCAAATCTCGATAAAATTAGGAAGATTAAGGGAAAAAAAGAGGAAAAAAATTGAAATTTCGGTAAAATTATTCGTTTTTCTTGCTTTTTTCGGTCAAATCTATATAAAATATGGAAAATAAAGGGAAAAAAGAGGATAAAAATTGATATTTCGCTAAAATTATTCGTTTTTTTGCTTTTTTCGGTCAAATCTCGATAAAATAAGGAAAATTAAGGGAAAAAAAGAGGAAAAAAATTGAAATTTCTCTAAAATTTTTCGTTTTTCTTGCTTTTTCGGTCAAATCTCGTTAAATGAGGAGAATGAAGGAAAAAAAGAGGAAAAAAATTGAAAATTCGCTAAAATTATTCGTTTTTCTTGCTTTTTTCGGTCAAATCTCGATAAAATAAGGAAAATTAAGGGAAGAAAAGAGGAAGAAAACTGAAACTTCGCTAAAATTATTCGTTTTTCTTACTTTTTTCGGTCAAATCTCGATAAAATTAGGAAAATTAAGGGAAAAAAAGAGGATAAAAATTGAAAATTCGCTAAAATTATTCGTTTTTCTAACTTTTTTCGCTCAAATCTCGATAAAATAAGGAAAATTAAGGGAAAAAAAGAGGAAAAAAATGAAATTTCGCTAAAATTATTCGTTTTTCTTGCTTTTTTCGGTGAAACCTCGATAAAATAAGGAAAATTAAGGGAAAAAAGAGGATAAAAATTGATATTTCGCTAAAATTATTCGTTTTTCTTGCTTTTTCGGTCAAATCTCGTTAAATGAGGAGAATGAAGGAAAAAAAGAGGAGAAAAATTGAGAATTCGCTAAAATTATTCGTTTTTCTTGCTTTTTTCG
Organism: Sympetrum striolatum; assembly: GCA_947579665.1. Taxonomy (NCBI): domain Eukaryota; kingdom Metazoa; phylum Arthropoda; class Insecta; order Odonata; family Libellulidae; genus Sympetrum; species Sympetrum striolatum. The sequence continues at coordinate 59,819 of CANPUZ010000024.1, forward strand.
GTCAAATCTCGATAAAATAAGGAAAATTAAGGGAAGAAAAGAGGAAGAAAACTGAAACTTCGCTAAAATTATTCGTTTTTCTTGCTTTTTTCGGTCAAATCTCGATAAAATTAGGAAGATTAAGGGAAAAAAAGAGGAAAAAAATTGAAATTTCGGTAAAATTATTCGTTTTTCTTGCTTTTTTCGGTCAAATCTCGATAAAATATGGAAAATAAAGGGAAAAAAGAGGATAAAAATTGATATTTCACTAAAATTATTCGTTTTTTTGCTTTTTTCGGTCAAATCTCGATAAAATAAGGAAAATTAAGGGAAAAAAAGAGGAAAAAAATTGAAATTTCTCTTAAATTTTTCGTTTTTCTTGCTTTTTCGGTCAAATCTCGTTAAATGAGGAGAATGAAGGAAAAAAAGAGGAAAAAAATTGAAAATTCGCTAAAATTATTCGTTTTTCTTGCTTTTTTCGGTCAAATCTCGATAAAATAAGAAAAATAAAGGGAAGAAAAGAGGAAGAAAACTGAAACTTCGCTAAAATTATTCGTTTTTCTTGCTTTTTTCGGTCAAATCTCGATAAAATTAGGAAAATTAAGGGAAAAAAAGAGGATAAAAATTGAAAATTCGCTAAAATTATTCGTTTTTCTAACTTTTTTCGCTCAAATCTCGATAAAATAAGGAAAATTAAGGGAAAAAAAGAGGAAGAAAATTGAAATTTCGCTAAAATTATTCGTTTTTCTTGCTTTTTTCGGTCAAATCACGATAAAATAAGGAAAATTAAGGGAAAAAAAGAGGATAAAAATTGAAATTTCGCTAAAATTATACGTTTTTCTTGCTTTTTTCGGTCAAATCTTGATAAAATAAGGAAAATTTAGGGAAAAAAAGATGAAAAAAATTATTCGTTTTCTTGCTTTTTTCGGTCAAATCTCGATAAAATAAGGAAAATTAAGGGAAAAAAAGAGGAAAAAAATTGAAATTTCGCTAAAATTATTCATTTTTCTTGCTTTTTTCGGTCGAATCTCGATAAAATAAAGAAGATTAAGGAAAAAAATTGAAATTACGCTAAAATTATTCGTTTTTCTTGCTTTTTTCGGTCAAATCTCGATAAAATAAGGAAAATTATGGGAAAAAAAGAGGACAAAAATTGTTATTTCGATAAAATTATTCGTTTTTCTTGCTTTTTTTGGTCAAATCTCGATAAAATAAGGAAAATTAAGGTAAAAAAGAGGATAAAAATTGATATTTCGCTAAAATTATTCGTTTTTCTTGCTTTTTTTCGGTCAAATCTCGATAAAATAAGGAAAATTAAAGGAAAAAAAGGGGAAAAAAATTGAAATTTCGCTAAAATTATTCGTTTTTCTTGCTTTTTTCGGTCAAATCTCGATAAAATAAAGAAAATTAAGGGAAAAAAAGAGGAAAAAAATTGAAATTTCGCTAAAATTATTCATTTTTCTTGCTTTTTTCGGTCGAATCTCGATAAAATAAAGAAGATTAAGGAAAAAAAGAGGAAAAAAATTGAAATTACGCTAAAATTATTCGTTTTTCTTGCTTTTTTCGGTCAAATCTCGATAAAATAAGGAAAATTATGGGAAAAAAAGAGGACAAAAATTGAAATTTCGCTAAAATTATTCGTTTTTCTTGCTTTTTTTGGTCAAATCTCGATAAAAGAAGGAAGATTAAGGTAAAAAAGAGGATAAAAATTGATATTTCGCTAAAATTATTCGTTTTTCTTGCTTTTTTTCGGTCAAATCTCGATAAAATAAGGAAAATTAAAGGAAAAAAAGGGGAAAAAAATTGAAATTTCGCTAAAATTATTCGTTTTTCTTGCTTTTTTCGGTCAAATCTCGATAAAATAAAGAAAATTAAGGGAAAAAAAGAGGAAAAAAATTGAAATTTCGCTAAAATTATTCGTTTTTCTTGCTTTTTTCCGTGAAACCTCGATAAAATAAGGAAAATTAAGGGAAAAAAGAGGATAAGAATTGATATTTCGCTAAAATTTTTCGTTTTTCTTGCTTTTTCGGTCAAATCTCGTTAAATGAGGAGAATGAAGGAAAAAAAGAGGAAAAAAATTGAAAATTCGCTAAAATTATTCGTTTTTCTTGCTTTTTTTGGTCAAATCTCTATAAAATATGGAAAATTAAGGGAAGAAAAGAGGAAGAAAACTGAAACTTCGCTAAAATTATTCGTTTTTCTTGCTTTTTTCGGTCAAATCTCGATAAAATTAGGAAAATTAAGGGAAAAAAAGAGGAAAAAAATTGAAATTTCGGTAAAATTATTCGTTTTTCTTGCTTTTTTCGGTCAAATCTCGATAAAATATGGAAAATAAAGGGAAAAAAGAGGATAAAAATTGATATTTCGCTAAATTTATTCGTTTTTTTGCTTTTTTCGGTCAAATCTCGATAAAATAAGGAAAATTAAGGGAAAAAAAGAGGAAAAAAATTGAAATTTCTCTAAAATTTTTCGTTTTTCTTGCTTTTTCGGTCAAATCTCGTTAAATAAGGAGAATGAAGGAAAAAAAGAGGAAAAAAATTGAAAATTCGCTAAAATTATTCGTTTTTCTTGCTTTTTTCGGTCAAATCTCGATAAAATAAGGAAAATTAAGGGAAGAAAAGAGGAAGAAAACTGTAACTTCGCTAAAATTATTCGTTTTTCTTGCTTTTTTCGGTCAAATCTCGATAAAATTAGGAAAATTAAGGGAAAAAAAGAGGATAAAAATTGAAAATTCGCTAAAATTCTTCGTTTTTCTAACTTTTTTCGCTCAAATCTCGATAAAATAAGGAAAATTAAGGGAAAAAAAGAGGAAGAAAATTGAAATTTCGCTAAAATTATTCGTTTTTCTTGCTTTTTTCGGTCAAATCTCGATAAAATAAGGAAAATTAAGGACAAAAGAGGACAAAAATTGTTATTTCGATAAAATTATTCGTTTTTCTTGCTTTTTTCGGTCAAATCTCGTTAGATGAGGAGATTGAAGGAAAAAAAGAGGAAAAAATTTGAAATTTCGCTAAAATTATTCGTTTTTCTTGCTTTTTTTGGTCAAATCTCGATAAAATAAGGAAAATTAAGGGAAAAAAAAGGATAAAAATTGATATTTCGCTAAAATTATTCGTTTTTCTTGCTTTTTTTCGGTCAAATCTCGATAAAATAAGGAAAATTAAAGGAAAAAAAGGGGAAAAAAATTGAAATTTCGCTAAAATTATTCGTTTTTCTTGCTTTTTTCGGTCAAATCTCGATAAAATAAAGAAAATTAAGGGAAAAAAAGAGGAAAAAAATTGAAATTTCGCTAAAATTATTCGTTTTTCTTGCTTTTTTTGGTCAAATCTCGATAAAATTAAGGGAAAAAAAGAGGAAAATATTGAAATTTTGCTAAAATTATTCGTTTTTCTTGCTTTTTTCGGTCTAATCTCGGTAAAATAAGGAAAATTAAGGGAAAAATGAGGATAAAAATTGATTTTTCGCTAAAATTATTCGTTTTTCTTGCTATTTTCGGTCAAATCTCGATAAAATAAGGAAAATTAAAGGAAAAAAGAGGTTAAAAATTGATATTTCGCTAAAATTTTTCGTTTTTCTTGTTTTTTTCGGTCAAATCTCGATAAAATAAGGAAAATTAAGGGAAAAAAACAGGAAAAAAATAGAAATTTCGCTAAAATTATTCGTTATTCTTGCTTTTTTCGGTCAAATCTCGATAAAATAAGGAAAATTAAGGGAAAAAAAGAGGAAAAAAAAAAGAAATTTCGCTAAAATTATTCGTATTTCTTGCTTTTTTCGGTCAAATCTCGATAAAATTAAGGGAAAAAAAGAGGAAAATATTGAAATTTCGCTAAAATTATTCGTTTTTCTTGCTTTTTTCGGTCTAATCTCGATAAAATAAGGAAAATTAAGGGAAAAATGAGGATAAAAATTGATTTTTCGCTAAAATTATTCGTTTTTCTTGCTTTTTTCGGTCAAATCTCGATAAAATAAGGAAAATTAAAGGATAAAAGAGGTTAAAAATTGATATTTCGCTAAAATTTTTCGTTTTTCTTGTTTTTTTCGGTCAAATCTCGATAAAATAAGGAAAATTAAGGGAAAAAAAGAGGAAAAAAAAAAGAAATTTCGCTAAAAATATTCGTTTTTCTTGCTTTTTTCGGTCAAATCTCGATAAAATAAGGAAAATTAAGGGAAAAAAGAGGAAAAAAAATATATTTCGCTTAAATAATTCGTTTTTCTTGCTTTTTTCGTTCAAATCTCGATAAAATAAGGAAAATTAAGGTAAAAAAGAGGATACAAATTGATATTTCGATAAAATTATTTGTTTTTCTTTCTTTTTTTGGTCAAATCTCGATAAAATAAGGAAAATTAAGGGAAAAAAAGAGGAAAAAAATTGAAATTTCGCTAAAAGTATTCGTTTTTCTTGCTTTTTTCGGTCAAATCACGATAAAATAAAAATTAAGGGAAAAAAAGAGGATAAAAATTGATATTTCGCTTAAATAATTCGTTTTTCTTGCTTTTTTCGTTCAAATCTCGATAAAATAAGGAAAATTAAGGTAAAAAAGAGGATAGAAATTGATATTTCGCTAAAATTATTTGTTTTTCTTGCTTTTTCGGGCAAATCTCGATAAAATAAGGAAAATTAAGGGAAAAAAAGAGGATAAAAATTGATATTTCGATAAAATTATTCGTTTTTCATGCTTTTTTCGGTCAAATCTCAATAAAGTAAGGAAAAATTAAGGGAAAAAAAGAGGAAAAAATTGAAATTTCGCTAAAATTATTCGTTTTTCTTGCTTTTTTCGGTCAAATCTCGATAAAATAAGGAAAATTAACGGAAAAAAAGAGGAAAAAAATTGAAATTTCGCTAAAATTATTCGTTTTTCTTGCTTTTTTTGGTCAAATCTCGATAAAATTAGGAAAATTAAGGGAAAAAAAGGATAAAAATTGATATTTCGCTAAAATTATTCGTTTTTCTTGCTTTTTTTCGGTCAAATCTCGATAAAATAAGGAAAATTAAAGGAAAAAAAGGGGAAAAAAATTGAAATTTCGCAAAAATTATTCGTTTTTCTTGCTTTTTTCGGTCAAATCTCGATAAAATAAAGAAAATTAAGGGAAAAAAAGAGGAAAAAAATTGAAATTTCGCTAAAATTATTCGTTTTTCTTGCTTTTTTTGGTCAAATCTCGATAAAATTAAGGGAAAAAAAGAGGATAAAAATTGATATTTCGCTAAAATTATTCGTTTTTCTTGCTTTTTTTCGTTCAAATCTCGATAAAATAAGGAAAATTAAGGGAAAAAAAGAATAGAAATTGATATTTCGCTAAAATTATTCGTTTTTCTTGCTTTTCTCGGGCAAATCTCGATAAAATAAGGAAAATTAATGGAAAAAAAGAGGAAAAAAAATCGATATTTCGATAAAATAATTCGTTTTTCTTGCTTTTTTCGGTCAAATCTCGATAAAGTAAGGAAAATTAAAGGAAAAAAAGAGGCAAAAATTGAAATTTCGCTAAAATTATTCGTTTTTCTTGCTTTTTTCGGTCAAATCTTGATAAAATAAGGAAAATTAAGGGAAAAAAGAGGTAAAAATTGATATTTCGATAAAATTATTCGTTTTTCTTGCTTTTTCGGTAAAATCTCGGTTAATGATGAGAAGTAAGGAAAAAAAGAGGAAAGAAATTGAAATTTCGCTAAAATAATTCGTTTTTCTGGCTTTTTTCGGTCAAATCTCGATAAAATAAGGAAAATTAAGGTAAAAAAGAGGATAGAAATTGATATTTCGCTAAAATTATTCGTTTTTCTTGCTTTTTTTCGGTCAAATCTCGATAAAATAAGGAAAATTAAAGGAAAAAAAGGGGAAAAAAATTGAAATTTCGCAAAAATTATTCGTTTTTCTTGCTTTTTTTTGGTCAAATCTCGATAAAATTAAGGGAAAAAAAGAGGATAAAAATTGATATTTCGCTAAAATTATTCGTTTTTCTTGCTTTTTTCGTTCAAATCTCGATAAAATAAGGAAAATTAAGGGAAAAAAAGAATAGAAATTGATATTTCGCTAAAATTATTCGTTTTTCTTGCTTTTCTCGGGCAAATCTCGATAAAATAAGGAAAATTAATGGAAAAAAAGAGGAAAAAAATCGATATTTCGATAAAATAATTCGTTTTTCTTGCTTTTTTCGGTCAAATCTCGATAAAGTAAGGAAAATTAAAGGAAAAAAAGAGGCAAAAATTGAAATTTCGCTAAAATTATTCGTTTTTCTTGCTTTTTTCGGTCAAATCTTGATAAAATAAGGAAAATTAAGGGAAAAAAGAGGTAAAAATTGATATTTCGATAAAATTATTCGTTTTTCTTGCTTTTTCGGTAAAATCTCGGTTAATGATGAGAAGTAAGGAAAAAAAGAGGAAAGAAATTGAAATTTCGCTAAAATAATTCGTTTTTCTGGCTTTTTTCGGTCAAATCTCGATAAAATAAGGAAAAACAAGGGAAAAAAAGAGGATAAGAATTGAAATTTCGCTAAAATTATTCGTTTTTCATGCTTTTTGCGGTCAAATCTCGATAATATAAGGAAAATTAAGGGAAAAAAGAGGTTAAAAATTGATATTTCGAATAATTTTAATTGTTTTTTCGTTCAAATCTCGATAAAATAAGGAAAATTAAGGGAAAAAAAGAGGAAAAAAATAGAAATTTCGCTAAAATTATTCGTTATTCTTGCTTTTTTCGGTCAAATCTCGATAAAATAAGAAAATTAAGGGAAAAAAAGAGGAAAAAAATTGAAATTTCTTGCTTTTTTCGGTCGAATCTCGATAAAATAAGGAAAATTAAGGGAAAAAAAGAGGAAAAAAATTGAAATTTCGCTTAAATTATTCGTTTTTCTTGCTTTTTTCGGTCAAGTCTCGATAAAATAAGGAAAATTAAGGGAAAAAAGTGTATAAAAATTGATATTTCGATAAAATTTTTCGTTTTTCTTGGTTTTTTCGGTCAAATCTCGATAAAATAAGGAAAATTAAGGGAAAAAAGAGGAAAAAATTGATATTTCGCTTAAATAATTCGTTTTTCTTGCTTTTTTCGTTCAAATCTCGATAAAATAAGGAAAATTAAGGTAAAAAAGAGGATACAAATTGATATTTCGATAAAATTATTTGTTTTTCTTGCTTTTTTCGGTCAAATCTCGATAAAATAAGGAAAATTAAGGGAAAAAAAGAGGAAAAAAATTGAAATTTCGCTAAAAGTATTCGTTTTTCTTGCTTTTTTCGGTCAAATCACGATAAAATAAAAATTAAGGGAAAAAAAGAGGATAAAAATTGATATTTCGCTTAAATAATTCGTTTTTCTTCCTTTTTTCGTTCAAATCTCGATAAAATAAGGAAAATTAAGGTAAAAAAGAGGATAGAAATTGATATTTCGCTAAAATTATTTGTTTTTCTTGCTTTTTTCGGGCAAATCTCGATAAAATAAGGAAAATTAAGGGAAAAAAAGGGAAAAAAATTGATATTTCGATAAAATTATTCGTTTTTCATGCTTTTTTCGGTCAAATCTCAATAAAGTAAGGAAAAATTAAGGGAAAAAAAGAGGAAAAAATTGAAATTTTGCAAAAATTATTCGTTTTTCTTGCTTTTTTCGGTCAAATCACGATAAAATAAAAATTAAGGGAAAAAAAGAGGATAAAAATTGATATTTCGCTTAAATAATTCGTTTTTCTTCCTTTTTTCGTTCAAATCTCGATAAAATAAGGAAAATTAAGGTAAAAAAGAGGATAGAAATTGATATTTCGCTAAAATTATTTGTTTTTCTTGCTTTTTTCGGGCAAATCTCGATAAAATAAGGAAAATTAAGGGAAAAAAAGGGAAAAAAATTGATATTTCGATAAAATTATTCGTTTTTCATGCTTTTTTCGGTCAAATCTCAATAAAGTAAGGAAAAATTAAGGGAAAAAAAGAGGAAAAAATTGAAATTTTGCAAAAATTATTCGTTTTTCTTGCTTTTTTCGGTCAAATCTCGATAAAATAAGGAAAATTAACGGAAAAAAAGAGGAAAAAAATTGAAATTTCGCTAAAATTATTCGTTTTTCTTGCTTTTTTTGGTCAAATCTCGATAAAATTAGGAAAATTAAGGGAAAAAAAAGGATAAAAATTGATATTTCGCTAAAATTATTCGTTTTTCTTGCTTTTTTTCGGTCAAATCTCGATAAAATAAGGAAAATTAAAGGAAAAAAAGGGGAAAAAAATTGAAATTTCGCTAAAATTATTCGTTTTTCTTGCTTTTTTTGGTCAAATCTCGATAAAATTAAGGGAAAAAAAGAGGATAAAAATTGATATTTCGCTAAAATTATTCGTTTTTCTTGCTTTTTTCGTTCAAATCTCGATAAAATAAGGAAAATTAAGGGAAAAAAAGAATAGAAATTGATATTTCGCTAAAATTATTCGTTTTTCTTGCTTTTTTCGGGCAAATCTCGATAAAATAAGGAAAATTAAGGGAAAAAAAGAGGAAAAAAATCGATATTTCGATAAAATAATTCGTTTTTCTTGCTTTTTTCGGTCAAATCTCGATAAAGTAAGGAAAATTAAAGGAAAAAAAGAGGCAAAAATTGAAATTTCGCTAAAATTATTCGTTTTTCTTGCTTTTTTCGGTCAAAACTTGATAAAATAAGGAAAATTAAGGGAAAAAAGAGGTAAAAATTGATATTTCGATAAAATTATTCGTTTTTCTTGCTTTTTCGGTAAAATCTCGGTTAATGATGAGAAGTAAGGAAAAAAAGAGGAAAGAAATTGAAATTTCGCTAAAATAATTCGTTTTTCTGGCTTTTTTCGGTCAAATCTCGATAAAATAAGGAAAAACAAGGGAAAAAAAGAGGATAAGAATTGAAATTTCGCTAAAATTATTCGTTTTTCATGCTTTTTGCGGTCAAATCTCGATAATATAAGGAAAATTAAGGGAAAAAAGAGGTTAAAAATTGATATTTCGAATAATTTTAATTGTTTTTTCGTTCAAATCTCGATAAAATAAGGAAAATTAAGGGAAAAAAAGAGGAAAAAAATAGAAATTTCGCTAAAATTATTCGTTATTCTTGCTTTTTTCGGTCAAATCTCGATAAAATAAGGAAAATTAAGGGAAAAAAAGAGGAAAAAAATTGAAATTTCGCTAAAATTATTCGTTTTTCTTGCTTTTTTCGGTCGAATCTCGATAAAATAAGGAAAATTAAGGGAAAAAAAGAGGAAAAAAATTGAAATTTCGCTTAAATTATTCGTTTTTCTTGCTTTTTTCGGTCAAGTCTCGATAAAATAAGGAAAATTAAGGGAAAAAAGTGTATAAAAATTGATATTTCGATAAAATTTTTCGTTTTTCTTGGTTTTTTCGGTCAAATCTCGATAAAATAAGGAAAATTAAAGGAAAAAAGAGGTTAAAAATTGATATTTCGCTAAAATTTTTCGTTTTTCTTGTTTTTTTCGGTCAAATCTCGATAAAATAAGGAAAATTAAGGGAAAAAAAGAGGAAAAAAATAGAAATTTCGCTAAAATTATTCTTAATTCTTGCTTTTTTCGGTCAAATCTCGATAAAATAAGGAAAATTAAGGGAAAAAAAGAAATTTCGCTAAAATTATTCGTTTTTCTTGCTTTTTTCGGTCAAATCTCGATAAAATAAGGAAAATTAAGGGAAAAAAAGAGGAAAAAAATAGATATTTCGCTTAAATAATTCGTTTTTCTTGCTTTTTTCGTTCAAATCTCGATAAAATAAGGAAAATTAAGGTAAAAAAGAGGATAGAAATTGATATTTCGATAAAATTATTTGTTTTTCTTGCTTTTTACGGTCAAATCTCGATAAAATAAGGAAAATTAAGGGAAAAAAAGATGAAAAAAATTGAAATTTCGCTAAAATTATTCGTTTTTCTTGCTTTTTTCGGTCAAATCACGATAAAATAAAAATTAAGGGAAAAAAAGAGGATAAAAAAATAATATTTCGCTTAAATAATTCGTTTTTCTTGCTTTTTTCGTTCAAATCTCGATAAAATAAGGAAAATTAAGAAAAAAAGAGGATAGAAATTGATATTTCGCTAAAATTATTTGTTTTTCTTGCTTTTTTCGGGCAAATCTCGATAAAATAAGGAAAATTAAGGGAAAAAAAGAGGATAAAAATTGATATTTCGATAAAATTATTCGTTTTTCATGCTTTTTTCGGTCAAATCTCGATAAAGTAAGGAAAAATTAAGGGAAAAAAAAGGATAAAAATTGATATTTCGCTAAAATTATTCGTTTTTCTTGCTTTTTTTCGGTCAAATCTCGATAAAATAAGGAAAATTAAAGGAAAAAAAGGGGAAAAAAATTGAAATTTCGCTAAAATTATTCGTTTTTCTTGCTTTTTTTGGTCAAATCTCGATAAAATTAAGGGAAAAAAAGAGGATAAAAATTGATATTTCGCTAAAATTATTCGTTTTTCTTGCTTTTTTCGTTCAAATCTCGATAAAATAAGGAAAATTAAGGGAAAAAAAGAATAGAAATTGATATTTCGCTAAAATTATTCGTTTTTCTTGCTTTTTTCGGGCAAATCTCGATAAAATAAGGAAAATTAAGGGAAAAAAAGAGGAAAAAAATCGATATTTCGATAAAATAATTCGTTTTTCTTGCTTTTTTCGGTCAAATCTCGATAAAGTAAGGAAAATTAAAGGAAAAAAAGAGGCAAAAATTGAAATTTCGCTAAAATTATTCGTTTTTCTTGCTTTTTTCGGTCAAAACTTGATAAAATAAGGAAAATTAAGGGAAAAAAGAGGTAAAAATTGATATTTCGATAAAATTATTCGTTTTTCTTGCTTTTTCGGTAAAATCTCGGTTAATGATGAGAAGTAAGGAAAAAAAGAGGAAAGAAATTGAAATTTCGCTAAAATAATTCGTTTTTCTGGCTTTTTTCGGTCAAATCTCGATAAAATAAGGAAAAACAAGGGAAAAAAAGAGGATAAGAATTGAAATTTCGCTAAAATTATTCGTTTTTCATGCTTTTTGCGGTCAAATCTCGATAATATAAGGAAAATTAAGGGAAAAAAGAGGTTAAAAATTGATATTTCGAATAATTTTAATTGTTTTTTCGTTCAAATCTCGATAAAATAAGGAAAATTAAGGGAAAAAAAGAGGAAAAAAATAGAAATTTCGCTAAAATTATTCGTTATTCTTGCTTTTTTCGGTCAAATCTCGATAAAATAAGGAAAATTAAGGGAAAAAAAGAGGAAAAAAATTGAAATTTCGCTAAAATTATTCGTTTTTCTTGCTTTTTTCGGTCGAATCTCGATAAAATAAGGAAAATTAAGGGAAAAAAAGAGGAAAAAAATTGAAATTTCGCTTAAATTATTCGTTTTTCTTGCTTTTTTCGGTCAAGTCTCGATAAAATAAGGAAAATTAAGGGAAAAAAGTGTATAAAAATTGATATTTCGATAAAATTTTTCGTTTTTCTTGGTTTTTTCGGTCAAATCTCGATAAAATAAGGAAAATTAAAGGAAAAAAGAGGTTAAAAATTGATATTTCGCTAAAATTTTTCGTTTTTCTTGTTTTTTTCGGTCAAATCTCGATAAAATAAGGAAAATTAAGGGAAAAAAAGAGGAAAAAAATAGAAATTTCGCTAAAATTATTCTTAATTCTTGCTTTTTTCGGTCAAATCTCGATAAAATAAGGAAAATTAAGGGAAAAAAAGAAATTTCGCTAAAATTATTCGTTTTTCTTGCTTTTTTCGGTCAAATCTCGATAAAATAAGGAAAATTAAGGGAAAAAAAGAGGAAAAAAATAGATATTTCGCTTAAATAATTCGTTTTTCTTGCTTTTTTCGTTCAAATCTCGATAAAATAAGGAAAATTAAGGTAAAAAAGAGGATAGAAATTGATATTTCGATAAAATTATTTGTTTTTCTTGCTTTTTACGGTCAAATCTCGATAAAATAAGGAAAATTAAGGGAAAAAAAGATGAAAAAAATTGAAATTTCGCTAAAATTATTCGTTTTTCTTGCTTTTTTCGGTCAAATCACGATAAAATAAAAATTAAGGGAAAAAAAGAGGATAAAAAAATAATATTTCGCTTAAATAATTCGTTTTTCTTGCTTTTTTCGTTCAAATCTCGATAAAATAAGGAAAATTAAGGTAAAAAAGAGGATAGAAATTGATATTTCGCTAAAATTATTTGTTTTTCTTGCTTTTTTCGGGCAAATCTCGATAAAATAAGGAAAATTAAGGGAAAAAAAGAGGATAAAAATTGATATTTCGATAAAATTATTCGTTTTTCATGCTTTTTTCGGTCAAATCTCGATAAAGTAAGGAAAAATTAAAGGAAAAAATGAGGAAAAAATTGAAATTTCGCTAAAATTATTCGTTTTTCTTGCTTTTTTCGGTCAAATCTCGATATAATAAGGAAAATTTACGGAAAAAAAGAGGAAAAAATTAAATTTCGCTAAAATTATTCGTTTTTCTTGCTTTTTTCGGTCAAATCTCGATAAAACGAGGAAAATTAAGGGAAAAAAGGATAAAAATTGATATTTCGCTTAAATTATTCGTTTTTCTTGCTTTTTTTGGTCATATCTCGATAAAATAAGGAAAATTAAGGTTAAAAAAGAGGAAAAAAATTGAAATTTCGCTAAAATTATTCGTTTTTCTTGCTTTTTTCGGTCAAATCTCGATAAAATTAGGAAAATTAGGGGAAAAAAAGAGAAAAAAAATTGAAATTTCGCTAAAATTATTCGTTTTTCTTGCTTTTTTCGTTCAAATCTCGATAAAATAAGGAAAATTAAGGTAAAAAAGAGGATAAAAATTGATATTTCGCTTAAATTATTCGTTTTTCTTGCTTTTTTTGGTCATATCTCGATAAAATAAGGAAAATTAAGGTTAAAAAAGAGGAAAAAAATTGAAATTTCGCTAAAATTATTCGTTTTTCTTGCTTTTTTCGGTCAAATCTCGATAAAATTAGGAAAATTAGGGGAAAAAAAGAGAAAAAAAATTGAAATTTCGCTAAAATTATTCGTTTTTCTTGCTTTTTTCGTTCAAATCTCGATAAAATAAGGAAAATTAAGGTAAAAAAGAGGATAGAAATTGATATTTCGATAAAATTATTTGTTTTTCTTGCTTTTTTCGGGCAAATCTCGATAAAATAAGGAAAATTTAGGGAAAAAATGATGAAAAAAATTGAAATTTCGCTAAAATTATTCGTTTTCTTGCTTTTTTCGGTCAAATCTCGATAAAATAAGGAAAACTAAGGGAAAAAAAGAGGAAAAAAATTGAAATTTCGCTAAAATTATTCGTTTTTCTTGCTTTTTTCGGTCAAATCTCGATAAAATAAGGAAAATTAAGGGAAAAAAGAGGATAGAAATTGATATTTCGCTAAAATTATTCGTTTTTCTTGCTTTTTTCGGTCGAATCTCGATAAAATAAGGAAGATTAAGGAAAAAAAAGAGGAAAAAAATTGAAATTACGCTAAAATTATTCGTTTTTCTTGCTTTTTTCGGTCAAATCTCGATAAAATAAGGAAAATTATGGGAAAAAAAGAGGACAAAAATTGTTATTTCGATAAAATTATTCGTTTTTCTTGCTTTTTTCGGTCAAATCTCGTTAAATGAGGAGATTGAAAGAAAAAAAGAGGAAAAAATTTGAAATTTCGCTAAAATTATTCGTTTTTCTTGCTTTTTTTGGTCAAATCTCGATAAAATAAGGAAAATTAAGGGAAAAAAAAGGATAAAAATTGATATTTCGCTAAAATTATTCGTTTTTCTTGCTTTTTTTCGGTCAAATCTCGATAAAATAAGGAAAATTAAAGGAAAAAAAGGGGAAAAAAATTGAAATTTCGCTAAAATTATTCTTAATTCTTGCTTTTTTCGGTCAAATCTCGATAAAATAAGGAAAATTAAGGGAAAAAAAGAAATTTCGCTAAAATTATTCGTTTTTCTTGCTTTTTTCGGTCAAATCTCGATAAAATAAGGAAAATTAAGGGAAAAAAAGAGGAAAAAAATAGATATTTCGCTTAAATAATTCGTTTTTCTTGCTTTTTTCGTTCAAATCTCGATAAAATAAGGAAAATTAAGGTAAAAAAGAGGATAGAAATTGATATTTCGATAAAATTATTTGTTTTTCTTGCTTTTTACGGTCAAATCTCGATAAAATAAGGAAAATTAAGGGAAAAAAAGATGAAAAAAATTGAAATTTCGCTAAAATTATTCGTTTTTCTTGCTTTTTTCGGTCAAATCACGATAAAATAAAAATTAAGGGAAAAAAAGAGGATAAAAAAATAATATTTCGCTTAAATAATTCGTTTTTCTTGCTTTTTTCGTTCAAATCTCGATAAAATAAGGAAAATTAAGGTAAAAAAGAGGATAGAAATTGATATTTCGCTAAAATTATTTGTTTTTCTTGCTTTTTTCGGGCAAATCTCGATAAAATAAGGAAAATTAAGGGAAAAAAAGAGGATAAAAATTGATATTTCGATAAAATTATTCGTTTTTCATGCTTTTTTCGGTCAAATCTCGATAAAGTAAGGAAAAATTAAAGGAAAAAATGAGGAAAAAATTGAAATTTCGCTAAAATTATTCGTTTTTCTTGCTTTTTTCGGTCAAATCTCGATATAATAAGGAAAATTTACGGAAAAAAAGAGGAAAAAATTAAATTTCGCTAAAATTATTCGTTTTTCTTGCTTTTTTCGGTCAAATCTCGATAAAACGAGGAAAATTAAGGGAAAAAAGGATAAAAATTGATATTTCGCTTAAATTATTCGTTTTTCTTGCTTTTTTTGGTCATATCTCGATAAAATAAGGAAAATTAAGGTTAAAAAAGAGGAAAAAAATTGAAATTTCGCTAAAATTATTCGTTTTTCTTGCTTTTTTCGGTCAAATCTCGATAAAATTAGGAAAATTAGGGGAAAAAAAGAGAAAAAAAATTGAAATTTCGCTAAAATTATTCGTTTTTCTTGCTTTTTTCGTTCAAATCTCGATAAAATAAGGAAAATTAAGGTAAAAAAGAGGATAAAAATTGATATTTCGCTTAAATTATTCGTTTTTCTTGCTTTTTTTGGTCATATCTCGATAAAATAAGGAAAATTAAGGTTAAAAAAGAGGAAAAAAATTGAAATTTCGCTAAAATTATTCGTTTTTCTTTTTTTTTTCGGTCAAATCTCGAAAAAATTAGGAAAATTAGGGGAAAAAAAGAGAAAAAAAATTGAAATTTCGCTAAAATTATTCGTTTTTCTTGCTTTTTTCGTTCAAATCTCGATAAAATAAGGAAAATTAAGGTAAAAAAGAGGATAGAAATTGATATTTCGATAAAATTATTTGTTTTTCTTGCTTTTTTCGGGCAAATCTCGATAAAATAAGGAAAATTTAGGGAAAAAATGATGAAAAAAATTGAAATTTCGCTAAAATTATTCGTTTTCTTGCTTTTTTCGGTCAAATCTCGATAAAATAAGGAAAACTAAGGGAAAAAAAGAGGAAAAAAATTGAAATTTCGCTAAAATTATTCGTTTTTCTTGCTTTTTTCGGTCAAATCTCGATAAAATAAGGAAAATTAAGGGAAAAAAGAGGATAGAAATTGATATTTCGCTAAAATTATTCGTTTTTCTTGCTTTTTTCGGTCGAATCTCGATAAAATAAGGAAGATTAAGGAAAAAAAAGAGGAAAAAAATTGAAATTACGCTAAAATTATTCGTTTTTCTTGCTTTTTTCGGTCAAATCTCGATAAAATAAGGAAAATTATGGGAAAAAAAGAGGACAAAAATTGTTATTTCGATAAAATTATTCGTTTTTCTTGCTTTTTTCGGTCAAATCTCGTTAAATGAGGAGATTGAAAGAAAAAAAGAGGAAAAAATTTGAAATTTCGCTAAAATTATTCGTTTTTCTTGCTTTTTTTGGTCAAATCTCGATAAAATAAGGAAAATTAAGGGAAAAAAAAGGATAAAAATTGATATTTCGCTAAAATTATTCGTTTTTCTTGCTTTTTTTCGGTCAAATCTCGATAAAATAAGGAAAATTAAAGGAAAAAAAGGGGAAAAAAATTGAAATTTCGCTAAAATTATTCGTTTTTCTTGCTTTTTCGGTCAAATCTCGATAAAATAAAGAAAATTAAGGGAAAAAAAGAGGAAAAAAATTGAAATTTCGCTAAAATTATTCGTTTTTCTTGCTTTTTTTGGTCAAATCTCGATAAAATTAAGGGAAAAAAAGAGGAAAATATTGAAATTTCGCTAAAATTATTCGTTTTTCTTGCTTTTTTCGGTCTAATCTCGATAAAATAAGGAAAATTAAGGGAAAAATGAGGATAAAAATTGATTTTTCGCTAAAATTATTCGTTTTTCTTGCTTTTTTCGGTCAAATCTCGATAAAATAAGGAAAATTAAAGAAAAAAAGAGGTTAAAAATTGATATTTCGCTAAAATTTTTCGTTTTTCTTGTTTTTTTTCGGTCAAATCTCGATAAAATAAGGAAAATTAAGGGAAAAAAAGAGGAAAAAAATAGAAATTTCGCTAAAATTATTCGTTATTCTTGCTTTTTTCGGTCAAATCTCGATAAAATAAGGAAAATTAAGGGAAAAAAAGAGGAAAAAAAAGAAATTTCGCTAAAATTATTCGTATTTCTTGCTTTTTTCGGTCAAATCTCGATAAAATTAAGGGAAAAAAAGAGGAAAATATTGAAATTTCGCTAAAATTATTCGTTTTTCTTGCTTTTTTCGGTCTAATCTCGATAAAATAAGGAAAATTAAGGGAAAAATGAGGATAAAAATTGATTTTTCGCTAAAATTATTCGTTTTTCTTGCTTTTTTCGGTCAAATCTCGATAAAATAAGGAAAATTAAAGGAAAAAAAGAGGTTAAAAATTGATATTTCGCTAAAATTTTTCGTTTTTCTTGTTTTTTTCGGTCAAATCTCGATAAAATAAGGAAAATTAAGGGAAAAAAAGAGGAAAAAAAAAAGAAATTTCGCTAAAATTATTCGTTTTTCTTGCTTTTTTCGGTCAAATCTCGATAAAATAAGGAAAATTAAGGGAAAAAAGAGGAAAAAATTGATATTTCGCTTAAATAATTCGTTTTTCTTGCTTTTTTCGTTCAAATCTCGATAAAATAAGGAAAATTAAGGTAAAAAAGAGGATACAAATTGATATTTCGATAAAATTATTTGTTTTTCTTGCTTTTTTCGGTCAAATCTCGATAAAATAAGGAAAATTAAGGGAAAAAAAGAGGAAAAAAATTGAAATTTCGCTAAAAGTATTCGTTTTTCTTGCTTTTTTCGGTCAAATCACGATAAAATAAAAATTAAGGGAAAAAAAGAGGATAAAAATTGATATTTCGCTTAAATAATTCGTTTTTCTTGCTTTTTTCGTTCAAATCTCGATAAAATAAGGATAATTAAGGTAAAAAAGAGGATAGAAATTGATATTTCGCTAAAATTATTTGTTTTTCTTGCTTTTTTCGGGCAAATCTCGATAAAATAAGGAAAATTAAGGGAAAAAAAGAGGATAAAAATTGATATTTCGATAAAATTATTCGTTTTTCATGCTTTTTTCGGTCAAATCTCAATAAAGTAAGGAAAAATTAAGGGAAAAAAAGGGGAAAAAAATTGAAATTTCGCTAAAATTATTCGTTTTTCTTGCTTTTTTCGGTCAAATCTCGATAAAATAAGGAAAATTAAGGGAAAAAAAGAGGAAAATAATTGAAATTTCGCTAAAATTATTCGTTTTTCTTGCTTTTTTCGGTCAAATCTCGATAAAATAAAGAAAATTAAGGGAAAAAAAGAGGAAAAAAATTGAAATTTCGCTAAAATTATTCGTTTTTCTTGCTTTTTTTGGTCAAATCTCGATAAAATTAAGGGAAAAAAAGAGGATAAAAATTGATATTTCGCTAAAATTATTCGTTTTTCTTGCTTTTTTCGGTCAAATCTCGTAAAATGAGGAGAATGAAGGAAAAAAAGAGGAAAAACATTGAAAATTCGCTAAAATTATTCGTTTTTCTAACTTTTTTCGCTCAAATCTCGACAAAATAAGGAAAATTAAGGGAAAAAAAGAGGAATAAAATTGAAATTTCGCTAAAATTATTCGTTTTTCTTGCTTTTTTCGGTCAAATCTCGATAAAATAAGGAAAATTAAGGGAAAAAAGAGGATAAAAATTGATATTTCGCTAAATTTATTCGTTTTTCTTGCTTTTTTCGGTCAAATCTCGTTAAATGAGGAGAATGAAGGAAAAAAAGAGGAAAAACATTGAAAATTCGCTAAAATTATTCGTTTTTCTTGCTTTTTTCGGTCGAATCTCGATAAAATAAGGAAGATTAAGGAAAAAAAAGAGGAAAAAAATTGAAATTACGCTAAAATTATTCGTTTTTCTTGCTTTTTTGGTCAAATCTCGATAAAATAAGGAAAATTATGGGAAAAAAAGAGGACAAAAATTGTTATTTCGATAAAATTATTCGTTTTTCTTGCTTTTTTCTGTCAAATCTCGTTAAATGAGGAGATTGAAGGAAAAAAAGAGGAAAAAATTTGAAATTTCGCTAAAATTATTCGTTTTTCTTGCTTTTTTTGGTCAAATCTCGATAAAATAAGGAAAATTAAGGGAAAAAAGAGGATAAAAATTGATATTTCGCTAAAATTATTCGTTTTTCTTGCTTTTTTTGGTCAAATCTCGATGAAATAAGGAAAATTAAGGGAAAAAAGAGGATAAAAATTGATATTTCGCTAAAATTATTCGTTTTTCTTGCTTTTTTCGGTCAAATCTCGATAAAATAAGGAAAATTAAGGGAAAAAAGAGGATAAAAATTGATATTTCGCTAAAATTATTCGTTTTTCTTGCTTTTTTCGGTCAAATCTCGATAAAATAAGGAATATTAAGGGAAAAAAGAGGATAGAAATTGATATTTCGCTAAAATTATTCGTTTTTCTTGCTTTTTTCGGTCGAATCTCGATAAAATAAGGAAGATTAAGGAAAAAAAAGAGGAAAAAAATTGAAATTACGCTAAAATTATTCGTTTTTCTTGCTTTTTTGGTCAAATCTCGATAAAATAAGGAAAATTATGGGAAAAAAAGAGGACAAAAATTGTTATTTCGATAAAATTATTCGTTTTTCTTGCTTTTTTCTGTCAAATCTCGTTAAATGAGGAGATTGAAGGAAAAAAAGAGGAAAAAATTTGAAATTTCGCTAAAATTATTCGTTTTTCTTGCTTTTTTCGGTGAAACCTCGATAAAATAAGGAAAATTAAGGGAAAAAAGAGGATAAAAATTGATATTTCGCTAAAATTATTCGTTTTTCTTGCTTTTTCGGTCAAATCTCAGTAAAATGAGGGGAATAAAGGAAAAAAAGAGGAGAAAAATTGAAAATTCGCTAAAATTATTCGTTTTTCTTGCTTTTTTCGGTCAAATCTCGATAAAATAAGGAAAATTAAGGGAAGAAAAGAGGAAGAAAACTGAAACTTCGCTAAAATTATTCGTTTTTCTTGCTTTTTTCGGTCATATCTCGATAAAATTAGGAAAATTAAGGGAAAAAAAGAGGAAAAAAATTGAAATTTCGGTAAAATTATTCGTTTTTCTTGCTTTTTTCGGTCAAATCTTGATAAAATAAGGAAAATTAAGGGAAAAAAAGATGAAAAAAATTGAAATTTCGCTAAAATTATTGGTTTTTCTTGCTTTTTTCGGTCAAATCTCGATAAAATAAGGAAAATTAAGCGAAAAAAAGAGGAAAAAAATTGAAATTTCGCTAAAATTATTCGTTTTTCTTGCTTTTTTCGGTCAAATCTCGATAAAATAAGGAAAATTAAGGGAAAAAAAGAGGATAAAAATTGATATTTCGCTAAAATTATTCGTTTTACTTGCTTTTTTCGGTCAAATCTCGATAAAATAAGGAATATTAAGGGAAAAAAGAGGATAGAAATTTATATTTCGCTAAAATTATTCGTTTTTCTTGCTTTTTTCGGTCGAATCTCGATAAAATAAGGAAGATTAAGGAAAAAAAAGAGGAAAAAAATTGAAATTACGCTAAAATTATTCGTTTTTCTTGCTTTTTTCGTTCAAATCTCGATAAAATAAGGAAAATTATGGGAAAAAAAGAGGACAAAAATTGTTATTTCGATAAAATTATTCGTTTTTCTTGCTTTTTTTGGTCAAATCTCGTTAAATGAGGAGATTGAAGGAAAAAAAGAGGAAAAAATTTGAAATTTCGCTAAAATTATTCGTTTTTCTTGCTTTTTTTGGTCAAATCTCGATAAAATGTGGAAAATTAAGGGAAAAAAAGAGGAAAAAAATTGAAATTTCGCTAAAATTATTCGTTTTTCTTGGTTTTTTTCGGTGAAACCTCGATAAAATAAGGAAAATTAAGGGAAAAAAGAGGATAAAAATTGATATTTCGCTAAAATTATTCGTTTTTCTTGCTTTTTCGGTCAAATCTCGATAAAATAAGGAAAATTAAGGGAAAAAAAGAGGAAAAAAATTGAAATTTCTCTAAAATTTTTCGTTTTTCTTGCTTTTTCGGTCAAATCTCGTTAAATGAGGAGAATGAAGGAAAAAAAGAGGAAAAAAATTGAAATTTCTCTAAAATTTTTCGTTTTTCTTGCTTTTTCGGTCAAATCTCGTTAAATGAGGAGAATGAAGGAAAAAAAGATGAAAAAAATTGAAATTTCGCTAAAATTATTGGTTTTTCTTGCTTTTTTCGGTCAAATCTCGATAAAATAAGGAAAATTAAGGGAAAAAAAGAGGAAAAAAATTGAAATTTCGCTAAAATTATTCGTTTTTCTTGCTTTTTTCGGTCAAATCTCGATAAAATAAGGAAAATTAAGGGAAAAAAAGAGGATAAAAATTGATATTTCGCTAAAATTATTCGTTTTACTTGCTTTTTTCGGTCAAATCTCGATAAAATAAGGAATATTAAGGGAAAAAAGAGGATAGAAATTTATATTTCGCTAAAATTATTCGTTTTTCTTGCTTTTTTCGGTCGAATCTCGATAAAATAAGGAAGATTAAGGAAAAAAAAGAGGAAAAAAATTGAAATTACGCTAAAATTATTCGTTTTTCTTGCTTTTTTCGTTCAAATCTCGATAAAATAAGGAAAATTATGGGAAAAAAAGAGGACAAAAATTGTTATTTCGATAAAATTATTCGTTTTTCTTGCTTTTTTCGGTCAAATCTCGTTAAATGAGGAGATTGAAGGAAAAAAAGAGGAAAAAATTTGAAATTTCGCTAAAATTATTCGTTTTTCTTGCTTTTTTTGGTCAAATCTCGATAAAATAAGGAAAATTAAGGGAAAAAATAGGATAAAAATTGATATTTCGCTAAAATTATTCGTTTTTCTTGCTTTTTTTCGGTCAAATCTCGATAAAATAAGGAAAATTAAGGGAAAAAAAGGGGAAAAAAATTGAAATTTCGCTAAAATTATTCGTTTTTCTTGCTTTTTTCGGTCAAATCTCGATAAAATAAAGAAAATTAAGGGAAAAAAAGAGGAAAAAAATTGAAATTTCGCTAAAATTATTCGTTTATCTTGCTCTTTTCGGTGAAACCTCGATAAAATAAGGAAAATTAAGGGAAAAAAGAGGATAAAAATTGATATTTCGCTAAAATTATTCGTTTTTCTTGCTTTTTCGGTCAAATCTCGTTAAATGAGGAGAATGAAGGAAAAAAAGAGGAGAAAAATTGAAAATTCGCTAAAATTATTCGTTTTTCTTGCTTTTTTCGGTCAAATCTTGATAAAATGTGGAAAATTAAGGGAAAAAAAGAGGAAAAAATTTGAAATTTCGCTAAAATTATTCGTTTTTCTTGCTTTTTTCGGTGAAACCTCGATAAAATAAGGAAAATTAAGGGAAAAAAGAGGATAAAAATTGATATTTCGCTAAAATTATTCGTTTTTCTT
Source organism: Sympetrum striolatum (assembly GCA_947579665.1). NCBI lineage: Eukaryota > Metazoa > Arthropoda > Insecta > Odonata > Libellulidae > Sympetrum > Sympetrum striolatum. The sequence continues at coordinate 81,582 of CANPUZ010000024.1, forward strand.
GCTTTTTCGGTCAAATCTCGTTAAATGAGGAGAATGAAGGAAAAAAAGAGGAAAAAAATTGAAAATTCGCTAAAATTATTCGTTTTTCTTGCTTTTTTCGGTCAAATCTCGATAAAATAAGGAAAATTAAGGGAAGAAAAGAGGAAGAAAACTGAAACTTCGCTAAAATTATTCGTTTTTCTTACTTTTTTCGGTCAAATCTCGATAAAATTAGGAAAATTAAGGGAAAAAAAGAGGATAAAAATTGAAAATTCGCTAAAATTATTCGTTTTTCTAACTTTTTTCGCTCAAATCTCGATAAAATAAGGAAAATTAAGGGAAAAAAAGAGGATAAAAATTGATATTTCGCTAAAATTATTCGTTTTTCTTGCTTTTTCGGTCAAATCTCGTTAAATGAGGAGAATGAAGGAAAAAAAGAGGAGAAAAATTGAAAATTCGCTAAAATTATTCGTTTTTCTTGCTTTTTTCGGTCAAATCTCGATAAAATAAGGAAAATTAAGGGAAGAAAAGAGGAAGAAAACTGAAACTTCGCTAAAATTATTCGTTTTTCTTGCTTTGTTCGGTCAAATCTCGATAAAATTAGGAAGTTTAAGGGAAAAAAAGAGGAAAAAAATTGAAATTTTTGGTAAAATTATTCGTTTTTCTTGCTTTTTTCGGTCAAATCTCGATAAAATATGGAAAATAAAGGGAAAAAAGAGGATAAAAATTGATATTTCACTAAAATTATTCGTTTTCTTGCTTTTTTCGGTCAAATCTCGATAAAATAAGGAAAATTAAGGGAAAAAAAGAGGAAAAAAATTGAAATTTCTCTTAAATTTTTCGTTTTTCTTGCTTTTTCGGTCAAATCTCGTTAAATGAGGAGAATGAAGGAAAAAAAGAGGAAAAAAATTGAAAATTCGCTAAAATTATTCGTTTTTCTTGCTTTTTTCGGTCAAATCTCGATAAAATAAGGAAAATTAAGGGAAGAAAAGAGGAAGAAAACTGAAACTTCGCTAAAATTATTCGTTTTTCTTGCTTTTTTCGGTCAAATCTCGATAAAATTAGGAAAATTAAGGGAAAAAAAGAGGATAAAAATTGAAAATTCGCTAAAATTATTCGTTTTTCTAACTTTTTTCGCTCAAATCTCGATAAAATAAGGAAAATTAAGGGAAAAAAAGAGGAAGAAAATTGAAATTTCGCTAAAATTATTCGTTTTTCTTGCTTTTTTCGGTCAAATCTCGATAAAATAAGGAAAATTAAGGGAAAAAAAGAGGATAAAAATTGAAATTTCGCTAAAATTATTCGTTTTTCTTGCTTTTTTCGGTCAAATCTTGATAAAATAAGGAAAATTTAGGGAAAAAAAGATGAAAAAAATTATTCGTTTTCTTGCTTTTTTCGGTCAAATCTCGATAAAATAAGGAAAATTAAGGGAAAAAAAGAGGAAAAAAATTGAAATTTCGCTAAAATTATTCATTTTTCTTGCTTTTTTCGGCCGAATCTCGATAAAATAAAGAAGATTAAGGAAAAAAAGAGGAAAAAAATTGAAATTACGCTAAAATTATTCGTTTTTCTTGCTTTTTTCGGTCAAATCTCGATAAAAAAAGGAAAATTATGGGAAAAAAAGAGGACAAAAATTGTTATTTCGATAAAATTATTCGTTTTTCTTGCTTTTTTGGTTAAATCTCGTTAAATGAGGAGATTGAAGGAAAAAAAGAGGAAAAAATTTGAAATTTCGCTAAAATTATTCGTTTTTCTTGCTTTTTTTGGTCAAATCTCGATAAAATAAGGAAAATTAAGGTAAAAAAGAGGATAAAAATTGATATTTCGCTAAAATTATTCGTTTTTCTTGCTTTTTTTCGGTCAAATCTCGATAAAATAAGGAAAATTAAAGGAAAAAAAGGGGAAAAAAATTGAAATTTCGCTAAAATTATTCGTTTTTCTTGCTTTTTTCGGTCAAATCTCGATAAAATAAAGAAAATTAAGGGAAAAAAAGAGGAAAAAAATTGAAATTTCGCTAAAATTATTCGTTTTTCTTGCTTTTTTCCGTGAAACCTCGATAAAATAAGGAAAATTAAGGGAAAAAAGAGGATAAAAATTGATATTTCGCTAAAATTATTCGTTTTTCTTGCTTTTTCGGTCAAATCTCGTTAAATGAGGAGAATGAAGGAAAAAAAGAGGAAAAAAATTGAAAATTCGCTAAAATTATTCGTTTTTCTTGCTTTTTTTGGTCAAATCTCTATAAAATATGGAAAATTGAGGGAAGAAAAGAGGAAGAAAACTGAAACTTCGCTAAAATTATTCGTTTTTCTTGCTTTTTTCGGTCAAATCTCGATAAAATATGGAAAATAAAGGGAAAAAAGAGGATAAAAATTTATATTTTGCTAAAATTATTCGTTTTTCTTGCTTTTTTCGGTCGAATCTCGATAAAATAAGGAAGATTAAGGAAAAAAAAGAGGAAAAAAATTGAAATTACGCTAAAATTATTCGTTTTTCTTGCTTTTTTCGTTCAAATCTCGATAAAATAAGGAAAATTATGGGAAAAAAAGAGGACAAAAATTGTTATTTCGATAAAATTATTCGTTTTTCTTGCTTTTTTCGGTCAAATCTCGTTAAATGAGGAGATTGAAGGAAAAAAAGAGGAAAAAATTTGAAATTTCGCTAAAATTATTCGTTTTTCTTGCTTTTTTTGGTCAAATCTCGATAAAATAAGGAAAATTAAGGGAAAAAATAGGATAAAAATTGATATTTCGCTAAAATTATTCGTTTTTCTTGCTTTTTTTCGGTCAAATCTCGATAAAATAAGGAAAATTAAGGGAAAAAAAGGGGAAAAAAATTGAAATTTCGCTAAAATTATTCGTTTTTCTTGCTTTTTTCGGTCAAATCTCGATAAAATAAAGAAAATTAAGGGAAAAAAAGAGGAAAAAAATTGAAATTTCGCTAAAATTATTCGTTTTTCTTGCTCTTTTCGGTGAAACCTCGATAAAATAAGGATAATTAAGGGAAAAAAGAGGATAAAAATTGATATTTCGCTAAAATTATTCGTTTTTCTTGCTTTTTCGGTCAAATCTCGTTAAATGAGGAGAATGAAGGAAAAAAAGAGGAGAAAAATTGAAAATTCGCTAAAATTATTCGTTTTTCTTGCTTTTTTCGGTGAAATCTTGATAAAATGTGGAAAATTAAGGGAAAAAAAGAGGAAAAAATTTGAAATTTCGCTAAAATTATTCGTTTTTCTTGCTTTTTTCGGTGAAACCTCGATAAAATAAGGAAAATTAAGGGAAAAAAGAGGATAAAAATTGATATTTCGCTAAAATTATTCGTTTTTCTTGCTTTTTCGGTCAAATCTCGTTAAATGAGGAGAATGAAGGAAAAAAAGAGGAAAAAAATTGAAAATTCGCTAAAATTATTCGTTTTTCTTGCTTTTTTCGGTCAAATCTCGATAAAATAAGGAAAATTAAGGGAAGAAAAGAGGAAGAAAACTGAAACTTCGCTAAAATTATTCGTTTTTCTTACTTTTTTCGGTCAAATCTCGATAAAATTAGGAAAATTAAGGGAAAAAAAGAGGATAAAAATTGAAAATTCGCTAAAATTATTCGTTTTTCTAACTTTTTTCGCTCAAATCTCGATAAAATAAGGAAAATTAAGGGAAAAAAAGAGGAAAAAAATTGAAATTTCGCTAAAATTATTCGTTTTTCTTGCTTTTTTCGGTGAAACCTCGATAAAATAAGGAAAATTAAGGGAAAAAAGAGGATAAAAATTGATATTTCGCTAAAATTATTCGTTTTTCTTGCTTTTTCGGTCAAATCTCGTTAAATGAGGAGAATGAAGGAAAAAAAGACTAGAAAAATTGAAAATTCGCTAAAATTATTCGTTTTTCTTGCTTTTTTCGGTCAAATCTCGATAAAATAAGGAAAATTAAGGGAAGAAAATAGGAAGAAAACTGAAACTTCGCTAAAATTATTCGTTTTTCTTGCTTTGTTCGGTCAAATCTCGATAAAATTAGGAAGATTAAGGGAAAAAAAGAGGAAAAAAATTGAAATTTTTGGTAAAATTATTCGTTTTTCTTGCTTTTTTCGGTCAAATCTCGATAAAATATGGAAAATAAAGGGAAAAAAGAGGATAAAAATTGATATTTCACTAAAATTATTCGTTTTTTTGCTTTTTCGGTCAAATCTCGTTAAATGAGGAGAATGAAGGAAAAAAAGAGGAAAAAAATTGAAAATTCGCTAAAATTATTCGTTTTTCTTGCTTTTTTCGGTCAAATCTCGATAAAATAAGGAAAATTAAGGGAAGAAAAGAGGAAGAAAACTGAAACTTCGCTAAAATTATTCGTTTTTCTTGCTTTTTTCGGTCAAATCTCGATAAAATTAGGAAAATTAAGGGAAAAAAAGAGGATAAAAATTGAAAATTCGCTAAAATTATTCGTTTTTCTAACTTTTTTCGCTCAAATCTCGATAAAATAAGGAAAATTAAGGGAAAAAAAGAGGAAGAAAATTGAAATTTCGCTAAAATTATTCGTTTTTCTTGCTTTTTTCGGTCAAATCTCGATAAAATAAGGAAAATTAAGGGAAAAAAAGAGGATAAAAATTGAAATTTCGCTAAAATTATTCGTTTTTCTTGCTTTTTTCGGTCAAATCTTGATAAAATAAGGAAAATTTAGGGAAAAAAAGATGAAAAAAATTATTCGTTTTCTTGCTTTTTTCGGTCAAATCTCGATAAAATAAGGAAAATTAAGGGAAAAAAAGAGGAAAAAAATTGAAATTTCGCTAAAATTATTCATTTTTCTTGCTTTTTTCGGTCGAATCTCGATAAAATAAAGAAGATTAAGGAAAAAAAGAGGAAAAAAATTTAAATTACGCTAAAATTATTCGTTTTTCTTGCTTTTTTCGGTCAAATCTCGATAAAAAAAGGAAAATTATGGGAAAAAAAGAGGACAAAAATTGTTATTTCGATAAAATTATTCGTTTTTCTTGCTTTTTTGGTTAAATCTCGTTAAATGAGGAGATTGAAGGAAAAAAAGAGGAAAAAATTTGAAATTTCGCTAAAATTATTCGTTTTTCTTGCTTTTTTTGGTCAAATCTCGATAAAATAAGGAAAATTAAGGTAAAAAAGAGGATAAAAATTGATATTTCGCTAAAATTATTCGTTTTTCTTGCTTTTTTTCGGTCAAATCTCGATAAAATAAGGAAAATTAAAGGAAAAAAAGGGGAAAAAAATTGAAATTTCGCTAAAATTATTCGTTTTTCTTGCTTTTTTCGGTCAAATCTCGATAAAATAAAGAAAATTAAGGGAAAAAAAGAGGAAAAAAATTGAAATTTCGCTAAAATTATTCGTTTTTCTTGCTTTTTTCCGTGAAACCTCGATAAAATAAGGAAAATTAAGGGAAAAAAGAGGATAAAAATTGATATTTCGCTAAAATTATTCGTTTTTCTTGCTTTTTCGGTCAAATCTCGTTAAATGAGGAGAATGAAGGAAAAAAAGAGGAAAAAAATTGAAAATTCGCTAAAATTATTCATTTTTCTTGCTTTTTTCGGTCGAATCTCGATGAAATAAAGAAGATTAAGGAAAAAAAGAGGAAAAAAATTGATATTTCGCTAAAATTATTCGTTTTTCTTGCTTTTTTTCGGTCAAATCTCGATAAAATAAGGAAAATTAAGGGAAAAAAAGGGGAAAAAAATTGAAATTTCGCTAAAATTATTCGTTTTTCTTGCTTTTTTCGGTCAAATCTCGATAAAATAAAGAAAATTAAGGGAAAAAAAGAGGAAAAAAATTGAAATTTCGCTAAAATTATTCGTTTTTCTTGCTCTTTTCGGTGAAACCTCGATAAAATAAGGAAAATTAAGGGAAAAAAGAGGAAAAAAATTGAAATTTCGCTAAAATTATTCGTTTTTCTTGCTCTTTTCGGTGAAACCTCGATAAAATAAGGAAAATTAAGGGAAAAAGAGGATAAAAATTGAAATTTCGCTAATATTATTCGTTTTTCTTGCTTTTTTCGGTCAAATCTTGATAAAATAAGGAAAATTAAGGGAAAAAAAGATGAAAAAAATTGAAATTTCGCTAAAATTATTCGTTTTTCTTGGTTTTTTTCGGTGAAACCTCGATAAAATAAGGAAAATTAAGGGAAAAAAGAGGATAAAAATTGATATTTCGCTAAAATTATTCGTTTTTCTTGCTTTTTCGGTCAAATCTCGTTAAATGAGGAGAATGAAGGAAAAAAAGAGGAGAAAAATTGAAAATTCGCTAAAATTATTCGTTTTTCTTGCTTTTTTCGGTCAAATCTTGATAAAATGTGGAAAATTAAGGGAAAAAAAGAGGAAAAAAATTGAAATTTCGCTAAAATTATTCGTTTTTCTTGGTTTTTTTTCGGTGAAACCTCGATAAAATAAGGAAAATTAAGGGAAAAAAGAGGATAAAAATTGATATTTCGCTAAAATTATTCGTTTTTCTTGCTTTTTCGGTCAAATCTCGATAAAATAAGGAAAATTAAGGGAAAAAAAGAGGAAAAAAATTGAAATTTCTCTAAAATTTTTCGTTTTTCTTGCTTTTTCGGTCAAATCTCGTTAAATGAGGAGAATGAAGGAAAAAAAGAGGAAAAAAATTGAAATTTCTCTAAAATTTTTCGTTTTTCTTGCTTTTTCGGTCAAATCTCGTTAAATGAGGAGAATGAAGGAAAAAAAGAGGAAAAAAATTGAAATTTCGCTAAAATTATTCGTTTTTCTTGCTCTTTTCGGTGAAACCTCGATAAAATAAGGAAAATTAAGGGAAAAAGAGGATAAAAATTGAAATTTCGCTAATATTATTCGTTTTTCTTGCTTTTTTCGGTCAAATCTTGATAAAATAAGGAAAATTAAGGGAAAAAAAGATGAAAAAAATTGAAATTTCGCTAAAATTATTGGTTTTTCTTGCTTTTTTCGGTCAAATCTCGATAAAATAAGGAAAATTAAGGGAAAAAAAGAGGAAAAAAATTGAAATTTCGCTAAAATTATTCGTTTTTCTTGCTTTTTTCGGTCAAATCTCGATAAAATAAGGAAAATTAAGGGAAAAAAAGAGGATAAAAATTGATATTTCGCTAAAATTATTCGTTTTACTTGCTTTTTTCGGTCAAATCTCGATAAAATAAGGAATATTAAGGGAAAAAAGAGGATAGAAATTTATATTTCGCTAAAATTATTCGTTTTTCTTGCTTTTTTCGGTCGAATCTCGATAAAATAAGGAAGATTAAGGAAAAAAAAGAGGAAAAAAATTGAAATTACGCTAAAATTATTCGTTTTTCTTGCTTTTTTCGTTCAAATCTCGATAAAATAAGGAAAATTATGGGAAAAAAAGAGGACAAAAATTGTTATTTCGATAAAATTATTCGTTTTTCTTGCTTTTTTCGGTCAAATCTCGTTAAATGAGGAGATTGAAGGAAAAAAAGAGGAAAAAATTTGAAATTTCGCTAAAATTATTCGTTTTTCTTGCTTTTTTTGGTCAAATCTCGATAAAATAAGGAAAATTAAGGGAAAAAATAGGATAAAAATTGATATTTCGCTAAAATTATTCGTTTTTCTTGCTTTTTTTTCGGTCAAATCTCGATAAAATAAGGAAAATTAAGGGAAAAAAAGGGGAAAAAAATTGAAATTTCGCTAAAATTATTCGTTTTTCTTGCTTTTTTCGGTCAAATCTTGATAAAATAAGGAAAATTTAGGGAAAAAAAGATGAAAAAAATTATTCGTTTTCTTGCTTTTTTCGGTCAAATCTCGATAAAATAAGGAAAATTAAGGGAAAAAAAGAGGAAAAAAATTGAAATTTCGCTAAAATTATTCATTTTTCTTGCTTTTTTCGGTCGAATCTCGATGAAATAAAGAAGATTAAGGAAAAAAAGAGGAAAAAAATTGATATTTCGCTAAAATTATTCGTTTTTCTTGCTTTTTTTCGGTCAAATCTCGATAAAATAAGGAAAATTAAGGGAAAAAAAGGGGAAAAAAATTGAAATTTCGCTAAAATTATTCGTTTTTCTTGCTTTTTTCGGTCAAATCTCGATAAAATAAAGAAAATTAAGGGAAAAAAAGAGGAAAAAAATTGAAATTTCGCTAAAATTATTCGTTTTTCTTGCTCTTTTCGGTGAAACCTCGATAAAATAAGGAAAATTAAGGGAAAAAAGAGGATAAAAATTGATATTTCGCTAAAATTATTCGTTTTTCTTGCTTTTTCGGTCAAATCTCGTTAAATGAGGAGAATGAAGGAAAAAAAGAGGAGAAAAATTGAAAATTCGCTAAAATTATTCGTTTTTCTTGCTTTTTTCGGTCAAATCTTGATAAAATGTGGAAAATTAAGGGAAAAAAAGAGGAAAAAAATTGAAATTTCGCTAAAATTATTCGTTTTTCTTGGTTTTTATCGGTGAAACCTCGATAAAATAAGGAAAATTAAGGGAAAAAAGAGGATAAAAATTGATATTTCGCTAAAATTATTCGTTTTTCTTGCTTTTTCGGTCAAATCTCGATAAAATAAGGAAAATTAAGGGAAAAAAAGGGGAAAAAAATTGAAATTTCGCTAAAATTATTCGTTTTTCTTGCTTTTTTCGGTCAAATCTCGATAAAATAAAGAAAATTAAGGGAAAAAAAGAGGAAAAAAATTGAAATTTCGCTAAAATTATTCGTTTTTCTTGCTCTTTTCGGTGAAACCTCGATAAAATAAGGAAAATTAAGGGAAAAAAGAGGATAAAAATTGATATTTCGCTAAAATTATTCGTTTTTCTTGCTTTTTCGGTCAAATCTCGTTAAATGAGGAGAATGAAGGAAAAAAAGAGGAGAAAAATTGAAAATTCGCTAAAATTATTCGTTTTTCTTGCTTTTTTCGGTCAAATCTTGATAAAATGTGGAAAATTAAGGGAAAAAAAGAGGAAAAAAATTGAAATTTCGCTAAAATTATTCGTTTTTCTTGCTTTTTTCGGTCAAATCTCGATAAAATAAGGAAAATTAAGGGAAAAAAGAGGATAGAAATTGATATTTCGCTAAAATTATTCGTTTTTCTTGCTTTTTTCGGTCAAATCTCGATAAAATAAAGAAAATTAAGGGAAAAAAAGAGGAAAAAAATTGAAATTTCGCTAAAATTATTCGTTTTTCTTGCTCTTTTCGGTGAAACCTCGATAAAATAAGGAAAATTAAGGGAAAAAAGAGGATAAAAATTGATATTTCGCTAAAATTATTCGTTTTTCTTGCTTTTTCGGTCAAATCTCGTTAAATGAGGAGAATGAAGGAAAAAAAGAGGAGAAAAATTGAAAATTCGCTAAAATTATTCGTTTTTCTTGCTTTTTTCGGTCAAATCTTGATAAAATGTGGAAAATTAAGGGAAAAAAAGAGGAAAAAAATTGAAATTTCGCTAAAATTATTCGTTTTTCTTGGTTTTTATCGGTGAAACCTCGATAAAATAAGGAAAATTAAGGGAAAAAAGAGGATAAAAATTGATATTTCGCTAAAATTATTCGTTTTTCTTGCTTTTTCGGTCAAATCTCGATAAAATAAGGAAAATTAAGGGAAAAAAAGATGAAAAAAATTGAAATTTCGCTAAAATTATTGGTTTTTCTTGCTTTTTTCGGTCAAATCTCGATAAAATAAGGAAAATTAAGGGAAAAAAAGAGGAAAAAAATTGAAATTTCGCTAAAATTATTCGTTTTTCTTGCTTTTTTCGGTCAAATCTCGATAAAATAAGGAAAATTAAGGGAAAAAAAGAGGATAAAAATTGATATTTCGCTAAAATTATTCGTTTTACTTGCTTTTTTCGGTCAAATCTCGATAAAATAAGGAATATTAAGGGAAAAAAGAGGATAGAAATTTATATTTCGCTAAAATTATTCGTTTTTCTTGCTTTTTTCGGTCGAATCTCGATAAAATAAGGAAGATTAAGGAAAAAAAAGAGGAAAAAAATTGAAATTACGCTAAAATTATTCGTTTTTCTTGCTTTTTTCGTTCAAATCTCGATAAAATAAGGAAAATTATGGGAAAAAAAGAGGAAAAAAATTGAAATTTTGCTAAAATTATTCGTTTTTCTTGCTTTTTTCGGTCAAATCTCGATAAAATAAGGAAAATTAAGGGAAAAAAAGAGGATAAAAATTGATATTTCGCTAAAATTATTCGTTTTTCTTGCTTTTTTTGGTCAAATCTTTATAAAATATGGAAAATTAAGGGAAAAAAAGAGGATAAAAATTGAAATTTCGCTAAAATTATTCGTTTTTCTAACTTTTTTCGCTCAAATCGCGATAAAATAAGGAAAATTAAGGGAAAAAAAGAGGAAGAAAATTGAAATTTCGCTAAAATTATTCGTTTTTCTTGCTTTTTTCGGTCAAATCTCGATAAAATAAGGAAAATTAAGGGAAAAAAGAGGATAGAAATTGATATTTCGCTAAAATTATTCGTTTTTCTTGCTTTTTTCGGTCGAATCTCGATAAAATAAGGAAGATTAAGGAAAAAAAAGAGGAAAAAAATTGAAATTACGCTAAAATTATTCGTTTTTCTTGCTTTTTTCGGTCAAATCTCGATAAAATAAGGAAAATTATGGGAAAAAAAGAGGACAAAAATTGTTATTTCGATAAAATTATTCGTTTTTCTTGCTTTTTTCGGTCAAATCTCGTTAAATGAGGAGATTGAAGGAAAAAAAGAGGAAAAAATTTGAAATTTCGCTAAAATTATTCGTTTTTCTTGCTTTTTTTGGTCAAATCTCGATAAAATAAGGAAAATTAAGGGAAAAAAAGGATAAAAATTGATATTTCGCTAAAATTATTCGTTTTTCTTGCTTTTTTTCGGTCAAATCTCGATAAAGTAAGGAAAATTAAAGGAAAAAAAGGGGAAAAAAATTGAAATTTCGCTAAAATTATTCGTTTTTCTTGCTTTTTTCGGTCAAATCTCGATAAAATAAAGAAAATTAAGGGAAAAAAAGAGGAAAAAAATTGAAATTTCGCTAAAATTATTCGTTTTTCTTGCTTTTTTTGGTCAAATCTCGATAAAATTAAGGGAAAAAAAGAGGAAAATATTGAAATTTCGCTAAAATTATTCGTTTTTCTTGCTTTTTTCGGTCTAATCTCGATAAAATAAGGAAAATTAAGGGAAAAATGAGGATAAAAATTGATTTTTCGCTAAAATTATTCGTTTTTCTTGCTTTTTTCGGTCAAATCTCGATAAAATAAGGAAAATTAAAGGAAAAAAGAGGTTAAAAATTGATATTTTGCTAAAATTTTTCGTTTTTCTTGCTTTTTTCGGTCAAATCTCGATAAAATAAGGAAAATTAAGGGAAAAAAAGAGGAAAAAAATAGAAATTTCGCTAAAATTATTCGTTATTCTTGCTTTTTTCGGTCAAATCTATATAAAATAAGGAAAATTAAGGGAAAAAAAGAGGAAAAAAAAAAGAAATTTCGCTAAAATTATTCGTATTTCTTGCTTTTTTCGGTCAAATCTCGATAAAATTAAGGGAAAAAAAGAGGAAAATATAGAAATTTCGCTAAAATTATTCGTTTTTCTTGCTTTTTTCGGTCTAATCTCGATAAAATAAGGAAAATTAAGGGAAAAAAAAGGAAAAAAATTGAAATTTCGCTAAAATTATTCGTTTTTCTTGCTTTTTTCGGTCAAATCTCGATAAAATTAAGAAAATTTAGGGAAAAAAAGAGGAAAAAAATTGAAATTTCGCTAAAATTATTCGTTTTTCTTGCTTTTTTCGGTGAAACCTCGATAAAATAAGGAAAATTAAGGGAAAAAAGAGGATAAAAATTGATATTTCGCTAAAATTATTCGTTTTTCTTGCTTTTTCGGTCAAATCTCGTTAAATGAGGAGAATGAAGGAAAAAAAGAGGAGAAAAATTGAAAATTCGCTAAAATTATTCGTTTTTCTTGCTTTTTTCAGTCAAATCTTGATAAAATGTGGAAAATTAAGGGAAAAAAAGAGGAAAAAAATTGAAATTTCGCTAAAATTATTCGTTTTTCTTGCTTTTTTCGGTGAAACCTCGATAAAATAAGGAAAATTAAGGGAAAAAAGAGGATAAAAATTGATATTTCGCTAAAATTATTCGTTTTTCTTGCTTTTTCGGTCAAATCTCGTTAAATGAGGAGAATGAAGGAAAAAAAGAGGAGAAAAATTGAAAATTCGCTAAAATTATTCGTTTTTCTTGCTTTTTTCGGTCAAATCTCGATAAAATAAGGAAAATTAAGGGAAGAAAAGAGGAAGAAAACTGAAACTTCGCTAAAATTATTCGTTTTTCTTGCTTTTTTAGGTCAAATCTCGATAAAATTAGGAAGATTAAGGGAAAAAAAGAGGAAAAAAATTGAAATTTCGGTAAAATTATTCGTTTATCTTGCTTTTTTCGGTCAAATCTCGATAAAATATGGAAAATAAAGGGAAAAAAGAGGATAAAAATTGATATTTCGCTAAAATTATTCGTTTTTTTGCTTTTTTCGGTCAAATCTCGATAAAATAAGGAAAATTAAGGGAAAAAAAGAGGAAAAAAATTGAAATTTCTCTAAAATTTTTCGTTTTTCTTGCTTTTTCGGTCAAATCTCGTTAAATGAGGAGAATGAAGGAAAAAAAGAGGAAAAAATTGAAAATTCGCTAAAATTATTCGTTTTTCTTGCATTTTTCGGTCAAATCTCGATAAAATAAGGAAAATTAAGGGAAGAAAAGAGGAAGAAAACTGAAACTTCGCTAAAATTATTCGTTTTTCTTACTTTTTTCGGTCAAATCTCGATAAAATTAGGAAAATTAAGGGAAAAAAAGAGGATAAAAATTGAAAATTAGCTAAAATTATTCGTTTTTCTAACTTTTTTCGCTCAAATCTCGATAAAATAAGGAAAATTAAGGGAAAAAAAGAGGAAAAAAATTGAAATTTCGCTAAAATTATTCGTTTTTCTTGCTTTTTTCGGTGAAACCTCGATAAAATAAGGAAAATTAAGGGAAAAAAGAGGATAAAAATTGATATTTCGCTAAAATTATTCGTTTTTCTTGCTTTTTCGGTCAAATCTCGTTAAATGAGGAGAATGAAGGAAAAAAAGAGGAGAAAAATTGAAAATTCGCTAAAATTATTCGTTTTTCTTGCTTTTTTCGGTCAAATCTCGATAAAATAATGAAAATTAAGGGAAGAAAAGAGGAAGAAAACTGAAACTTCGCTAAAATTATTCGTTTTTCTTGCTTTTTTCGGTCAAATCTCGATAAAATTAGGAAGATTTAGGGAAAAAAAGAGGAAAAAAATTGAAATTTCGGTAAAATTATTCGTTTTTCTTGCTTTTTTCGGTCAAATCTCGATAAAATATGGAAAATAAAGGGAAAAAAGAGGATAAAAATTGATATTTCACTAAAATTATTTTTTTTTTTGCTTTTTTCGGTCAAATCTCGATAAAATAAGGAAAATTAAGGGAAAAAAAGAGGAAAAAAATTGAAATTTCTCTAAAATTTTTCGTTTTTCTTGCTTTTTCGGTCAAATCTCGTTAAATGAGGAGAATGAAGGAAAAAAAGAGGAAAAAAATTGAAAATTCGCTAAAATTATTCGTTTTTCTTGCTTTTTTCGGTCAAATCTCGATAAAATAAGGAAAATTAAGGGAAGAAAAGAGGAAGAAAACTGAAACTTCGCTAAAATTATTCGTTTTTCTTGCTTTTTTCGGTCAAATCTCGATAAAATAAGGAAAATTAAGGGAAAAAAAGAGGATAAAAATTGAAATTTCGCTAAAATTATTCGTTTTTCTTGCTTTTTTCGGTCAAATCTTGATAAAATAAGGAAAATTTAGGGAAAAAAAGATGAAAAAAATTATTCGTTTTCTTGCTTTTTTCGGTCAAATCTCGATAAAATAAGGAAAATTAAGGGAAAAAAAGAGGAAAAAAATTGAAATTTCGCTAAAATTATTCGTTTTTCTTGCTTTTTTCGGTCAAATCTCGATAAAATAAGGAAAATTAAGGGAAAAAAGAGGATAGAAATTGATATTTCGCTAAAATTATTCGTTTTTCTTGCTTTTTTCGGTCAAATCTCGATAAAATAAGGAAAATTATGGGAAAAAAAGAGGACAAAAATTGTTATTTCGATAAAATTATTCGTTTTTCTTGCTTTTTTCGGTCAAATCTCGTTAAATGAGGAGATTGAAGGAAAAAAAGAGGAAAAAATTTGAAATTTCGCTAAAATTATTCGTTTTTCTTGCTTTTTTTGGTCAAATCTCGATAAAATAAGGAAAATTAAGGTAAAAAAGAGGATAAAAATTGATATTTCGCTAAAATTATTCGTTTTTCTTGCTTTTTTTCGGTCAAATCTCGATAAAATAAGGAAAATTAAAGGAAAAAAAGGGGAAAAAAATTGAAATTTCGCTATAATTATTCGTTTTTCTTGCTTTTTTCGGTCAAATCTCGATAAAATAAAGAAAATTAAGGGAAAAAAAGAGGAAAAAAATTGAAATTTCGCTAAAATTATTCGTTTTTCTTGCTTTTTTCAGTGAAACCTCGATAAAATAAGGAAAATTAAGGGAAAAAAGAGGATAAAAATTGATATTTCGCTAAAATTATTCGTTTTTCTTGCTTTTTCGGTCAAATCTCGTTAACTGCGGAGAATGAAGGAATAAAAGAGGAAAAAAATTGAAAATTCGCTAAAATTATTCGTTTTTCTTGCTTTTTTTGGTCAAATCTCTATAAAATATGGAAAATTAAGGGAAGAAAACTGAAACTTCGCTAAAATTATTCGTTTTTCTTGCTATTTTCGGTCAAATCTCGATAAAATTAGGAAAATTAAGGGAAAAAAAGAGGAAAAAAATTGAAATTTCGGTAAAATTATTCGTTTTTCTTGCTTTTTTCGGTCAAATCTCGATAAAATATGGAAAATAAAGGGAAAAAAGAGGATAAAAATTGATATTTCGCTAAAATTATTCGTTTTTTTGCTTTTTTCGGTCAAATCTCGATAAAATAAGGAAAATTAAGGGAAAAAAAGAGGAAAAAAATTGAAATTTCTCTAAAATTTTTCGTTTTTCTTGCTTTTTCGGGCAAATCTCGTTAAATAAGGAGAATGAAGGAAAAAAAGAGGAAAAAAATTGAAAATTCGCTAAAATTATTCGTTTTTCTTGCTTTTTTCGGTCAAATCTCGATAAAATAAGGAAAATTAAGGGAAGAAAAGAGGAAGAAAACTGTAACTTCGCTAAAATTATTCGTTTTTCTTGCTTTTTTCGGTCAAATCTCGATAAAATTAGGAAAATTAAGGGAAAAAAAGAGGATAAAAATTGAAAATTCGCTAAAATTATTCGTTTTTCTAACTTTTTTCGCTCAAATCTCGATAAAATAAGGAAAATTAAGGGAAAAAAAGAGGAAGAAAATTGAAATTTCGCTAAAATTATTCGTTTTTCTTGCTTTTTTCTGTCAAATCTCGATAAAATAAGGAAAATTAAGGGAAAAAAAAGGATAAAAATTGAAATTTCGCTAAAATAATTCGTTTTTCTTGCTTTTTTCGGTCAAATCTTGATAAAATAAGGAAAATTTAGGGAAAAAATGATGAAAAAAATTGAAATTTCGCTAAAATTATTCGTTTTCTTGCTTTTTTCGGTCAAATCTCGATAAAATAAGGAAAACTAAGGGAAAAAAAGAGGAAAAAAATTGAAATTTCGCTAAAATTATTCGTTTTTCTTGCATTTTTCGGTCAAATCTCGATAAAATAAGGAAAATTAAGGGAAAAAAGAGGATCGAAATTGATATTTCGCTAAAATTATTCGTTTTTCTTGCTTTTTTCGGTCAAATCTCGATAAAATAAGGAAAACTAAGGGAAAAAAAGAGGAAAAAAATTGAAATTTCGCTAAAATTATTCGTTTTTCTTGCATTTTTCGGTCAAATCTCGTTAGATGAGGAGATTGAAGGAAAAAAAGAGGAAAAAATTTGAAATTTCGCTAAAATTATTCGTTTTTCTTGCTTTTTTTGGTCAAATCTCGATAAAATAAGGAAAATTAAGGGAAAAAAAAGGATAAAAATTGATATTTCGCTAAAATTATTCGTTTTTCTTGCTTTTTTTCGGTCAAATCTCGATAAAATAAGGAAAATTAAAGGAAAAAAAGGGGAAAAAAATTGAAATTTCGCTAAAATTATTCGTTTTTCTTGCTTTTTTCGGTCAAATCTCGATAAAATAAAGAAAATTAAGGGAAAAAAAGAGGAAAAAAATTGAAATTTCGCTAAAATTATTCGTTTTTCTTGCTTTTTTTGGTCAAATCTCGATAAAATTAAGGGAAAAAAAGAGGAAAATATTGAAATTTCGCTAAAATTATTCGTTTTTCTTGCTTTTTTCGGTCTAATCTCGATAAAATAAGGAAAATTAAGGGAAAAATGAGGATAAAAATTGATTTTTCGCTAAAATTATTCGTTTTTCTTGCTTTTTTCGGTCAAATCTTGATAAAATAAGGAAAATTAAAGGAAAAAAGAGGTTAAAAATTGATATTTCGCTAAAATTTTTCGTTTTTCTTGTTTTTTTCGGTCAAATCTCGATAAAATAAGGAAAATTAAGGGAAAAAAAGAGGAAAAAAATAGAAATTTCGCTAAAATTATTCGTTATTCTTGCTTTTTTCGGTCAAATCTCGATAAAATAAGGAAAATTAAGGGAAAAAAAGAGGAAAAAAAAAAGAAATTTCGCTAAAATTATTCGTATTTCTTGCTTTTTTCGGTCAAATCTCGATAAAATTAAGGGAAAAAAAGAGGAAAATATTGAAATTTCGCTAAAATTATTCGTTTTTCTTGCTTTTTTCGGTCTAATCTCGATAAAATAAGGAAAATTAAGGGAAAAATGAGGATAAAAATTGATTTTTCGCTAAAATTATTCGTTTTTCTTGCTTTTTTCGGTCAAATCTCGATAAAATAAGGAAAATTAAAGGAAAAAAGAGGTTAAAAATTGATATTTCGCTAAAATTTTTCGTTTTTCTTGTTTTTTTCGGTCAAATCTCGATAAAATAAGGAAAATTAAGGGAAAAAAAGAGGAAAAAAAAAAGAAATTTCGCTAAAATTATTCGTTTTTCTTGCTTTTTTCGGTCAAATCTCGATAAAATAAGGAAAATTAAGGGAAAAAAGAGGAAAAAATTGATATTTCGCTTAAATAATTCGTTTTTCTTGCTTTTTTCGTTCAAATCTCGATAAAATAAGGAAAATTAAGGTAAAAAAGAGGATACAAATTGAAATTTCTCTTAAATTTTTCGTTTTTCTTGCTTTTTCGGTCAAATCTCGTTAAATGAGGAGAATGAATGAAAAAAAGAGGAAAAAAATTGAAAATTCGCTAAAATTATTCGTTTTTCTTGCTTTTTTCGGTCAAATCTCGATAAAATAAGGAAAATTAAGGGAAGAAAAGAGGAAGAAAACTGAAACTTCGCTAAAATTATTCGTTTTTCTTGCTTTTTTCGGTCAAATCTCGATAAAATTAGGAAAATTAAGGGAAAAAAAGAGGATAAAAATTGAAAATTCGCTAAAATTATTCGTTTTTCTAACTTTTTTCGCTCAAATCTCGATAAAATAAGGAAAATTGAGGGAAAAAAAGAGGAAGAAAATTGAAATTTCGCTAAAATTATTCGTTTTTCTTGCTTTTTTCGGTCAAATCTCGATAAAATAAGGAAAATTAAGGGAAAAAAAGAGGATAAAAATTGAAATTTCGCTAAAATTATTCGTTTTTCTTGCTTTTTTCGGTCAAATCTTGATAAAATAAGGAAAATTTAGGGAAAAAAAGATGAAAAAAATTATTCGTTTTCTTGCTTTTTTCGGTCAAATCTCGATAAAATAAGGAAAATTAAGGGAAAAAAAGAGGAAAAAAATTGAAATTTCGCTAAAATTATTCATTTTTCTTGCTTTTTTCGGTCGAATCTCGATAAAATAAAGAAGATTAAGGAAAAAAAGAGGAAAAAAATTGAAATTACGCTAAAATTATTCGTTTTTCTTGCTTTTTTCGGTCAAATCTCGATAAAAAAAGGAAAATTATGGGAAAAAAAGAGGACAAAAATTGTTATTTCGATAAAATTATTCGTTTTTCTTGCTTTTTTGGTTAAATCTCGTTAAATGAGGAGATTGAAGGAAAAAAAGAGGAAAAAATTTGAAATTTCGCTAAAATTATTCGTTTTTCTTGCTTTTTTGGTCAAATCTCGATAAAATAAGGAAAATTAAGGTAAAAAAGAGGATAAAAATTGATATTTCGCTAAAATTATTCGTTTTTCTTGCTTTTTCGGTCAAATCTCGTTAAATGAGGAGAATGAAGGAAAAAAAGAGGAGAAAAATTGAAAATTCGCTAAAATTATTCGTTTTTCTTGCTTTTTTCGGTCAAATCTCGATAAAATAATGAAAATTAAGGGAAGAAAAGAGGAAGAAAACTGAAACTTCGCTAAAATTATTCGTTTTTCTTGCTTTTTTCGGTCAAATCTCGATAAAATTAGGAAGATTTAGGGAAAAAAAGAGGAAAAAAATTGAAATTTCGGTAAAATTATTCGTTTTTCTTGCTTTTTTCGGTCAAATCTCGATAAAATATGGAAAATAAAGGGAAAAAAGAGGATAAAAATTGATATTTCACTAAAATTATTTTTTTTTTTGCTTTTTTCGGTCAAATCTCGATAAAATAAGGAAAATTAAGGGAAAAAAAGAGGAAAAAAATTGAAATTTCTCTAAAATTTTTCGTTTTTCTTGCTTTTTCGGTCAAATCTCGTTAAATGAGGAGAATGATGGAAAAAAAGAGGAAAAAAATTGAAAATTCGCTAAAATTATTCGTTTTTCTTGCTTTTTTCGGTCAAATCTCGATAAAATAAGGAAAATTAAGGGAAGAAAAGAGGAAGAAAACTGAAACTTCGCTAAAATTATTCGTTTTTCTTGCTTTTTTCGGTCAAATCTCGATAAAATAAGGAAAATTAAGGGAAAAAAAGAGGATAAAAATTGAAATTTCGCTAAAATTATTCGTTTTTCTTGCTTTTTTCGGTCAAATCTTGATAAAATAAGGAAAATTTAGGGAAAAAAAGATGAAAAAAATTATTCGTTTTCTTGCTTTTTTCGGTCAAATCTCGATAAAATAAGGAAAATTAAGGGAAAAAAAGAGGAAAAAAATTGAAATTTCGCTAAAATTATTCGTTTTTCTTGCTTTTTTCGGTCAAATCTCGATAAAATAAGGAAAATTAAGGGAAAAAAGAGGATAGAAATTGATATTTCGCTAAAATTATTCGTTTTTCTTGCTTTTTTCGGTCAAATCTCGATAAAATAAGGAAAATTATGGGAAAAAAAGAGGACAAAAATTGTTATTTCGATAAAATTATTCGTTTTTCTTGCTTTTTTCGGTCAAATCTCGTTAAATGAGGAGATTGAAGGAAAAAAAGAGGAAAAAATTTGAAATTTCGCTAAAATTATTCGTTTTTCTTGCTTTTTTTGGTCAAATCTCGATAAAATAAGGAAAATTAAGGTAAAAAAGAGGATAAAAATTGATATTTCGCTAAAATTATTCGTTTTTCTTGCTTTTTTTCGGTCAAATCTCGATAAAATAAGGAAAATTAAAGGAAAAAAAGGGGAAAAAAATTGAAATTTCGCTATAATTATTCGTTTTTCTTGCTTTTTTCGGTCAAATCTCGATAAAATAAAGAAAATTAAGGGAAAAAAAGAGGAAAAAAATTGAAATTTCGCTAAAATTATTCGTTTTTCTTGCTTTTTTCCGTGAAACCTCGATAAAATAAGGAAAATTAAGGGAAAAAAGAGGATAAAAATTGATATTTCGCTAAAATTATTCGTTTTTCTTGCTTTTTCGGTCAAATCTCGTTAACTGAGGAGAATGAAGGAATAAAAGAGGAAAAAAATTGAAAATTCGCTAAAATTATTCGTTTTTCTTGCTTTTTTTGGTCAAATCTCTATAAAATATGGAAAATTAAGGGAAGAAAACTGAAACTTCGCTAAAATTATTCGTTTTTCTTGCTATTTTCGGTCAAATCTCGAAAAAATTAGGAAAATTAAGGGAAAAAAAGAGGAAAAAAATTGAAATTTCGGTAAAATTATTCGTTTTTCTTGCTTTTTTCGGTCAAATCTCGATAAAATATGGAAAATAAAGGGAAAAAAGAGGATAAAAATTGATATTTCGCTAAAATTATTCGTTTTTTTGCTTTTTTCGGTCAAATCTCGATAAAATAAGGAAAATTAAGGGAAAAAAAGAGGAAAAAAATTGAAATTTCTCTAAAATTTTTCGTTTTTCTTGCTTTTTCGGGCAAATCTCGTTAAATAAGGAGAATGAAGGAAAAAAAGAGGAAAAAAATTGAAAATTCGCTAAAATTATTCGTTTTTCTTGCTTTTTTCGGTCAAATCTCGATAAAATAAGGAAAATTAAGGGAAGAAAAGAGGAAGAAAACTGAAACTTCGCTAAAATTATTCGTTTTTCTTGCTTTTTTCGGTCAAATCTCGATAAAATTAGGAAAATTAAGGGAAAAAAAGAGGATAAAAATTGAAAATTCGCTAAAATTATTCGTTTTTCTAACTTTTTTCGCTCAAATCTCGATAAAATAAGGAAAATTAAGGGAAAAAAAGAGGAAGAAAATTGAAATTTCGCTAAAATTATTCGTTTTTCTTGCTTTTTTCGGTCAAATCTCGATAAAATAAGGAAAATTAAGGGAAAAAAAGAGGATAAAAATTGAAATTTCGCTAAAATTATTCGTTTTTCTTGCTTTTTTCGGTCAAATCTTGATAAAAT
The DNA here is from genome assembly GCA_947579665.1 of Sympetrum striolatum. NCBI lineage: Eukaryota > Metazoa > Arthropoda > Insecta > Odonata > Libellulidae > Sympetrum > Sympetrum striolatum. The sequence continues at coordinate 102,208 of CANPUZ010000024.1, forward strand.
AAGGAAAATTTAGGGAAAAAAAGATGAAAAAAATTATTCGTTTTCTTGCTTTTTTCGGTCAAATCTCGATAAAATAAGGAAAATTAAGTGAAAAAAAGAGGACAAAAATTGTTATTTCGATAAAATTATTCGTTTTTCTTGCTTTTTTGGTTAAATCTCGTTAAATGAGGAGATTGAAGGAAAAAAAGAGGAAAAAATTTGAAATTTCGCTAAAATTATTCGTTTTTCTTGCTTTTTTTGGTCAAATCTCGATAAAATAAGGAAAATTAAGGTAAAAAAGAGGATAAAAATTGATATTTCGCTAAAATTATTCGTTTTTCTTGCTTTTTCGGTCAAATCTCGTTAAATGAGGAGAATGAAGGAAAAAAAGAGGAGAAAAATTGAAAATTCGCTAAAATTATTCGTTTTTCTTGCTTTTTTCGGTCAAATCTCGATAAAATAATGAAAATTAAGGGAAGAAAAGAGGAAGAAAACTGAAACTTCGCTAAAATTATTCGTTTTTCTTGCTTTTTTCGGTCAAATCTCGATAAAATTAGGAAGATTTAGGGAAAAAAAGAGGAAAAAAATTGAAATTTCGGTAAAATTATTCGTTTTTCTTGCTTTTTTCGGTCAAATCTCGATAAAATATGGAAAATAAAGGGAAAAAAGAGGATAAAAATTGATATTTCACTAAAATTATTTTTTTTTTTGCTTTTTTCGGTCAAATCTCGATAAAATAAGGAAAATTAAGGGAAAAAAAGAGGAAAAAAATTGAAATTTCTCTAAAATTTTTCGTTTTTCTTGCTTTTTCGGTCAAATCTCGTTAAATGAGGAGAATGAAGGAAAAAAAGAGGAAAAAAATTGAAAATTCGCTAAAATTATTCGTTTTTCTTGCTTTTTTCGGTCAAATCTCGATAAAATAAGGAAAATTAAGGGAAGAAAAGAGGAAGAAAACTGAAACTTCGCTAAAATTATTCGTTTTTCTTGCTTTTTTCGGTCAAATCTCGATAAAATAAGGAAAATTAAGGGAAAAAAAGAGGATAAAAATTGAAATTTCGCTAAAATTATTCGTTTTTCTTGCTTTTTTCGGTCAAATCTTGATAAAATAAGGAAAATTTAGGGAAAAAAAGATGAAAAAAATTATTCGTTTTCTTGCTTTTTTCGGTCAAATCTCGATAAAATAAGGAAAATTAAGGGAAAAAAAGAGGAAAAAAATTGAAATTTCGCTAAAATTATTCGTTTTTCTTGCTTTTTTCGGTCAAATCTCGATAAAATAAGGAAAATTAAGGGAAAAAAGAGGATAGAAATTGATATTTCGCTAAAATTATTCGTTTTTCTTGCTTTTTTCGGTCAAATCTCGATAAAATAAGGAAAATTATGGGAAAAAAAGAGGACAAAAATTGTTATTTCGATAAAATTATTCGTTTTTCTTGCTTTTTTCGGTCAAATCTCGTTAAATGAGGAGATTGAAGGAAAAAAAGAGGAAAAAATTTGAAATTTCGCTAAAATTATTCGTTTTTCTTGCTTTTTTTGGTCAAATCTCGATAAAATAAGGAAAATTAAGGTAAAAAAGAGGATAAAAATTGATATTTCGCTAAAATTATTCGTTTTTCTTGCTTTTTTTCGGTCAAATCTCGATAAAATAAGGAAAATTAAAGGAAAAAAAGGGGAAAAAAATTGAAATTTCGCTATAATTATTCGTTTTTCTTGCTTTTTTCGGTCAAATCTCGATAAAATAAAGAAAATTAAGGGAAAAAAAGAGGAAAAAAATTGAAATTTCGCTAAAATTATTCGTTTTTCTTGCTTTTTTCCGTGAAACCTCGATAAAATAAGGAAAATTAAGGGAAAAAAGAGGATAAAAATTGATATTTCGCTAAAATTATTCGTTTTTCTTGCTTTTTCGGTCAAATCTCGTTAACTGAGGAGAATGAAGGAATAAAAGAGGAAAAAAATTGAAAATTCGCTAAAATTATTCGTTTTTCTTGCTTTTTTTGGTCAAATCTCTATAAAATATGGAAAATTAAGGGAAGAAAACTGAAACTTCGCTAAAATTATTCGTTTTTCTTGCTATTTTCGGTCAAATCTCGATAAAATTAGGAAAATTAAGGGAAAAAAAGAGGAAAAAAATTGAAATTTCGGTAAAATTATTCGTTTTTCTTGCTTTTTTCGGTCAAATCTCGATAAAATATGGAAAATAAAGGGAAAAAAGAGGATAAAAATTGATATTTCGCTAAAATTATTCGTTTTTTTGCTTTTTTCGGTCAAATCTCGATAAAATAAGGAAAATTAAGGGAAAAAAAGAGGAAAAAAATTGAAATTTCTCTAAAATTTTTCGTTTTTCTTGCTTTTTCGGGCAAATCTCGTTAAATAAGGAGAATGAAGGAAAAAAAGAGGAAAAAAATTGAAAATTCGCTAAAATTATTCGTTTTTCTTGCTTTTTTCGGTCAAATCTCGATAAAATAAGGAAAATTAAGGGAAGAAAAGAGGAAGAAAACTGTAACTTCGCTAAAATTATTCGTTTTTCTTGCTTTTTTCGGTCAAATCTCGATAAAATTAGGAAAATTAAGGGAAAAAAAGAGGATAAAAATTGAAAATTCGCTAAAATTATTCGTTTTTCTAACTTTTTTCGCTCAAATCTCGATAAAATAAGGAAAATTAAGGGAAAAAAAGAGGAAGAAAATTGAAATTTCGCTAAAATTATTCGTTTTTCTTGCTTTTTTCTGTCAAATCTCGATAAAATAAGGAAAATTAAGGGAAAAAAAAGGATAAAAATTGAAATTTCGCTAAAATAATTCGTTTTTCTTGCTTTTTTCGGTCAAATCTTGATAAAATAAGGAAAATTTAGGGAAAAAATGATGAAAAAAATTGAAATTTCGCTAAAATTATTCGTTTTCTTGCTTTTTTCGGTCAAATCTCGATAAAATAAGGAAAACTAAGGGAAAAAAAGAGGAAAAAAATTGAAATTTCGCTAAAATTATTCGTTTTTCTTGCATTTTTCGGTCAAATCTCGATAAAATAAGGAAAATTAAGGGAAAAAAGAGGATCGAAATTGATATTTCGCTAAAATTATTCGTTTTTCTTGCTTTTTTCGGTCAAATCTCGATAAAATAAGGAAAACTAAGGGAAAAAAAGAGGAAAAAAATTGAAATTTCGCTAAAATTATTCGTTTTTCTTGCATTTTTCGGTCAAATCTCGTTAGATGAGGAGATTGAAGGAAAAAAAGAGGAAAAAATTTGAAATTTCGCTAAAATTATTCGTTTTTCTTGCTTTTTTTGGTCAAATCTCGATAAAATAAGGAAAATTAAGGGAAAAAAAAGGATAAAAATTGATATTTCGCTAAAATTATTCGTTTTTCTTGCTTTTTTTCGGTCAAATCTCGATAAAATAAGGAAAATTAAAGGAAAAAAAGGGGAAAAAAATTGAAATTTCGCTAAAATTATTCGTTTTTCTTGCTTTTTTCGGTCAAATCTCGATAAAATAAAGAAAATTAAGGGAAAAAAAGAGGAAAAAAATTGAAATTTCGCTAAAATTATTCGTTTTTCTTGCTTTTTTTGGTCAAATCTCGATAAAATTAAGGGAAAAAAAGAGGAAAATATTGAAATTTCGCTAAAATTATTCGTTTTTCTTGCTTTTTTCGGTCTAATCTCGATAAAATAAGGAAAATTAAGGGAAAAATGAGGATAAAAATTGATTTTTCGCTAAAATTATTCGTTTTTCTTGCTTTTTTCGGTCAAATCTCGATAAAATAAGGAAAATTAAAGGAAAAAAGAGGTTAAAAATTGATATTTCGCTAAAATTTTTCGTTTTTCTTGTTTTTTTCGGTCAAATCTCGATAAAATAAGGAAAATTAAGGGAAAAAAAGAGGAAAAAAATAGAAATTTCGCTAAAATTATTCGTTATTCTTGCTTTTTTCGGTCAAATCTCGATAAAATAAGGAAAATTAAGGGAAAAAAAGAGGAAAAAAAAAAGAAATTTCGCTAAAATTATTCGTATTTCTTGCTTTTTTCGGTCAAATCTCGATAAAATTAAGGGAAAAAAAGAGGAAAATATTGAAATTTCGCTAAAATTATTCGTTTTTCTTGCTTTTTTCGGTCTAATCTCGATAAAATAAGGAAAATTAAGGGAAAAATGAGGATAAAAATTGATTTTTCGCTAAAATTATTCGTTTTTCTTGCTTTTTTCGGTCAAATCTCGATAAAATAAGGAAAATTAAAGGAAAAAAGAGGTTAAAAATTGATATTTCGCTAAAATTTTTCGTTTTTCTTGTTTTTTTCGGTCAAATCTCGATAAAATAAGGAAAATTAAGGGAAAAAAAGAGGAAAAAAAAAAGAAATTTCGCTAAAATTATTCGTTTTTCTTGCTTTTTTCGGTCAAATCTCGATAAAATAAGGAAAATTAAGGGAAAAAAGAGGAAAAAATTGATATTTCGCTTAAATAATTCGTTTTTCTTGCTTTTTTCGTTCAAATCTCGATAAAATAAGGAAAATTAAGGTAAAAAAGAGGATACAAATTGAAATTTCTCTTAAATTTTTCGTTTTTCTTGCTTTTTCGGTCAAATCTCGTTAAATGAGGAGAATGAATGAAAAAAAGAGGAAAAAAATTGAAAATTCGCTAAAATTATTCGTTTTTCTTGCTTTTTTCGGTCAAATCTCGATAAAATAAGGAAAATTAAGGGAAGAAAAGAGGAAGAAAACTGAAACTTCGCTAAAATTATTCGTTTTTCTTGCTTTTTTCGGTCAAATCTCGATAAAATTAGGAAAATTAAGGGAAAAAAAGAGGATAAAAATTGAAAATTCGCTAAAATTATTCGTTTTTCTAACTTTTTTCGCTCAAATCTCGATAAAATAAGGAAAATTAAGGGAAAAAAAGAGGAAGAAAATTGAAATTTCGCTAAAATTATTCGTTTTTCTTGCTTTTTTCGGTCAAATCTCGATAAAATAAGGAAAATTAAGGGAAAAAAAGAGGATAAAAATTGAAATTTCGCTAAAATTATTCGTTTTTCTTGCTTTTTTCGGTCAAATCTTGATAAAATAAGGAAAATTTAGGGAAAAAAAGATGAAAAAAATTATTCGTTTTCTTGCTTTTTTCGGTCAAATCTCGATAAAATAAGGAAAATTAAGGGAAAAAAAGAGGAAAAAAATTGAAATTTCGCTAAAATTATTCATTTTTCTTGCTTTTTTCGGTCGAATCTCGATAAAATAAAGAAGATTAAGGAAAAAAAGAGGAAAAAAATTGAAATTACGCTAAAATTATTCGTTTTTCTTGCTTTTTTCGGTCAAATCTCGATAAAAAAAGGAAAATTATGGGAAAAAAAGAGGACAAAAATTGTTATTTCGATAAAATTATTCGTTTTTCTTGCTTTTTTGGTTAAATCTCGTTAAATGAGGAGATTGAAGGAAAAAAAGAGGAAAAAATTTGAAATTTCGCTAAAATTATTCGTTTTTCTTGCTTTTTTTGGTCAAATCTCGATAAAATAAGGAAAATTAAGGTAAAAAAGAGGATAAAAATTGATATTTCGCTAAAATTATTCGTTTTTCTTGCTTTTTTTCGGTCAAATCTCGATAAAATAAGGAAAATTAAAGGAAAAAAAGGGGAAAAAAATTGAAATTTCGCTAAAGTTATTCGTTTTTCTTGCTTTTTTCGGTCAAATCTCGATAAAATAAAGAAAATTAAGGGAAAAAAAGAGGAAAAAAATTGAAATTTCGCTAAAATTATTCGTTTTTCTTGCTTTTTTCCGTGAAACCTCGATAAAATAAGGAAAATTAAGGGAAAAAAGAGGATAAAAATTGATATTTCGCTAAAATTATTCGTTTTTCTTGCTTTTTCGGTCAAATCTCGTTAAATGAGGAGAATGAAGGAAAAAAAGAGGAAAAAAATTGAAAATTCGCTAAAATTATTCGTTTTACTTGCTTTTTTTGTTCAAATCTCTATAAAATATGGAAAATTAAGGGAAGAAAAGAGGAAGAAAACTGAAATTTCGCTAAAATTATTCGTTTTTCTTGCTTTTTTCGGTCAAATCTCGATAAAATAAGGAAAATTAAGGGAAAAAAAGAGGATAAAAATTGAAATTTCGCTAAAATTATTCGTTTTTCTTGCTTTTTTCGGTCAAATCTTGATAAAATAAGGAAAATTTAGGGAAAAAAAGATGAAAAAAATTATTCGTTTTCTTGCTTTTTTCGGTCAAATCTCGTTAAATGAGGAGAATGAAGGAAAAAAAGAGGAAAAAAATTGAAAATTCGCTAAAATTATTCGTTTTACTTGCTTTTTTTGTTCAAATCTCGATAAAATAAGGAAAATTAAGGGAAAAAAAGAGGAAGAAAATTGAAATTTCGCTAAAATTATTCGTTTTTCTTGCTTTTTTCGGTCAAATCTCGATAAAATAAGGAAAATTAAGGGAAAAAAAGAGGATAAAAATTGAAATTTCGCTAAAATTATTCGTTTTTCTTGCTTTTTTCGGTCAAATCTTGATAAAATAAGGAAAATTTAGGGAAAAAAAGATGAAAAAAATTATTCGTTTTCTTGCTTTTTTCGGTCAAATCTCGATAAAATAAGGAAAATTAAGGGAAAAAAAGAGGAAAAAAATTGAAATTTCGCTAAAATTATTCATTTTTCTTGCTTTTTTCGGTCGAATCTCGATAAAATAAAGAAGATTAAGGAAAAAAAGAGGAAAAAAATTGAAATTACGCTAAAATTATTCGTTTTTCTTGCTTTTTTCGGTCAAATCTCGATAAAAAAAGGAAAATTATGGGAAAAAAAGAGGACAAAAATTGTTATTTCGATAAAATTATTCGTTTTTCTTGCTTTTTTGGTTAAATCTCGTTAAATGAGGAGATTGAAGGAAAAAAAGAGGAAAAAATTTGAAATTTCGCTAAAATTATTCGTTTTTCTTGCTTTTTTTGGTCAAATCTCGATAAAATAAGGAAAATTAAGGTAAAAAAGAGGATAAAAATTGATATTTCGCTAATATTATTCGTTTTTCTTGCTTTTTTTCGGTCAAATCTCGATAAAATAAGGAAAATTAAAGGAAAAAAAGGGGAAAAAAATTGAAATTTCGCTAAAATTATTCGTTTTTCTTGCTTTTTTCGGTCAAATCTCGATAAAATAAAGAAAATTAAGGGAAAAAAAGAGGAAAAAAATTGAAATTTCGCTAAAATTATTCGTTTTTCTTGCTTTTTTCCGTGAAACCTCGATAAAATAAGGAAAATTAAGGGAAAAAAGAGGATAAAAATTGATATTTCGCTAAAATTATTCGTTTTTCTTGCTTTTTCGGTCAAATCTCGTTAAATGAGGAGAATGAAGGAAAAAAAGAGGAAAAAAATTGAAAATTCGCTAAAATTATTCGTTTTACTTGCTTTTTTTGTTCAAATCTCTATAAAATATGGAAAATTAAGGGAAGAAAAGAGGAAGAAAACTGAAACTTCGCTAAAATTATTCGTTTTTCTTGCTTTTTTCGGTCAAATCTCGATAAAATTAGGAAAATTAAGGGAAAAAAAGAGGAAAAAAATTGAAATTTCGGTAAAATTATTCGTTTTTCTTGCTTTTTTCGGTCAAATCTCGATAAAATATGGAAAATAAAGGGAAAAAAGAGGATAAAAATTGATATTTCGCTAAAATTATTCGTTTTTCTTGCTTTTTTTGGTCAAATCTCGATAAAATAAGGAAAATTAAGGGAAAAAAGAGGATAAAAATTGATATTTCGCTAAAATTATTCGTTTTTCTTGCTTTTTTTCGGTCAAATCTCGATAAAATAAGGAAAATTAAGGGAAAAAAAGGGGAAAAAAATTGAAATTTCGCTAAAATTATTCGTTTTTCTTGCTTTTTTCGGTCAAATCTCGATAAAATAAAGAAAATTAAGGGAAAAAAAGAGGAAAAAAATTGAAATTTCGCTAAAATTATTCGTTTTTCTTGCTCTTTTCGGTGAAACCTCGATAAAATAAGGAAAATTAAGGGAAAAAAGAGGATAAAAATTGATATTTCGCTAAAATTATTCGTTTTTCTTGCTTTTTCGGTCAAATCTCGTTAAATGAGGAGAATGAAGGAAAAAAAGAGGAGAAAAATTGAAAATTCGCTAAAATTATTCGTTTTTCTTGCTTTTTTCGGTCAAATCTTGATAAAATGTGGAAAATTAAGGGAAAAAAAGAGGAAAAAAATTGAAATTTCGCTAAAATTATTCGTTTTTCTTGGTTTTTTTCGGTGAAACCTCGATAAAATAAGGAAAATTAAGGGAAAAAAGAGGATAAAAATTGATATTTCGCTAAAATTATTCGTTTTTCTTGCTTTTTCGGTCAAATCTCGATAAAATAAGGAAAATTAAGGGAAAAAAAGAGGAAAAAAATTGAAATTTCTCTAAAATTTTTCGTTTTTCTTGCTTTTTCGGTCAAATCTCGTTAAATGAGGAGAATGAAGGAAAAAAATTGAAATTTCTCTAAAATTTTTCGTTTTTCTTGCTTTTTCGGTCAAATCTCGTTAAATGAGGAGAATGAAGGAAAAAAAGAGGAAAAAAATTGAAATTTCGCTAAAATTATTCGTTTTTCTTGCTCTTTTCGGTGAAACCTCGATAAAATAAGGAAAATTAAGGGAAAAAAGAGGATAAAAATTGAAATTTCGCTAATATTATTCGTTTTTCTTGCTTTTTTCGGTCAAATCTTGATAAAATAAGGAAAATTAAGGGAAAAAAAGATGAAAAAAATTGAAATTTCGCTAAAATTATTGGTTTTTCTTGCTTTTTTCGGTCAAATCTCGATAAAATAAGGAAAATTAAGGGAAAAAAAGAGGAAAAAAATTGAAATTTCGCTAAAATTATTCGTTTTTCTTGCTTTTTTCGGTCAAATCTCGATAAAATAAGGAAAATTAAGGGAAAAAAAGAGGATAAAAATTGATATTTCGCTGAAATTATTCGTTTTACTTGCTTTTTTCGGTCAAATCTCGATAAAATAAGGAATATTAAGGGAAAAAAGAGGATAGAAATTTATATTTCGCTAAAATTATTCGTTTTTCTTGCTTTTTTCGGTCGAATCTCGATAAAATAAGGAAGATTAAGGAAAAAAAAGAGGAAAAAAATTGAAATTACGCTAAAATTATTCGTTTTTCTTGCTTTTTTCGTTCAAATCTCGATAAAATAAGGAAAATTATGGGAAAAAAAGAGGACAAAAATTGTTATTTCGATAAAATTATTCGTTTTTCTTGCTTTTTTCGGTCAAATCTCGTTAAATGAGGAGATTGAAGGAAAAAAAGAGGAAAAAATTTGAAATTTCGCTAAAATTATTCGTTTTTCTTGCTTTTTTTGGTCAAATCTCGATAAAATAAGGAAAATTAAGGGAAAAAATAGGATAAAAATTGATATTTCGCTAAAATTATTCGTTTTTCTTGCTTTTTTTCGGTCAAATCTCGATAAAATAAGGAAAATTAAGGGAAAAAAAGGGGAAAAAAATTGAAATTTCGCTAAAATTATTCGTTTTTCTTGCTTTTTTCGGTCAAATCTTGATAAAATAAGGAAAATTTAGGGAAAAAAAGATGAAAAAAATTATTCGTTTTCTTGCTTTTTTCGGTCAAATCTCGATAAAATAAGGAAAATTAAGGGAAAAAAAGAGGAAAAAAATTGAAATTTCGCTAAAATTATTCATTTTTCTTGCTTTTTTCGGTCGAATCTCGATAAAATAAAGAAGATTAAGGAAAAAAAGAGGAAAAAAATTGATATTTCGCTAAAATTATTCGTTTTTCTTGCTTTTTTTCGGTCAAATCTCGATAAAATAAGGAAAATTAAGGGAAAAAAAGGGGAAAAAAATTGAAATTTCGCTAAAATTATTCGTTTTTCTTGCTTTTTTCGGTCAAATCTCGATAAAATAAAGAAAATTAAGGGAAAAAAAGAGGAAAAAAATTGAAATTTCGCTAAAATTATTCGTTTTTCTTGCTCTTTTCGGTGAAACCTCGATAAAATAAGGAAAATTAAGGGAAAAAAGAGGATAAAAATTGATATTTCGCTAAAATTATTCGTTTTTCTTGCTTTTTCGGTCAAATCTCGTTAAATGAGGAGAATGAAGGAAAAAAAGAGGAGAAAAATTGAAAATTCGCTAAAATTATTCGTTTTTCTTGCTTTTTTCGGTCAAATCTTGATAAAATGTGGAAAATTAAGGGAAAAAAAGAGGAAAAAAATTGAAATTTCGCTAAAATTATTCGTTTTTCTTGGTTTTTTTCGGTGAAACCTCGATAAAATAAGGAAAATTAAGGAAAAAAAGAGGATAAAAATTGATATTTCGCTAAAATTATTCGTTTTTCTTGCTTTTTCGGTCAAATCTCGATAAAATAAGGAAAATTAAGGGAAAAAAAGATGAAAAAAATTGAAATTTCGCTAAAATTATTGGTTTTTCTTGCTTTTTTCGGTCAAATCTCGATAAAATAAGGAAAATTAAGGGAAAAAAAGAGGAAAAAAATTGAAATTTCGCTAAAATTATTCGTTTTTCTTGCTTTTTTCGGTCAAATCTCGATAAAATAAGGAAAATTAAGGGAAAAAAAGAGGATAAAAATTGATATTTCGCTAAAATTATTCGTTTTACTTGCTTTTTTCGGTCAAATCTCGATAAAATAAGGAATATTAAGGGAAAAAAGAGGATAGAAATTTATATTTCGCTAAAATTATTCGTTTTTCTTGCTTTTTTCGGTCGAATCTCGATAAAATAAGGAAGATTAAGGAAAAAAAAGAGAGAAAAAAATTGAAATTACGCTAAAATTATTCGTTTTTCTTGCTTTTTTCGTTCAAATCTCGATAAAATAAGGAAAATTATGGGAAAAAAAGAGGAAAAAAATTGAAATTTCGCTAAAATTATTCGTTTTTCTTGCTTTTTTCGGTCAAATCTCGATAAAATAAGGAAAATTAAGGGAAAAATGAGGATAAAAATTGATATTTCGCTAAAATTATTCGTTTTTCTTGCTTTTTTTGGTCAAATCTTTATAAAATATGGAAAATTAAGGGAAAAAAAGAGGATAAAAATTGAAATTTCGCTAAAATTATTCGTTTTTCTAACTTTTTTCGCTCAAATCTCGATAAAATAAGGAAAATTAAGGGAAAAAAAGAGGAAGAAAATTGAAATTTCGCTAAAATTATTCGTTTTTCTTGCTTTTTTCGGTCAAATCTCGATAAAATAAGGAAAATTAAGGGAAAAAAGAGGATAGAAATTGATATTTCGCTAAAATTATTCGTTTTTCTTGCTTTTTTCGGTCGAATCTCGATAAAATAAGGAAGATTAAGGAAAAAAAAGAGGAAAAAAATTGAAATTACGCTAAAATTATTCGTTTTTCTTGCTTTTTTCGGTCAAATCTCGATAAAATAATGAAAATTATGGGAAAAAAAGAGGACAAAAATTGTTATTTCGATAAAATTATTCGTTTTTCTTGCTTTTTTCGGTCAAATCTCGTTAAATGAGGAGATTGAAGGAAAAAAAGAGGAAAAAATTTGAAATTTCGCTAAAATTATTCGTTTTTCTTGCTTTTTTTGGTCAAATCTCGATAAAATAAGGAAAATTAAGGGAAAAAAAGGATAAAAATTGATATTTCGCTAAAATTATTCGTTTTTCTTGCTTTTTTTCGGTCAAATCTCGATAAAATAAGGAAAATTAAAGGAAAAAAAGGGGAAAAAAATTGAAATTTCGCTAAAATTATTCGTTTTTCTTGCTTTTTTCGGTCAAATCTCGATAAAATAAAGAAAATTAAGGGAAAAAAAGAGGAAAAAAATTGAAATTTCGCTAAAATTATTCGTTTTTCTTGCTTTTTTTGGTCAAATCTCGATAAAATTAAGGGAAAAAAAGAGGAAAATATTGAAATTTCGCTAAAATTATTCGTTTTTCTTGCTTTTTTCGGTCTAATCTCGATAAAATAAGGAAAATTAAGGGAAAAATGAGGATAAAAATTGATTTTTCGCTAAAATTATTCGTTTTTCTTGCATTTTTCGGTCAAATCTCGATAAAATAAGGAAAATTAAAGGAAAAAAGAGGTTAAAAATTGATATTTTGCTAAAATTTTTCGTTTTTCTTGCTTTTTTCGGTCAAATCTCGATAAAATAAGGAAAATTAAGGGAAAAAAAGAGGAAAAAAATAGAAATTTCGCTAAAATTATTCGTTATTCTTGCTTTTTTCGGTCAAATCTCGATAAAATAAGGAAAATTAAGGGAAAAAAAGAGGGAAAAAAAAAGAAATTTCGCTAAAATTATTCGTTTTTCTTGCTTTTTTCGGTCAAATCTCGATAAAATTAAGAAAATTTAGGGAAAAAAAGAGGAAAAAAATTGAAATTTCGCTAAAATTATTCGTTTTTCTTGCTTTTTTCGGTGAAACCTCGATAAAATAAGGAAAATTAAGGGAAAAAAGAGGATAAAAATTGATATTTCGCTAAAATTATTCGTTTTTCTTGCTTTTTCGGTCAAATCTCGTTAAATGAGGAGAATGAAGGAAAAAAAGAGGAGAAAAATTGAAAATTCGCTAAAATTATTCGTTTTTCTTGCTTTTTTCAGTCAAATCTTGATAAAATGTGGAAAATTAAGGGAAAAAAAGAGGAAAAAAATTGAAATTTCGCTAAAATTATTCGTTTTTCTTGCTTTTTTCGGTGAAACCTCGATAAAATAAGGAAAATTAAGGGAAAAAAGAGGATAAAAATTGATATTTCGCTACAATTATTCGTTTTTCTTGCTTTTTCGGTCAAATCTCGTTAAATGAGGAGAATGAAGGAAAAAAAGAGGAGAAAAATTGAAAATTCGCTAAAATTATTCGTTTTTCTTGCTTTTTTCGGTCAAATCTCGCTAAAATAAGGAAAATTAAGGGAAGAAAAGAGGAAGAAAACTGAAACTTCGCTAAAATTATTCGTTTTTCTTGCTTTTTTAGGTCAAATCTCGATAAAATTAGGAAGATTAAGGGAAAAAAAGAGGAAAAAAATTGAAATTTCGGTAAAATTATTCGTTTATCTTGCTTTTTTCGGTCAAATCTCGATAAAATATGGAAAATAAAGGGAAAAAAGAGGATAAAAATTGATATTTCGCTAAAATTATTCGTTTTTTTGCTTTTTTCGGTCAAATCTCGATAAAATAAGGAAAATTAAGGGAAAAAAAGAGGAAAAAAATTGAAATTTCTCTAAAATTTTTCGTTTTTCTTGCTTTTTCGGTCAAATCTCGTTAAATGAGGAGAATGAAGGAAAAAAAGAGGAAAAAATTGAAAATTCGCTAAAATTATTCGTTTTTCTTGCATTTTTCGGTCAAATCTCGATAAAATAAGGAAAATTAAGGGAAGAAAAGAGGAAGAAAACTGAAACTTCGCTAAAATTATTCGTTTTTCTTACTTTTTTCGGTCAAATCTCGATAAAATTAGGAAAATTAAGGGAAAAAAAGAGGATAAAAATTGAAAATTAGCTAAAATTATTCGTTTTTCTAACTTTTTTCGCTCAAATCTCGATAAAATAAGGAAAATTAAGGGAAAAAAAGAGGAAAAAAATTGAAATTTCGCTAAAATTATTCGTTTTTCTTGCTTTTTTCGGTGAAACCTCGATAAAATAAGGAAAATTAAGGGAAAAAAGAGGATAAAAATTGATATTTCGCTAAAATTATTCGTTTTTCTTGCTTTTTCGGTCAAATCTCGTTAAATGAGGAGAATGAAGGAAAAAAAGAGGAGAAAAATTGAAAATTCGCTAAAATTATTCGTTTTTCTTGCTTTTTTCGGTCAAATCTCGATAAAATAATGAAAATTAAGGGAAGAAAAGAGGAAGAAAACTGAAACTTCGCTAAAATTATTCGTTTTTCTTGCTTTTTTCGGTCAAATCTCGATAAAATTAGGAAGATTTAGGGAAAAAAAGAGGAAAAAAATTGAAATTTCGGTAAAATTATTCGTTTTTCTTGCTTTTTTCGGTCAAATCTCGATAAAATATGGAAAATAAAGGGAAAAAAGAGGATAAAAATTGATATTTCACTAAAATTATTTTTTTTTTTGCTTTTTTCGGTCAAATCTCGATAAAATAAGGAAAATTAAGGGAAAAAAAGAGGAAAAAAATTGAAATTTCTCTAAAATTTTTCGTTTTTCTTGCTTTTTCGGTCAAATCTCGTTAAATGAGGAGAATGAAGGAAAAAAAGAGGAAAAAAATTGAAAATTCGCTAAAATTATTCGTTTTTCTTGCTTTTTTCGGTCAAATCTCGATAAAATAAGGAAAATTAAGGGAAGAAAAGAGGAAGAAAACTGAAACTTCGCTAAAATTATTCGTTTTTCTTGCTTTTTTCGGTCAAATCTCGATAAAATAAGGAAAATTAAGGGAAAAAAAGAGGATAAAAATTGAAATTTCGCTAAAATTATTCGTTTTTCTTGCTTTTTTCGGTCAAATCTTGATAAAATAAGAAGAATTTAGGGAAAAAAAGATGAAAAAAATTATTCGTTTTCTTGCTTTTTTCGGTCAAATCTCGATAAAATAAGGAAAATTAAGGGAAAAAAAGAGGATAAAAATTGAAATTTCGCTAAAATTATTCGTTTTTCTTGCTTTTTTCGGTCAAATCTCGATAAAATAAGGAAAATTAAGGGAAAAAAGAGGATAGAAATTGATATTTCGCTAAAATTATTCGTTTTTCTTGCTTTTTTCGGTCAAATCTCGATAAAATAAGGAAAATTATGGGAAAAAAAGAGGACAAAAATTGTTATTTCGATAAAATTATTCGTTTTTCTTGCTTTTTTCGGTCAAATCTCGTTAAATGAGGAGATTGAAGAAAAAAAAGAGGAAAAAATTTGAAATTTCGCTAAAATTATTCGTTTTTCTTGCTTTTTTTGGTCAAATCTCGATAAAATTAGGAAAATTAAGGTAAAAAAGAGGATAAAAATTGATATTTCGCTAAAATTATTCGTTTTTCTTGCTTTTTTTCGGTCAAATCTCGATAAAATAAGGAAAATTAAAGGAAAAAAAGGGGAAAAAAATTGAAATTTCGCTATAATTATTCGTTTTTCTTGCTTTTTTCGGTCAAATCTCGATAAAATAAAGAAAATTAAGGGAAAAAAAGAGGAAAAAAATTGAAATTTCGCTAAAATTATTCGTTTTTCTTGCTTTTTTCCGTGAAACCTCGATAAAATAAGGAAAATTAAGGGAAAAAAGAGGATAAAAATTGATATTTCGCTAAAATTATTCGTTTTTCTTGCTTTTTCGGTCAAATCTCGTTAACTGAGGAGAATGAAGGAATAAAAGAGGAAAAAAATTGAAAATTCGCTAAAATTATTCGTTTTTCTTGCTTTTTTTGGTCAAATCTCTATAAAATATGGAAAATTAAGGGAAGAAAAGAGGAAGAAAACTGAAACTTCGCTAAAATTATTCGTTTTTCTTGCTATTTTCGGTCAAATCTCGATAAAATTAGGAAAATTAAGGGAAAAAAAGAGGAAAAAAATTGAAATTTCGGTAAAATTATTCGTTTTTCTTGCTTTTTTCGGTCAAATCTCGATAAAATATGGAAAATAAAGGGAAAAAAGAGGATAAAAATTGATATTTCGCTAAAATTATTCGTTTTTTTGCTTTTTTCGGTCAAATCTCGATAAAATAAGGAAAATTAAGGGAAAAAAAGAGGAAAAAAATTGAAATTTCTCTAAAATTTTTCGTTTTTCTTGCTTTTTCGGTCAAATCTCGTTAAATAAGGAGAATGAAGGAAAAAAAGAGGAAAAAAATTGAAAATTCGCTAAAATTATTCGTTTTTCTTGCTTTTTTCGGTCAAATCTCGATAAAATAAGGAAAATTAAGGGAAGAAAAGAGGAAGAAAACTGTAACTTCGCTAAAATTATTCGTTTTTCTTGCTTTTTTCGGTCAAATCTCGATAAAATTAGGAAAATTAAGGGAAAAAAAGAGGATAAAAATTGAAAATTCGCTAAAATTATTCGTTTTTCTAACTTTTTTCGCTCAAATCTCGATAAAATAAGGAAAATTAAGGGAAAAAAAGAGGAAGAAAATTGAAATTTCGCTAAAATAATTCGTTTTTCTTGCTTTTTTCGGTCAAATCTTGATAAAATAAGGAAAATTTAGGGAAAAAATGATGAAAAAAATTGAAATTTCGCTAAAATTATTCGTTTTCTTGCTTTTTTCGGTCAAATCTCGATAAAATAAGGAAAACTAAGGGAAAAAAAGAGGAAAAAAATTGAAATTTCGCTAAAATTATTCGTTTTTCTTGCATTTTTCGGTCAAATCTCGATAAAATAAGGAAAATTAAGGGAAAAAAGAGGATAGAAATTGATATTTCGCTAAAATTATTCGTTTTTCTTGCTTTTTTCGGTCGAATCTCGATAAAATAAGGAAGATTAAGGAAAAAAAAGAGGAAAAAAATTGAAATTACGCTAAAATTATTCGTTTTTCTTGCTTTTTTCGGTCAAATCTCGATAAAATAAGGAAAATTATGGGAAAAAAAGAGGACAAAAATTGTTATTTAGATAAAATTATTCGTTTTTCTTGCTTTTTTTGGTCAAATCTCGTTAGATGAGGAGATTGAAGGAAAAAAAGAGGAAAAAATTTGAAATTTCGCTAAAATTATTCGTTTTTCTTGCTTTTTTTGGTCAAATCTCGATAAAATAAGGAAAATTAAGGGAAAAAAAAGGATAAAAATTGATATTTCGCTAAAATTATTCGTTTTTCTTGCTTTTTTTCGGTCAAATCTCGATAAAATAAGGAAAATTAAAGGAAAAAAAGGGGAAAAAAATTGAAATTTCGCTAAAATTATTCGTTTTTCTTGCTTTTTTCGGTCAAATCTCGATAAAATAAAGAAAATTAAGGGAAAAAAAGAGGAAAAAAATTGAAATTTCGCTAAAATTATTCGTTTTTCTTGCTTTTTTTGGTCAAATCTCGATAAAATTAAGGGAAAAAAAGAGGAAAATATTGAAATTTCGCTAAAATTATTCGTTTTTCTTGCTTTTTTCGGTCTAATCTCGATAAAATAAGGAAAATTAAGGGAAAAATGAGGATAAAAATTGATTTTTCGCTAAAATTATTCGTTTTTCTTGCTTTTTTCGTTCAAATCTCGATAAAATAAGGAAAATTAAAGGAAAAAAGAGGTTAAAAATTGATATTTCGCTAAAATTTTTCGTTTTTCTTGTTTTTTTCGGTCAAATCTCGATAAAATAAGGAAAATTAAGGGAAAAAAAGAGGAAAAAAATAGAAATTTCGCTAAAATTATTCGTTATTCTTGCTTTTTTCGGTCAAATCTCGATAAAATAAGGAAAATTAAGGGAAAAAAAGAGGAAAAAAAAAAGAAATTTCGCTAAAATTATTCGTATTTCTTGCTTTTTTCGGTCAAATCTCGATAAAATTAAGGGAAAAAAAGAGGAAAATATTGAAATTTCCCTAAAATTATTCGTTTTTCTTGCTTTTTTCGGTCTAATCTCGATAAAATAAGGAAAATTAAGGGAAAAATGAGGATAAAAATTGATTTTTCGCTAAAATTATTCGTTTTTCTTGCTTTTTTCGGTCAAATCTCGATAAAATAAGGAAAATTAAAGGAAAAAAGAGGTTAAAAATTGATATTTCGCTAAAATTTTTCGTTTTTCTTGTTTTTTTCGGTCAAATCTCGATAAAATAAGGAAAATTAAGGGAAAAAAAGAGGAAAAAAAAAAGAAATTTCGCTAAAATTATTCGTTTTTCTTGCTTTTTTCGGTCAAATCTCGATAAAATAAGGAAAATTAAGGGAAAAAAGAGGAAAAAATTGATATTTCGCTTAAATAATTCGTTTTTCTTGCTTTTTTCGTTCAAATCTCGATAAAATAAGGAAAATTAAGGTAAAAAAGAGGATACAAATTGATATTTCGATAAAATTATTTGTTTTTCTTGCTTTTTTCGGTCAAATCTCGATAAAATAAGGAAAATTAAGGGAAAAAAAGAGGAAAAAAATTGAAATTTCGCTAAAAGTATTCGTTTTTCTTGCTTTTTTCGGTCAAATCACGATAAAATAAAAATTAAGGGAAAAAAAGAGGATAAAAATTGATATTTCGCTTAAATAATTCGTTTTTCTTGCTTTTTTCGTTCAAATCTCGATAAAATAAGGAAAATTAAGGTAAAAAAGAGGATAGAAATTGATATTTCGCTAAAATTATTTGTTTTTCTTGCTTTTTTCGGGCAAATCTCGATAAAATAAGGAAAATTAAGGGAAAAAAAGAGGATAAAAATTGATATTTCGATAAAATTATTCGTTTTTCATGCTTTTTTCGGTCAAATCTCAATAAAGTAAGGAAAAATTAAGGGAAAAAAAGAGGAAAAAATTGAAATTTCGCTAAAATTATTCGTTTTTCTTGCTTTTTTCGGTCAAATCTCGATAAAATAAGGAAAATTAACGGAAAAAAAGAGGAAAAAAATTGAAATTTCGCTAAAATTATTCGTTTTTCTTGCTTTTTTTGGTCAAATCTCGATAAAATTAGGAAAATTAAGGGAAAAAAAGGATAAAAATTGATATTTCGCTAAAATTATTCGTTTTTCTTGCTTTTTTTCGGTCAAATCTCGATAAAATAAGGAAAATTAAAGGAAAAAAAGGGGAAAAAAATTGAAATTTCGCTAAAATTATTCGTTTTTCTTGCTTTTTTCGGTCAAATCTCGATAAAATAAAGAAAATTAAGGGAAAAAAAGAGGAAAAAAATTGAAATTTCGCTAAAATTATTCGTTTTTCTTGCTTTTTTTGGTCAAATCTCGATAAAATTAAGGGAAAAAAAGAGGATAAAAATTGATATTTCGCTAAAATTATTCGTTTTTCTTGCTTTTTTCGTTCAAATCTCGATAAAATAAGGAAAATTAAGGGAAAAAAGAGAACAGAAATTGATATTTCGCTAAAATTATTCGTTTTTCTTGCTTTTTTCGGGCAAATCTCGATAAAATAAGGAAAATTAAGGGAAAAAAAGAGGAAAAAAATCGATATTTCGATAAAATAATTCGTTTTTCTTGCTTTTTTCGGTCAAATCTCGATAAAGTAAGGAAAATTAAAGGAAAAAAAGAGGCAAAAATTGAAATTTCGCTAAAATTATTCGTTTTTCTTGCTTTTTTCGGTCAACTCTTGATAAAATAAGGAAAATTAAGGGAAAAAAGAGGTAAAAATTGATATTTCGATAAAATTATTCGTTTTTCTTGCTTTTTCGGTAAAATCTCGGTTAATGATGAGAAGTAAGGAAAAAAAGAGGAAAGAAATTGAAATTTCGCTAAAATAATTCGTTTTTCTGGCTTTTTTCGGTCAAATCTCGATAAAATAAGGAAAAACAAGGGAAAAAAAGAGGATAAGAATTGAAATTTCGCTAAAATTATTCGTTTTTCATGCTTTTTGCGGTCAAATCTCGATAATATAAGGAAAATTAAGGGAAAAAAGAGGTTAAAAATTGATATTTCGAATAATTTTAATTGTTTTTTCGTTCAAATCTCGATAAAATAAGGAAAATTAAGGGAAAAAAAGAGGAAAAAAATAGAAATTTCGCTAAAATTATTCGTTATTCTTGCTTTTTTCGGTCAAATCTCGATAAAATAAGGAAAATTAAGGGAAAAAAAGAGGAAAAAAATTGAAATTTCGCTAAAATTATTCGTTTTTCTTGCTTTTTTCGGTCGAATCTCGATAAAATAAGGAAAATTAAGGGAAAAAAAGAGGAAAAAAATTGAAATTTCGCTTAAATTATTCGTTTTTCTTGCTTTTTTCGGTCAAGTCTCGATAAAATAAGGAAAATTAAGGGAAAAAAGTGTATAAAAATTGATATTTCGATAAAATTTTTCGTTTTTCTTGGTTTTTTCGGTCAAATCTCGTTAAATGAGGAGAATGAAGGAAAAAAAGAGGAAAAAATTTGAAATTTCGCTAAAATTATTCGTTTTTCTTGCTTTTTTTGGTCAAATCTCGATAAAATAAGGAAAATTAAGGGAAAAAAAAGTGGAAAAAAACTGAAATTTCGCTAAAATTATTCGTTTTTCTTGCTTTTTTCGGTCTAATCTCGATAAAATAAGGAAAATTAAGGGAAAAATGAGGATAAAAATTGATATTTCGCTAAAATTATTCGTTTTTCATGCTTTTTTGGTCAAATCTCGATAAAATAAGGAAAATTAAAGGAAAAAAGAGGTTAAAAATTGATATTTCGCTAAAATTTTTCGTTTTTCTTGTTTTTTTCGGTCAAATCTCGATAAAATAAGGAAAATTAAGGGAAAAAAAGAGGAAAAAAATAGAAATTTCGCTAAAATTATTCTTAATTCTTGCTTTTTTCGGTCAAATCTCGATAAAATAAGGAAAATTAAGGGAAAAAAAGAAATTTCGCTAAAATTATTCGTTTTTCTTGCTTTTTTCGGTCAAATCTCGATAAAATAAGGAAAATTAAGGGAAAAAAAGAGGAAAAAAATAGATATTTCGCTTAAATAATTCGTTTTTCTTGCTTTTTTCGTTCAAATCTCGATAAAATAAGGAAAATTAAGGTAAAAAAGAGGATAGAAATTGATATTTCGATAAAATTATTTGTTTTTCTTGCTTTTTACGGTCAAATCTCGATAAAATAAGGAAAATTAAGGGAAAAAAAGATGAAAAAAATTGAAATTTCGCTAAAATTATTCGTTTTTCTTGCTTTTTTCGGTCAAATCACGATAAAATAAAAATTAAGGGAAAAAAAGAGGATAAAAAAATAATATTTCGCTTAAATAATTCGTTTTTCTTGCTTTTTTCGTTCAAATCTCGATAAAATAAGGAAAATTAAGGTAAAAAAGAGGATAGAAATTGATATTTCGCTAAAATTATTTGTTTTTCTTGCTTTTTTCGGGCAAATCTCGATAAAATAAGGAAGATTAAGGGAAAAAAAGAGGATAAAAATTGATATTTCGATAAAATTATTCGTTTTTCATGCTTTTTTCGGTCAAATCTCGATAAAGTAAGGAAAAATTAAAGGAAAAAATGAGGAAAAAATTGAAATTTCGCTAAAATTATTCGTTTTTCTTGCTTTTTTCAATCAAATCTCGATATAATAAGGAAAATTTACGGAAAAAAAGAGGAAAAAATTAAATTTCGCTAAAATTATTCGTTTTTCTTGCTTTTTTCGGTCAAATCTCGATAAAACGAGGAAAATTAAGGGAAAAAAGGATAAAAATTGATATTTCGCTTAAATTATTCGTTTTTCTTGCTTTTTTTGGTCATATCTCGATAAAATAAGGAAAATTAAGGTTAAAAAAGAGGAAAAAAATTGAAATTTCGCTAAAATTATTCGTTTTTCTTGCTTTTTTCGGTCAAATCTCGATAAAATTAGGAAAATTAGGGGAAAAAAAGAGAAAAAAAATTGAAATTTCACTAAAATTATTCGTTTTTCTTCCTTTTTTCGTTCAAATCTCGATAAAATAAGGAAAATTAAGGTAAAAAAGAGGATAGAAATTAATATTTCGATAAAATTATTTGTTTTTCTTGCTTTTTTCGGTCAAATCTCGATAAAATAAGGAAAATTAAGGGAAAAAAAGAGGATAAAAATTGAAAATTCGCTAAAATTATTCGTTTTTCTAACTTTTTTCGCTCAAATCTCGATAAAATAAGGAAAATTAAGGGAAAAAAAAGGATAAAAATTGAAATTTCGCTAAAATAATTCGTTTTTCTTGCTTTTTTCGGTTAAATCTTGATAAAATAAGGAAAATTTAGGGAAAAAATGATGAAAAAAATTGAAATTTCGCTAAAATTATTCGTTTTTCTTGCTTTTTTTGGTCAAATCACGATAAAATTAAGGGAAAAAAAGAGGAAAATATTGAAATTTCGCTAAAATTATTCGTTTTTCTTGCTTTTTTCGGTCAAATCTCGATAAAATAAGGAAAATTAAGGGAAAAAAGAGGAAAAAATTGATATTTCGATAAAATTATTTGTTTTTCTTGCTTTTTTCGGTCAAATCTCGATAAAATAAGGAAAATTAAGGGAAAAAAAGAGGAAAAAAATTGAAATTTCGCTAAAAGTATTCGTTTTTCTTGCTTTTTTCGGTCAAATCACGATAAAATAAAAATTAAGGGAAAAAAAGAGGATAAAAATTGATATTTCGCTTAAATAATTCGTTTTTCTTGCTTTTTTCGTTCAAATCTCGATAAAATAAGGAAAATTAAGGTAAAAAAGAGGATAGAAATTGATATTTCGCTAAAATTATTTGTTTTTCTTGCTTTTTTCGGGCAAATCTCGATAAAATAAGGAAAATTAAGGGAAAAAAAGAGGATAAAAATTGATATTTCGATAAAATTATTCGTTTTTCATGCTTTTTTCGGTCAAATCTCAATAAAGTAAGGAAAAATTAAGGGAAAAAAAGAGGAAAAAATTGAAATTTCGCTAAAATTATTCGTTTTTCTTGCTTTTTTCGGTCAAATCTCGATAAAATAAGGAAAATTAACGGAAAAAAATTGAAATTTCGCTAAAATTATTCGTTTTTCTTGCTTTTTTTGGTCAAATCTCGATAAAATTAGGAAAATTAAGGGAAAAAAAAGGATAAAAATTGATATTTCGCTAAAATTATTCGTTTTTCTTGCTTTTTTTCGGTCAAATCTCTATAAAATAAGGAAAATTAAAGGAAAAAAAGGGGAAAAAAATTGAAATTTCGCTAAAATTATTCGTTTTTCTTGCTTTTTTCGGTCAAATCTCGATAAAATAAAGAAAATTAAGGGAAAAAAAGAGGAAAAAAATTGAAATTTCGCTAAAATTATTCGTTTTTCTTGCTTTTTTTGGTCAAATCTCGATAAAATTAAGGGAAAAAAAGAGGATAAAAATTGATATTTCGCTAAAATTATTCGTTTTTCTTGCTTTTTTCGTTCAAATCTCGATAAAATAAGGAAAATTAAGGAAAAAAAGAGAATAGAAATTGATATTTCGCTAAAATTATTCGTTTTTCTTGCTTTTTTCGGGCAAATCTCGATAAAATAAGGAAAATTAAGGGAAAAAAAGAGGAAAAAAATCGATATTTCGAATAATTTTAATTGTTTTTTCGTTCAAATCTCGATAAAATAAGGAAAATTAAGGGAAAAAAAGAGGAAAAAAATAGAAATTTCGCTAAAATTATTCGTTATTCTTGCTTTTTTCGGTCAAATCTCGATAAAATAAGGAAAATTTAGGGAAAAAAAGAGGAAAAAAATAGAAATTTCGCTAAAATTATTCGTTTTTCTTGCTTTTTTCGGTCGAATCTCGATAAAATAAGGAAAATTAAGGGAAAAAAAGAGGAAAAAAATTGAAATTTCGCTTAAATTATTCGTTTTTCTTGCTTTTTTCGGTCAAATCTCGATAAAATAAGGAAAATTAAGGGAAAAAAGTGTATAAAAATTGATATTTCGATAAAATTTTTCGTTTTTCTTGGTTTTTTCGGTCAAATCTAGTTAAATGAGGAGAATGAAGGAAAAAAAGAGGAAAAAATTTGAAATTTCGCTAAAATTATTCGTTTTTCTTGCTTTTTTTGGTCAAATCTCGATAAAATAAGGAAAATTAAGGGAAAAAAAAGTGGAAAAAAATTGAAATTTCGCTAAAATTATTCGTTTTTCTTGCTTTTTTCGGTCTAATCTCGATAAAATAAGGAAAATTAAGGGAAAAAAAGAGGTTAAAAATTGATATTTCGCTAAAATTTTTCGTTTTTCTTGTTTTTTTCGGTCAAATCTCGATAAAATAAGGAAAATTAAGGGAAAAAAAGAGGAAAAAAATAGAAATTTCGCTAAAATTATTCTTAATTCTTGCTTTTTTCGGTCAAATCTCGATAAAATAAGGAAAATTAAGGGAAAAAAAGAAATTTCGCTAAAATTATTCGTTTTTCTTGCTTTTTTCGGTCAAATCTCGATAAAATAAGGAAAATTAAGGGAAAAAAAGAGGAAAAAAATAGATATTTCGCTTAAATAATTCGTTTTTCTTGCTTTTTTCGTTCAAATCTCGATAAAATAAGGAAAATTAAGGTAAAAAAGAGGATAGAAATTGATATTTCGATAAAATTATTTGTTTTTCTTGCTTTTTACGGTCAAATCTCGATAAAATAAGGAAAATTAAGGGAAAAAAAGATGAAAAAAATTGAAATTTCGCTAAAATTATTCGTTTTTCTTGCTTTTTTCGGTCAAATCACGATAAAATAAAAATTAAGGGAAAAAAAGAGAATAAAAAAATAATATTTCGCTTAAATAATTCGTTTTTCTTGCTTTTTTCGTTCAAATCTCGATAAAATAAGGAAAATTAAGGTAAAAAAGAGGATAGAAATTGATATTTCGCTAAAATTATTTGTTTTTCTTGCTTTTTTCGGGCAAATCTCGATAAAATAAGGAAAATTAAGGGAAAAAAACAGGAAAAAAATTGAAATTTCGCTAAAATTATTCGTTTTTCTTGCTTTTTTCGGTCGAATCTCGATAAAATAAGGAAAATTAAGGGAAAAAAAGAGGAAAAAAATTGAAATTTCGCTTAAATTATTCGTTTTTCTTGCTTTTTTCGGTCAAGTCTCGATAAAATAAGGAAAATTAAGGGAAAAAAGTGTATAAAAATTGATATTTCGATAAAATTTTTCGTTTTTCTTGGTTTTTTCGGTCAAATCTCGTTAAATGAGGAGAATGAAGGAAAAAAAGAGGAAAAAATTTGAAATTTCGCTAAAATTATTCGTTTTTCTTGCTTTTTTTGGTCAAATCTCGATAAAATAAGGAAAATTAAGGGAAAAAAAAGTGGAAAAAAATTGAAATTTCGCTAAAATTATTCGTTTTTCTTGCTTTTTTCGGTCTAATCTCGATAAAATAAGGAAAATTAAGGGAAAAATGAGGATAAAAATTGATATTTCGCTAAAATTATTCGTCTTTCATGCTTTTTTGGTCAAATCTCGATAAAATAAGGTAAATTAAAGGAAAAAAGAGGTTAAAAATTGATATTTCGCTAAAATGTTTCGTTTTTCTTTTTTTTTTTGGTCAAATCTCGATAAAAAAAGGAAAATTAAGGGAAAAAAAGAGGAAAAAAATAGAAATTTCGCTAAAATTATTCTTAATTCTTGCTTTTTTCGGTCAAATCTCGATAAAATAAGGAAAATTAAGGGAAAAAAAGAAAATTCGCTAAAATTATTCGTTTTTCTTGCTTTTTTCGGTCAAATCTCGATAAAATAAGGAAAATTAAGGGAAAAAAAGATGAAAAAAAATAGATATTTCGCTTAAATAATTCGTTTTTCTTGCTTTTTTCGTTCAAATCTCGATAAAATAAGGAAAATTAAGGTAAAAAAGAGGATAGAAATTGATATTTCGATAAAATTATTTGTTTTTCTTGCTTTTTACGGTCAAATCTCGATAAAATAAGGAAAATTAAGGGAAAAAAAGATGAAAAAAATTGAAATTTCGCTAAAATTATTCGTTTTTCTTGCTTTTTTCGGTCAAATCACGATAAAATAAAAATTAAGGGAAAAAAAGAGGATAAAAAAATAATATTTCGCTGAAATAATTCGTTTTTCTTGCTTTTTTCGTTCAAATCTCGATAAAATAAGGAAAATTAAGGTAAAAAAGAGGATAGAAATTGATATTTCGCTAAAATTATTTGTTTTTCTTGCTTTTTTTGGGCAAATCTCGATAAAATAAGGAAAATTAAGGGAAAAAAAGAGGATAAAAATTGATATTTCGATAAAATTATTCGTTTTTCATGCTTTTTTCGGTCAAATCTCGATAAAGTAAGGAAAAATTAAAGGAAAAAATGAGGAAAAAATTGAAATTTCGCTAAAATTATTCGTTTTTCTTGCTTTTTTCGGTCAAATCTCGATATAATAAGGAAAATTTACGGAAAAAAAGAGGAAAAAATTAAATTTCGCTAAAATTATTCGTTTTTCTTGCTTTTTTCGGTCAAATCTCGATAAAACGAGGAAAATTAAGGGAAAAAAGGATAAAAATTGATATTTCGCTTAAATTATTCGTTTTTCATGCTTTTTTTGGTCATATCTCGATAAAATAAGGAAAATTAAGGTTAAAAAAGAGGAAAAAAATTGAAATTTCGCTAAAATTATTCGTTTTTCTTGCTTTTTTCGGTCAAATCTCGATAAAATTAGGAAATTTAGGGGAAAAAAAGAGAAAAAAAATTGAAATTTCGCTAAAATTATTCGTTTTTCTTGCTTTTTTCGTTCAAATCTCGATAAAATAAGGAAAATTAAGGTAAAAAAGAGGATAGAAATTGATATTTCGATAAAATTATTTGTTTTTCTTGCTTTTTTCGGTCAAATCTCGATAAAATAAGGAAAATTAAGGGAAAAAAAGAGGAAAAAAATTGAAATTTCGCTAAAATTATTCGTTTTTCTTGCTTTTTTTCGGTCAAATCACGATAAAATAAAAATTAAGGGAAAAAAAGAGGATAAAAATTGATATTTCGCTTAAATAATTCGTTTTTCTTGCTTTTTTCGTTCAAATCTCGATAAAATAAGGAAAATTAAGGTAAAAAAGAGGAAAGAAATTGATATTTCGCTAAAATTATTTGTTTTTCTTGCTTTTTTCGGGCAAATCTCGATAAAATAAGGAAAATTAAGGGAAAAAAAGAGGATAAAAATTGATATTTCGATAAAATTATTCGTTTTTCATGCTTTGTTCGGTCAAATCTCAATAAAGTAAGGAAAAATTAAGGGAAAAAAAGAGGAAAAAATTGAAATTTCGCTAAAATTATTCGTTTTTCTTGCTTTTTTCGGTCAAATCTCGATAAAATAAGGAAAATTAACGGAAAAAAAGAGGAAAAAAATTGAAATTTCGCTAAAATTATTCGTTTTTCTTGCTTTTTTCGGTCAAATCTCGATAAAATGAGGAAAATTAAGGGAAAAAAGAGGTAAAAATTATATTTCGATAAAATTATTCGTTTTTCTTGCTTTTTCGGTCAAATCTCGATAAAATGAGGAAAATTAAGGGAAAAAAAGGATAAAAATTGATATTTCGCTTAAATTATTCGTTTTTCTTGCTTTTTTTGGTCAAATCTCGATAAAATAAGGAAAATTAAGGTTAAAAAAGAGGAAAAAAATTGAAATTTCGCTAAAATTATTCGTTTTTCTTGCTTTTTTTTGACAAAACTCGATAAAATAAGGAAGATTAACGGAAAAAAAGAGGAAAAAAATTGAAATTTCGCTAAAATTATTCGTTTTTCTTGCTTTTTTCGGTCAAATCTCGATAAAATGAGGAAAATTAAGGGAAAAAAAAGGATAAAAATTGATATTTCGCTTAAATTATTCGTTTTTCTTGCTTTTTTTGGTCAAATCTCGATAAAATAAGGAAAATTAAGGTTAAAAAAGAGGAAAAAAATTGAAATTTCGCTAAAATTATTCGTTTTTCTTGCTTTTTTCGGACAAATCTCGATAAAATAAGGAAAATTAAGGGAAAAAAAGAGGTAAAAAATAGAAATTTCGCTAAAATTATTCGTTTTTCTTGCTTTTTTCGGTCAAATCTCAATAAAATGAGGAAAATTAAGGGAAAAAAAGAGGATAAAAATTGATATTTCGCTTAAATTGTTCGTTTTTCTTGCTTTTTTCGTTCAAATCTCGATAAAATAAGGAAAATTAAGGGAACAAAGAGAATAGAAATTGATATTTCGCTAAAATTATTCGTTTTTCTTGCTTTTTTCGGGCAAATCTCGATAAAATAAGGAAAATTAAGGGAAAAAAAGAGGAAAATTATCGATATTTCGATAAAATTATTCGTTTTTCTTGCTTTTTTCGGTCAAATCTTGATAAAGTAAGGAAAGTTAAGGGAGAAAAAGAGGAAAAAATTGAAATTTCGCTAAAATTATTCGTTTTTCTTGCTTTTTTCGGTCAAATCTTGATAAAATAAGGAAAATTAAGCGAAAAAAGAGGTAAAAATTGATATTTCGATAAAATTATTCGTTTTTCTTGCTTTTTCGGTAAAATCTCGGTAAATGATGAGAAGTAAGGAAAAAAAGAGGAAAGAAATTGAAATTTCGCTAAAATAATTCGTTTTTCTGGCTTTTTTCGGTCAAATCTCGATAAAATAAGGCAAAACAAGGGAAAAAAAGAGGATAAGAATTGAAATTTCGCTAAAATTATTCGTTTTTCATGCTTTTTGCGGTCAAATCTCGATAAAATAAGGAAAATTAAGGGAAAAAAGAGGTTAAAAATTGATATTTCGCAATAATTTTTCTTGTTTTTTCGTTCAAATCTCGATAAAATAAGGAAAATTAAGGGAAAAAAAAGAGGAAAAAAATAGAAATTTCGCTAAAATTATTCGTTATTCTTGCTTTTTTCGGTCAAATCTCGATAAAATAAGGAAAATTAAGGGAAAAAAAAGAGGAAAAAAATTGAAATTTCGCTAAAATTATTCGTTTTTCTTGCTTTTTTCGGTCTAATCTCGATAAAATAAGGAAAATTAAGGGAAAAATGAGGATAAAAATTGATATTTCGCTAAAATTATTCGTCTTTCATGCTTTTTTGGTCAAATCTCGATAAAATAAGGTAAATTAAAGGAAAAAAGAGGTTAAAAATTGATATTTCGCTAAAATGTTTCGTTTTTCTTTTTTTTTTTGGTCAAATCTCGATAAAAAAAGGAAAATTAAGGGAAAAAAAGAGGAAAAAAATAGAAATTTCGCTAAAATTATTCTTAATTCTTGCTTTTTTCGGTCAAATCTCGATAAAATAAGGAAAATTAAGGGAAAAAAAGAAAATTCGCTAAAATTATTCTTAATTCTTGCTTTTTTCGGTCAAATCTCGATAAAATAAGGAAAATTAAGGGAAAAAAAGAAATTTCGCTAAAATTATTCGTTTTTCTTGCTTTTTTCGGTCAAATCTCGATAAAATAAGGAAAATTAAGGGAAAAAAAGAGGAAAAAAATAGATATTTCGCTTAAATAATTCGTTTTTCTTGCTTTTTTCGTTCAAATCTCGATAAAATAAGGAAAATTAAGGTAAAAAAGAGGATAGAAATTGATATTTCGATAAAATTATTTGTTTTTCTTGCTTTTTACGGTCAAATCTCGATAAAATAAGGAAAATTAAGGGAAAAAAAGATGAAAAAAATTGAAATTTCGCTAAAATTATTCGTTTTTCTTGCTTTTTTCGGTCAAATCACGATAAAATAAAAATTAAGGGAAAAAAAGAGAATAAAAAAATAATATTTCGCTTAAATAATTCGTTTTTCTTGCTTTTTTCGTTCAAATCTCGATAAAATAAGGAAAATTAAGGTAAAAAAGAGGATAGAAATTGATATTTCGCTAAAATTATTTGTTTTTCTTGCTTTTTTCGGGCAAATCTCGATAAAATAAGGAAAATTAAGGGAAAAAAACAGGAAAAAAATTGAAATTTCGCTAAAATTATTCGTTTTTCTTGCTTTTTTCGGTCGAATCTCGATAAAATAAGGAAAATTAAGGGAAAAAAAGAGGAAAAAAATTGAAATTTCGCTTAAATTATTCGTTTTTCTTGCTTTTTTCGGTCAAGTCTCGATAAAATAAGGAAAATTAAGGGAAAAAAGTGTATAAAAATTGATATTTCGATAAAATTTTTCGTTTTTCTTGGTTTTTTCGGTCAAATCTCGTTAAATGAGGAGAATGAAGGAAAAAAAGAGGAAAAAATTTGAAATTTCGCTAAAATTATTCGTTTTTCTTGCTTTTTTTGGTCAAATCTCGATAAAATAAGGAAAATTAAGGGAAAAATGAGGATAAAAATTGATATTTCGCTAAAATTATTCGTCTTTCATGCTTTTTTGGTCAAATCTCGATAAAATAAGGTAAATTAAAGGAAAAAAGAGGTTAAAAATTGATATTTCGCTAAAATGTTTCGTTTTTCTTTTTTTTTTTGGTCAAATCTCGATAAAAAAAGGAAAATTAAGGGAAAAAAAGAGGAAAAAAATAGAAATTTCGCTAAAATTATTCTTAATTCTTGCTTTTTTCGGTCAAATCTCGATAAAATAAGGAAAATTAAGGGAAAAAAAGAAAATTCGCTAAAATTATTCGTTTTTCTTGCTTTTTTCGGTCAAATCTCGATAAAATAAGGAAAATTAAGGGAAAAAAAGATGAAAAAAATAGATATTTCGCTTAAATAATTCGTTTTTCTTGCTTTTTTCGTTCAAATCTCGATAAAATAAGGAAAATTAAGGTAAAAAAGAGGATAGAAATTGATATTTCGATAAAATTATTTGTTTTTCTTGCTTTTTACGGTCAAATCTCGATAAAATAAGGAAAATTAAGGGAAAAAAAGATGAAAAAAATTGAAATTTCGCTAAAATTATTCGTTTTTCTTGCTTTTTTCGGTCAAATCACGATAAAATAAAAATTAAGGGAAAAAAAGAGGATAAAAAAATAATATTTCGCTGAAATAATTCGTTTTTCTTGCTTTTTTTCGTTCAAATCTCGATAAAATAAGGAAAATTAAGGTAAAAAAGAGGATAGAAATTGATATTTCGCTAAAATTATTTGTTTTTCTTGCTTTTTTTGGGCAAATCTCGATAAAATAAGGAAAATTAAGGGAAAAAAAGAGGATAAAAATTGATATTTCGATAAAATTATTCGTTTTTCATGCTTTTTTCGGTCAAATCTCGATAAAGTAAGGAAAAATTAAAGGAAAAAATGAGGAAAAAATTGAAATTTCGCTAAAATTATTCGTTTTTCTTGCTTTTTTCGGTCAAATCTCGATATAATAAGGAAAATTTACGGAAAAAAAGAGGAAAAAATTAAATTTCGCTAAAATTATTCGTTTTTCTTGCTTTTTTCGGTCAAATCTCGATAAAACGAGGAAAATTAAGGGAAAAAAGGATAAAAATTGATATTTCGCTTAAATTATTCGTTTTTCTTGCTTTTTTTGGTCATATCTCGATAAAATAAGGAAAATTAAGGTTAAAAAAGAGGAAAAAAATTGAAATTTCGCTAAAATTATTCGTTTTTCTTGCTTTTTTCGGTCAAATCTCGATAAAATTAGGAAAATTAGGGGAAAAAAAGAGAAAAAAAATTGAAATTTCGCTAAAATTATTCGTTTTTCTTGCTTTTTTCGTTCAAATCTCGATAAAATAAGGAAAATTAAGGTAAAAAAGAGGATAGAAATTGATATTTCGATAAAATTATTTGTTTTTCTTGCTTTTTTCGGTCAAATCTCGATAAAATAAGGAAAATTAAGGGAAAAAAAGAGGAAAAAAATTGAAATTTCGCTAAAATTATTCGTTTTTCTTGCTTTTTTTTCGGTCAAATCACGATAAAATAAAAATTAAGGGAAAAAAAGAGGATAAAAATTGATATTTCGCTTAAATAATTCGTTTTTCTTGCTTTTTTCGTTCAAATCTCGATAAAATAAGGAAAATTAAGGTAAAAAAGAGGAAAGAAATTGATATTTCGCTAAAATTATTTGTTTTTCTTGCTTTTTTCGGGCAAATCTCGATAAAATAAGGAAAATTAAGGGAAAAAAAGAGGATAAAAATTGATATTTCGATAAAATTATTCGTTTTTCATGCTTTATTCGGTCAAATCTCAATAAAGTAAGGAAAAATTAAGGGAAAAAAAGAGGAAAAAATTGAAATTTCGCTAAAATTATTCGTTTTTCTTGCTTTTTTCGGTCAAATCTCGATAAAATAAGGAAAATTAACGGAAAAAAAGAGGAAAAAAATTGAAATTTCGCTAAAATTATTCGTTTTTCTTGCTTTTTTCGGTCAAATCTCGATAAAATGAGGAAAATTAAGGGAAAAAAGAGGTAAAAATTATATTTCGATAAAATTATTCGTTTTTCTTGCTTTTTCGGTCAAATCTCGATAAAATGAGGAAAATTAAGGGAAAAAAAGGATAAAAATTGATATTTCGCTTAAATTATTCGTTTTTCTTGCTTTTTTTGGTCAAATCTCGATAAAATAAGGAAAATTAAGGTTAAAAAAGAGGAAAAAAATTGAAATTTCGCTAAAATTATTCGTTTTTCTTGCTTTTTTTTGACAAAACTCGATAAAATAAGGAAGATTAAGGGAAAAAAAGAGGAAAAAAATTGAAATTTCGTTAAAATTATTCGTTTTTCTTGCTTTTTTCGGTCAAATCTCGATAAAATGAGGAAAATTAAGGGAAAAAAAGGATAAAAATTGATATTTCGCTTAAATTATTCGTTTTTCTTGCTTTTTTTGGTCAAATCTCGATAAAATAAGGAAAATTAAGGTTAAAAAAGAGGAAAAAAATTGAAATTTCGCTAAAATTATTCGTTTTTCTTGCTTTTTTCGGACAAATCTCGATAAAATAAGGAAAATTAAGGGAAAAAAAGAGGTAAAAAATAGAAATTTCGCTAAAATTATTCGTTTTTCTTGCTTTTTTCGGTCAAATCTCAATAAAATGAGGAAAATTAAGGGAAAAAAAGAGGATAAAAATTGATATTTCGCTTAAATTGTTCGTTTTTCTTGCTTTTTTCGTTCAAATCTCGATAAAATAAGGAAAATTAAGGGAACAAAGAGAATAGAAATTGATATTTCGCTAAAATTATTCGTTTTTCTTGCTTTTTTCGGGCAAATCTCGATAAAATAAGGAAAATTAAGGGAAAAAAAGAGGAAAATTATCGATATTTCGATAAAATTATTCGTTTTTCTTGCTTTTTTCGGTCAAATCTTGATAAAGTAAGGAAAGTTAAGGGAAAAAAAAGAGGAAAAAATTGAAATTTCGCTAAAATTATTCGTTTTTCTTGCTTTTTTCGGTCAAATCTTGATAAAATAAGGAAAATTAAGCGAAAAAAGAGGTAAAAATTGATATTTCGATAAAATTATTCGTTTTTCTTGCTTTTTCGGTAAAATCTCGGTAAATGATGAGAAGTAAGGAAAAAAAGAGGAAAGAAATTGAAATTTCGCTAAAATAATTCGTTTTTCTGGCTTTTTTCGGTCAAATCTCGATAAAATAAGGCAAAACAAGGGAAAAAAAGAGGATAAGAATTGAAATTTCGCTAAAATTATTCGTTTTTCATGCTTTTTTCGGTCAAATCTCGATAAAATAAGGAAAATTAAGGGAAAAAAAGAAATTTCGCTAAAATTATTCGTTTTTCTTGCTTTTTTCGGTCAAATCTCGATAAAATAAGGAAAATTAAGGGAAAAAAAGAGGAAAAAAATAGATATTTCGCTTAAATAATTCGTTTTTCTTGCTTTTTTCGTTCAAATCTCGATAAAATAAGGAAAATTAAGGTAAAAAAGAGGATAGAAATTGATATTTAGATAAAATTATTTGTTTTTCTTGCTTTTTACGGTCAAATCTCGATAAAATAAGGAAAATTAAGGGAAAAAAAGATGAAAAAAATTGAAATTTCGCTAAAATTATTCGTTTTTCTTGCTTTTTTCGGTCAAATCACGATAAAATAAAAATTAAGGGAAAAAAAGAGGATAAAAAAATAATATTTCGCTTAAATAATTCGTTTTTCTTGCTTTTTTCGTTCAAATCTCGATAAAATAAGGAAAATTAAGGTAAAAAAGAGGATAGAAATTGATATTTCGCTAAAATTATTTGTTTTTCTTGCTTTTTTCGGGCAAATCTCGATAAAATAAGGAAAATTATGGGAAAAAAAGAGGATATAAATTGATATTTCGATAAAATTATTCGTTTTTCATGATTTTTTTGGTCAAATCTCGATAAAGTAAGGAAAAATTAAGGGAAAAAAAGAGGAAAAAATTGAAATTTCGCTAAAATTATTCGTTTTTCTTGCTTTTTTCGGTCAAATCTCGATATAATAAGGAAAATTTACGGAAAAAAAGAGGAAAAAATTGTAATTTCGCTAAAATTATTCGTTTTTCTTGCTTTTTTCGGTCAAATCTCGATAAAATGAGGAAAATTAAGGGGAAAAAAGGATAAAAATTGATATTTCGCTTAAATTATTCGGTTTTCTTGCTTTTTTTGGTCATATCTCGATAAAATAAGGAAAATTAAGTTTAAAAAAGAGGAAAAAAATTGAAATTTCGCTAAAATTATTCGTTTTTCTTGCTTTTTTCGGACAAATCACGATAAAATAAAAATTAAGGGAAAAAAAGAGGATAAAAAAATAATATTTCGCTGAAATAATTCGTTTTTCTTGCTTTTTTCGTTCAAATCTCGATAAAATAAGGAAAATTAAGGTAAAAAAGAGGATAGAAATTGATATTTCGCTAAAATTATTTGTTTTTCTTGCTTTTTTCGGGCAAATCTCGATAAAATAAGGAAAATTAAGGGAAAAAAAGAGGATAAAAATTGATATTTCGATAAAATTATTCGTTTTTCATGCTTTTTTCGGTCAAATCTCGATAAAGTAAGGAAAAATTAAAGGAAAAAATGAGGAAAAAATTGAAATTTCGCTAAAATTATTCGTTTTTCTTGCTTTTTTCGGTCAAATCTCGATATAATAAGGAAAATTTACGGAAAAAAAGAGGAAAAAATTAAATTTCGCTAAAATTATTCGTTTTTCTTGCTTTTTTTCGGTCAAATCTCGATAAAACGAGGAAAATTAAGGGAAAAAAGGATAAAAATTGATATTTCGCTTAAATTATTCGTTTTTCTTGCTTTTTTTGGTCATATCTCGATAAAATAAGGAAAATTAAGGTTAAAAAAGAGGAAAAAAATTGAAATTTCGCTAAAATTATTCGTTTTTCTTGCTTTTTTCGGTCAAATCTCGATAAAATTAGGAAAATTAGGGGAAAAAAAGAGAAAAAAAATTGAAATTTCGCTAAAATTATTCGTTTTTCTTGCTTTTTTCGTTCAAATCTCGATAAAATAAGGAAAATTAAGGTAAAAAAGAGGATAGAAATTGATATTTCGATAAAATTATTTGTTTTTCTTGCTTTTTTCGGTCAAATCTCGATAAAATAAGGAAAATTAAGGGAAAAAAAGAGGAAAAAAATTGAAATTTCGCTAAAATTATTCGTTTTTCTTGCTTTTTTCGGTCAAATCACGATAAAATAAAAATTCAGGGAAAAAAAGAGGATAAAAATTGATATTTCGCTTAAATAATTCGTTTTTCTTGCTTTTTTCGTTCAAATCTCGATAAAATAAGGAAAATTAAGGTAAAAAAGAGGAAAGAAATTGATAAATTTGCTAAAATTATTTGTTTTTCTTGCTTTTTTCGGGCAAATCTCGATAAAATAAGGAAAATTAAGGGAAGAAAAGAGGATAAAAATTGATATTTCGATAATATTATTCGTTTTTCATGCTTTATTCGGTCAAATCTCAATAAAGTAAGGAAAAATTAAGGGAAAAAAAGAGGAAAAAATTGAAATTTCGCTAAAATTATTAATTTTTCTTGCTTTTTTCGGTCAAATCTCGATAAAATAAGGAAAATTAACGGAAAAAAAGAGGAAAAAAAATTGAAATTTCGCTAAAATTATTCGTTTTTCTTGGTTTTTTCGGTCAAATCTCGTTAAATGAGGAGAATGAAGGAAAAAATTTGAAATTTCGCTAAAATTATTCGTTTTTCTTGCTTTTTTTGGTCAAATCTCGATAAAATAAGGAAAATTAAGGGAAAAAAAAGAGGAAAAAAATTGAAATTTCGCTAAAATTATTCGTTTTTCTTGCTTTTTTCGGTCTAATCTCGATAAAATAAGGAAAATTAAGGGAAAAATGAGGATAAAAATTGATATTTCGCTAAAATTATTCGTTTTTCATGCTTTTTTCGGTCAAATCTCGATAAAATAAGGAAAATTAAAGGAAAAAAGAGGTTAAAAATTGATATTTCGCTAAAATTTTTCGTTTTTCTTGTTTTTTTTCGGTCAAATCTCGATAAAATAAGGAAAATTTAGGGGAAAAAAGAGGAAAAAAATAGAAATTTCGCTAAAATTATTCTTAATTCTTGCTTTTTTCGGTCAAATCTCGATAAAATAAGGAAAATTAAGGGAAAAAAAGAAATTTCGCTAAAATTATTCGTTTTTCTTGCTTTTTTCGGTCAAATCTCGATAAAATAAGGAAAATTAAGGGAAAAAAAGAGGAAAAAAATAGATATTTCGCTTAAATAATTCGTTTTTCTTGCTTTTTTCGTTCAAATCTCGATAAAATAAGGAAAATTAAGGTATAAAAGAGGATAGAAATTGATATTTAGATAAAATTATTTGTTTTTCTTGCTTTTTACGGTCAAATCTCGATAAAATAAGGAAAATTAAGGGAAAAAAAGATGAAAAAAATTGAAATTTCGCTAAAATTATTCGTTTTTCTTGCTTTTTTCGGTCAAATCACGATAAAATAAAAATTAAGGGAAAAAAAGAGGATAAAAAAAATAATATTTCGCTTAAATAATTCGTTTTTCTTGCTTTTTTCGTTCAAATCTCGATAAAATAAGGAAAATTAAGGTAAAAAAGAGGATAGAAATTGATATTTCGCTAAAATTATTTGTTTTTCTTGCTTTTTTCGGGCAAATCTCGATAAAATAAGGAAAATTATGGGAAAAAAAGAGGATATAAATTGATATTTCGATAAAATTATTCGTTTTTCATGATTTTTTTGGTCAAATCTCGATAAAGTAAGGAAAAATTAAGGGAAAAAAAGAGGAAAAAATTGAAATTTCGCTAAAATTATTCGTTTTTCTTGCTTTTTTCGGTCAAATCTCGATATAATAAGGAAAATTTACGGAAAAAAAGAGGAAAAAATTGTAATTTCGCTAAAATTATTCGTTTTTCTTGCTTTTTTCGGTCAAATCTCGATAAAATGAGGAAAATTAAGGGGAAAAAAGGATAAAAATTGATATTTCGCTTAAATTATTCGGTTTTCTTGCTTTTTTTGGTCATATCTCGATAAAATAAGGAAAATTAAGTTTAAAAAAGAGGAAAAAAATTGAAATTTCGCTAAAATTATTCGTTTTTCTTGCTTTTTTCGGACAAATCACGATAAAATAAAAATTAAGGGAAAAAAAGAGGATAAAAAAATAATATTTCGCTGAAATAATTCGTTTTTCTTGCTTTTTTCGTTCAAATCTCGATAAAATAAGGAAAATTAAGGTAAAAAAGAGGATAGAAATTGATATTTCGCTAAAATTATTTGTTTTTCTTGCTTTTTTCGGGCAAATCTCGATAAAATAAGGAAAATTAAGGGAAAAAAAGAGGATAAAAATTGATATTTCGATAAAATTATTCGTTTTTCATGCTTTTTTCGGTCAAATCTCGATAAAGTAAGGAAAAATTAAAGGAAAAAATGAGGAAAAAATTGAAATTTCGCTAAAATTATTCGTTTTTCTTGCTTTTTTCGGTCAAATCTCGATATAATAAGGAAAATTTACGGAAAAAAAGAGGAAAAAATTAAATTTCGCTAAAATTATTCGTTTTTCTTGCTTTTTTCGGTCAAATCTCGATAAAACGAGGAAAATTAAGGGAAAAAAGGATAAAAATTGATATTTCGCTTAAATTATTCGTTTTTCTTGCTTTTTTTGGTCATATCTCGATAAAATAAGGAAAATTAAGGTTAAAAAAGAGGAAAAAAATTGAAATTTCGCTAAAATTATTCGTTTTTCTTGCTTTTTTCGGTCAAATCTCGATAAAATTAGGAAAATTAGGGGAAAAAAAGAGAAAAAAAATTGAAATTTCGCTAAAATTATTCGTTTTTCTTGCTTTTTTCGTTCAAATCTCGATAAAATAAGGAAAATTAAGGTAAAAAAGAGGATAGAAATTGATATTTCGATAAAATTATTTGTTTTTCTTGCTTTTTTCGGTCAAATCTCGATAAAATAAGGAAAATTAAGGGAAAAAAAGAGGAAAAAAATTGAAATTTCGCTAAAATTATTCGTTTTTCTTGCTTTTTTCGGTCAAATCACGATAAAATAAAAATTCAGGGAAAAAAAGAGGATAAAAATTGATATTTCGCTTAAATAATTCGTTTTTCTTGCTTTTTTCGTTCAAATCTCGATAAAATAAGGAAAATTAAGGTAAAAAAGAGGAAAGAAATTGATAAATTTGCTAAAATTATTTGTTTTTCTTGCTTTTTTCGGGCAAATCTCGATAAAATAAGGAAAATTAAGGGAAGAAAAGAGGATAAAAATTGATATTTCGATAATATTATTCGTTTTTCATGCTTTATTCGGTCAAATCTCAATAAAGTAAGGAAAAATTAAGGGAAAAAAAGAGGAAAAAATTGAAATTTCGCTAAAATTATTAATTTTTCTTGCTTTTTTCGGTCAAATCTCGATAAAATAAGGAAAATTAACGGAAAAAAAGAGGAAAAAAATTGAAATTTCGCTAAAATTATTCGTTTTTCTTGCTTTTTTCGGTCAAATCTCGATAAAATGAGGAAAATTAAGGGAAAAAAGAGGTAAAAATTATATTTCGATAAAATTATTCGTTTTTCTTGCTTTTTCGGTCAAATCTCGATAAAATGAGGAAAATTAATTGAAAAAAAAGGATAAAAATTGATATTTCGCTTAAATTATTCGTTTTTCTTGCTTTTTTTGGTCAAATCTCGATAAAATAAGGAAAATTAAGAATAAAAAAGAGGAAAAAAATTGAAATTTCGCTAAAATTATTCGTTTTTCTTGCTTTTTTCGGACAAATCTCGATAAAATAAGGAAGATTAAGGGAAAAAAAGAGGAAAAAAATTGAAATTTCGCTAAAATTATTCGTTTTTCTTGCTTTTTTCGGTCAAATCTCGATAAAATGAGGAAAATTAAGGGAAAAAAAGGATAAAAATTGATATTTCGCTTAAATTATTCGTTTTTCTTGCTTTTTTTGGTCAAATCTCGATAAAATAAGGAAAATTAAGGTTAAAAAAGAGGAAAAAAATTGATATTTCGCTAAAATTATTCGTTTTTCTTGCTTTTTTCGGACAAATCTCGATAAAATAAGGAAAATTAAGGGAAAAAAAGAGGTAAAAAATAGAAATTTCGCTAAAATTATTCGTTTTTCTTGCTTTTTTCGGTCAAATCTCGATAAAATGAGGAAAATTAAGGGAAAAAAAGAGGATAAAAATTGATATTTCGCTTAAATTGTTCGTTTTTCTTGCTTTTTTCGTTCAAATCTCGATAAAATAAGGAAAATTAAGGGAACAAAGAGAATAGAAATTGATATTTCGCTAAAATTATTCGTTTTTCTTGCTTTTTTCGGGCAAATCTCGATAAAATAAGGAAAATTAAGGGAAAAAAAGAGGAAAAAATTGAAATTTCGCTAAAATTATTCGTTTTTCTTGCTTTTTCCGGTCAAATCTTGATAAAATAAGGAAAATTAAGCGAAAAAAGAGGTAAAAATTGATATTTCGATAAAATTATTCGTTTTCTTGCTTTTTCGGTAAAATCTCGGTAAATGATGAAAAGTAAGGAAAAAAAGAGGAAAGAAATTGAAATTTCGCTAAAATAATTCGTTTTTCTGGCTTTTTTCGGTCAAATCTCGATAAAATAAGGCAAAACAAGGGAAAAAAAAGAGGATAAGAATTGAAATTTCGCTAAATTATTCGTTTTTCATGCTTTTTGCGGTCAAATCTCGATAAAATAAGGAAAATTAAGGGAAAAAAGAGGTTAAAAATTGATATTTCGCAATAATTTTTCTTGTTTTTTCGTTCAAATCTCGATAAAATAAGGAAAATTAAGGGAAAAAAAAGAGGAAAAAAATAGAAATTTCGCTAAAATTATTCGTTATTCTTGCTTTTTTCGGTCAAATCTCGATAAAATAAGGAAAATTAAGGGAAAAAAAGAGGAAAAAAATTGAAATTTCGCTAAAATTATTCGTTTTTCTTGCTTTTTTCGGTCGAATCTCGATAAAATACGGAAAATTAAGGGAAAAAAAGGGGAAAAAAATTGAAATTTCGCTTAAATTATTCGTTTTTCTTGCTTTTTTCGGTCAAATCTCGATAAAATAAGGAAAATTAAGGGAAAAAAAGTGTATAAAAATTGATATTTCGATAAAATTTTTCGTTTTTCTTGGTTTTTTCGGTCAAATCTCGTTAAATGAGGAGAATGAAGGAAAAAATTTGAAATTTCGCTAAAATTATTCGTTTTTCTTGCTTTTTTTGGTCAAATCTCGATAAAATAAGGAAAATTAAGGGAAAAAAAAGAGGAAAAAAATTGAAATTTCGCTAAAATTATTCGTTTTTCTTGCTTTTTTCGGTCTAATCTCGATAAAATAAGGAAAATTAAGGGAAAAATGAGGATAAAAATTGATATTTCGCTAAAATTATTCGTTTTTCATGCTTTTTTCGGTCAAATCTCGATAAAATAAGGAAAATTAAAGGAAAAAAGAGGTTAAAAATTGATATTTCGCTAAAATTTTTCGTTTTTCTTGTTTTTTTCGGTCAAATCTCGATAAAATAAGGAAAATTAAGGGAAAAAAAAGAAATTTCGCTAAAATTATTCGTTTTTCTTGCTTTTTTCGGTCAAATCTCGATAAAATAAGGAAAATTAAGGGAAAAAAAGAGGATAAAAATAGATATTTCGCTTAAATAATTCGTTTTTCTTGCTTTTTTCGGACAAATCTCGATAAAATGAGGAAAATTAAGGGAAAAAAAAGGATAAAAATTGATATTTCGCTTAAATTATTCGTTTTTCTTGCTTTTTTCGGACAAATCTCGATAAAATAAGGAAAATTAAGGTAAAAAAGAATATAGAAATTGATATTTCGATAAAATTATTTGTTTTTCTTGCTTTTTTCGGTCAAATCTCGATAAAATATGGAAAATTAAGGGAAAAAAAGAGGAAAAAAATTTAAATTTCGCTAAAATTATTCGTTTTTCTTGCTTTTTTCGGTCAAATCACGATAAAATAAAAATTAAGGGAAAAAAAGAGGATAAAAATTGATATTTCGCTTAAATAATTCGTTTTTCTTGCTTTTTTCGTTCAAATCTCGATAAAATATGGAAAATTAAGGTAAAAAATAGGATAGAAATTGATATTTCGCTAAAATAATTTGTTTTTCTTGCTTTTTTCGGGCAAATCTCGATAAAATAAGGAAAATTAAGGGAAAAAAAGAGGATAAAAATTGATATTTCGATAAAATTATTCGTTTTTCATGCTTTTTTCGGTCAAATCTCAATAAAGTAAGGAAAAATTAAGGGAAATAAAGAGGAAAAAATTGAAATTTCGCTAAAATTATTCGTTTTTCTTGCTTTTTTCGGTCAAATCTCGATAAAATAAGGAAAATTAACGGAAAAAAAGAGGAAAAAAATTGAAATTTCGCTAAAATTATTCGTTTTTCTTGCTTTTTTCGGTCAAATCTCGATAAAATGAGGAAAATTAAGGGAAAAAAAGGATAAAAATTGATATTTCGCTTAAATTATTCGTTTTTCTTGCTTTTTTTGGTCAAATCTCGATAAAATAAGGAAAATTAAGGTTAAAAAAGAGGAAA
This sequence comes from Sympetrum striolatum, assembly GCA_947579665.1. Taxonomy (NCBI): domain Eukaryota; kingdom Metazoa; phylum Arthropoda; class Insecta; order Odonata; family Libellulidae; genus Sympetrum; species Sympetrum striolatum. The sequence goes on from CANPUZ010000024.1 coordinate 143,286, forward strand.
AAAATTGAAATTTCGCTAAAATTATTCGTTTTTCTTGCTTTTTTCGGACAAATCTCGATAAAATAAGGAAAATTAAGGGAAAAAAAGTGGAAAAAAATTGAAATTTCGCTGAAATTATTCGTTTTTCTTGCTTTTTTCGGTCAAATCTCGATAAAATAAGGAAAATTAAGGGAAAAAAAGAAATTTCGCTAAAATTATTCGTTTTTCTTGCTTTTTTCGGTCAAATCTCGATAAAATAAGGAAAATTAAGGGATAAAAAGAGGAAAAAAATAGATATTTCGCTTAAATAATTCGTTTTTCTTGCTTTTTTCGTTCAAATCTCGATAGAATAAGGAAAATTAAGGTAAAAAAGAGGATAGAAATTGCTATTTCGATAAAATTATTTGTTTTTCTTGCTTTTTACGGTCAAATCTCGATAAAATAAGGAAAAACAAGGGAAAAAAAGAGGATAAGAATTGAAATTTCGCTAAAATTATTCGTTTTTCATGCTTTTTGCGGTCAAATCTCGATAAAATAAGGAAAATTAAGGGAAAGAAGAGGTTAAAAATTGATATTTCGCAATAATTTTTCTTGTTTTTTCGTTCAAATCTCGATAAAATAAGGAAAATTAAGGGAAAAAAAGAGGAAAAAAATTGAAATTTCGCTTAAATTATTCGTTTTTCTTGCTTTTTTCGGTCAAATCTCGATAAAATAAGGAAAATTAAGGGAAAAAAAGTGTATAAAAATTGATATTTCGATAAAATTTTTCGTTTTTCTTGGTTTTTTCGGTCAAATCTCGTTAAATGAGGAGAACGAAGGAAAAAAAGAGGAAAAAATTTGAAATTTCGCTAAAATTATTCGTTTTTCTTGCTTTGTTTGGTCAAATCTCAATAAAATAAGGAAAATTAAGGGAAAAAAAAGAGGAAAAAATTTGAAATTTCGCTAAAATTATTCGTTTTTCTTGCTTTATTCGGTCTAATCTCGATAAAATAAGGAAAATTAAGGGAAAAATGAGGATAAAAATTGATATTTCGCTAAAATTATTCGTTTTTCATGCTTTTTTCGGTCAAATCTCGATAAAATAAGGAAAATTAAAGGAAAAAAGAGGTTAAAAATTGATTTTTCGCTAAAATTTTTCGTTTTTCTTGTTTTTTTCGGTCAAATCTCGATAGAATAAGGAAAATTAAGGGAAAAAAAGAGGAAAAAAATAGAAATTTCGCTAAAATTATTCGTTATTCTTGCTTTTTTCGGTCAAATCTCGATAAAATAAGGAAAATTAAGGGAAAAAAAGAAATTTCGCTAAAATTATTCGTTTTTCTTGCTTTTTTCGGTCAAATCTCGATAAAATAAGGAAAATTATGGGATAAAAAGAGGAAAAAAATAGATATTTCGCTTAAATAATTCGTTTTTCTTGCTTTTTTCGTTCAAATCTCGATAAAATAAGGAAAATTAAGGTAAAAAAGAGGATAGAAATTGATATTTCGATAAAATTATTTGTTTTTCTTGCTTTTTACGGTCAAATCTCGATAAAATAAGGAAAATTAAGGGAAAAAAAGATGAAAAAAATTGAAATTTCGCTAAAATTATTCGTTTTTCTTGCTTTTTTCGGTCATATCACGATAAAATAAAAATTAAGGGAAAAAAAGAGGAAAAAAATTGAAATTTCGCTTAAATTATTCGTTTTTCTTGCTTTTTTCGGTCAAATCTCGATAAAATAAGGAAAATTAAGGGAAAAAAAGTGTATAAAAATTGATATTTCGATAAAATTTTTCGTTTTTCTTGGTTTTTTCGGTCAAATCTCGTTAAATGAGGAGAATGAAGGAAAAAATTTGAAATTTCGCTAAAATTATTCGTTTTTCTTGCTTTTTTTGGTCAAATCTCGATAAAATAAGGAAAATTAAGGGAAAAAAAAGAGGAAAAAAATTGAAATTTCGCTAAAATTATTCGTTTTTCTTGCTTTTTTCGGTCTAATCTCGATAAAATAAGGAAAATTAAGGGAAAAATGAGGATAAAAATTGATATTTCGCTAAAATTATTCGTTTTTCATGCTTTTTTCGGTCAAATCTCGATAAAATAAGGAAAATTAAAGGAAAAAAGAGGTTAAAAATTGATATTTCGCTAAAATTATTCGTTTTTCTTGTTTTTTTCGGTCAAATCTCGATAAAATAAGGAAAATTTAGGGGAAAAAAGAGGAAAAAAATAGAAATTTCGCTAAAATTATTCTTAATTCTTGCTTTTTTCGGTCAAATCTCGATAAAATAAGGAACATTAAGGGAAAAAAAGAAATTTCGCTAAAATTATTCGTTTTTCTTGCTTTTTTCGGTCAAATCTCGATAAAATAAGGAAAATTAAGGGAAAAAAAGAGGAAAAAAATAGATATTACGCTTAAATAATTCGTTTTTCTTGCTTTTTTCGGACAAATCTCGATAAAATGAGGAAAATTAAGGGAAAAAAAGGATAAAAATTGATATTTCGCTTAAATTATTCGTTTTTCTTGCTTTTTTCGGACAAATCTCGATAAAATAAGGAAAATTAAGGTAAAAAAGAATATAGAAATTGATATTTCGATAAAATTATTTGTTTTTCTTGCTTTTTTCGGTCAAATCTCGATAAAATATGGAAAATTAAGGGAAAAAAAGAGGAAAAAAATTTAAATTTCGCTAAAATTATTCGTTTTTCTTGCTTTTTTCGGTCAAATCACGATAAAATAAAAATTAAGGGAAAAAAAGAGGATAAAAATTGATATTTCGCTTAAATAATTCGTTTTTCTTGCTTTTTTCGTTCAAATCTCGATAAAATATGGATAATTAAGGTAAAAAATAGGATAGAAATTGATATTTCGCTAAAATTATTTGTTTTTCTTGCTTTTTTCGGGCAAATCTCGATAAAATAAGGAAAATTAAGGGAAAAAAAGAGGATAAAAATTGATATTTCGATAAAATTATTCGTTTTTCATGCTTTTTTCGGTCAAATCTCAATAAAGTAAGGAAAAATTAAGGGAAATAAAGAGGAAAAAATTGAAATTTCGCTAAAATTATTCGTTTTTCTTGCTTTTTTCGGTCAAATCTCGATAAAATAAGGAAAATTAACGGAAAAAAAGAGGAAAAAAATTGAAATTTCGCTAAAATTATTCGTTTTTCTTGCTTTTTTCGGTCAAATCTCGATAAAATGAGGAAAATTAAGGGAAAAAAAGGATAAAAATTGATATTTCGCTTAAATTATTCGTTTTTCTTGCTTTTTTTGGTCAAATCTCGATAAAATAAGGAAAATTAAGGTTAAAAAAGAGGAAAAAAATTGAAATTTCGCTAAAATTATTCGTTTTTCTTGCTTTTTTCGGACAAATCTCGATAAAATAAGGAAAATTAAGGGAAAAAAAGTGGAAAAAAATTGAAATTTCGCTGAAATTATTCGTTTTTCTTGCTTTTTTCGGTCAAATCTCGATAAAATAAGGAAAATTAAGGGAAAAAAAGAAATTTCGCTAAAATTATTCGTTTTTCTTGCTTTTTTCGGTCAAATCTCGATAAAATAAGGAAAATTAAGGGATAAAAAGAGGAAAAAAATAGATATTTCGCTTAAATAATTCGTTTTTCTTGCTTTTTTCGTTCAAATCTCGATAGAATAAGGAAAATTAAGGTAAAAAAGAGGATAGAAATTGCTATTTCGATAAAATTATTTGTTTTTCTTGCTTTTTACGGTCAAATCTCGATAAAATAAGGAAAAACAAGGGAAAAAAAGAGGATAAGAATTGAAATTTCGCTAAAATTATTCGTTTTTCATGCTTTTTGCGGTCAAATCTCGATAAAATAAGGAAAATTAAGGGAAAGAAGAGGTTAAAAATTGATATTTCGCAATAATTTTTCTTGTTTTTTCGTTCAAATCTCGATAAAATAAGGAAAATTAAGGGAAAAAAAGAGGAAAAAAATTGAAATTTCGCTTAAATTATTCGTTTTTCTTGCTTTTTTCGGTCAAATCTCGATAAAATAAGGAAAATTAAGGGAAAAAAAGTGTATAAAAATTGATATTTCGATAAAATTTTTCGTTTTTCTTGGTTTTTTCGGTCAAATCTCGTTAAATGAGGAGAACGAAGGAAAAAAAGAGGAAAAAATTTGAAATTTCGCTAAAATTATTCGTTTTTCTTGCTTTGTTTGGTCAAATCTCAATAAAATAAGGAAAATTAAGGGAAAAAAAAGAGGAAAAAATTTGAAATTTCGCTAAAATTATTCGTTTTTCTTGCTTTATTCGGTCTAATCTCGATAAAATAAGGAAAATTAAGGGAAAAATGAGGATAAAAATTGATATTTCGCTAAAATTATTCGTTTTTCATGCTTTTTTCGGTCAAATCTCGATAAAATAAGGAAAATTAAAGGAAAAAAGAGGTTAAAAATTGATTTTTCGCTAAAATTTTTCGTTTTTCTTGTTTTTTTCGGTCAAATCTCGATAGAATAAGGAAAATTAAGGGAAAAAAAGAGGAAAAAAATAGAAATTTCGCTAAAATTATTCGTTATTCTTGCTTTTTTCGGTCAAATCTCGATAAAATAAGGAAAATTAAGGGAAAAAAAGGATAAAAATTGATATTTCGCTTAAATTATTCGTTTTTCTTGCTTTTTTTGGTCAAATCTCGATAAAATGAGGAAAATTAAGGGAAAAAAAGGATAAAAATTGATATTTCGCTTAAATTATTCGTTTTTCTTGCTTTTTTTGGTCAAATCTCGATAAAATAAGGAAAATTAAGGTTAAAAAAGAGGAAAAAAATTGAAATTTCGCTAAAATTATTCGTTTTTCTTGCTTTTTTCGGACAAATCTCGATAAAATAAGGAAAATTAAGGGAAAAAAAGTGGAAAAAAATTGAAATTTCGCTGAAATTATTCGTTTTTCTTGCTTTTTTCGGTCAAATCTCGATAAAATAAGGAAAATTAAGGGAAAAAAAGAAATTTCGCTAAAATTATTCGTTTTTCTTGCTTTTTTCGGTCAAATCTCGATAAAATAAGGAAAATTAAGGGATAAAAAGAGGAAAAAAATAGATATTTCGCTTAAATAATTCGTTTTTCTTGCTTTTTTCGTTCAAATCTCGATAGAATAAGGAAAATTAAGGTAAAAAAGAGGATAGAAATTGCTATTTCGATAAAATTATTTGTTTTTCTTGCTTTTTACGGTCAAACCTCGATAAAATAAGGAAAAACAAGGGAAAAAAAGAGGATAAGAATTGAAATTTCGCTAAAATTATTCGTTTTTCATGCTTTTTGCGGTCAAATCTCGATAAAATAAGGAAAATTAAGGGAAAGAAGAGGTTAAAAATTGATATTTCGCAATAATTTTTCTTGTTTTTTCGTTCAAATCTCGATAAAATAAGGAAAATTAAGGGAAAAAAAGAGGAAAAAAATTGAAATTTCGCTTAAATTATTCGTTTTTCTTGCTTTTTTCGGTCAAATCTCGATAAAATAAGGAAAATTAAGGGAAAAAAAGTGTATAAAAATTGATATTTCGATAAAATTTTTCGTTTTTCTTGGTTTTTTCGGTCAAATCTCGTTAAATGAGGAGAACGAAGGAAAAAAAGAGGAAAAAATTTGAAATTTCGCTAAAATTATTCGTTTTTCTTGCTTTGTTTGGTCAAATCTCAATAAAATAAGGAAAATTAAGGGAAAAAAAAGAGGAAAAAATTTGAAATTTCGCTAAAATTATTCGTTTTTCTTGCTTTATTCGGTCTAATCTCGATAAAATAAGGAAAATTAAGGGAAAAATGAGGATAAAAATTGATATTTCGCTAAAATTATTCGTTTTTCATGCTTTTTTCGGTCAAATCTCGATAAAATAAGGAAAATTAAAGGAAAAAAGAGGTTAAAAATTGATTTTTCGCTAAAATTTTTCGTTTTTCTTGTTTTTTTCGGTCAAATCTCGATAGAATAAGGAAAATTAAGGGAAAAAAAGAGGAAAAAAATAGAAATTTCGCTAAAATTATTCGTTATTCTTGCTTTTTTCGGTCAAATCTCGATAAAATAAGGAAAATTAAGGGAAAAAAAGAAATTTCGCTAAAATTATTCGTTTTTCTTGCTTTTTTCGGTCAAATCTCGATAAAATAAGGAAAATTATGGGATAAAAAGAGGAAAAAAATAGATATTTCGCTTAAATAATTCGTTTTTCTTGCTTTTTTCGTTCAAATCTCGATAAAATAAGGAAAATTAAGGTAAAAAAGAGGATAGAAATTGATATTTCGATAAAATTATTTGTTTTTCTTGCTTTTTACGGTCAAATCTCGATAAAATAAGGAAAATTAAGGGAAAAAAAGATGAAAAAAATTGAAATTTCGCTAAAATTATTCGTTTTTCTTGCTTTTTTCGGTCATATCACGATAAACTAAAAATTAAGGGAAAAAAAGAGGATAAAAAAAATAATATTTCGCTTAAATAATTCGTTTTTCTTGCTTTTTTCGTTCAAATCTCGATAAAATAAGGAAAATTAAGGTAAAAAAGAGGATAGAAATTGATATTTCGCTAAAATTATTTGTTTTTCTTGCTTTTTTCGGGCAAATCTCGATAAAATAAGGAAAATTAAGGTAAAAAAGAGGATAGAAATTGATATTTCGCTAAAATTATTTGTTTTTCTTGCTTTTTGCGGTCAAATCTCGATAAAATAAGGAAAATTAAGGGAAAAAAGAGGTTAAAAATTGATATTTCGCAATAATTTTTCTTGTTTTTTCGTTCAAATCTCGATAAAATAAGGAAAATTAAGGGAAAAAAAGAGGAAAAAAATAGAAATTTCGCTAAAACTATTCGTTATTCTTGCTTTTTTCGGTCAAATCTCGATAAAATAAGGAAAATTAAGGGAAAAAAAGAGGAAAAAAATTGATATTTCGCTAAAATTATTCGTTTTTCATGCTTTTTTCGGTCAAATCTCGATAAAATAACGAAAATTAAAGGAAAAAAGAGGTTAAAAATTGATATTTCGCTAAAATTTTTCGTTTTTCTTGTTTTTTCGGTCAAATCTCGATAGAATAAGGAAAATTAGGGATAAAAAGAGGAAAAAAATAGATATTTCGCTTAAATAATTCGTTTTTCTTGCTTTTTTCGTTCAAATCTCGATAGAATAAGGAAAATTAAGGTAAAAAAGAGGATAGAAATTGCTATTTCGATAAAATTATTTGTTTTTCTTGCTTTTTACGGTCAAATCTCGATAAAATAAGGAAAAACAAGGGAAAAAAAGAGGATAAGAATTGAAATTTCGCTAAAATTATTCGTTTTTCATGCTTTTTGCGGTCAAATCTCGATAAAATAAGGAAAATTAAGGGAAAGAAGAGGTTAAAAATTGATATTTCGCAATAATTTTTCTTGTTTTTTCGTTCAACTCTCGATAAAATAAGGAAAATTAAGGGAAAAAAAGAGGAAAAAAATTGAAATTTCGCTAAAATTATTCGTTATTCTTGCTTTTTTCGGTCAAATCTCGATAAAATAAGGAAAATTAAGGGAAAAAAAGATGAAAAAATTTGAAATTTCGCTAAAATTATTCGTTTTTCTTGCTTTGTTTGGTCAAATCTCGATAAAATAAGGAAAATTAAGGGAAAAAAAAGAGGAAAAAAATTGAAATTTCGCTAAAATTATTCGTTTTTCTTGCTTTTTTCGGTCTAATCTCGATAAAATAAGGAAAATTAAGGGAAAAAAAGAGGAAAAAAATAGAAATTTCGCTAAAATTATTCGTTATTCTTGCTTTTTTCGGTCAAATCTCGATAAAATAAGGAAAATTAAGGGAAAAAAAGAGGAAAAAATTTGAAATTTCGCTAAAATTATTCGTTTTTCTTGCTTTGTTTGGTCAAATCTCGATAAAATAAGGAAAATTAAGGGAAAAAAAAGAGGAAAAAAATTGAAATTTCGCTAAAATTATCCGTTTTTCTTGCTTTTTTCGGTCTAATCTCGATAAAATAAGGAAAATTAAGGGAAAAATGAGGATAAAAATTGATATTTCGCTAAAATTATTCGTTTTTCATGCTTTTTTCGGTCAAATCTCGATAAAATAAGGAAAATTAAAGGAAAAAAGAGGTTAAAAATTGATATTTCGCTAAAATTTTTCGTTTTTCTTGTTTTTTTTCGGTCAAATCTCGATAGAATAAGGAAAATTAAGGGAAAAAAAGAGGAAAAAAATAGAAATTTCGCTAAAATTATTCGTTATTCTTGCTTTTTTCGGTCAAATCTCGATAAAATAAGGAAAATTAAGGGAAAAAAAGAAATTTCGCTAAAATTATTCGTTTTTCTTGCTTTTTTCGGTCAAATCTCGATAAAATAAGGAAAATTAAGGGATAAAAAGAGGAAAAAAATAGATATTTCGCTTAAATAATTCGTTTTTCTTGCTTTTTTCGTTCAAATCTCGATAGAATAAGGAAAATTAAGGTAAAAAAGGGGATAGAAATTGCTATTTCGATAAAATTATTTGTTTTTCTTGCTTTTTACGGTCAAATCTCGATAAAATAAGGAAAAACAAGGGAAAAAAAGAGGATAAGAATTGAAATTTCGCTAAAATTATTCGTTTTTCATGCTTTTTGCGGTCAAATCTCGATAAAATAAGGAAAATTAAGGGAAAGAAGAGGTTAAAAATTGATATTTCGCAATAATTTTTCTTGTTTTTTCGTTCAAATCTCGATAAAATAAGGAAAATTAAGGGAAAAAAAGAGGAAAAAAATTGAAATTTCGCTTAAATTATTCGTTTTTCTTGCTTTTTTCGGTCAAATCTCGATAAAATAAGGAAAATTAAGGGAAAAAAAGTGTATATAAATTGATATTTCGATAAAATTTTTCGTTTTTCTTGGTTTTTTCGGTCAAATCTCGTTAAATGAGGAGAATGAAGGAAAAAAAGAGGAAAAAATTTGAAATTTCGCTAAAATTATTCGTTTTTCTTGCTTTGTTTGGTCAAATCTCGATAAAATAAGGAAAATTAAGGGAAAAAAAAGAGGAAAAAAATTGAAATTTCGCTAAAATTATTCGTTTTTCTTGCTTTTTTCGGTCTAATCTCGATAAAATAAGGAAAATTAAGGGAAAAATGAGGATAAAAATTGATATTTCGCTAAAATTATTCGTTTTTCATGCTTTTTTCGGTCAAATATCGATAAAATAAGGAAAATTAAAGGAAAAAAGAGGTTAAAAATTGATATTTCGCTAAAATTTTTCGTTTTTCAAGTTTTTTTCGGTCAAATCTCGATAGAATAAGGAAAATTAAGGGAAAAAAAAGAGGAAAAAATTAGAAATTTCGCTAAAATTATTCGTTATTCTTGCTTTTTTCGGTCAAATCTCGATAAAATAAGGAAAATTAAGGGAAAAAAAGATGAAAAAAATTGAAATTTCGCTAAAATCATTCGTTTTTCTTGCTTTTTTCGGTCATATCACGATAAAATAAAAATTAAGGGAAAAAAAGAGGATAAAAAAAATAATTTTTCGCTTAAATAATTCGTTTTTCTTGCTTTTTACGTTCAAATCTCGATAAAATAAGGAAAATTAAGGTAAAAAAGAGGATAGAAATTGATATTTCGCTAAAATTATTTGTTTTTCTTGCTTTTTTCGGGCAAATCTCGATAAAATAAGGAAAATTATGGAAAAAAAAGAGGATAAAAATTGATATTTCGATAAAATTATTCGTTTTTCATGATTTTTTCGGTCAAATCTCGATAAAGTAAGGAAAAATTAAGGGAAAAAAAGAGGAAAAAATTGAAATTTCGCTAAAATTATTCGTTTTTCTTGCTTTTTTCGGTCAAATCTCGATATAATAAGGAAAATTTACGGAAAAAAAGAGGAAAAAATTGAAATTTCGCTAAAATTATTCGTTTTTCTTGCTTTTTTCGGTCAAATCTCGATAAAATGAGGAAAATTAAGGGAAAAAAGGATAAAAATTGATATTTCGCTTAAATTATTCGTTTTTCTTGCTTTTTTTGGTCATATCTCGATAAAATAAGGAAAATTAAGTTTAAAAAAGAGGAAAAAAATTGAAATTTCGCTAAAATTATTCGATTTTCTTGCTTTTTTCGGACAAATCTCGATAAAATAAGGAAAATTAAGGTAAAAAAGAATATAGAAATTGATATTTCGATAAAATTATTTGTTTTTCTTGCTTTTTTCGGTCAAATCTCGATAAAATATGGAAAATTAAGGGAAAAAAAGAGGAAAAAAATTGAAATTTCGCTAAAATTATTCGTTTTTCTTGCTTTTTTCGGTCAAATCACGATAAAATAAAAATTAAGGGAAAAAAAGAGGATAAAAATTGATATTTCGCTTAAATAATTCGTTTTTCTTGCTTTTTTCGTTCAAATCTCGATAAAATATGGAAAATTAAGGTAAAAAATAGGATAGAAATTGATATTTCGCTAAAATTATTTGTTTTTCTTGCTTTTTTCGGGCAAATCTCGATAAAATAAGGAAAATTAAGGGAAAAAAAGAGGATAAAAATTGATATTTCGATAAAATTATTCGTTTTTCATGCTTTTTTCGGTCAAATCTCAATAAAGTAAGGAAAAATTAAGGGAAATAATGAGGAAAAAATTGAAATTTCGCTGAAATTATTCGTTTTTCTTGCTTTTTTCGGTCAAATCTCGATAAAATAAGGAAAATTAACGGAAAAAAAGACGAAAAAAATTGAAATTTCACTAAAATTATTCGTTTTTCTTGCTTTTTTCGGTCAAATCTCGATAAAATGAGGAAAATTAAGGGAAAAAAAGGATAAAAATTGATATTTCGCTTAAATTATTCGTTTTTCTTGCTTTTTTTGGTCAAATCTCGATAAAATAAGGAAAATTAAGGTTAAAAAAGAGGAAAAAAATTGAAATTTCGCTAAAATTATTCGTTTTTCTTGCTTTTTTCGGACAAATCTCGATAAAATAAGGAAAATTAAGGGAAAAAAAGTGGAAAAAAATTGAAATTTCGCTAAAATTATTCGTTTTTCTTGCTATTTTCGGTCAAATCTCGATAAAATAAGGAAAATTAAGGGAAAAAAAGAAATTTCGCTAAAATTATTCGTTTTTCTTGCTTTTTTCGGTCAAATCTCGATAAAATAAGGAAAATTAAGGGATAAAAAGAGGAAAAAAATAGATATTTCGCTTAATTAATTCGTTTTTCTTGCTTTTTTCGTTCAAATCTCGATAGAATAAGGAAAATTAAGGTAAAAAAGAGGATAGAAATTGCTATTTCGATAAAATTATTTGTTTTTCTTGCTTTTTACGGTCAAATCTCGATAAAATAAGGAAAAACAAGGGAAAAAAAGAGGATAAGAATTGAAATTTCGCTAAAATTATTCGTTTTTCATGCTTTTTGCGGTCAAATCTCGATAAAATAAGGAAAATTAAGGGAAAGAAGAGGTTAAAAATTGATATTTCGCAATAATTTTTCTTGTTTTTTCGTTCAAATCTCGATAAAATAAGGAAAATTAAGGGATAAAAAGAGGAAAAAAATTGAAATTTCGCTTAAATTATTCGTTTTTCTTGCTTTTTTCGGTCAAATCTCGATAAAATAAGGAAAATTAAGGGAAAAAAAGTGTATAAAAATTGATATTTCGATAAAATTTTTCGTTTTTCTTGGTTTTTTCGGTCAAATCTCGTTAAATGAGGAGAACGAAGGAAAAAAAGAGGAAAAAATTTGAAATTTCGCTAAAATTATTCGTTTTTCTTGCTTTGTTTGGTCAAATCTCGATAAAATAAGGAAAATTAAGGGAAAAAAAAGAGGAAAAAAATTGAAATTTCGCTAAAATTATTCGTTTTTCTTGCTTTATTCGGTCTAATCTCGATAAAATAAGGAAAATTAAGGGAAAAATGAGGATAAAAATTGATATTTCGCTAAAATTATTCGTTTTTCATGCTTTTTTCGGTCAAATCTCGATAAAATAAGGAAAATTAAAGGAAAAAAGAGGTTAAAAATTGATTTTTCGCTAAAATTTTTCGTTTTTCTTGTTTTTTTTCGGTCAAATCTCGATAGAATAAGGAAAATTAAGGGAAAAAAAGAGGAAAAAAATAGAAATTTCGCTAAAATTATTCGTTATTCTTGCTTTTTTCGGTCAAATCTCGATAAAATAAGGAAAATTAAGGGAAAAAAAGAAATTTCGCTAAAATTATTCGTTTTTCTTGCTTTTTTCGGTCAAATCTCGATAAAATAAGGAAAATTATGGGATAAAAAGAGGAAAAAAATAGATATTTCGCTTAAATAATTCGTTTTTCTTGCTTTTTTCGTTCAAATCTCGATAAAATAAGGAAAATTAAGGTAAAAAAGAGGATAGAAATTGATATTTCGATAAAATTATTTGTTTTTCTTGCTTTTTACGGTCAAATCTCGATAAAATAAGGAAAATTAATGGAAAAAAAGATGAAAAAAATTGAAATTTCGCTAAAATTATTCGTTTTTCTTGCTTTTTTCGGTCATATCACGATAAAATAAAAATTAAGGGAAAAAAAGAGGATAAAAAAAATAATATTTCGCTTAAATAATTCGTTTTTCTTGCTTTTTTCGTTCAAATCTCGATAAAATAAGGAAAATTAAGGTAAAAGAGAGGATAGAAATTGATATTTCGCTAAAATTATTTGTTTTTCTTGCTTTTTTTGGGCAAATCTCGATAAAATAAGGAAAATTAAGGTAAAAAAGAGGATAGAAATTGATATTTCGCTAAAATTATTTGTTTTTCTTGCTTTTTGCGGTCAAATCTCGATAAAATAAGGAAAATTAAGGGAAAAAAGAGGTTAAAAAATTATATTTCGCAATAATTTTTCTTGTTTTTTCGTTCAAATCTCGATAAAATAAGGAAAATTAAGGGAAAAAAAGAGGAAAAAAATAGAAATTTCGCTAAAATTATTCGTTATTCTTGCTTTTTTCGGTCAAATCTCGATAAAATAAGCAAAATTAAGGGAAAAAAAGAGGAAAAAAATTGAAATTTCGCTAAAATTATTCGTTTTTCTTGCTTTTTTCGGTCAAATCTCGATAAAATAAGGAAAATTAAGGGAAAAAAAGAGGAAAAAAATTGAAATTTCGCTTAAATTATTCGTTTTTCTTGCTTTTTTCGGTCAAATCTCGATAAAATAAGGAAAATTAAGGGAAAAAAAGTGTATAAAAATTGATATTTCGATAAAATTTTTCGTTTTTCTTGGTTTTTTCGGTCAAATCTCGTTAAATGAGGAGAATGAAGGAAAAAAAGAGGAAAAAATTTGAAATTTCGCTAAAATTATTCGTTTTTCTTGCTTTGTTTGGTCAAATCTCGATAAAATAAGGAAAATTAAAGGAAAAAAAAGAGGAAAAAAATTGAAATTTCGCTAAAATTATTCGTTTTTCTTGCTTTTTTCGGTCTAATCTCGATAAAATAAGGAAAATTAAGGGAAAAATGAGGATAAAAATTGATATTTCGCTAAAATTATTCGTTTTTCATGCTTTTTTCGGTCAAATCTCGATAAAATAAGGAAAATTAAAGGAAAAAAGAGGTTAAAAATTGATATTTCGCTAAAATTTTTCGTTTTTCTTGTTTTTTTCGGTCAAATCTCGATAGAATAAGGAAAATTAAGGGATAAAAAGAGGAAAAAAATAGATATTTCGCTTAAATAATTCGTTTTTCTTGCTTTTTTCGTTCAAATCTCGATAGAATAAGGAAAATTAAGGTAAAAAAGAGGATAGAAATTGCTATTTCGATAAAATTATTTGTTTTTCTTGCTTTTTACGGTCAAATCTCGATAAAATAAGGAAAAACAAGGGAAAAAAAGAGGATAAGAATTGAAATTTCGCTAAAATTATTCGTTTTTCATGCTTTTTGCGGTCAAATCTCGATAAAATAAGGAAAATTAAGGGAAAGAAGAGGTTAAAAATTGATATTTCGCAATAATTTTTCTTGTTTTTTCGTTCAAATCTCGATAAAATAAGGAAAATTAAGGGAAAAAAAGAGGAAAAAAATTGAAATTTCGCTTAAATTATTCGTTTTTCTTGCTTTTTTCGGTCAAATCTCGATAAAATAAGGAAAATTAAGGGAAAAAAAGAGGAAAAAAATAGAAATTTCGCTAAAATTATTCGTTATTCTTGCTTTTTTCGGTCAAATCTCGATAAAATAAGGAAAATTAAGGGAAAAAAAGAGGAAAAAAATTGAAATTTCGCTAAAATTATTCGTTTTTCTTGCTTTGTTTGGTCAAATCTCGATAAAATAAGGAAAATTAAGGGAAAAAAAAGAGAAAAAAAATTGAAATTTCGCTAAAATTATTCGTTTTTCTTGCTTTTTTCGGTCTAATCTCGATAAAATAAGGAAAATTAAGGGAAAAATGAGGATAAAAATTGAAATTTCGCTAAAATTATTCGTTTTTCATGCTTTTTTCGGTCAAATATCGATAAAATAAGGAAAATTAAAGGAAAAAAGAGGTTAAAAATTGATATTTCGCTAAAAATTTTCGTTTTTCAAGTTTTTTTCGGTCAAATCTCGATAGAATAAGGAAAATTAAGGGAAAAAAAGAGGAAAAAATTAGAAATTTCGCTAAAATTATTCGTTATTCTTGCTTTTTTCGGTCAAATCTCGATAAAATAAGGAAAATAAGGGAAAAAAAGATGAAAAAAATTGAAATTTCGCTAAAATCATTCGTTTTTCTTGCTTTTTTCGGTCATATCACGATAAAATAAAAATTAAGGGAAAAAAAGAGGATAAAAAAAATAATTTTTCGCTTAAATAATTCGTTTTTCTTGCTTTTTTCGTTCAAATCTCGTGAAAATAAGGAAAATTAAGGTAAAAAAGAGGATAGAAATTGATATTTCGCTAAAATTATTTTTTTTTTTCTTGCTTTTTTCGGGCAAATCTCGATAAAATAAGGAAAATTAAGGGAAAAAAATAGGATAAAAATTGATATTTCGATAAAATTATTCGTTTTTCATGCTTTTTTCGGTCAAATCTCGATAAAGTAAGGAAAAATTAAGGGAAAAAAAGAGGAAAAAATTGAAATTTCGCTAAAATTATTCGTTTTTCTTGCTTTTTTCGGTCAAATCTCGATAAAATAAGAAAAATTAAGTGAAAAAAAGAGGATAAAAATTGATATTTCGATAAAATTATTCGTTTATCTTGCTTTTTTCGGTCAAATCTCGATAAAATAAGGAAAATTAAGGGAAAAAAAGAGGAAAAAAATAGATATTTCGCTTAAATAATTCGTTTTTCTTGCTTTTATCGTTCAAATCTCGATAAAATAAGGAAAATTAAGGTAAAAAAGAGGATAGAAATTGATATTTCGATAAAATTATTTGTTTTTCTTGCTTTTTACGGTCAAATCTCGATAAAATAAGGAAAATTAAGGGAAAAAAAGATGAAAAAAATTGAAATTTCGCTAAAATTATTCGGTTTTCTTGCTTTTTTCGGTCAAATCACGATAAAATAAAAATTAAGGGAAAAAAAGAGGATAAAAAAAATAATATTTCGCTTAAATAATTCGTTTTTCTTGCTTTTTTGTTCAAATCTCGATAAAATAAGGAAAATTAAGGGAAAAAAGAGAATAGAAATTGATATTTCGCTAAAATTATTCGTTTTTCTTGCTTTTTTCGGGCAAATCTCGATAAAATAAGGAAAATTAAGGGAAAAAAAGAGTAAAAAAATTGATATTTCGATAAAATTATTTGTTTTTCTTGCTTTTTTAGGGCAAATCTCGATAAAATAAGGAAAACTAAGGGAAAAAAAGAGGATATAAATTGATATTTCGATAAAATTATTCGTTTTTCATGCTTTTTTCGGTCAAATCTCGATAAAGTAAGGAAAAATTAAGGGAAAAAAAGAGGAAAAAATTGAAATTTCGCTAAAATTATTCGTTTTTCTTGCTTTTTTCGGTCAAATCTCGATAAAATAAGGAAAATTAACGGAAAAAAATTGAAATTTCGCTAAAATTATTCGTTTTTCTTGCTTTTTTCGGTCAAATCTCGATAAAATGAGGAAAATTAAGGGAAAAAAGGATAAAAATTCATATTTCGCTTAAATTATTCGTTTTTCTTGCTTTTTTTGGTCAAATCTCGATAAAATAAGGAAAATTAAGGTTAAAAAAGAGGAAAAAAATTCAAATTTCGCTAAAATTATTCGTTTTTCTTGCTTTTTTTGGTCATATCTCGATAAAATAAGGAAAATTAAGGGAAAAAAAGATGAAAAATATTGAAATTTCGCTAAAATTATTCGTTTTTCTTACTTTTTTCGGTCTAATCTCGATAAAATAAGGAAAATTAAGGGAAAAATGAGGATAAGAATTGATATTTCGATAAAATTATTCGTTTATCTTGCTTTTTTCGGTCAAATCTCGATAAAATAAGGAAAATTAAGGGAAAAAAAGAGGAAAAAAATAGATATTTCGCTTAAATAATTCGTTTTTCTTGCTTTTATCGTTCAAATCTCGATAAAATAAGGAAAATTAAGGTAAAAAAGAGGATAGAAATTGATATTTCGATAAAATTATTTGTTTTTCTTGCTTTTTACGGTCAAATCTCGATAAAATAAGGAAAATTAAGGGAAAAAAAGATGAAAAAAATTGAAATTTCGCTAAAATTATTCGGTTTTCTTGCTTTTTTCGGTCAAATCACGATAAAATAAAAATTAAGGGAAAAAAAGAGGATAAAAAAAATAATATTTCGCTTAAATAATTCGTTTTTCTTGCTTTTTTGTTCAAATCTCGATAAAATAAGGAAAATTAAGGGAAAAAAGAGAATAGAAATTGATATTTCGCTAAAATTATTCGTTTTTCTTGCTTTTTTCGGGCAAATCTCGATAAAATAAGGAAAATTAAGGGAAAAAAAGAGTAAAAAAATTGATATTTCGATAAAATTATTTGTTTTTCTTGCTTTTTTAGGGCAAATCTCGATAAAATAAGGAAAACTAAGGGAAAAAAAGAGGATATAAATTGATATTTCGATAAAATTATTCGTTTTTCATGCTTTTTTCGGTCAAATCTCGATAAAGTAAGGAAAAATTAAGGGAAAAAAAGAGGAAAAAATTGAAATTTCGCTAAAATTATTCGTTTTTCTTGCTTTTTTCGGTCAAATCTCGATAAAATAAGGAAAATTAACGGAAAAAAATTGAAATTTCGCTAAAATTATTCGTTTTTCTTGCTTTTTTCGGTCAAATCTCGATAAAATGAGGAAAATTAAGGGAAAAAAGGATAAAAATTCATATTTCGCTTAAATTATTCGTTTTTCTTGCTTTTTTTGGTCAAATCTCGATAAAATAAGGAAAATTAAGGTTAAAAAAGAGGAAAAAAATTCAAATTTCGCTAAAATTATTCGTTTTTCTTGCTTTTTTTGGTCATATCTCGATAAAATAAGGAAAATTAAGGGAAAAAAAGATGAAAAATATTGAAATTTCGCTAAAATTATTCGTTTTTCTTACTTTTTTCGGTCTAATCTCGATAAAATAAGGAAAATTAAGGGAAAAATGAGGATAAGAATTGATATTTCGCTAAAATTATTCGTTTTTATAGCTTTTTTTTGTCAAATCTCGATAAAATAAGAAAAATTAAGGGAAAAAAAGGAAGAAAAAAATTGAAATTTCGCTAAAATTATTCGTTTTTCTTGCATTTTTCGGTCAAATCTCGATAAAATAAGGAAAATTAAGGGAAAAAAAGAGGAAAAAAATAGATATTTCGCTTAAATAATTCGTTTTTCTTGCTTTTATCGTTCAAATCTCGATAAAATAAGGAAAATTAAGGTAAAAAAGAGGATAGAAATTGATATTTCGATAAAATTATTTGTTTTTCTTGCTTTTTACGGTCAAATCTCGATAAAATAAGGAAAATTAAGGGAAAAAAAGATGAAAAAAATTGAAATTTCGCTAAAATTATTCGGTTTTCTTGCTTTTTTCGGTCAAATCACGATAAAATAAAAATTAAGGGAAAAAAAGAGGATAAAAAAAATAATATTTCGCTTAAATAATTCGTTTTTCTTGCTTTTTTCGTTCAAATCTCGATAAAATAAGGAAAATTAAGGGAAAAAAGAGAATAGAAATTGATATTTCGCTAAAATTATTCGTTTTTCTTGCTTTTTTCGGGCAAATCTCGATAAAATAAGGAAAATTAAGGGAAAAAAAGAGTAAAAAAATTGATATTTCGATAAAATTATTTGTTTTTCTTGCTTTTTTAGGGCAAATCTCGATAAAATAAGGAAAACTAAGGGAAAAAAAGAGGATATAAATTGATATTTCGATAAAATTATTCGTTTTTCATGCTTTTTTCGGTCAAATCTCGATAAAGTAAGGAAAAATTAAGGGAAAAAAAGAGGAAAAAATTGAAATTTCGCTAAAATTATTCGTTTTTCTTGCTTTTTTCGGTCAAATCTCGATAAAATAAGGAAAATTAACGGAAAAAAATTGAAATTTCGCTAAAATTATTCGTTTTTCTTGCTTTTTTCGGTCAAATCTCGATAAAATGAGGAAAATTAAGGGAAAAAAGGATAAAAATTCATATTTCGCTTAAATTATTCGTTTTTCTTGCTTTTTTTGGTCAAATCTCGATAAAATAAGGAAAATTAAGGTTAAAAAAGAGGAAAAAAATTCAAATTTCGCTAAAATTATTCGTTTTTCTTGCTTTTTTTGGTCATATCTCGATAAAATAAGGAAAATTAAGGGAAAAAAAGATGAAAAATATTGAAATTTCGCTAAAATTATTCGTTTTTCTTACTTTTTTCGGTCTAATCTCGATAAAATAAGGAAAATTAAGGGAAAAATGAGGATAAGAATTGATATTTCGCTAAAATTATTCGTTTTTATAGCTTTTTTTTGTCAAATCTCGATAAAATAAGAAAAATTAAGGGAAAAAAAGGAAGAAAAAAATTGAAATTTCGCTAAAATTATTCGTTTTTCTTGCATTTTTCGGTCAAATCTCGATAAAATAAGGAAAATTAAAGGAAAAAAAAGAGGAAAAAAATTGAAATTTCGGTAAAATTATTCGTTTTTCTTGCTTTTTTCGGTCAAATCTCGATAAAATAAGGAAAATTAAGGGAAAAAAAGAGGATAAAAATTGATATTTCGCTTAAATAATTCGTTTTTCTTGCTTTTTTCGATCAAATCTCGATAAAATAAGGAAAATTAAGGTAAAAAAGAGGATAGAAATTGATATTTCGCTAAATATATTTTTTTTCTTGCTTTTTTCGGTCAAATCTCGATAAAGTAAGGAAAATTAAGGGAAAAAAAGAGGAAAAAATTGAAATTTCGCTAAAATTATTCGTTTTTCTTGCTTTTTTCGGTCAAATCTCGATAAAATAAGGAAAATTAAGGGAAGAAAAGAAGATAAAAATTGATATAACGATAAAATTATTCGTTTTTCTTGGTTTTTTGCGGTCAAATCTCGTTAAATGAGGAGAATGAAGGAAAAAAAGAGGAAAAAATTTGAAATTTCGCTAAAATTATTCGTTTTTCTTGCTTTTTTTGGTCATATCTCGATAAAATAAGGAAAATTAAGGTTAAAAAAGAGGAAAAAAATTGAAATTTCGCTAAAATTATTCGTTTTTCTTGCTTTTATCGGTCAAATCTCGATAAAATAAGGAAAATTAAGGGAAAAAAAGAGGAAAAAAATTGATATTTCGCTTAAATAATTCGTTTTTCTTGCTTTTTTCGTTCAAATCTCGATAAAATAAGGAAAATTAAGGTAAAAAAGAGGATAGAAATTGATATTTCGATAAAATTATTTGTTTTTCTTGCTTTTTACGGTCAAATCTCGATAAAATAAGGAAAATTAAGGGAAAAAAAGATGAAAAATATTGAAATTTCGCTAAAATTATTCGTTTTTCTTGCTTTTTTCGGTCAAATCACGATAAAATGAAAATTAAGGGAAAAAAAGAGGATAAAAATTGATATTTCGCTTAAATAATTCGTTTTTCTTGCTTTTTTCGTTCAAATCTCGATAAAATAAGGAAAATTAAGGTAAAAAAGAGGATAGAAATTTATATTTCGCTAAAATTATTTGTTTTTCTTGCTTTTTTCGGGCAAATCTCGATAAAATAAGGAAAATTAAGGGAAAAAAAGAGGATAAAAATTGATATTTCGATAAAATTATTCGTTTTTCATGCTTTTTTCGTTCAAATCTCGATAAAGTAAGGAAAAATTAAGGGAAAAAAAGAGGAAAAAATTGAAATTTCGCTAAAATTATTCGTTTTTCTTGCTTTTTTCGGTCAAATCTCGATAAAATAAGGAAAATTTACGGAAAAAAAGAGGAAAAAAATTGAAATTTCGCTAAAATTATTCGTTTTTCTTGCTTTTTTCGGTCAAATCTCGATAAAATGAGGAAAATTAAGGGAAAAAAAGGTTAAAAATTGATAATACGCTTAATATATTCGTTTTTCTTGCTTTTTTCGGTCAAATCTCGATAAAATAAGGAAAATTAGGGGAAAAAAAGAGAAAAAAAATTGATATTTCGCTAAAATTATTCGTTTTTCTTGCTTTTTTCGGTCAAATCTCGATAAAATAAGGAAAATTAAGGGGAAAGAAGAGGATAAAAATTGATATTTAGCTAAAATTATTCGTTTTTCTTGCTTTTTACGGTCAAATCTCGATAAAATAAGGAAAATTAAGGTAAAAAAGAGGATAGAAATTTATATTTCGCTAAAATTATTTGTTTTTCTTGCTTTTTTCGGGCAAATCTCGATAAAATAAGGAAAATTAAGGGAAAAAAAGAGGATAAAAATTGATATTTCGATAAAATTATTCGTTTTTCATGCTTTTTTCGTTCAAATCTCGATAAAGTAAGGAAAAATTAAGGGAAAAAAAGAGGAAAAAATTGAAATTTCGCTAAAATTATTCGTTTTTCTTGCTTTTTTCGGTCAAATCTCGATAAAATAAGGAAAATTTACGGAAAAAAAGAGGAAAAAAATTGAAATTTCGCTAAAATTATTCGTTTTTCTTGCTTTTTTCGGTCAAATCTCGATAAAATGAGGAAAATTAAGGGAAAAAAAGGTTAAAAATTGATAATACGCTTAATATATTCGTTTTTCTTGCTTTTTTCGGTCAAATCTCGATAAAATAAGGAAAATTAGGGGAAAAAAAGAGAAAAAAAATTGATATTTCGCTAAAATTATTCGTTTTTCTTGCTTTTTTCGGTCAAATCTCGATAAAATAAGGAAAATTAAGGGGAAAGAAGAGGTTAAAAATTGATATTTAGCTAAAATTATTCGTTTTTCTTGCTTTTTACGGTCAAATCTCGATAAAATAAGGAAAATTAAGGGAAAAAAAGAGGATAAAAATTGATATTTCGCTTAAATTATTCGTTTTTCTTGCTTTTTTCGTTCAAATGTCGATAAAATAAGGAAAATTAAGGGAAAAAAGAGAAAAGAAATTGATATTTCGCTAAAATTATTCGTTTTTCTTGCTTTTTCGGTCAAATCTCGATAAAATAAGGAAAATTAAGGGAAAAAATAGGAAAAAAATTGAAATTTCGCTAAAATTATTCGTTTTTCTTGCTTTTTTGTCAAATCTCGATAAACAAGGAAAATTAAGGGAAAAAAAGAAAATAAAAATTGATATTTCGCTTAAATTATTCGTATTTCTTGCTTTTTTCGGTCAAATCTCGATAAAATAAGGAAAATTAAGGGTAAAAAGAGGAAAAAAATTGATATTTCACTAAAATTATTCGTTTTTCATGCTTTTTTCGGTCAAATCTCGAAAAAATAAGGAAAATTAAGGGAAAAAAGAGGTTAAAAATTGATATTTCGCTAAAATTTTTCTTGTTTTTTCGTTCAAATCTCGATAAAATAAGGAATATTAAGGGAAAAAAAGAGGAAAAATATTGAAATTTCGCAAAAATTATTCGTTTTTCTTGCTTTTTTCGGTCAAATCTCGATAAAATAAGGAAAATTAAGGGAAAAAAAGAGGAAAAAAATAGAAATTTCGCTAAAATTATTCGTTTTTCTTGCTTTTTTCGGTCAAATCTCGATAAAATAAGGAAAATTAAGGGAAAGAAGAGGATAAAAATTGATATTTCGCTAAAATTATTCGTTTTTCTTGCTTTTTTCGGTCAAATCTCGATAAAATAAGGAAAATTAAGGGGAAAGAAGAGGATAAAAATTGATATTTCGCTAAAATTATTCGTTTTTCTTGCTTTTTTCGGTCAAATCTCGATAAAATAAGGAAAATTAAGGGAAAAAAAGAGGATAAAAATTGATATTTCGCTTAAATTATTCGTTTTTCTTGCTTTTTTCGTTCAAATCTCGATAAAATAAGGAAAATTAAGGGAAAAAAGAGAAAAGAAATTGATATTTCGCTAAAATTATTCGTTTTTCTTGCTTTTTCGGTCAAATCTCGATAAAATAAGGAAAATTAAGGGAAAAAATAGGAAAAAAATTGAAATTTCGCTAAAATTATTCGTTTTTCTTGCTTTTTTCGTCAAATCTCGATAAACAAGGAAAATTAAGGGAAAAAAAGAAAATAAAAATTGATATTTCGCTTAAATTATTCGTATTTCTTGCTTTTTTCGGTCAAATCTCGATAAAATAAGGAAAATTAAGGGTAAAAAGAGGATAGAAATTGATATTTCACTAAAATTATTCGTTTTTCATGCTTTTTTCGTTCAAATCTCGAAAAAATAAGGAAAATTAAGGGAAAAAAGAGGTTAAAAATTGATATTTCGCTAAAATTTTTCTTGTTTTTTCGTTCAAATCTCGATAAAATAAGGAATATTAAGGGAAAAAAAGAGGAAAAAAATTGAAATTTCGCAAAAATTATTCGTTTTTCTTGCTTTTTTCGGTCAAATCTCGATAAAATAAGGAAAATTAAGGGAAAAAAAGAGGAAAAAAATAGAAATTTCGCTAAAATTATTCGTTTTTCTTGCTTTTTTCGGTCAAATCTCGATAAAATAAGGAAAATTAAGGGAAAGAAGAGGATAAACATTGATATTTCGCTAAAATTATTCGTTTTTCTTGCTTTTTTCGTTCAAATCTCGATAAAATAAGGAATATTAAGGGAAAAAAAGAGGATAAAAATTGATATTTCGCTAAAATTATTCGTTTTTCTTGCTTTTTACGGTCAAATCTCGATAAAATAAGGAAAATTAAGGGAAAAAAAGATGAAAAATATTGAAATTTCGCTAAAATTATTCGTTTTTCTTGCTTTTTTCGGTCAAATCACGATAAAATGAAAATTAAGGGAAAAAAAGAGGATAAAAATTGATATTTCGCTTAAATAATTCGTTTTTCTTGCTTTTTTCGTTCAAATCTCGATAAAATAAGGAAAATTAAGGTAAAAAAGAGGATAGAAATTTATATTTCGCTAAAATTATTTGTTTTTCATGCTTTTTGCGGTCAAATCTCGATAAATAAGGAAAATTAAGGGAAAGAAGAGGTTAAAAATTGATATTTCGCAATAATTTTTCTTGTTTTTTCGTTCAAATCTCGATAAAATAAGGAAAATTAAGGGAAAAAAAGAGGAAAAAAATTGAAATTTCGCTTAAATTATTCGTTTTTCTTGCTTTTTTCGGTCAAATCTCGATAAAATAAGGAAAATTAAGGGAAAAAAAGTGTATAAAAATTGATATTTCGATAAAATTTTTCGTTTTTCTTGGTTTTTTCGGTCAAATCTCGTTAAATGAGGAGAACGAAGGAAAAAAAGAGGAAAAAATTTGAAATTTCGCTAAAATTATTCGTTTTTCTTGCTTTGTTTGGTCAAATCTCAATAAAATAAGGAAAATTAAGGGAAAAAAAAGAGGAAAAAATTTGAAATTTCGCTAAAATTATTCGTTTTTCTTGCTTTATTCGGTCTAATCTCGATAAAATAAGGAAAATTAAGGGAAAAATGAGGATAAAAATTGATATTTCACTAAAATTATTCGTTTTTCATGCTTTTTTCGGTCAAATCTCGATAAAATAAGGAAAATTAAAGGAAAAAAGAGGTTAAAAATTGATTTTTCGCTAAAATTTTTCGTTTTTCTTGTTTTTTTCGGTCAAATCTCGATAGAATAAGGAAAATTAAGGGAAAAAAAGAGGAAAAAAATAGAAATTTCGCTAAAATTATTCGTTAT
Source organism: Sympetrum striolatum (assembly GCA_947579665.1). Classification (NCBI taxonomy): domain Eukaryota; kingdom Metazoa; phylum Arthropoda; class Insecta; order Odonata; family Libellulidae; genus Sympetrum; species Sympetrum striolatum. The sequence goes on from CANPUZ010000024.1 coordinate 167,197, forward strand.
TCTTGCTTTTTTCGGTCAAATCTCGATAAAATAAGGAAAATTAAGGGAAAAAAAGAAATTTCGCTAAAATTATTCGTTTTTCTTGCTTTTTTCGGTCAAATCTCGATAAAATAAGGAAAATTATGGGATAAAAAGAGGAAAAAAATAGATATTTCGCTTAAATAATTCGTTTTTCTTGCTTTTTTCGTTCAAATCTCGATAAAATAAGGAAAATTAAGGTAAAAAAGAGGATAGAAATTGATATTTCGATAAAATTATTTGTTTTTCTTGCTTTTTACGGTCAAATCTCGATAAAATAAGGAAAATTAAGGGAAAAAAAGATGAAAAAAATTGAAATTTCGCTAAAATTATTCGTTTTTCTTGCTTTTTTCGGTCATATCACGATAAAATAAAAATTAAGGGAAAAAAAGAGGATAAAAAAAATAATATTTCGCTTAAATAATTCGTTTTTCTTGCTTTTTTCGTTCAAATCTCGATAAAATAAGGAAAATTAAGGTAAAAAAGAGGATAGAAATTGATATTTCGCTAAAATTATTTGTTTTTCTTGCTTTTTTCGGGCAAATCTCGATAAAATAAGGAAAATTAAGGTAAAAAAGAGGATAGAAATTGATATTTCGCTAAAATTATTTGTTTTTCTTGCTTTTTGCGGTCAAATCTCGATAAAATAAGGAAAATTAAGGGAAAAAAGAGGTTAAAAATTGATATTTCGCAATAATTTTTCTTGTTTTTTCGTTCAAATCTCGATAAAATAAGGAAAATTAAGGGAAAAAAAGAGGAAAAAAATAGAAATTTCGCTAAAACTATTCGTTATTCTTGCTTTTTTCGGTCAAATCTCGATAAAATAAGGAAAATTAAGGGAAAAAAAGAGGAAAAAAATTGAAATTTCGCTAAAATTATTCGTTTTTCTTGCTTTTTTCGGTCAAATCTCGATAAAATAAGGAAAATTAAGGGAAAAAAAGAGGAAAAAAATTGAAATTTCGCTTAAATTATTCGTTTTTCTTGCTTTTTTCGGTCAAATCTCGATAAAATAAGGAAAATTAAGGGAAAAAAAGTGTATAAAAATTGATATTTCGATAAAATTTTTCGTTTTTCTTGGTTTTTTTGGTCAAATCTCGTTAAATGAGGAGAATGAAGGAAAAAAAGAGGAAAAAATTTGAAATTTCGCTAAAATTATTCGTTTTTCTTGCTTTGTTTGGTCAAATCTCGATAAAATAAGGAAAATTAAGGGAAAAAAAAGAGGAAAAAAATTGAAATTTCGCTAAAATTATTCGTTTTTCTTGCTTTTTTCGGTCTAATCTCGATAAAATAAGGAAAATTAAGGGAAAAATGAGGATAAAAATTGATATTTCGCTAAAATTATTCGTTTTTCATGCTTTTTTCGGTCAAATCTCGATAAAATAAGGAAAATTAAAGGAAAAAAGAGGTTAAAAATTGATATTTCGCTAAAATTTTTCGTTTTTCTTGTTTTTTCGGTCAAATCTCGATAGAATAAGGAAAATTAGGGATAAAAAGAGGAAAAAAATAGATATTTCGCTTAAATAATTCGTTTTTCTTGCTTTTTTCGTTCAAATCTCGATAGAATAAGGAAAATTAAGGTAAAAAAGAGGATAGAAATTGCTATTTCGATAAAATTATTTGTTTTTCTTGCTTTTTACGGTCAAATCTCGATAAAATAAAGAAAAACAAGGGAAAAAAAGAGGATAAGAATTGAAATTTCGCTAAAATTATTCGTTTTTCATGCTTTTTGCGGTCAAATCTCGATAAAATAAGGAAAATTAAGGGAAAGAAGAGGTTAAAAATTGATATTTCGCAATAATTTTTCTTGTTTTTTCGTTCAACTCTCGATAAAATAAGGAAAATTAAGGGAAAAAAAGAGGAAAAAAATTGAAATTTCGCTAAAATTATTCGTTATTCTTGCTTTTTTCGGTCAAATCTCGATAAAATAAGGAAAATTAAGGGAAAAAAAGAGGAAAAAATTTGAAATTTCGCTAAAATTATTCGTTTTTCTTGCTTTGTTTGGTCAAATCTCGATAAAATAAGGAAAATTAAGGGAAAAAAAAGAGGAAAAAAATTGAAATTTCGCTAAAATTATTCGTTTTTCTTGCTTTTTTCGGTCTAATCTCGATAAAATAAGGAAAATTAAGGGAAAAAAAGAGGAAAAAAATAGATATTTCGCTAAAATTATTCGTTATTCTTGCTTTTTTCGGTCAAATCTCGATAAAATAAGGAAAATTAAGGGAAAAAAAGAGGAAAAAATTTGAAATTTCGCTAAAATTATTCGTTTTTCTTGCTTTGTTTGGTCAAATCTCGATAAAATAAGGAAAATTAAGGGAAAAAAAAGAGGAAAAAAATTGAAATTTCGCTAAAATTATTCGTTTTTCTTGCTTTTTTCGGTCTAATCTCGATAAAATAAGGAAAATTAAAGGAAAAAAGAGGTTAAAAATTGATATTTCGCTAAAATTTTTCGTTTTTCTTGTTTTTTTCGGTCAAATCTCGATAGAATAAGGAAAATTAAGGGAAAAAAAGAGGAAAAAAATAGAAATTTCGCTAAAATTATTCGTTATTCTTGCTTTTTTCGGTCAAATCTCGATAAAATAAGGAAAATTAAGGGAAAAAAAGAGGAAAAAATTTGAAATTTCGCTAAAATTATTCGTTTTTCTTGCTTTGTTTGGTCAAATCTCGATAAAATAAGGAAAATTAAGGGAAAAAAAAGAGGAAAAAAATTGAAATTTCGCTAAAATTATTCGTTTTTCTTGCTTTTTTCGGTCTAATCTCGATAAAATAAGGAAAATTAAAGGAAAAAAGAGGTTAAAAATTGATATTTCGCTAAAATTTTTCGTTTTTCTTGTTTTTTTTCGGTCAAATCTCGATAGAATAAGGAAAATTAAGGGAAAAAAAGAGGAAAAAAATAGAAATTTCGCTAAAATTATTCGTTATTCTTGCTTTTTTCGGTCAAATCTCGATAAAATAAGGAAAATTAAGGGAAAAAAAGAAATTTCGCTAAAATTATTCGTTTTTCCTTGCTTTTTACGGTCAAATCTCGATAAAATAAAGAAAAACAAGGGAAAAAAAGAGGATAAGAATTGAAATTTCGCTAAAATTATTCGTTTTTCATGCTTTTTGCGGTCAAATCTCGATAAAATAAGGAAAATTAAGGGAAAGAAGAGGTTAAAAATTGATATTTCGCAATAATTTTTCTTGTTTTTTCGTTCAACTCTCGATAAAATAAGGAAAATTAAGGGAAAAAAAGAGGAAAAAAATTGAAATTTCGCTAAAATTATTCGTTATTCTTGCTTTTTTCGGTCAAATCTCGATAAAATAAGGAAAATTAAGGGAAAAAAAGAGGAAAAAATTTGAAATTTCGCTAAAATTATTCGTTTTTCTTGCTTTGTTTGGTCAAATCTCGATAAAATAAGGAAAATTAAGGGAAAAAAAAGAGGAAAAAAATTGAAATTTCGCTAAAATTATTCGTTTTTCTTGCTTTTTTTCGGTCTAATCTCGATAAAATAAGGAAAATTAAGGGAAAAAAAGAGGAAAAAAATAGATATTTCGCTAAAATTATTCGTTATTCTTGCTTTTTTCGGTCAAATCTCGATAAAATAAGGAAAATTAAGGGAAAAAAAGAGGAAAAAATTTGAAATTTCGCTAAAATTATTCGTTTTTCTTGCTTTGTTTGGTCAAATCTCGATAAAATAAGGAAAATTAAGGGAAAAAAAAGAGGAAAAAAATTGAAATTTCGCTAAAATTATTCGTTTTTCTTGCTTTTTTCGGTCTAATCTCGATAAAATAAGGAAAATTAAAGGAAAAAAGAGGTTAAAAATTGATATTTCGCTAAAATTTTTCGTTTTTCTTGTTTTTTTCGGTCAAATCTCGATAGAATAAGGAAAATTAAGGGAAAAAAAGAGGAAAAAAATAGAAATTTCGCTAAAATTATTCGTTATTCTTGCTTTTTTCGGTCAAATCTCGATAAAATAAGGAAAATTAAGGGAAAAAAAGAAATTTCGCTAAAATTATTCGTTTTTCTTGCTTTTTTCGGTCAAATCTCGATAAAATAAGGAAAATTAAGGGATAAAAAGAGGAAAAAAATAGATATTTCGCTTAAATAATTCGTTTTTCTTGCTTTTTTCGTTCAAATCTCGATAGAATAAGGAAAATTAAGGTAAAAAAGAGGATAGAAATTGCTATTTCGATAAAATTATTTGTTTTTCTTGCTTTTTACGGTCAAATCTCGATAAAATAAGGAAAAACAAGGGAAAAAAAGAGGATAAGAATTGAAATTTCGCTAAAATTATTCGTTTTTCAAGCTTTTTGCGGTCAAATCTCGATAAAATAAGGAAAATTAAGGGAAAGAAGAGGTTAAAAATTGATATTTCGCAATAATTTTTCTTGTTTTTTCGTTCAAATCTCGATAAAATAAGGAAAATTAAGGGAAAAAAAGAGGAAAAAAATTGAAATTTCGCTTAAATTATTCGTTTTTCTTGCTTTTTTCGGTCAAATCTCGATAAAATAAGGAAAATTAAGGGAAAAAAAGTGTATATAAATTGATATTTCGATAAAATTTTTCGTTTTTCTTGGTTTTTTTCGGTCAAATCTCGTTAAATGAGGAGAATGAAGGAAAAAAAGAGGAAAAAATTTGAAATTTCGCTAAAATTATTCGTTTTTCTTGCTTTGTTTGGTCAAATCTCGATAAAATAAGGAAAATTAAGGGAAAAAAAAGAGGAAAAAAATTGAAATTTCGCTAAAATTATTCGTTTTTCTTGCTTTTTTCGGTCTAATCTCGATAAAATAAGGAAAATTAAGGGAAAAATGAGGATAAAAATTGATATTTCGCTAAAATTATTCGTTTTTCATGCTTTTTTCGGTCAAATATCGATAAAATAAGGAAAATTAAAGGAAAAAAGAGGTTAAAAATTGATATTTCGCTAAAATTTTTCGTTTTTCAAGTTTTTTTCGGTCAAATCTCGATAGAATAAGGAAAATTAAGGGAAAAAAAGAGGAAAAAATTAGAAATTTCGCTAAAATTATTCGTTATTCTTGCTTTTTTTCGGTCAAATCTCGATAAAATAAGGAAAATTAAGGGAAAAAAAGATGAAAAAAATTGAAATTTCGCTAAAATCATTCGTTTTTCTTGCTTTTTTCGGTCATATCACGATAAAATAAAAATTAAGGGAAAAAAAGAGGATAAAAAAAATAATTTTTCGCTTAAATAATTCGTTTTTCTTGCTTTTTTCGTTCAAATCTCGATAAAATAAGGAAAATTAAGGTAAAAAAGAGGATAGAAATTGATATTTCGCTAAAATTATTTGTTTTTCTTGCTTTTTTCGGGCAAATCTCGATAAAATAAGGAAAATTATGGGAAAAAAAGAGGATAAAAATTGATATTTCGATAAAATTATTCGTTTTTCATGATTTTTTCGGTCAAATCTCGATAAAGTAAGGAAAAATTAAGGGAAAAAAAGAGGAAAAAATTGAAATTTCGCTAAAATTATTCGTTTTTCTTGCTTTTTTCGGTCAAATCTCGATATAATAAGGAAAATTTACGGAAAAAAAGAGGAAAAAATTGAAATTTCGCTAAAATTATTCGTTTTTCTTGCTTTTTTCGGTCAAATCTCGATAAAATGAGGAAAATTAAGGGAAAAAAGGATAAAAATTGATATTTCGCTTAAATTATTCGTTTTTCTTGCTTTTTTTGGTCATATCTCGATAAAATAAGGAAAATTAAGTTTAAAAAAGAGGAAAAAAATTGAAATTTCGCTAAAATTATTCGATTTTCTTGCTTTTTTCGGACAAATCTCGATAAAATAAGGTAAAAAAGAATATAGAAATTGATATTTCGATAAAACTATTTGTTTTTCTTGCTTTTTTCGGTCAAATCTCGATAAAATATGGAAAATTAAGGGAAAAAAAGAGGAAAAAAATTGAAATTTCGCTAAAATTATTCGTTTTTCTTGCTTTTTTCGGTCAAATCACGATAAAATAAAAATTAAGGGAAAAAAAGAGGATAAAAATTGATATTTCGCTTAAATAATTCGTTTTTCTTGCTTTTTTCGTTCAAATCTCGATAAAATATGGAAAATTAAGGTAAAAAATAGGATAGAAATTGATATTTCGCTAAAATTATTTGTTTTTCTTGCTTTTTTCGGGCAAATCTCGATAAAATAAGGAAAATTAAGGGAAAAAAAGAGGATAAAAATTGATATTTCGATAAAATTATTCGTTTTTCATGCTTTTTTCGGTCAAATCTCAATAAAGTAAGGAAAAATTAAGGGAAATAAAGAGGAAAAAATTGAAATTTCGCTGAAATTATTCGTTTTTCTTGCTATTTTCGGTCAAATCTCGATAAAATAAGGAAAATTAACGGAAAAAAAGAGGAAAAAAATTGAAATTTCACTAAAATTATTCGTTTTTCTTGCTTTTTTCGGTCAAATCTCGATAAAATGAGGAAAATTAAGGGAAAAAAAGGATAAAAATTGATATTTCGCTTAAATTATTCGTTTTTCTTGCTTTTTTTGGTCAAATCTCGATAAAATAAGGAAAATTAAGGTTAAAAAAGAGGAAAAAAATTGAAATTTCGCTAAAATTATTCGTTTTTCTTGCTTTTTTCGGACAAATCTCGATAAAATAAGGAAAATTAAGGGAAAAAAAGTGGAAAAAAATTGAAATTTCGCTAAAATTATTCGTTTTTCTTGCTTTTTTCGGTCAAATCTCGATAAAATAAGGAAAATTAAGGGAAAAAAAGAAATTTCGCTAAAATTATTCGTTTTTCTTGCTTTTTTCGGTCAAATCTCGATAAAATAAGGAAAATTAAGGGATAAAAAGAGGAAAAAAATAGATATTTCGCTTAAATAATTCGTTTTTCTTGCTTTTTTCGTTCAAATCTCGATAGAATAAGGAAAATTAAGGTAAAAAAAGAGGATAGAAATTGCTATTTCGATAAAATTATTTGTTTTTCTTGCTTTTTACGGTCAAATCTCGATAAAATAAGGAAAAACAAGGGAAAAAAAGAGGATAAGAATTGAAATTTCGCTAAAATTATTCGTTTTTCAAGCTTTTTGCGGTCAAATCTCGATAAAATAAGGAAAATTAAGGGAAAGAAGAGGTTAAAAATTGATATTTCGCAATAATTTTTCTTGTTTTTTCGTTCAAATCTCGATAAAATAAGGAAAATTAAGGGAAAAAAAGAGGAAAAAAAATTGAAATTTCGCTTAAATTATTCGTTTTTCTTGCTTTTTTCGGTCAAATCTCGATAAAATAAGGAAAATTAAGGGAAAAAAAGTGTATAAAAATTGATATTTCGATAAAATTTTTCGTTTTTCTTGGTTTTTTCGGTCAAATCTCGTTAAATGAGGAGAACGAAGGAAAAAAAGAGGAAAAAATTTGAAATTTCGCTAAAATTATTCGTTTTTCTTGCTTTGTTTGGTCAAATCTCGATAAAATAAGGAAAATTAAGGGAAAAAAAAGAGGAAAAAAATTGAAATTTCGCTAAAATTATTCGTTTTTCTTGCTTTATTCGGTCTAATCTCGATAAAATAAGGAAAATTAAGGGAAAAATGAGGATAAAAATTGATATTTCGCTAAAATTATTCGTTTTTCATGCTTTTTTCGGTCAAATCTCGATAAAATAAGGAAAATTAAAGGAAAAAAGAGGTTAAAAATTGATTTTTCGCTAAAATTTTTCGTTTTTCTTGTTTTTTTCGGTCAAATCTCGATAGAATAAGGAAAATTAAGGGAAAAAAAGAGGAAAAAAATAGAAATTTCGCTAAAATTATTCGTTATTCTTGCTTTTTTCGGTCAAATCTCGATAAAATAAGGAAAATTAAGGGAAAAAAAGAAATTTCGCTAAAATTATTCGTTTTTCTTGCTTTTTTTCGGTCAAATCTCGATAAAATAAGGAAAATTATGGGATAAAAAGAGGAAAAAAATAGATATTTCGCTTAAATAATTCGTTTTTCTTGCTTTTTTTCGTTCAAATCTCGATAAAATAAGGAAAATTAAGGTAAAAAAGAGGATAGAAATTGATATTTCGATAAAATTATTTGTTTTTCTTGCTTTTTACGGTCAAATCTCGATAAAATAAGGAAAATTAATGGAAAAAAAGATGAAAAAAATTGAAATTTCGCTAAAATTATTCGTTTTTCTTGCTTTTTTCGGTCATATCACGATAAAATAAAAATTAAGGGAAAAAAAGAGGATAAAAAAAATAATATTTCGCTTAAATAATTCGTTTTTCTTGCTTTTTTCGTTCAAATCTCGATAAAATAAGGAAAATTAAGGTAAAAAAGAGGATAGAAATTGATATTTCGCTAAAATTATTTGTTTTTCTTGCTTTTTTCGGGCAAATCTCGATAAAATAAGGAAAATTAAGGTAAAAAAGAGGATAGAAATTGATATTTCGCTAAAATTATTTGTTTTTCTTGCTTTTTGCGGTCAAATCTCGATAAAATAAGGAAAATTAAGGGAAAAAAGAGGTTAAAAATTGATATTTCGCAATAATTTTTCTTGTTTTTTCGTTCAAATCTCGATAAAATAAGGAAAATTAAGGGAAAAAAAGAGGAAAAAAATAGAAATTTCGCTAAAATTATTCGTTATTCTTGCTTTTTTCGGTCAAATCTCGATAAAATAAGGAAAATTAAGGGAAAAAAAGAGGAAAAAAATTGAAATTTCGCTAAAATTATTCGTTTTTCTTGCTTTTTTCGGTCAAATCTCGATAAAATAAGGAAAATTAAGGGAAAAAAAGAGGAAAAAAATTGAAATTTCGCTTAAATTATTCGTTTTTCTTGCTTTTTTCGGTCAAATCTCGATAAAATAAGGAAAATTAAGGGAAAAAAAGTGTATAAAAATTGATATTTCGATAAAATTTTTCGTTTTTCTTGGTTTTTTCGGTCAAATCTCGTTAAATGAGGAGAATGAAGGAAAAAAAGAGGAAAAAATTTGAAATTTCGCTAAAATTATTCGTTTTTCTTGCTTTGTTTGGTCAAATCTCGATAAAATAAGGAAAATTAAAGGAAAAAAAAGAGGAAAAAAATTGAAATTTCGCTAAAATTATTCGTTTTTCTTGCTTTTTTTGGTCTAATCTCGATAAAATAAGGAAAATTAAGGGAAAAATGAGGATAAAAATTGATATTTCGCTAAAATTTTTCGTTTTTCTTGTTTTTTTCGGTCAAATCTCGATAGAATAAGGAAAATTAAGGGATAAAAAGAGGAAAAAAATAGATATTTCGCTTAAATAATTCGTTTTTCTTGCTTTTTTCGTTCAAATCTCGATAGAATAAGGAAAATTAAGGTAAAAAAGAGGATAGAAATTGCTATTTCGATAAAATTATTTGTTTTTCTTGCTTTTTACGGTCAAATCTCGATAAAATAAGGAAAAACAAGGGAAAAAAAGAGGATAAGAATTGAAATTTCGCTAAAATTATTCGTTTTTCATGCTTTTTGCGGTCAAATCTCGATAAAATAAGGAAAATTAAGGGAAAGAAGAGGTTAAAAATTGATATTTCGCAATAATTTTTCTTGTTTTTTCGTTCAAATCTCGATAAAATAAGGAAAATTAAGGGAAAAAAAGAGGAAAAAAATAGAAATTTCGCTAAAATTATTCGTTATTCTTGCTTTTTTCGGTCAAATCTCGATAAAATAAGGAAAATTAAGGGAAAAAAAGAGGAAAAAAATTGAAATTTCGCTAAAATTATTCGTTTTTCTTGCTTTGTTTGGTCAAATCTCGATAAAATAAGGAAAATTAAGGGAAAAAAAAGAGGAAAAAAATTGAAATTTCGCTAAAATTATTCGTTTTTCTTGCTTTTTTCGGTCTAATCTCGATAAAATAAGGAAAATTAAGGGAAAAATGAGGATAAAAATTGATATTTCGCTAAAATTATTCGTTTTTCATGCTTTTTTCGGTCAAATATCGATAAAATAAGGAAAATTAAAGGAAAAAAGAGGTTAAAAATTGATATTTCGCTAAAAATTTTCGTTTTTCAAGTTTTTTTCGGTCAAATCTCGATAGAATAAGGAAAATTAAGGGAAAAAAAGAGGAAAAAATTAGAAATTTCGCTAAAATTATTCGTTATTCTTGCTTTTTTCGGTCAAATCTCGATAAAATAAGGAAAATAAGGGAAAAAAAGATGAAAAAAATTGAAATTTCGCTAAAATCATTCGTTTTTCTTGCTTTTTTCGGTCATATCACGATAAAATAAAAATTAAGGGAAAAAAAGAGGATAAAAAAAATAATTTTTCGCTTAAATAATTCGTTTTTCTTGCTTTTTTCGTTCAAATCTCGTGAAAATAAGGAAAATTAAGGTAAAAAAGAGGATAGAAATTGATATTTCGCTAAAATTATTTTTTTTTTTCTTGCTTTTTTCGGGCAAATCTCGATAAAATAAGGAAAATTAAGGGAAAAAAATAGGATAAAAATTGATATTTCGATAAAATTATTCGTTTTTCATGCTTTTTTCGGTCAAATCTCGATAAAGTAAGGAAAAATTAAGGGAAAAAAAGAGGAAAAAATTGAAATTTCGCTAAAATTATTCGTTTTTCTTGCTTTTTTCGGTCAAATCTCGATAAAATAAGAAAAATTAAGTGAAAAAAAGAGGATAAAAATTGATATTTCGATAAAATTATTCGTTTATCTTGCTTTTTTCGGTCAAATCTCGATAAAATAAGGAAAATTAAGGGAAAAAAAGAGGAAAAAAATAGATATTTCGCTTAAATAATTCGTTTTTCTTGCTTTTATCGTTCAAATCTCGATAAAATAAGGAAAATTAAGGTAAAAAAGAGGATAGAAATTGATATTTCGATAAAATTATTTGTTTTTCTTGCTTTTTACGGTCAAATCTCGATAAAATAAGGAAAATTAAGGGAAAAAAAGATGAAAAAAATTGAAATTTCGCTAAAATTATTCGGTTTTCTTGCTTTTTTCGGTCAAATCACGATAAAATAAAAATTAAGGGAAAAAAAGAGGATAAAAAAAATAATATTTCGCTTAAATAATTCGTTTTTCTTGCTTTTTTCGTTCAAATCTCGATAAAATAAGGAAAATTAAGGGAAAAAAGAGAATAGAAATTGATATTTCGCTAAAATTATTCGTTTTTCTTGCTTTTTTCGGGCAAATCTCGATAAAATAAGGAAAATTAAGGGAAAAAAAGAGTAAAAAAATTGATATTTCGATAAAATTATTTGTTTTTCTTGCTTTTTTAGGGCAAATCTCGATAAAATAAGGAAAACTAAGGGAAAAAAAGAGGATATAAATTGATATTTCGATAAAATTATTCGTTTTTCATGCTTTTTTCGGTCAAATCTCGATAAAGTAAGGAAAAATTAAGGGAAAAAAAGAGGAAAAAATTGAAATTTCGCTAAAATTATTCGTTTTTCTTGCTTTTTTCGGTCAAATCTCGATAAAATAAGGAAAATTAACGGAAAAAAATTGAAATTTCGCTAAAATTATTCGTTTTTCTTGCTTTTTTCGGTCAAATCTCGATAAAATGAGGAAAATTAAGGGAAAAAAGGATAAAAATTCATATTTCGCTTAAATTATTCGTTTTTCTTGCTTTTTTTGGTCAAATCTCGATAAAATAAGGAAAATTAAGGTTAAAAAAGAGGAAAAAAATTCAAATTTCGCTAAAATTATTCGTTTTTCTTGCTTTTTTTGGTCATATCTCGATAAAATAAGGAAAATTAAGGGAAAAAAAAGATGAAAAATATTGAAATTTCGCTAAAATTATTCGTTTTTCTTACTTTTTTCGGTCTAATCTCGATAAAATAAGGAAAATTAAGGGAAAAATGAGGATAAGAATTGATATTTCGCTAAAATTATTCGTTTTTATAGCTTTTTTTTGTCAAATCTCGATAAAATAAGAAAAATTAAGGGAAAAAAAGGAAGAAAAAAATTTAAATTTCGCTATAATTATTTGTTTTTCTTGCATTTTTCGGTCAAATCTCGATAAAATAAGGAAAATTAAAGGAAAAAAAAGAGGAAAAAAATTGAAATTTCGGTAAAATTATTCGTTTTTCTTGCTTTTTTCGGTCAAATCTCGATAAAATAAGGAAAATTAAGGGAAAAAAAGAGGATAAAAATTGATATTTCGCTTAAATAATTCGTTTTTCTTGCTTTTTTCGTTCAAATCTCGATAAAATAAGGAAAAATAAGGTAAAAAAGAGGATAGAAATTGATATTTCGCTAAATATATTTTTTTTCTTGCTTTTTTCGGTCAAATCTCGATAAAGTAAGGAAAATTAAGGGAAAAAAAGAGGAAAAAATTGAAATTTCGCTAAAATTATTCGTTTTTCTTGCTTTTTTCGGTCAAATCTCGATAAAATAAGGAAAATTAAGGGAAGAAAAGAAGATAAAAATTGATATAACGATAAAATTATTCGTTTTTCTTGGTTTTTTGCGGTCAAATCTCGTTAAATGAGGAGAATGAAGGAAAAAAAGAGGAAAAAATTTGAAATTTCGCTAAAATTATTCGTTTTTCTTGCTTTTTTTGGTCATATCTCGATAAAATAAGGAAAATTAAGGGTAAAAAGAGGAAAAAAATTGATATTTCACTAAAATTATTCGTTTTTCATGCTTTTTTCGGTCAAATCTCGAAAAAATAAGGAAAATTAAGGGAAAAAAGAGGTTAAAAATTGATATTTCGCTAAAATTTTTCTTGTTTTTTCGTTCAAATCTCGATAAAATAAGGAATATTAAGGGAAAAAAAGAGGAAAAATATTGAAATTTCGCAAAAATTATTCGTTTTTCTTGCTTTTTTCGGTCAAATCTCGATAAAATAAGGAAAATTAAGGGAAAAAAAGAGGAAAAAAATAGAAATTTCGCTAAAATTATTCGTTTTTCTTGCTTTTTTCGGTCAAATCTCGATAAAATAAGGAAAATTAAGGGAAAGAAGAGGATAAAAATTGATATTTCGCTAAAATTATTCGTTTTTCTTGCTTTTTTCGGTCAAATCTCGATAAAATAAGGAAAATTAAGGGGAAAGAAGAGGATAAAAATTGATATTTCGCTAAAATTATTCGTTTTTCTTGCTTTTTTCGGTCAAATCTCGATAAAATAAGGAAAATTAAGGGAAAAAAAGAGGATAAAAATTGATATTTCGCTTAAATTATTCGTTTTTCTTGCTTTTTTCGTTCAAATCTCGATAAAATAAGGAAAATTAAGGGAAAAAAGAGAAAAGAAATTGATATTTCGCTAAAATTATTCGTTTTTCTTGCTTTTTCGGTCAAATCTCGATAAAATAAGGAAAATTAAGGGAAAAATAGGAAAAAAATTGAAATTTCGCTAAAATTATTCGTTTTTCTTGCTTTTTTCGTCAAATCTCGATAAACAAGGAAAATTAAGGGAAAAAAAGAAAATAAAAATTGATATTTCGCTTAAATTATTCGTATTTCTTGCTTTTTTCGGTCAAATCTCGATAAAATAAGGAAAATTAAGGGTAAAAAGAGGATAGAAATTGATATTTCACTAAAATTATTCGTTTTTCATGCTTTTTTCGTTCAAATCTCGAAAAAATAAGGAAAATAAAGGGAAAAAAGAGGTTAAAAATTGATATTTCGCTAAAATTTTTCTTGTTTTTCCGTTCAAATCTCGATAAAATAAGGAATATTAAGGGAAAAAAAGAGGAAAAAAATTGAAATTTCGCAAAAATTATTCGTTTTTCTTGCTTTTTTCGGTCAAATCTCGTTAAAATTAGGAAAATTAAGGGAAAAAAAGAGGAAAAAAGTAGAAATTTCGCTAAAATTATTCGTTTTTCTTGCTTTTTTCGGTCAAATCTCGATAAAATAAGGAAAATTAAGGGAAAGAAGAGGATAAACATTGATATTTCGCTAAAATTATTCGTTTTTCTTGCTTTTTTCGGTCAAATCTCGATAAAATAAGGAAAATTAAGGGGAAAAAAGAGGATAAAAATTGATATTTCGCTAAAATTATTCGTTTTTCTTGCTTTTTACGGTCAAATCTCGATAAAATAAGGAAAATTAAGGGAAAAAAAGATGAAAAATATTGAAATTTCGCTAAAATTATTCGTTTTTCTTGCTTTTTTCGGTCAAATCACGATAAAATGAAAATTAAGGGAAAAAAAGAGGATAAAAATTGATATTTCGCTTAAATAATTCGTTTTTCTTGCTTTTTTCGTTCAAATCTCGATAAAATAAGGAAAATAAAGGTAAAAAAGAGGATAGAAATTTATATTTCGCTAAAATTATTTGTTTTTCTTGCTTTTTTCGGGCAAATCTCGATAAAATAAGGAAAATTAAGGGAAAAAAAGAGGATAAAAATTGATATTTCGATAAAATTATTCGTTTTTCATGCTTTTTTCGGTCAAATCTCGATAAAGTAAGGAAAAATTAAGGGAAAAAAAGAGGAAAAAATTGAAATTTCGCTAAAATTATTCGTTTTTCTTGCTTTTTTCGGTCAAATCTCGATAAAATAAGGAAAATTTACGGAAAAAAAGAGGAAAAAAATTGAAATTTCGCTAAAATTATTCGTTTTTCTTGCTTTTTTCGGTCAAATCTCGATAAAATGAGGAAAATTAAGGGAAAAAAAGGTTAAAAATTGATAATACGCTTAAATTATTCGTTTTTCTTGCTTTTTTAGGTCAAATCTCGATAAAATAAGGAAAATTATGGTTAAAAAAGAGGAAAAAAATTGAAATTTCGCTAAAATTATTCGTTTTTCTTGCTTTTTTCGGTCAAATCTCGATAAAATAAGGAAAATTAGGGGAAAAAAAGAGAAAAAAAATTGAAATTTCGCTACAATTATTCGTTTTTCTTGCTTTTTTCGGTCAAATCTCGATAAAATAAGGAAAATTAAGGGAAAAAAAGAGGATAAAAATTGATATTTCGCTTAAATTATTCGTTTTTCTTGCTTTTTTCGTTCAATTATCGATAAAATAAGGAAAATTAAGGGAAAAAAGAGAATAGAAATTGATATTTCGCTAAAATTATTCGTTTTTCTTGCTTTTTTCGGGCAAATCTCAATAAAATAAGGAAAATTAAGGGAAAAAAAGAGGAAAAAAATTGATATTTCGATAAAATTATTTGTTTTTCTTGCTTTTTTCGGGCAAATCTCGATAAAATAAGGAAAATTAAGGGAAAAAAAGAGGATAAAAATATATATTTCGATAAAATTATTCGTTTTTCATGCTTTTTTCGGTCAAATCTCGACAAAGTAAGGAAAAATTAAGGGAAAAAAAGAGGAAAAAATTGAAATTTTGCTAAAATTATTCGTTTTTCTTGCTTTTTGCGGTCAAATCTCGATAAATTAAGGAAAATTAACGGAAAAAAAGAGGAAAAAAAT
The DNA here is from genome assembly GCA_947579665.1 of Sympetrum striolatum. Classification (NCBI taxonomy): domain Eukaryota; kingdom Metazoa; phylum Arthropoda; class Insecta; order Odonata; family Libellulidae; genus Sympetrum; species Sympetrum striolatum. Next base: position 182,480 of record CANPUZ010000024.1, read on the forward strand.
TGAAATTTCGCTAAAATTATTCGTTTTTCTTGATTTTTTCGGTCAAATCTCGATAAAATGAGGAAAATTAAGGGAAAAAAAAGGATAAAAATTGATATTTCGCTTAAATTATTCTTTTTTCTTGCTTTTTTTGGTCAAATCTCGATAAAATAAGGAAAATTAACGTTAAAAAAGAGGAAAAAAATTGAAATTTCGCTAAAATTATTCGTTTTTCTTGTTTTTTTCGGTCAAATCTCGATAAAATAAGGAAAATTAAGGGAAAAAAAGAGGAAAAAATTGAAATTTCGCTAAAATTATTCGTTTTTCTTGCTTTTTTCGGTCAATACTCGATAAAATAAGGAAAATTTACGGAAAAAAAGAGGAAAAAAATTGAAATTTCGCTAAAATTATTCGTTTTTCTTGCTTTTTTCGGTCAAATCTCGATAAAATAAGGAAAATTAAAGGAAAAAAGAGGTTAAAAATTGATATTTCGCTAAAAATTTTCGTTTTTCAAGTTTTTTTCGGTCAAATCTCGATAGAATAAGGAAAATTAAGGGAAAAAAAGAGGAAAAAATTAGAAATTTCGCTAAAATTATTCGTTATTCTTGCTTTTTTCGGTCAAATCTCGATAAAATAAGGAAAATAAGGGAAAAAAAGATGAAAAAAATTGAAATTTCGCTAAAATCATTCGTTTTTCTTGCTTTTTTCGGTCATATCACGATAAAATAAAAATTAAGGGAAAAAAAGAGGATAAAAAAAATAATTTTTCGCTTAAATAATTCGTTTTTCTTGCTTTTTTCGTTCAAATCTCGTGAAAATAAGGAAAATTAAGGTAAAAAAGAGGATAGAAATTGATATTTCGCTAAAATTATTTTTTTTTTTCTTGCTTTTTTCGGGCAAATCTCGATAAAATAAGGAAAATTAAGGGAAAAAAATAGGATAAAAATTGATATTTCGATAAAATTATTCGTTTTTCATGCTTTTTTCGGTCAAATCTCGATAAAGTAAGGAAAAATTAAGGGAAAAAAAGAGGAAAAAATTGAAATTTCGCTAAAATTATTCGTTTTTCTTGCTTTTTTCGGTCAAATCTCGATAAAATAAGAAAAATTAAGTGAAAAAAAGAGGATAAAAATTGATATTTCGATAAAATTATTCGTTTATCTTGCTTTTTTCGGTCAAATCTCGATAAAATAAGGAAAATTAAGGGAAAAAAAGAGGAAAAAAATAGATATTTCGCTTAAATAATTCGTTTTTCTTGCTTTTATCGTTCAAATCTCGATAAAATAAGGAAAATTAAGGTAAAAAAGAGGATAGAAATTGATATTTCGATAAAATTATTTGTTTTTCTTGCTTTTTACGGTCAAATCTCGATAAAATAAGGAAAATTAAGGGAAAAAAAGATGAAAAAAATTGAAATTTCGCTAAAATTATTCGGTTTTCTTGCTTTTTTCGGTCAAATCACGATAAAATAAAAATTAAGGGAAAAAAAGAGGATAAAAAAAATAATATTTCGCTTAAATAATTCGTTTTTCTTGCTTTTTTCGTTCAAATCTCGATAAAATAAGGAAAATTAAGGGAAAAAAGAGAATAGAAATTGATATTTCGCTAAAATTATTCGTTTTTCTTGCTTTTTTCGGGCAAATCTCGATAAAATAAGGAAAATTAAGGGAAAAAAAGAGTAAAAAAATTGATATTTCGATAAAATTATTTGTTTTTCTTGCTTTTTTAGGGCAAATCTCGATAAAATAAGGAAAACTAAGGGAAAAAAAGAGGATATAAATTGATATTTCGATAAAATTATTCGTTTTTCATGCTTTTTTCGGTCAAATCTCGATAAAGTAAGGAAAAATTAAGGGAAAAAAAGAGGAAAAAATTGAAATTTCGCTAAAATTATTCGTTTTTCTTGCTTTTTTCGGTCAAATCTCGATAAAATAAGGAAAATTAACGGAAAAAAATTGAAATTTCGCTAAAATTATTCGTTTTTCTTGCTTTTTTCGGTCAAATCTCGATAAAATGAGGAAAATTAAGGGAAAAAAGGATAAAAATTCATATTTCGCTTAAATTATTCGTTTTTCTTGCTTTTTTTGGTCAAATCTCGATAAAATAAGGAAAATTAAGGTTAAAAAAGAGGAAAAAAATTCAAATTTCGCTAAAATTATTCGTTTTTCTTGCTTTTTTTGGTCATATCTCGATAAAATAAGGAAAATTAAGGGAAAAAAAGATGAAAAATATTGAAATTTCGCTAAAATTATTCGTTTTTCTTACTTTTTTCGGTCTAATCTCGATAAAATAAGGAAAATTAAGGGAAAAATGAGGATAAGAATTGATATTTCGCTAAAATTATTCGTTTTTATAGCTTTTTTTTGTCAAATCTCGATAAAATAAGAAAAATTAAGGGAAAAAAAGGAAGAAAAAAATTTAAATTTCGCTATAATTATTTGTTTTTCTTGCATTTTTCGGTCAAATCTCGATAAAATAAGGAAAATTAAAGGAAAAAAAAGAGGAAAAAAATTGAAATTTCGGTAAAATTATTCGTTTTTCTTGCTTTTTTCGGTCAAATCTCGATAAAATAAGGAAAATTAAGGGAAAAAAAGAGGATAAAAATTGATATTTCGCTTAAATAATTCGTTTTTCTTGCTTTTTTCGTTCAAATCTCGATAAAATAAGGAAAATTAAGGTAAAAAAGAGGATAGAAATTGATATTTCGCTAAATATATTTTTTTTCTTGCTTTTTTCGGTCAAATCTCGATAAAGTAAGGAAAATTAAGGGAAAAAAAGAGGAAAAAATTGAAATTTCGCTAAAATTATTCGTTTTTCTTGCTTTTTTCGGTCAAATCTCGATAAAATAAGGAAAATTAAGGGAAGAAAAGAAGATAAAAATTGATATAACGATAAAATTATTCGTTTTTCTTGGTTTTTTGCGGTCAAATCTCGTTAAATGAGGAGAATGAAGGAAAAAAAGAGGAAAAAATTTGAAATTTCGCTAAAATTATTCGTTTTTCTTGCTTTTATCGGTCAAATCTCGATAAAATAAGGAAAATTAAGGGAAAAAAAGAGGAAAAAAATTGATATTTCGCTTAAATAATTCGTTTTTCTTGCTTTTTTCGTTCAAATCTCGATAAAATAAGGAAAATTAAGGTAAAAAAGAGGATAGAAATTGATATTTCGATAAAATTATTTGTTTTTCTTGCTTTTTACGGTCAAATCTCGATAAAATAAGGAAAATTAAGGGAAAAAAAGATGAAAAATATTGAAATTTCGCTAAAATTATTCGTTTTTCTTGCTTTTTTCGGTCAAATCACGATAAAATGAAAATTAAGGGAAAAAAAGAGGATAAAAATTGATATTTCGCTTAAATAATTCGTTTTTCTTGCTTTTTTCGTTCAAATCTCGATAAAATAAGGAAAATTAAGGTAAAAAAGAGGATAGAAATTTATATTTCGCTAAAATTATTTGTTTTTCTTGCTTTTTTCGGGCAAATCTCGATAAAATAAGGAAAATTAAGGGAAAAAAAGAGGATAAAAATTGATATTTCGATAAAATTATTCGTTTTTCATGCTTTTTTCGTTCAAATCTCGATAAAGTAAGGAAAAATTAAGGGAAAAAAAGAGGAAAAAATTGAAATTTCGCTAAAATTATTCGTTTTTCTTGCTTTTTTCGGTCAAATCTCGATAAAATAAGGAAAATTTACGGAAAAAAAGAGGAAAAAAATTGAAATTTCGCTAAAATTATTCGTTTTTCTTGCTTTTTTCGGTCAAATCTCGATAAAATGAGGAAAATTAAGGGAAAAAAAGGTTAAAAATTGATAATACGCTTAATATATTCGTTTTTCTTGCTTTTTTCGGTCAAATCTCGATAAAATAAGGAAAATTAAGGGTAAAGAAGAGGATAAAAATTGATATTTAGCTAAAATTATTCGTTTTTCTTGCTTTTTACGGTCAAATCTCGATAAAATAAGGAAAATTAAGGGAAAAAAAGAGGATAAAAATTGATATTTCGCTTAAATTATTCGTTTTTCTTGCTTTTTTCGTTCAAATGTCGATAAAATAAGGAAAATTAAGGGAAAAAAGAGAAAAGAAATTGATATTTCGCTAAAATTATTCGTTTTTCTTGCTTTTTCGGTCAAATCTCGATAAAATAAGGAAAATTAAGGGAAAAAATAGGAAAAAAATTGAAATTTCGCTAAAATTATTCGTTTTTCTTGCTTTTTTGTCAAATCTCGATAAACAAGGAAAATTAAGGGAAAAAAAGAAAATAAAAATTGATATTTCGCTTAAATTATTCGTATTTCTTGCTTTTTTCGGTCAAATCTCGATAAAATAAGGAAAATTAAGGGTAAAAAGAGGAAAAAAATTGATATTTCACTAAAATTATTCGTTTTTCATGCTTTTTTCGGTCAAATCTCGAAAAAATAAGGAAAATTAAGGGAAAAAAGAGGTTAAAAATTGATATTTCGCTAAAATTTTTCTTGTTTTTTCGTTCAAATCTCGATAAAATAAGGAATATTAAGGGAAAAAAAGAGGAAAAATATTGAAATTTCGCAAAAATTATTCGTTTTTCTTGCTTTTTTCGGTCAAATCTCGATAAAATAAGGAAAATTAAGGGAAAAAAAGAGGAAAAAAATAGAAATTTCGCTAAAATTATTCGTTTTTCTTGCTTTTTTCGGTCAAATCTCGATAAAATAAGGAAAATTAAGGGAAAGAAGAGGATAAAAATTGATATTTCGCTAAAATTATTCGTTTTTCTTGCTTTTTTCGGTCAAATCTCGATAAAATAAGGAAAATTAAGGGGAAAGAAGAGGATAAAAATTGATATTTCGCTAAAATTATTCGTTTTTCTTGCTTTTTTCGGTCAAATCTCGATAAAATAAGGAAAATTAAGGGAAAAAAAGAGGATAAAAATTGATATTTCGCTTAAATTATTCGTTTTTCTTGCTTTTTTCGTTCAAATCTCGATAAAATAAGGAAAATTAAGGGAAAAAAGAGAAAAGAAATTGATATTTCGCTAAAATTATTCGTTTTTCTTGCTTTTTCGGTCAAATCTCGATAAAATAAGGAAAATTAAGGGAAAAAATAGGAAAAAAATTGAAATTTCGCTAAAATTATTCGTTTTTCTTGCTTTTTTCGTCAAATCTCGATAAACAAGGAAAATTAAGGGAAAAAAAGAAAATAAAAATTGATATTTCGCTTAAATTATTCGTATTTCTTGCTTTTTTCGGTCAAATCTCGATAAAATAAGGAAAATTAAGGGTAAAAAGAGGATAGAAATTGATATTTCACTAAAATTATTCGTTTTTCATGCTTTTTTCGTTCAAATCTCGAAAAAATAAGGAAAATTAAGGGAAAAAAGAGGTTAAAAATTGATATTTCGCTAAAATTTTTCTTGTTTTTCCGTTCAAATCTCGATAAAATAAGGAATATTAAGGGAAAAAAAGAGGAAAAAAATTGAAATTTCGCAAAAATTATTCGTTTTTCTTGCTTTTTTCGGTCAAATCTCGTTAAAATTAGGAAAATTAAGGGAAAAAAAGAGGAAAAAAATAGAAATTTCGCTAAAATTATTCGTTTTTCTTGCTTTTTTCGGTCAAATCTCGATAAAATAAGGAAAATTAAGGGAAAGAAGAGGATAAACATTGATATTTCGCTAAAATTATTCGTTTTTCTTGCTTTTTTCGGTCAAATCTCGATAAAATAAGGAAAATTAAGGGGAAAAAAGAGGATAAAAATTGATATTTCGCTAAAATTATTCGTTTTTCTTGCTTTTTACGGTCAAATCTCGATAAAATAAGGAAAATTAAGGGAAAAAAAGATGAAAAATATTGAAATTTCGCTAAAATTATTCGTTTTTCTTGCTTTTTTCGGTCAAATCACGATAAAATGAAAATTAAGGGAAAAAAAGAGGATAAAAATTGATATTTCGCTTAAATAATTCGTTTTTCTTGCTTTTTTCGTTCAAATCTCGATAAAATAAGGAAAATTAAGGTAAAAAAGAGGATAGAAATTTATATTTCGCTAAAATTATTTGTTTTTCTTGCTTTTTTCGGGCAAATCTCGATAAAATAAGGAAAATTAAGGGAAAAAAAGAGGATAAAAATTGATATTTCGATAAAATTATTCGTTTTTCATGCTTTTTTCGGTCAAATCTCGATAAAGTAAGGAAAAATTAAGGGAAAAAAAGAGGAAAAAATTGAAATTTCGCTAAAATTATTCGTTTTTCTTGCTTTTTTCGGTCAAATCTCGATAAAATAAGGAAAATTTACGGAAAAAAAGAGGAAAAAAATTGAAATTTCGCTAAAATTATTCGTTTTTCTTGCTTTTTTCGGTCAAATCTCGATAAAATGAGGAAAATTAAGGGAAAAAAAGGTTAAAAATTGATAATACGCTTAAATTATTCGTTTTTCTTGCTTTTTTAGGTCAAATCTCGATAAAATAAGGAAAATTATGGTTAAAAAAGAGGAAAAAAATTGAAATTTCGCTAAAATTATTCGTTTTTCTTGCTTTTTTCGGTCAAATCTCGATAAAATAAGGAAAATTAGGGGAAAAAAAGAGAAAAAAAATTGAAATTTCGCTACAATTATTCGTTTTTCTTGCTTTTTTCGGTCAAATCTCGATAAAATAAGGAAAATTAAGGGAAAAAAAGAGGATAAAAATTGATATTTCGCTTAAATTATTCGTTTTTCTTGCTTTTTTCGTTCAATTATCGATAAAATAAGGAAAATTAAGGGAAAAAAGAGAATAGAAATTGATATTTCCTTAAAATTATTCGTTTTTCTTGCTTTTTTCGGGCAAATCTCAATAAAATAAGGAAAATTAAGGGAAAAAAAGAGGAAAAAAATTGATATTTCGATAAAATTAATTGTTTTTCTTGCTTTTTTCGGGCAAATCTCGATAAAATAAGGAAAATTAAGGGAAAAAAAGAGGATAAAAATATATATTTCGATAAAATTATTCGTTTTTCATGCTTTTTTCGGTCAAATCTCGACAAAGTAAGGAAAAATTAAGGGAAAAAAAGAGGAAAAAATTGAAATTTTGCTAAAATTATTCGTTTTTCTTGCTTTTTGCGGTCAAATCTCGATAAATTAAGGAAAATTAACGGAAAAAAAGAGGAAAAAAATTGAAATTTCGCTAAAATTATTCGTTTTTCTTGATTTTTTCGGTCAAATCTCGATAAAATGAGGAAAATTAAGGGAAAAAAAGGATAAAAATTGATATTTCGCTTAAATTATTCTTTTTTCTTGCTTTTTTTGGTCAAATCTCGATAAAATAAGGAAAATTAACGTTAAAAAAGAGGAAAAAAATTGAAATTTCGCTAAAATTATTCGTTTTTCTTGTTTTTTTCGGTCAAATCTCGATAAAATAAGGAAAATTAAGGGAAAAAAAGAGGAAAAAATTGAAATTTCGCTAAAATTATTCGTTTTTCTTGCTTTTTTCGGTCAATACTCGATAAAATAAGGAAAATTTACGGAAAAAAAGAGGAAAAAAATTGAAATTTCGCTAAAATTATTCGTTTTTCTTGCTTTTTTCGGTCAAATCTCGATAAAATGAGGAAAATTAAGGGAAAAAAGGATAAAAATTGATATTTCGCTTAAATTATTCGTTTTTCTTGCTTTTTTTGGTCAAATCTCGATAAAATAAGGAAAATTAAGGTTAAAAAAGAGGAAAAAATTGAAATTTCGCTAAAATTATTCGTTTTTCTTGCTTTTTTCGGTCAAATCTCGATAAAATAAGGAAAATTAAGGAAAAAAAAGAGGATAAAAATTGATATTTCGCTTAAATTATTCGTTTTTCTTGCTTTTTTCGTTCAAATCTCGATAAAATAAGGAAAATTAAGGGAAAAAAGAGAAAAGAAATTGATATTTCGCTAAAATTATTCGTTTTTCTTGCTTTTTCGGTCAAATCTCGATAAAATAAGGAAAATTAAGGGAAAAAATAGGAAAAAAATTGAAATTTCGCTAAAATTATTCGTTTTTTTTGCTTTTTTCGTCAAATCTCGATAAACAAGGAAAATTAAGGGAAAAAAAGAAAATAAAAATTGATATTTCGCTTAAATTATTCGTATTTCTTGCTTTTTTCGGTCAAATCTCGATAAAATAAGGAAAATTAAGGGTAAAAAGAGGATAGAAATTGATATTTCACTAAAATTATTCGTTTTTCATGCTTTTTTCGGTCAAATCTCGAAAAAATAAGGAAAATTAAGGGAAAAAAGAGGTTAAAAATTGATATTTCGCTAAAATTTTTCTTGTTTTTTCGTTCAAATCTCGATAAAATAAGGAATATTAAGGGAAAAAAAGAGGAAAAAAATTGAAATTTCGCAAAAATTATTCGTTTTTCTTGCTTTTTTCGGTCAAATCTCGATAAAAGAAGGACAATTAAGGGAAAAAAAGAGGAAAAAAATAGAAATTTCGCTAAAATTATTCGTTTTTCTTGCTTTTTTCGGTCAAATCTCGATAAAATAAGGAAAATTAAGGGAAAGAAGAGGATAAAAATTGATATTTCGCTAAAATTATTCGTTTTTCTTGCTTTTTTCGGTCAAATCTCGATAAAATAAGGAAAATTAAGGGGAAAGAAGAGGATAAAAATTGATATTTCGCTAAAATTATTCGTTTTTCTTGCTTTTTTCGGTCAAATCTCGATAAAATAAGGAAAATTAAGGGAAAAAATAGGAAAAAAATTGAAATTTCGCTAAAATTATTCGTTTTTCTTGCTTTTTTCGTCAAATCTCGATAAACAAGGAAAATTAATGGAAAAAAAGAGGATAAAAATTGATATTTCGCTTAAATTATTCGTTTTTCTTGTTTTTTTCGGTCAAATCTCGATAAAATAAGGAAAATTAAGGGAAAAAAGAGGATAGAAATTGATATTTCGCTAAAATTATTCGTTTTTCTCGCTTTTTTCGGTCGAATCTCGATAAAATAAGGAAAATTAAGGGAAAAAAAGAAAATAAAAATTGATATTTCGCTTAAATTATTCGTTTTTCTTGCTTTTTTCGGTCAAATCTCGATAAAATAAGGAAAATTAAGGGTAAAAAGAGGATAGAAATTGATATTTCGCTAAAATTATTCGTTTTTCATGCTTTTTTCGGTCAAATCTCGATAAAATAAGGAAAATTAAAGGAAAAAAGAGGTTAAAAATTGATATTTCGCTAAAATTTTTCTTGTTTTTTCGTTCAAATCTCGATAAAATGAGGAAAATTAAGGGAAAAAAAGAGGATAAAAATTGATATTTCAATAAAATTATTCGTTTTTCTTGCTTTTTTTGGTCAAATCTCGATAAAATAAGGAAAATTAAGGGAAAGAAGAGGATAAACATTGATATTTCGCTAAAATTATTCGTTTTTCTTGCTTTTTTCGGTCAAATCTCGATAAAATAAGGAAAATTAAGGGGAAAAAAGAGGATAAAAATTGATATTTCGCTAAAATTATTCGTTTTTCTTGCTTTTTACGGTCAAATCTCGATAAAATAAGGAAAATTAAGGGAAAAAAAGATGAAAAATATTGAAATTTCGCTAAAATTATTCGTTTTTCTTGCTTTTTTCGGTCAAATCACGATAAAATGAAAATTAAGGGAAAAAAAGAGGATAAAAATTGATATTTCGCTTAAATAATTCGTTTTTCTTGCTTTTTTCGTTCAAATCTCGATAAAATAAGGAAAATTAAGGTAAAAAAGAGGATAGAAATTTATATTTCGCTAAAATTATTTGTTTTTCTTGCTTTTTTCGGGCAAATCTCGATAAAATAAGGAAAATTAAGGGAAAAAAAGAGGATAAAAATTGATATTTCGATAAAATTATTCGTTTTTCATGCTTTTTTCGGTCAAATCTCGATAAAGTAAGGAAAAATTAAGGGAAAAAAAGAGGAAAAAATTGAAATTTCGCTAAAATTATTCGTTTTTCTTGCTTTTTTCGGTCAAATCTCGATAAAATAAGGAAAATTTTCGGAAAAAAAGAGGAAAAAAATTGAAATTTCGCTAAAATTATTCGTTTTTCTTGCTTTTTTCGGTCAAATCTCGATAAAATGAGGAAAATTAAGGGAAAAAAAAGGTTAAAAATTGATAATACGCTTAAATTATTCGTTTTTCTTGCTTTTTTAGGTCAAATCTCGATACAATAAGGAAAATTATGGTTAAAAAAGAGGAAAAAAATTGAAATTTCGCTAAAATTATTCGTTTTTCTTGCTTTTTTTCGGTCAAATCTCGATAAAATAAGGAAAATTAGGGGAAAAAAAGAGAAAAGAAATTGAAATTTCGCTACAATTATTCGTTTTTCTTGCTTTTTTTCGGTCAAATCTCGATAAAATAAGGAAAATTAAGGGAAAAAAAGAGGATAAAAATTGATATTTCGCTTAAATTATTCGTTTTTCTTGCTTTTTTCGTTCAATTATCGATAAAATAAGGAAAATTAAGGGAAAAAAGAGAATAGAAATTGATATTTCGCTAAAATTATTCGTTTTTCTTGCTTTTTTCGGGCAAATCTCAATAAAATAAGGAAAATTAAGGGAAAAAAAGAGGAAAAAAATTGATATTTCGATAAAATTATTTGTTTTTCTTGCTTTTTTTCGGGCAAATCTCGATAAAATAAGGAAAATTAAGGGAAAAAAAGAGGATAAAAATATATATTTCGATAAAATTATTCGTTTTTCATGCTTTTTTCGGTCAAATCTCGACAAAGTAAGGAAAAATTAAGGGAAAAAAAGAGGAAAAAATTGAAATTTTGCTAAAATTATTCGTTTTTCTTGCTTTTTGCGGTCAAATCTCGATAAATTAAGGAAAATTAACGGAAAAAAAGAGGAAAAAAATTGAAATTTCGCTAAAATTATTCGTTTTTCTTGATTTTTTCGGTCAAATCTCGATAAAATGAGGAAAATTAAGGGAAAAAAAGGATAAAAATTGATATTTCGCTTAAATTATTCTTTTTTCTTGCTTTTTTTGGTCAAATCTCGATAAAATAAGGAAAATTAACGTTAAAAAAGAGGAAAAAAATTGAAATTTCGCTAAAATTATTCGTTTTTCTTGTTTTTTTCGGTCAAATCTCGATAAAATAAGGAAAATTAAGGGAAAAAAAGAGGAAAAAAATTGAAATTTCGCTTAAATTATTCGTTTTTCTTGCTTTTTTCGGTCAAATCTCGATAAAATAAGGAAAATTAAGGGAAAAAAAGTGTATAAAAATTGATATTTCGATAAAATTTTTCGTTTTTCTTGGTTTTTTTCGGTCAAATCTCGTTAAATGAGGAGAACGAAGGAAAAAAAGAGGAAAAAATTTGAAATTTCGCTAAAATTATTCGTTTTTCTTGCTTTGTTTGGTCAAATCTCAATAAAATAAGGAAAATTAAGGGAAAAAAAAGAGGAAAAAATTTGAAATTTCGCTAAAATTATTCGTTTTTCTTGCTTTATTCGGTCTAATCTCGATAAAATAAGGAAAATTAAGGGAAAAATGAGGATAAAAATTGATATTTCACTAAAATTATTCGTTTTTCATGCTTTTTTCGGTCAAATCTCGATAAAATAAGGAAAATTAAAGGAAAAAAGAGGTTAAAAATTGATTTTTCGCTAAAATTTTTCGTTTTTCTTGTTTTTTTCGGTCAAATCTCGATAGAATAAGGAAAATTAAGGGAAAAAAAGAGGAAAAAAATAGAAATTTCGCTAAAATTATTCGTTATTCTTGCTTTTTTCGGTCAAATCTCGATAAAATAAGGAAAATTAAGGGAAAAAAAGAAATTTCGCTAAAATTATTCGTTTTTCTTGCTTTTTTCGGTCAAATCTCGATAAAATAAGGAAAATTATGGGATAAAAAGAGGAAAAAAATAGATATTTCGCTTAAATAATTCGTTTTTCTTGCTTTTTTCGTTCAAATCTCGATAAAATAAGGAAAATTAAGGTAAAAAAGAGGATAGAAATTGATATTTCGATAAAATTATTTGTTTTTCTTGCTTTTTACGGTCAAATCTCGATAAAATAAGGAAAATTAAGGGAAAAAAAGATGAAAAAAATTGAAATTTCGCTAAAATTATTCGTTTTTCTTGCTTTTTTCGGTCATATCACGATAAAATAAAAATTAAGGGAAAAAAAGAGGATAAAAAAAATAATATTTCGCTTAAATAATTCGTTTTTCTTGCTTTTTTCGTTCAAATCTCGATAAAATAAGGAAAATTAAGGTAAAAAAGAGGATAGAAATTGATATTTCGCTAAAATTATTTGTTTTTCTTGCTTTTTTCGGGCAAATCTCGATAAAATAAGGAAAATTAAGGTAAAAAAGAGGATAGAAATTGATATTTCGCTAAAATTATTTGTTTTTCTTGCTTTTTGCGGTCAAATCTCGATAAAATAAGGAAAATTAAGGGAAAAAAGAGGTTAAAAATTGATATTTCGCAATAATTTTTCTTGTTTTTTCGTTCAAATCTCGATAAAATAAGGAAAATTAAGGGAAAAAAAGAGGAAAAAAATAGAAATTTCGCTAAAACTATTCGTTATTCTTGCTTTTTTCGGTCAAATCTCGATAAAATAAGGAAAATTAAGGGAAAAAAAGAGGAAAAAAATTGAAATTTCGCTAAAATTATTCGTTTTTCTTGCTTTTTTCGGTCAAATCTCGATAAAATAAGGAAAATTAAGGGAAAAAAAGAGGAAAAAAATTGAAATTTCGCTTAAATTATTCGTTTTTCTTGCTTTTTTCGGTCAAATCTCGATAAAATAAGGAAAATTAAGGGAAAAAAAGTGTATAAAAATTGATATTTCGATAAAATTTTTCGTTTTTCTTGGTTTTTTTGGTCAAATCTCGTTAAATGAGGAGAATGAAGGAAAAAAAGAGGAAAAAATTTGAAATTTCGCTAAAATTATTCGTTTTTCTTGCTTTGTTTGGTCAAATCTCGATAAAATAAGGAAAATTAAGGGAAAAAAAAGAGGAAAAAAATTGAAATTTCGCTAAAATTATTCGTTTTTCTTGCTTTTTTCGGTCTAATCTCGATAAAATAAGGAAAATTAAGGGAAAAATGAGGATAAAAATTGATATTTCGCTAAAATTATTCGTTTTTCATGCTTTTTTCGGTCAAATCTCGATAAAATAAGGAAAATTAAAGGAAAAAAGAGGTTAAAAATTGATATTTCGCTAAAATTTTTCGTTTTTCTTGTTTTTTCGGTCAAATCTCGATAGAATAAGGAAAATTAGGGATAAAAAGAGGAAAAAAATAGATATTTCGCTTAAATAATTCGTTTTTCTTGCTTTTTTCGTTCAAATCTCGATAGAATAAGGAAAATTAAGGTAAAAAAGAGGATAGAAATTGCTATTTCGATAAAATTATTTGTTTTTCTTGCTTTTTACGGTCAAATCTCGATAAAATAAAGAAAAACAAGGGAAAAAAAGAGGATAAGAATTGAAATTTCGCTAAAATTATTCGTTTTTCATGCTTTTTGCGGTCAAATCTCGATAAAATAAGGAAAATTAAGGGAAAGAAGAGGTTAAAAATTGATATTTCGCAATAATTTTTCTTGTTTTTTCGTTCAACTCTCGATAAAATAAGGAAAATTAAGGGAAAAAAAGAGGAAAAAAATTGAAATTTCGCTAAAATTATTCGTTATTCTTGCTTTTTTCGGTCAAATCTCGATAAAATAAGGAAAATTAAGGGAAAAAAAGAGGAAAAAATTTGAAATTTCGCTAAAATTATTCGTTTTTCTTGCTTTGTTTGGTCAAATCTCGATAAAATAAGGAAAATTAAGGGAAAAAAAAGAGGAAAAAAATTGAAATTTCGCTAAAATTATTCGTTTTTCTTGCTTTTTTCGGTCTAATCTCGATAAAATAAGGAAAATTAAGGGAAAAAAAGAGGAAAAAAATAGATATTTCGCTAAAATTATTCGTTATTCTTGCTTTTTTCGGTCAAATCTCGATAAAATAAGGAAAATTAAGGGAAAAAAAGAGGAAAAAATTTGAAATTTCGCTAAAATTATTCGTTTTTCTTGCTTTGTTTGGTCAAATCTCGATAAAATAAGGAAAATTAAGGGAAAAAAAAGAGGAAAAAAATTGAAATTTCGCTAAAATTATTCGTTTTTCTTGCTTTTTTCGGTCTAATCTCGATAAAATAAGGAAAATTAAAGGAAAAAAGAGGTTAAAAATTGATATTTCGCTAAAATTTTTCGTTTTTCTTGTTTTTTTCGGTCAAATCTCGATAGAATAAGGAAAATTAAGGGAAAAAAAGAGGAAAAAAATAGAAATTTCGCTAAAATTATTCGTTATTCTTGCTTTTTTCGGTCAAATCTCGATAAAATAAGGAAAATTAAGGGAAAAAAGAAATTTCGCTAAAATTATTCGTTTTTCTTGCTTTTTTCGGTCAAATCTCGATAAAATAAGGAAAATTAAGGGATAAAAAGAGGAAAAAAATAGATATTTCGCTTAAATAATTCGTTTTTCTTGCTTTTTTCGTTCAAATCTCGATAGAATAAGGAAAATTAAGGTAAAAAAGAGGAAAGAAATTGCTATTTCGATAAAATTATTTGTTTTTCTTGCTTTTTACGGTCAAATCTCGATAAAATAAGGAAAAACAAGGGAAAAAAAGAGGATAAGAATTGAAATTTCGCTAAAATTATTCGTTTTTCAAGCTTTTTGCGGTCAAATCTCGATAAAATAAGGAAAATTAAGGGAAAGAAGAGGTTAAAAATTGATATTTCGCAATAATTTTTCTTGTTTTTTCGTTCAAATCTCGATAAAATAAGGAAAATTAAGGGAAAAAAAGAGGAAAAAAATTGAAATTTCGCTTAAATTATTCGTTTTTCTTGCTTTTTTCGGTCAAATCTCGATAAAATAAGGAAAATTAAGGGAAAAAAAGTGTATATAAATTGATATTTCGATAAAATTTTTCGTTTTTCTTGGTTTTTTCGGTCAAATCTCGTTAAATGAGGAGAATGAAGGAAAAAAAGAGGAAAAAATTTGAAATTTCGCTAAAATTATTCGTTTTTCTTGCTTTGTTTGGTCAAATCTCGATAAAATAAGGAAAATTAAGGGAAAAAAAAGAGGAAAAAAATTGAAATTTCGCTAAATATATTCGTTTTTCTTGCTTTTTTCGGTCTAATCTCGATAAAATAAGGAAAATTAAGGGAAAAATGAGGATAAAAATTGATATTTCGCTAAAATTATTCGTTTTTCATGCTTTTTTCGGTCAAATATCGATAAAATAAGGAAAATTAAAGGAAAAAAGAGGTTAAAAATTGATATTTCGCTAAAATTTTTCGTTTTTCAAGTTTTTTTCGGTCAAATCTCGATAGAATAAGGAAAATTAAGGGAAAAAAAGAGGAAAAAATTAGAAATTTCGCTAAAATTATTCGTTATTCTTGCTTTTTTCGGTCAAATCTCGATAAAATAAGGAAAATTAAGGGAAAAAAAGATGAAAAAAATTGAAATTTCGCTAAAATTATTCGTTATTCTTGCTTTTTTCGGTCAAATCTCGATAAAATAAGGAAAATTAAGGGAAAAAAGAAATTTCGCTAAAATTATTCGTTTTTCTTGCTTTTTTCGGTCAAATCTCGATAAAATAAGGAAAATTAAGGGATAAAAAGAGGAAAAAAATAGATATTTCGCTTAAATAATTCGTTTTTCTTGCTTTTTTCGTTCAAATCTCGATAGAATAAGGAAAATTAAGGTAAAAAAGAGGAAAGAAATTGCTATTTCGATAAAATTATTTGTTTTTCTTGCTTTTTACGGTCAAATCTCGATAAAATAAGGAAAAACAAGGGAAAAAAAGAGGATAAGAATTGAAATTTCGCTAAAATTATTCGTTTTTCAAGCTTTTTGCGGTCAAATCTCGATAAAATAAGGAAAATTAAGGGAAAGAAGAGGTTAAAAATTGATATTTCGCAATAATTTTTCTTGTTTTTTCGTTCAAATCTCGATAAAATAAGGAAAATTAAGGGAAAAAAAGAGGAAAAAAATTGAAATTTCGCTTAAATTATTCGTTTTTCTTGCTTTTTTCGGTCAAATCTCGATAAAATAAGGAAAATTAAGGGAAAAAAAGTGTATATAAATTGATATTTCGATAAAATTTTTCGTTTTTCTTGGTTTTTTTCGGTCAAATCTCGTTAAATGAGGAGAATGAAGGAAAAAAAGAGGAAAAAATTTGAAATTTCGCTAAAATTATTCGTTTTTCTTGCTTTGTTTGGTCAAATCTCGATAAAATAAGGAAAATTAAGGGAAAAAAAAGAGGAAAAAAATTGAAATTTCGCTAAATATATTCGTTTTTCTTGCTTTTTTCGGTCTAATCTCGATAAAATAAGGAAAATTAAGGGAAAAATGAGGATAAAAATTGATATTTCGCTAAAATTATTCGTTTTTCATGCTTTTTTCGGTCAAATATCGATAAAATAAGGAAAATTAAAGGAAAAAAGAGGTTAAAAATTGATATTTCGCTAAAATTTTTCGTTTTTCAAGTTTTTTTCGGTCAAATCTCGATAGAATAAGGAAAATTAAGGGAAAAAAAGAGGAAAAAATTAGAAATTTCGCTAAAATTATTCGTTATTCTTGCTTTTTTCGGTCAAATCTCGATAAAATAAGGAAAATTAAGGGAAAAAAAGATGAAAAAAATTGAAATTTCGCTAAAATCATTCGTTTTTCTTGCTTTTTTCGGTCATATCACGATAAAATAAAAATTAAGGGAAAAAAAGAGGATAAAAAAAATAATTTTTCGCTTAAATAATTCGTTTTTCTTGCTTTTTTCGTTCAAATCTCGATAAAATAAGGAAAATTAAGGTAAAAAAGAGGATAGAAATTGATATTTCGCTAAAATTATTTGTTTTTCTTGCTTTTTTCGGGCAAATCTCGATAAAATAAGGAAAATTATGGGAAAAAAAGAGGATAAAAATTGATATTTCGATAAAATTATTCGTTTTTCATGATTTTTTCGGTCAAATCTCGATAAAGTAAGGAAAAATTAAGGGAAAAAAAGAGGAAAAAATTGAAATTTCGCTAAAATTATTCGTTTTTCTTGCTTTTTTCGGTCAAATCTCGATATAATAAGGAAAATTTACGGAAAAAAAGAGGAAAAAATTGAAATTTCGCTAAAATTATTCGTTTTTCTTGCTTTTTTCGGTCAAATCTCGATAAAATGAGGAAAATTAAGGGAAAAAAGGATAAAAATTGATATTTCGCTTAAATTATTCGTTTTTCTTGCTTTTTTTGGTCATATCTCGATAAAATAAGGAAAATTAAGTTTAAAAAAGAGGAAAAAAATTGAAATTTCGCTAAAATTATTCGATTTTCTTGCTTTTTTCGGACAAATCTCGATAAAATAAGGAAAATTAAGGTAAAAAAGAATATAGAAATTGATATTTCGATAAAATTATTTGTTTTTCTTGCTTTTTTCGGTCAAATCTCGATAAAATATGGAAAATTAAGGGAAAAAAAGAGGAAAAAAATTGAAATTTCGCTAAAATTATTCGTTTTTCTTGCTTTTTTCGGTCAAATCACGATAAAATAAAAATTAAGGGAAAAAAAGAGGATAAAAATTGATATTTCGCTTAAATAATTCGTTTTTCTTGCTTTTTTCGTTCAAATCTCGATAAAATATGGAAAATTAAGGTAAAAAATAGGATAGAAATTGATATTTCGCTAAAATTATTTGTTTTTCTTGCTTTTTTCGGGCAAATCTCGATAAAATAAGGAAAATTAAGGGAAAAAAAGAGGATAAAAATTGATATTTCGATAAAATTATTCGTTTTTCATGCTTTTTTCGGTCAAATCTCAATAAAGTAAGGAAAAATTAAGGGAAATAAAGAGGAAAAAATTGAAATTTCGCTGAAATTATTCGTTTTTCTTGCTTTTTTCGGTCAAATCTCGATAAAATAAGGAAAATTAACGGAAAAAAAGAGGAAAAAAATTGAAATTTCACTAAAATTATTCGTTTTTCTTGCTTTTTTCGGTCAAATCTCGATAAAATGAGGAAAATTAAGGGAAAAAAAGGATAAAAATTGATATTTCGCTTAAATTATTCGTTTTTCTTGCTTTTTTTGGTCAAATCTCGATAAAATAAGGAAAATTAAGGTTAAAAAAGAGTAAAAAAATTGAAATTTCGCTAAAATTATTCGTTTTTCTTGCTTTTTTCGGACAAATCTCGATAAAATAAGGAAAATTAAGGGAAAAAAAGTGGAAAAAAATTGAAATTTCGCTAAAATTATTCGTTTTTCTTGCTTTTTTCGGTCAAATCTCGATAAAATAAGGAAAATTAAGGGAAAAAAAGAAATTTCGCTAAAATTATTCGTTTTTCTTGCTTTTTTCGGTCAAATCTCGATAAAATAAGGAAAATTAAGGGATAAAAAGAGGAAAAAAATAGATATTTCGCTTAATTAATTCGTTTTTCTTGCTTTTTTCGTTCAAATCTCGATAGAATAAGGAAAATTAAGGTAAAAAAGAGGATAGAAATTGCTATTTCGATAAAATTATTTGTTTTTCTTGCTTTTTACGGTCAAATCTCGATAAAATAAGGAAAAACAAGGGAAAAAAAGAGGATAAGAATTGAAATTTCGCTAAAATTATTCGTTTTTCATGCTTTTTGCGGTCAAATCTCGATAAAATAAGGAAAATTAAGGGAAAGAAGAGGTTAAAAATTGATATTTCGCAATAATTTTTCTTGTTTTTTCGTTCAAATCTCGATAAAATAAGGAAAATTAAGGGAAAAAAAGAGGAAAAAAATTGAAATTTCGCTTATATTATTCGTTTTTCTTGCTTTTTTCGGTCAAATCTCGATAAAATAAGGAAAATTAAGGGAAAAAAAGTGTATAAAAATTGATATTTCGATAAAATTTTTCGTTTTTCTTGGTTTTTTCGGTCAAATCTCGTTAAATGAGGAGAACGAAGGAAAAAAAGAGGAAAAAATTTGAAATTTCGCTAAAATTATTCGTTTTTCTTGCTTTGTTTGGTCAAATCTCGATAAAATAAGGAAAATTAAGGGAAAAAAAAGAGGAAAAAAATTGAAATTTCGCTAAAATTATTCGTTTTTCTTGCTTTATTCGGTCTAATCTCGATAAAATAAGGAAAATTAAGGGAAAAATGAGGATAAAAATTGATATTTCGCTAAAATTATTCGTTTTTCATGCTTTTTTCGGTCAAATCTCGATAAAATAAGGAAAATTAAAGGAAAAAAGAGGTTAAAAATTGATTTTTCGCTAAAATTTTTCGTTTTTCTTGTTTTTTTCGGTCAAATCTCGATAGAATAAGGAAAATTAAGGGAAAAAAAGAGGAAAAAAATAGAAATTTCGCTAAAATTATTCGTTATTCTTGCTTTTTTCGGTCAAATCTCGATAAAATAAGGAAAATTAAGGGAAAAAAAGAAATTTCGCTAAAATTATTCGTTTTTCTTGCTTTTTTCGGTCAAATCTCGATAAAATAAGGAAAATTATGGGATAAAAAGAGGAAAAAAATAGATATTTCGCTTAAATAATTCGTTTTTCTTGCTTTTTTCGTTCAAATCTCGATAAAATAAGGAAAATTAAGGTAAAAAAGAGGATAGAAATTGATATTTCGATAAAATTATTTGTTTTTCTTGCTTTTTACGGTCAAATCTCGATAAAATAAGGAAAATTAATGGAAAAAAAGATGAAAAAAATTGAAATTTTGCTAAAATTATTCGTTTTTCTTGCTTTTTTCGGTCATATCACGATAAAATAAAAATTAAGGGAAAAAAAGAGGATAAAAAAAATAATATTTCGCTTAAATAATTCGTTTTTCTTGCTTTTTTCGTTCAAATCTCGATAAAATAAGGAAAATTAAGGTAAAAAAGAGGATAGAAATTGATATTTCGCTAAAATTATTTGTTTTTCTTGCTTTTTTCGGGCAAATCTCGATAAAATAAGGAAAATTAAGGTAAAAAAGAGGATAGAAATTGATATTTCGCTAAAATTATTTGTTTTTCTTGCTTTTTGCGGTCAAATCTCGATAAAATAAGGAAAATTAAGGGAAAAAAGAGGTTAAAAATTGATATTTCGCAATAATTTTTCTTGTTTTTTCGTTCAAATCTCGATAAAATAAGGAAAATTAAGGGAAAAAAAGAGGAAAAAAATAGAAATTTCGCTAAAATTATTCGTTATTCTTGCTTTTTTCGGTCAAATCTCGATAAAATAAGGAAAATTAAGGGAAAAAAAGAGGAAAAAAATTGAAATTTCGCTAAAATTATTCGTTTTTCTTGCTTTTTTCGGTCAAATCTCGATAAAATAAGGAAAATTAAGGGAAAAAAAGAGGAAAAAAATTGAAATTTCGCTTAAATTATTCGTTTTTCTTGCTTTTTTCGGTCAAATCTCGATAAAATAAGGAAAATTAAGGGAAAAAAAGTGTATAAAAATTGATATTTCGATAAAATTTTTCGTTTTTCTTGGTTTTTTCGGTCAAATCTCGTTAAATGAGGAGAATGAAGGAAAAAAAGAGGAAAAAATTTGAAATTTCGCTAAAATTATTCGTTTTTCTTGCTTTGTTTGGTCAAATCTCGATAAAATAAGGAAAATTAAAGGAAAAAAAAGAGGAAAAAAATTGAAATTTCGCTAAAATTATTCGTTTTTCTTGCTTTTTTTGGTCTAATCTCGATAAAATAAGGAAAATTAAGGGAAAAATGAGGATAAAAATTGATATTTCGCTAAAATTATTCGTTTTTCATGCTTTTTTCGGTCAAATCTCGATAAAATAAGGAAAATTAAAGGAAAAAAGAGGTTAAAAATTGATATTTCGCTAAAATTTTTCGTTTTTCTTGTTTTTTTCGGTCAAATCTCGATAGAATAAGGAAAATTAAGGGATAAAAAGAGGAAAAAAATAGATATTTCGCTTAAATAATTCGTTTTTCTTGCTTTTTTCGTTCAAATCTCGATAGAATAAGGAAAATTAAGGTAAAAAAGAGGATAGAAATTGCTATTTCGATAAAATTATTTGTTTTTCTTGCTTTTTACGGTCAAATCTCGATAAAATAAGGAAAAACAAGGGAAAAAAAGAGGATAAGAATTGAAATTTCGCTAAAATTATTCGTTTTTCATGCTTTTTGCAGTCAAATCTCGATAAAATAAGGAAAATTAAGGGAAAGAAGAGGTTAAAAATTGATATTTCGCAATAATTTTTCTTGTTTTTTCGTTCAAATCTCGATAAAATAAGGAAAATTAAGGGAAAAAAAGAGGAAAAAAATTGAAATTTCGCTTAAATTATTCGTTTTTCTTGCTTTTTTCGGTCAAATCTCGATAAAATAAGGAAAATTAAGGGAAAAAAAGAGGAAAAAAATAGAAATTTCGCTAAAATTATTCGTTATTCTTGCTTTTTTCGGTCAAATCTCGATAAAATAAGGAAAATTAAGGGAAAAAAAGAGGAAAAAAATTGAAATTTTGCTAAAATTATTCGTTTTTCTTGCTTTGTTTGGTCAAATCTCGATAAAATAAGGAAAATTAAGGGAAAAAAAAGAGGAAAAAAATTGAAATTTCGCTAAAATTATTCGTTTTTCTTGCTTTTTTCGGTCTAATCTCGATAAAATAAGGAAAATTAAGGGAAAAATGAGGATAAAAATTGATATTTCGCTAAAATTATTCGTTTTTCATGCTTTTTTCGGTCAAATATCGATAAAATAAGGAAAATTAAAGGAAAAAAGAGGTTAAAAATTGATATTTCGCTAAAAATTTTCGTTTTTCAAGTTTTTTTCGGTCAAATCTCGATAGAATAAGGAAAATTAAGGGAAAAAAAGAGGAAAAAATTAGAAATTTCGCTAAAATTATTCGTTATTCTTGCTTTTTTCGGTCAAATCTCGATAAAATAAGGAAAATAAGGGAAAAAAAGATGAAAAAAATTGAAATTTCGCTAAAATCATTCGTTTTTCTTGCTTTTTTCGGTCATATCACGATAAAATAAAAATTAAGGGAAAAAAAGAGGATAAAAAAAATAATTTTTCGCTTAAATAATTCGTTTTTCTTGCTTTTTTCGTTCAAATCTCGTGAAAATAAGGAAAATTAAGGTAAAAAAGAGGATAGAAATTGATATTTCGCTAAAATTATTTTTTTTTTTCTTGCTTTTTTCGGGCAAATCTCGATAAAATAAGGAAAATTAAGGGAAAAAAATAGGATAAAAATTGATATTTCGATAAAATTATTCGTTTTTCATGCTTTTTTCGGTCAAATCTCGATAAAGTAAGGAAAAATTAAGGGAAAAAAAGAGGAAAAAATTGAAATTTCGCTAAAATTATTCGTTTTTCTTGCTTTTTTCGGTCAAATCTCGATAAAATAAGAAAAATTAAGTGAAAAAAAGAGGATAAAAATTGATATTTCGATAAAATTATTCGTTTATCTTGCTTTTTTCGGTCAAATCTCGATAAAATAAGGAAAATTAAGGGAAAAAAAGAGGAAAAAAATAGATATTTCGCTTAAATAATTCGTTTTTCTTGCTTTTATCGTTCAAATCTCGATAAAATAAGGAAAATTAAGGTAAAAAAGAGGATAGAAATTGATATTTCGATAAAATTATTTGTTTTTCTTGCTTTTTACGGTCAAATCTCGATAAAATAAGGAAAATTAAGGGAAAAAAAGATGAAAAAAATTGAAATTTCGCTAAAATTATTCGGTTTTCTTGCTTTTTTCGGTCAAATCACGATAAAATAAAAATTAAGGGAAAAAAAGAGGATAAAAAAAATAATATTTCGCTTAAATAATTCGTTTTTCTTGCTTTTTTCGTTCAAATCTCGATAAAATAAGGAAAATTAAGGGAAAAAAGAGAATAGAAATTGATATTTCGCTAAAATTATTCGTTTTTCTTGCTTTTTTCGGGCAAATCTCGATAAAATAAGGAAAATTAAGGGAAAAAAAGAGTAAAAAAATTGATATTTCGATAAAATTATTTGTTTTTCTTGCTTTTTTAGGGCAAATCTCGATAAAATAAGGAAAACTAAGGGAAAAAAAGAGGATATAAATTGATATTTCGATAAAATTATTCGTTTTTCATGCTTTTTTCGGTCAAATCTCGATAAAGTAAGGAAAAATTAAGGGAAAAAAAGAGGAAAAAATTGAAATTTCGCTAAAATTATTCGTTTTTCTTGCTTTTTTCGGTCAAATCTCGATAAAATAAGGAAAATTAACGGAAAAAAATTGAAATTTCGCTAAAATTATTCGTTTTTCTTGCTTTTTTCGGTCAAATCTCGATAAAATGAGGAAAATTAAGGGAAAAAAGGATAAAAATTCATATTTCGCTTAAATTATTCGTTTTTCTTGCTTTTTTTGGTCAAATCTCGATAAAATAAGGAAAATTAAGGTTAAAAAAGAGGAAAAAAATTCAAATTTCGCTAAAATTATTCGTTTTTCTTGCTTTTTTTGGTCATATCTCGATAAAATAAGGAAAATTAAGGGAAAAAAAGATGAAAAATATTGAAATTTCGCTAAAAGTATTCGTTTTTCTTACTTTTTTCGGTCTAATCTCGATAAAATAAGGAAAATTAAGGGAAAAATGAGGATAAGAATTGATATTTCGCTAAAATTATTCGTTTTTATAGCTTTTTTTTGTCAAATCTCGATAAAATAAGAAAAATTAAGGGAAAAAAAGGAAGAAAAAAATTTAAATTTCGCTATAATTATTTGTTTTTCTTGCATTTTTCGGTCAAATCTCGATAAAATAAGGAAAATTAAAGGAAAAAAAAGAGGAAAAAAATTGAAATTTCGGTAAAATTATTCGTTTTTCTTGCTTTTTTCGGTCAAATCTCGATAAAATAAGGAAAATTAAGGGAAAAAAAGAGGATAAAAATTGATATTTCGCTTAAATAATTCGTTTTTCTTGCTTTTTTCGTTCAAATCTCGATAAAATAAGGAAAATTAAGGTAAAAAAGAGGATAGAAATTGATATTTCGCTAAATATATTTTTTTTCTTGCTTTTTTCGGTCAAATCTCGATAAAGTAAGGAAAATTAAGGGAAAAAAAGAGGAAAAAATTGAAATTTCGCTAAAATTATTCGTTTTTCTTGCTTTTTTCGGTCAAATCTCGATAAAATAAGGAAAATTAAGGGAAGAAAAGAAGATAAAAATTGATATAACGATAAAATTATTCGTTTTTCTTGGTTTTTTGCGGTCAAATCTCGTTAAATGAGGAGAATGAAGGAAAAAAAGAGGAAAAAATTTGAAATTTCGCTAAAATTATTCGTTTTTCTTGCTTTTTTTGGTCATATCTCGATAAAATAAGGAAAATTAAGGTTAAAAAAGAGGAAAAAAATTGAAATTTCGCTAAAATTATTCGTTTTTCTTGCTTTTATCGGTCAAATCTCGATAAAATAAGGAAAATTAAGGGAAAAAAAGAGGAAAAAAATTGATATTTCGCTTAAATAATTCGTTTTTCTTGCTTTTTTCGTTCAAATCTCGATAAAATAAGGAAAATTAAGGTAAAAAAGAGGATAGAAATTGATATTTCGATAAAATTATTTGTTTTTCTTGCTTTTTACGGTCAAATCTCGATAAAATAAGGAAAATTAAGGGAAAAAAAGATGAAAAATATTGAAATTTCGCTAAAATTATTCGTTTTTCTTGCTTTTTTCGGTCAAATCACGATAAAATGAAAATTAAGGGAAAAAAAGAGGATAAAAATTGATATTTCGCTTAAATAATTCGTTTTTCTTGCTTTTTTCGTTCAAATCTCGATAAAATAAGGAAAATTAAGGTAAAAAAGAGGATAGAAATTTATATTTCGCTAAAATTATTTGTTTTTCTTGCTTTTTTCGGGCAAATCTCGATAAAATAAGGAAAATTAAGGGAAAAAAAGAGGATAAAAATTGATATTTCGATAAAATTATTCGTTTTTTCATGCTTTTTTCGTTCAAATCTCGATAAAGTAAGGAAAAATTAAGGGAAAAAAAGAGGAAAAAATTGAAATTTCGCTAAAATTATTCGTTTTTCTTGCTTTTTTCGGTCAAATCTCGATAAAATAAGGAAAATTTACGGAAAAAAAGAGGAAAAAAATTGAAATTTCGCTAAAAATATTCGTTTTTCTTGCTTTTTTCGGTCAAATCTCGATAAAATGAGGAAAATTAAGGGAAAAAAAGGTTAAAAATTGATAATACGCTTAATATATTCGTTTTTCTTGCTTTTTTCGGTCAAATCTCGATAAAATAAGGAAAATTAGGGGAAAAAAAGAGAAAAAAAATTGATATTTAGCTAAAATTATTCGTTTTTCTTGCTTTTTACGGTCAAATCTCGATAAAATAAGGAAAATTAAGGGAAAAAAAGAGGATAAAAATTGATATTTCGCTTAAATTATTCGTTTTTCTTGCTTTTTTCGTTCAAATGTCGATAAAATAAGGAAAATTAAGGGAAAAAAGAGAAAAGAAATTGATATTTCGCTAAAATTATTCGTTTTTCTTGCTTTTTCGGTCAAATCTCGATAAAATAAGGAAAATTAAGGGAAAAAATAGGAAAAAAATTGAAATTTCGCTAAAATTATTCGTTTTTCTTGCTTTTTTGTCAAATCTCGATAAACAAGGAAAATTAAGGGAAAAAAAGAAAATAAAAATTGATATTTCGCTTAAATTATTCGTATTTCTTGCTTTTTTCGGTCAAATCTCGATAAAATAAGGAAAATTAAGGGTAAAAAGAGGAAAAAAATTGATATTTCACTAAAATTATTCGTTTTTCATGCTTTTTTCGGTCAAATCTCGAAAAAATAAGGAAAATTAAGGGAAAAAAGAGGTTAAAAATTGATATTTCGCTAAAATTTTTCTTGTTTTTTCGTTCAAATCTCGATAAAATAAGGAATATTAAGGGAAAAAAAGAGGAAAAATATTGAAATTTCGCAAAAATTATTCGTTTTTCTTGCTTTTTTCGGTCAAATCTCGATAAAATAAGGAAAATTAAGGGAAAAAAAGAGGAAAAAAATAGAAATTTCGCTAAAATTATTCGTTTTTCTTGCTTTTTTCGGTCAAATCTCGATAAAATAAGGAAAATTAAGGGAAAGAAGAGGATAAAAATTGATATTTCGCTAAAATTATTCGTTTTTCTTGCTTTTTTCGGTCAAATCTCGATAAAATAAGGAAAATTAAGGGGAAAGAAGAGGATAAAAATTGATATTTCGCTAAAATTATTCGTTTTTCTTGCTTTTTTCGGTCAAATCTCGATAAAATAAGGAAAATTAAGGGAAAAAAAGAGGATAAAAATTGATATTTCGCTTAAATTATTCGTTTTTCTTGCTTTTTTCGTTCAAATCTCGATAAAATAAGGAAAATTAAGGGAAAAAAGAGAAAAGAAATTGATATTTCGCTAAAATTATTCGTTTTTCTTGCTTTTTCGGTCAAATCTCGATAAAATAAGGAAAATTAAGGGAAAAATAGGAAAAAAATTGAAATTTCGCTAAAATTATTCGTTTTTCTTGCTTTTTTCGTCAAATCTCGATAAACAAGGAAAATTAAGGGAAAAAAAGAAAATAAAAATTGATATTTCGCTTAAATTATTCGTATTTCTTGCTTTTTTCGGTCAAATCTCGATAAAATAAGGAAAATTAAGGGTAAAAAGAGGATAGAAATTGATATTTCACTAAAATTATTCGTTTTTCATGCTTTTTTCGTTCAAATCTCGAAAAAATAAGGAAAATTAAGGGAAAAAAGAGGTTAAAAATTGATATTTCGCTAAAATTTTTCTTGTTTTTCCGTTCAAATCTCGATAAAATAAGGAATATTAAGGGAAAAAAAGAGGAAAAAAATTGAAATTTCGCAAAAATTATTCGTTTTTCTTGCTTTTTTCGGTCAAATCTCGTTAAAATTAGGAAAATTAAGGGAAAAAAAGAGGAAAAAAATAGAAATTTCGCTAAAATTATTCGTTTTTCTTGCTTTTTTCGGTCAAATCTCGATAAAATAAGGAAAATTAAGGGAAAGAAGAGGATAAACATTGATATTTCGCTAAAATTATTCGTTTTTCTTGCTTTTTTCGGTCAAATCTCGATAAAATAAGGAAAATTAAGGGGAAAAAAGAGGATAAAAATTGATATTTCGCTAAAATTATTCGTTTTTCTTGCTTTTTACGGTCAAATCTCGATAAAATAAGGAAAATTAAGGGAAAAAAAGATGAAAAATATTGAAATTTCGCTAAAATTATTCGTTTTTCTTGCTTTTTTCGGTCAAATCACGATAAAATGAAAATTAAGGGAAAAAAAGAGGATAAAAATTGATATTTCGCTTAAATAATTCGTTTTTCTTGCTTTTTTCGTTCAAATCTCGATAAAATAAGGAAAATAAAGGTAAAAAAGAGGATAGAAATTTATATTTCGCTAAAATTATTTGTTTTTCTTGCTTTTTTCGGGCAAATCTCGATAAAATAAGGAAAATTAAGGGAAAAAAAGAGGATAAAAATTGATATATCGATAAAATTATTCGTTTTTCATGCTTTTTTCGGTCAAATCTCGATAAAGTAAGGAAAAATTAAGGGAAAAAAAGAGGAAAAAATTGAAATTTCGCTAAAATTATTCGTTTTTCTTGCTTTTTTCGGTCAAATCTCGATAAAATAAGGAAAATTTACGGAAAAAAAGAGGAAAAAAATTGAAATTTCGCTAAAATTATTCGTTTTTCTTGCTTTTTTCGGTCAAATCTCGATAAAATGAGGAAAATTAAGGGAAAAAAAGGTTAAAAATTGATAATACGCTTAAATTATTCGTTTTTCTTGCTTTTTTAGGTCAAATCTCGATAAAATAAGGAAAATTATGGTTAAAAAAGAGGAAAAAAATTGAAATTTCGCTAAAATTATTCGTTTTTCTTGCTTTTTTCGGTCAAATCTCGATAAAATAAGGAAAATTAGGGGAAAAAAAGAGAAAAAAAATTGAAATTTCGCTACAATTATTCGTTTTTCTTGCTTTTTTCGGTCAAATCTCGATAAAATAAGGAAAATTAAGGGAAAAAAAGAGGATAAAAATTGATATTTCGCTTAAATTATTCGTTTTTCTTGCTTTTTTCGTTCAATTATCGATAAAATAAGGAAAATTAAGGGAAAAAAGAGAATAGAAATTGATATTTCGCTAAAATTATTCGTTTTTCTTGCTTTTTTCGGGCAAATCTCAATAAAATAAGGAAAATTAAGGGAAAAAAAGAGGAAAAAAATTGATATTTCGATAAAATTATTTGTTTTTCTTGCTTTTTTCGGGCAAATCTCGATAAAATAAGGAAAATTAAGGGAAAAAAAGAGGATAAAAATATATATTTCGATAAAATTATTCGTTTTTCATGCTTTTTTCGGTCAAATCTCGACAAAGTAAGGAAAAATTAAGGGAAAAAAAGAGGAAAAAATTGAAATTTTGCTAAAATTATTCGTTTTTCTTGCTTTTTGCGGTCAAATCTCGATAAATTAAGGAAAATTAACGGAAAAAAAAGAGGAAAAAAATTGAAATTTCGCTAAAATTATTCGTTTTTCTTGATTTTTTCGGTCAAATCTCGATAAAATGAGGAAAATTAAGGGAAAAAAAAGGATAAAAATTGATATTTCGCTTAAATTATTCTTTTTTCTTGCTTTTTTTGGTCAAATCTCGATAAAATAAGGAAAATTAACGTTAAAAAAGAGGAAAAAAATTGAAATTTCGCTAAAATTATTCGTTTTTCTTGTTTTTTTCGGTCAAATCTCGATAAAATAAGGAAAATTAAGGGAAAAAAAGAGGAAAAAATTGAAATTTCGCTAAAATTATTCGTTTTTCTTGCTTTTTTCGGTCAATACTCGATAAAATAAGGAAAATTTACGGAAAAAAAGAGGAAAAAAATTGAAATTTCGCTAAAATTATTCGTTTTTCTTGCTTTTTTCGGTCAAATCTCGATAAAATAAGGAAAATTAAAGGAAAAAAGAGGTTAAAAATTGATATTTCGCTAAAAATTTTCGTTTTTCAAGTTTTTTTCGGTCAAATCTCGATAGAATAAGGAAAATTAAGGGAAAAAAAGAGGAAAAAATTAGAAATTTCGCTAAAATTATTCGTTATTCTTGCTTTTTTCGGTCAAATCTCGATAAAATAAGGAAAATAAGGGAAAAAAAGATGAAAAAAATTGAAATTTCGCTAAAATCATTCGTTTTTCTTGCTTTTTTCGGTCATATCACGATAAAATAAAAATTAAGGGAAAAAAAGAGGATAAAAAAAATAATTTTTCGCTTAAATAATTCGTTTTTCTTGCTTTTTTCGTTCAAATCTCGTGAAAATAAGGAAAATTAAGGTAAAAAAGAGGATAGAAATTGATATTTCGCTAAAATTATTTTTTTTTTTCTTGCTTTTTTCGGGCAAATCTCGATAAAATAAGGAAAATTAAGGGAAAAAAATAGGATAAAAATTGATATTTCGATAAAATTATTCGTTTTTCATGCTTTTTTCGGTCAAATCTCGATAAAGTAAGGAAAAATTAAGGGAAAAAAAGAGGAAAAAATTGAAATTTCGCTAAAATTATTCGTTTTTCTTGCTTTTTTCGGTCAAATCTCGATAAAATAAGAAAAATTAAGTGAAAAAAAGAGGATAAAAATTGATATTTCGATAAAATTATTCGTTTATCTTGCTTTTTTCGGTCAAATCTCGATAAAATAAGGAAAATTAAGGGAAAAAAAGAGGAAAAAAATAGATATTTCGCTTAAATAATTCGTTTTTCTTGCTTTTATCGTTCAAATCTCGATAAAATAAGGAAAATTAAGGTAAAAAAGAGGATAGAAATTGATATTTCGATAAAATTATTTGTTTTTCTTGATTTTTACGGTCAAATCTCGATAAAATAAGGAAAATTAAGGGAAAAAAAGATGAAAAAAATTGAAATTTCGCTAAAATTATTCGGTTTTCTTGCTTTTTTCGGTCAAATCACGATAAAATAAAAATTAAGGGAAAAAAAGAGGATAAAAAAAATAATATTTCGCTTAAATAATTCGTTTTTCTTGCTTTTTTCGTTCAAATCTCGATAAAATAAGGAAAATTAAGGGAAAAAAGAGAATAGAAATTGATATTTCGCTAAAATTATTCGTTTTTCTTGCTTTTTTCGGGCAAATCTCGATAAAATAAGGAAAATTAAGGGAAAAAAAGAGTAAAAAAATTGATATTTCGATAAAATTATTTGTTTTTCTTGCTTTTTTAGGGCAAATCTCGATAAAATAAGGAAAACTAAGGGAAAAAAAGAGGATATAAATTGATATTTCGATAAAATTATTCGTTTTTCATGCTTTTTTCGGTCAAATCTCGATAAAGTAAGGAAAAATTAAGGGAAAAAAAGAGGAAAAAATTGAAATTTCGCTAAAATTATTCGTTTTTCTTGCTTTTTTCGGTCAAATCTCGATAAAATAAGGAAAATTAACGGAAAAAAATTGAAATTTCGCTAAAATTATTCGTTTTTCTTGCTTTTTTCGGTCAAATCTCGATAAAATGAGGAAAATTAAGGGAAAAAAGGATAAAAATTCATATTTCGCTTAAATTATTCGTTTTTCTTGCTTTTTTTGGTCAAATCTCGATAAAATAAGGAAAATTAAGGTTAAAAAAGAGGAAAAAAATTCAAATTTCGCTAAAATTATTCGTTTTTCTTGCTTTTTTTGGTCATATCTCGATAAAATAAGGAAAATTAAGGGAAAAAAAGATGAAAAATATTGAAATTTCGCTAAAATTATTCGTTTTTCTTACTTTTTTCGGTCTAATCTCGATAAAATAAGGAAAATTAAGGGAAAAATGAGGATAAGAATTGATATTTCGCTAAAATTATTCGTTTTTATAGCTTTTTTTTGTCAAATCTCGATAAAATAAGAAAAATTAAGGGAAAAAAAGGAAGAAAAAAATTTAAATTTCGCTATAATTATTTGTTTTTCTTGCATTTTTCGGTCAAATCTCGATAAAATAAGGAAAATTAAAGGAAAAAAAAGAGGAAAAAAATTGAAATTTCGGTAAAATTATTCGTTTTTCTTGCTTTTTTCGGTCAAATCTCGATAAAATAAGGAAAATTAAGGGAAAAAAAGAGGATAAAAATTGATATTTCGCTTAAATAATTCGTTTTTCTTGCTTTTTTCGTTCAAATCTCGATAAAATAAGGAAAATTAAGGTAAAAAAGAGGATAGAAATTGATATTTCGCTAAATATATTTTTTTTCTTGCTTTTTTCGGTCAAATCTCGATAAAGTAAGGAAAATTAAGGGAAAAAAAGAGGAAAAAATTGAAGTTTCGCTAAAATTATTCGTTTTTCTTGCTTTTTTCGGTCAAATCTCGATAAAATAAGGAAAATTAAGGGAAGAAAAGAAGATAAAAATTGATATAACGATAAAATTATTCGTTTTTCTTGGTTTTTTGCGGTCAAATCTCGTTAAATGAGGAGAATGAAGGAAAAAAAGAGGAAAAAATTTGAAATTTCGCTAAAATTATTCGTTTTTCTTGCTTTTTTTGGTCATATCTCGATAAAATAAGGAAAATTAAGGTTAAAAAAGAGGAAAAAAATTGAAATTTCGCTAAAATTATTCGTTTTTCTTGCTTTTATCGGTCAAATCTCGATAAAATAAGGAAAATTAAGGGAAAAAAAGAGGAAAAAAATTGATATTTCGCTTAAATAATTCGTTTTTCTTGCTTTTTTCGTTCAAATCTCGATAAAATAAGGAAAATTAAGGTAAAAAAGAGGATAGAAATTGATATTTCGATAAAATTATTTGTTTTTCTTGCTTTTTACGGTCAAATCTCGATAAAATAAGGAAAATTAAGGGAAAAAAAGATGAAAAATATTGAAATTTCGCTAAAATTATTCGTTTTTCTTGCTTTTTTCGGTCAAATCACGATAAAATGAAAATTAAGGGAAAAAAAGAGGATAAAAATTGATATTTCGCTTAAATAATTCGTTTTTCTTGCTTTTTTCGTTCAAATCTCGATAAAATAAGGAAAATTAAGGTAAAAAAGAGGATAGAAATTTATATTTCGCTAAAATTATTTGTTTTTCTTGCTTTTTTCGGGCAAATCTCGATAAAATAAGGAAAATTAAGGGAAAAAAGAGGATAAAAATTGATATTTCGATAAAATTATTCGTTTTTCATGCTTTTTTCGTTCAAATCTCGATAAAGTAAGGAAAAATTAAGGGAAAAAAAGAGGAAAAAATTGAAATTTCGCTAAAATTATTCGTTTTTCTTGCTTTTTTCGGTCAAATCTCGATAAAATAAGGAAAATTTACGGAAAAAAAGAGGAAAAAAATTGAAATTTCGCTAAAATTATTCGTTTTTCTTGCTTTTTTCGGTCAAATCTCGATAAAATGAGGAAAATTAAGGGAAAAAAAGGTTAAAAATTGATAATACGCTTAATATATTCGTTTTTCTTGCTTTTTTCGGTCAAATCTCGATAAAATAAGGAAAATTAAGGGGAAAGAAGAGGATAAAAATTGATATTTAGCTAAAATTATTCGTTTTTCTTGCTTTTTACGGTCAAATCTCGATAAAATAAGGAAAATTAAGGGAAAAAAAGAGGATAAAAATTGATATTTCGCTTAAATTATTCGTTTTTCTTGCTTTTTTCGTTCAAATGTCGATAAAATAAGGAAAATTAAGGGAAAAAAGAGAAAAGAAATTGATATTTCGCTAAAATTATTCGTTTTTCTTGCTTTTTCGGTCAAATCTCGATAAAATAAGGAAAATTAAGGGAAAAAATAGGAAAAAAATTGAAATTTCGCTAAAATTATTCGTTTTTCTTGCTTTTTTGTCAAATCTCGATAAACAAGGAAAATTAAGGGAAAAAAAGAAAATAAAAATTGATATTTCGCTTAAATTATTCGTATTTCTTGCTTTTTTCGGTCAAATCTCGATAAAATAAGGAAAATTAAGGGTAAAAAGAGGAAAAAAAATTGATATTTCACTAAAATTATTCGTTTTTCATGCTTTTTTCGGTCAAATCTCGAAAAAATAAGGAAAATTAAGGGAAAAAAGAGGTTAAAAATTGATATTTCGCTAAAATTTTTCTTGTTTTTTCGTTCAAATCTCGATAAAATAAGGAATATTAAGGGAAAAAAAGAGGAAAAATATTGAAATTTCGCAAAAATTATTCGTTTTTCTTGCTTTTTTCGGTCAAATCTCGATAAAATAAGGAAAATTAAGGGAAAAAAAGAGGAAAAAAATAGAAATTTCGCTAAAATTATTCGTTTTTCTTGCTTTTTTCGGTCAAATCTCGATAAAATAAGGAAAATTAAGGGAAAGAAGAGGATAAAAATTGATATTTCGCTAAAATTATTCGTTTTTCTTGCTTTTTTCGGTCAAATCTCGATAAAATAAGGAAAATTAAGGGGAAAGAAGAGGATAAAAATTGATATTTCGCTAAAATTATTCGTTTTTCTTGCTTTTTTCGGTCAAATCTCGATAAAATAAGGAAAATTAAGGGAAAAAAAGAGGATAAAAATTGATATTTCGCTTAAATTATTCGTTTTTCTTGCTTTTTTCGTTCAAATCTCGATAAAATAAGGAAAATTAAGGGAAAAAAGAGAAAAGAAATTGATATTTCGCTAAAATTATTCGTTTTTCTTGCTTTTTCGGTCAAATCTCGATAAAATAAGGAAAATTAAGGGAAAAAATAGGAAAAAAATTGAAATTTCGCTAAAATTATTCGTTTTTCTTGCTTTTTTCGTCAAATCTCGATAAACAAGGAAAATTAAGGGAAAAAAAGAAAATAAAAATTGATATTTCGCTTAAATTATTCGTATTTCTTGCTTTTTTCGGTCAAATCTCGATAAAATAAGGAAAATTAAGGGTAAAAAGAGGATAGAAATTGATATTTCACTAAAATTATTCGTTTTTCATGCTTTTTTCGTTCAAATCTCGAAAAAATAAGGAAAATTAAGGGAAAAAAGAGGTTAAAAATTGATATTTCGCTAAAATTTTTCTTGTTTTTCCGTTCAAATCTCGATAAAATAAGGAATATTAAGGGAAAAAAAGAGGAAAAAAATTGAAATTTCGCAAAAATTATTCGTTTTTCTTGCTTTTTTCGGTCAAATCTCGTTAAAATTAGGAAAATTAAGGGAAAAAAAGAGGAAAAAAATAGAAATTTCGCTAAAATTATTCGTTTTTCTTGCTTTTTTCGGTCAAATCTCGATAAAATAAGGAAAATTAAGGGAAAGAAGAGGATGAACATTGATATTTCGCTAAAATTATTCGTTTTTCTTGCTTTTTTCGGTCAAATCTCGATAAAATAAGGAAAATTAAGGGGAAAAAAGAGGATAAAAATTGATATTTCGCTAAAATTATTCGTTTTTCTT
This sequence comes from Sympetrum striolatum, assembly GCA_947579665.1. NCBI lineage: Eukaryota > Metazoa > Arthropoda > Insecta > Odonata > Libellulidae > Sympetrum > Sympetrum striolatum. The sequence goes on from CANPUZ010000024.1 coordinate 216,595, forward strand.
GCTTTTTACGGTCAAATCTCGATAAAATAAGGAAAATTAAGGGAAAAAAAGATGAAAAATATTGAAATTTCGCTAAAATTATTCGTTTTTCTTGCTTTTTTCGGTCAAATCACGATAAAATGAAAATTAAGGGAAAAAAAGAGGATAAAAATTGATATTTCGCTTAAATAATTCGTTTTTCTTGCTTTTTTCGTTCAAATCTCGATAAAATAAGGAAAATTAAGGTAAAAAAGAGGATAGAAATTTATATTTCGCTAAAATTATTTGTTTTTCTTGCTTTTTTCGGGCAAATCTCGATAAAATAAGGAAAATTAAGGGAAAAAAAGAGGATAAAAATTGATATTTCGATAAAATTATTCGTTTTTCATGCTTTTTTCGGTCAAATCTCGATAAAGTAAGGAAAAATTAAGGGAAAAAAAGAGGAAAAAATTGAAATTTCGCTAAAATTATTCGTTTTTCTTGCTTTTTTCGGTCAAATCTCGATAAAATAAGGAAAATTTACGGAAAAAAAGAGGAAAAAAATTGAAATTTCGCTAAAATTATTCGTTTTTCTTGCTTTTTTCGGTCAAATCTCGATAAAATGAGGAAAATTAAGGGAAAAAAAGGTTAAAAATTGATAATACGCTTAAATTATTCGTTTTTCTTGCTTTTTTAGGTCAAATCTCGATAAAATAAGGAAAATTATGGTTAAAAAAGAGGAAAAAAATTGAAATTTCGCTAAAATTATTCGTTTTTCTTGCTTTTTTCGGTCAAATCTCGATAAAATAAGGAAAATTAGGGGAAAAAAAGAGAAAAAAAATTGAAATTTCGCTACAATTATTCGTTTTTCTTGCTTTTTTCGGTCAAATCTCGATAAAATAAGGAAAATTAAGGGAAAAAAAGAGGATAAAAATTGATATTTCGCTTAAATTATTCGTTTTTCTTGCTTTTTTCGTTCAATTATCGATAAAATAAGGAAAATTAAGGGAAAAAAGAGAATAGAAATTGATATTTCGCTAAAATTATTCGTTTTTCTTGCTTTTTTCGGGCAAATCTCAATAAAATAAGGAAAATTAAGGGAAAAAAAGAGGAAAAAAATTGATATTTCGATAAAATTATTTGTTTTTCTTGCTTTTTTCGGGCAAATCTCGATAAAATAAGGAAAATTAAGGGAAAAAAAGAGGATAAAAATATATATTTCGATAAAATTATTCGTTTTTCATGCTTTTTTCGGTCAAATCTCGACAAAGTAAGGAAAAATTAAGGGAAAAAAAGAGGAAAAAATTGAAATTTTGCTAAAATTATTCGTTTTTCTTGCTTTTTGCGGTCAAATCTCGATAAATTAAGGAAAATTAACGGAAAAAAAGAGGAAAAAAATTGAAATTTCGCTAAAATTATTCGTTTTTCTTGATTTTTTCGGTCAAATCTCGATAAAATGAGGAAAATTAAGGGAAAAAAAGGATAAAAATTGATATTTCGCTTAAATTATTCTTTTTTCTTGCTTTTTTTGGTCAAATCTCGATAAAATAAGGAAAATTAACGTTAAAAAAGAGGAAAAAAATTGAAATTTCGCTAAAATTATTCGTTTTTCTTGTTTTTTTCGGTCAAATCTCGATAAAATAAGGAAAATTAAGGGAAAAAAAGAGGAAAAAATTGAAATTTCGCTAAAATTATTCGTTTTTCTTGCTTTTTTCGGTCAATACTCGATAAAATAAGGAAAATTTACGGAAAAAAAGAGGAAAAAAATTGAAATTTCGCTAAAATTATTCGTTTTTCTTGCTTTTTTCGGTCAAATCTCGATAAAATGAGGAAAATTAAGGGAAAAAAGGATAAAAATTGATATTTCGCTTAAATTATTCGTTTTTCTTGCTTTTTTTGGTCAAATCTCGATAAAATAAGGAAAATTAAGGTTAAAAAAGAGGAAAAAATTGAAATTTCGCTAAAATTATTCGTTTTTCTTGCTTTTTTCGGTCAAATCTCGATAAAATAAGGAAAATTAAGGGAAAAAAAGAGGATAAAAATTGATATTTCGCTTAAATTATTCGTTTTTCTTGCTTTTTTCGTTCAAATCTCGATAAAATAAGGAAAATTAAGGGAAAAAAGAGAAAAGAAATTGATATTTCGCTAAAATTATTCGTTTTTCTTGCTTTTTCGGTCAAATCTCGATAAAATAAGGAAAATTAAGGGAAAAAATAGGAAAAAAATTGAAATTTCGCTAAAATTATTCGTTTTTTTTGCTTTTTTCGTCAAATCTCGATAAACAAGGAAAATTAAGGGAAAAAAAGAAAATAAAAATTGATATTTCGCTTAAATTATTCGTATTTCTTGCTTTTTTCGGTCAAATCTCGATAAAATAAGGAAAATTAAGGGTAAAAAGAGGATAGAAATTGATATTTCACTAAAATTATTCGTTTTTCATGCTTTTTTCGGTCAAATCTCGAAAAAATAAGGAAAATTAAGGGAAAAAAGAGGTTAAAAATTGATATTTCGCTAAAATTTTTCTTGTTTTTTCGTTCAAATCTCGATAAAATAAGGAATATTAAGGGAAAAAAAGAGGAAAAAAATTGAAATTTCGCAAAAATTATTCGTTTTTCTTGCTTTTTTCGGTCAAATCTCGATAAAAGAAGGACAATTAAGGGAAAAAAAGAGGAAAAAAATAGAAATTTCGCTAAAATTATTCGTTTTTCTTGCTTTTTTCGGTCAAATCTCGATATAATAAGGAAAATTAAGGGAAAGAAGAGGATAAAAATTGATATTTCGCTAAAATTATTCGTTTTTCTTGCTTTTTTCGGTCAAATCTCGATAAAATAAGGAAAATTAAGGGGAAAGAAGAGGATAAAAATTGATATTTCGCTAAAATTATTCGTTTTTCTTGCTTTTTTCGGTCAAATCTCGATAAAATAAGGAAAATTAAGGGAAAAAATAGGAAAAAAATTGAAATTTCGCTAAAATTATTCGTTTTTCTTGCTTTTTTCGTCAAATCTCGATAAACAAGGAAAATTAATGGAAAAAAAGAGGATAAAAATTGATATTTCGCTTAAATTATTCGTTTTTCTTGTTTTTTTCGGTCAAATCTCGATAAAATAAGGAAAATTAAGGGAAAAAAGAGGATAGAAATTGATATTTCGCTAAAATTATTCGTTTTTCTCGCTTTTTTCGGTCGAATCTCGATAAAATAAGGAAAATTAAGGGAAAAAAAGAAAATAAAAATTGATATTTCGCTTAAATTATTCGTTTTTCTTGCTTTTTTCGGTCAAATCTCGATAAAATAAGGAAAATTAAGGGTAAAAAGAGGATAGAAATTGATATTTCGCTAAAATTATTCGTTTTTCATGCTTTTTTCGGTCAAATCTCGATAAAATAAGGAAAATTAAAGGAAAAAAGAGGTTAAAAATTGATATTTCGCTAAAATTTTTCTTGTTTTTTCGTTCAAATCTCGATAAAATGAGGAAAATTAAGGGAAAAAAAGAGGATAAAAATTGATATTTCAAAAAAATTATTCGTTTTTCTTGCTTTTTTTGGTCAAATCTCGATAAAATAAGGAAAATTAAGGGAAAGAAGAGGATAAACATTGATATTTCGCTAAAATTATTCGTTTTTCTTGCTTTTTTCGGTCAAATCTCGATAAAATAAGGAAAATTAAGGGGAAAAAAGAGGATAAAAATTGATATTTCGCTAAAATTATTCGTTTTTCTTGCTTTTTACGGTCAAATCTCGATAAAATAAGGAAAATTAAGGGAAAAAAAGATGAAAAATATTGAAATTTCGCTAAAATTATTCGTTTTTCTTGCTTTTTTCGGTCAAATCACGATAAAATGAAAATTAAGGGAAAAAAAGAGGATAAAAATTGATATTTCGCTTAAATAATTCGTTTTTCTTGCTTTTTTCGTTCAAATCTCGATAAAATAAGGAAAATTAAGGTAAAAAAGAGGATAGAAATTTATATTTCGCTAAAATTATTTGTTTTTCTTGCTTTTTTCGGGCAAATCTCGATAAAATAAGGAAAATTAAGGGAAAAAAAGAGGATAAAAATTGATATTTCGATAAAATTATTCGTTTTTCATGCTTTTTTCGGTCAAATCTCGATAAAGTAAGGAAAAATTAAGGGAAAAAAAGAGGAAAAAATTGAAATTTCGCTAAAATTATTCGTTTTTCTTGCTTTTTTCGGTCAAATCTCGATAAAATAAGGAAAATTTACGGAAAAAAATTGAAATTTCGCTAAAATTATTCGTTTTTCTTGCTTTTTTCGGTCAAATCTCGATAAAATGAGGAAAATTAAGGGAAAAAAAGGTTAAAAATTGATAATACGCTTAAATTATTCGTTTTTCTTGCTTTTTTAGGTCAAATCTCGATACAATAAGGAAAATTATGGTTAAAAAAGAGGAAAAAAATTGAAATTTCGCTAAAATTATTCGTTTTTCTTGCTTTTTTCGGTCAAATCTCGATAAAATAAGGAAAATTAGGGGAAAAAAAGAGAAAAGAAATTGAAATTTCGCTACAATTATTCGTTTTTCTTGCTTTTTTCGGTCAAATCTCGATAAAATAAGGAAAATTAAGGGAAAAAAAGAGGATAAAAATTGATATTTCGCTTAAATTATTCGTTTTTCTTGCTTTTTTCGTTCAATTATCGATAAAATAAGGAAAATTAAGGGAAAAAAGAGAATAGAAATTGATATTTCGCTAAAATTATTCGTTTTTCTTGCTTTTTTCGGGCAAATCTCAATAAAATAAGGAAAATTAAGGGAAAAAAAGAGGAAAAAAATTGATATTTCGATAAAATTATTTGTTTTTCTTGCTTTTTTCGGGCAAATCTCGATAAAATAAGGAAAATTAAGGGAAAAAAAGAGGATAAAAATATATATTTCGATAAAATTATTCGTTTTTCATGCTTTTTTCGGTCAAATCTCGACAAAGTAAGGAAAAATTAAGGGAAAAAAAGAGGAAAAAATTGAAATTTTGCTAAAATTATTCGTTTTTCTTGCTTTTTGCGGTCAAATCTCGATAAATTAAGGAAAATTAACGGAAAAAAAGAGGAAAAAAATTGAAATTTCGCTAAAATTATTCGTTTTTCTTGATTTTTTCGGTCAAATCTCGATAAAATGAGGAAAATTAAGGGAAAAAAAGGATAAAAATTGATATTTCGCTTAAATTATTCTTTTTTCTTGCTTTTTTTGGTCAAATCTCGATAAAATAAGGAAAATTAACGTTAAAAAAGAGGAAAAAAATTGAAATTTCGCTAAAATTATTCGTTTTTCTTGTTTTTTTCGGTCAAATCTCGATAAAATAAGGAAAATTAAGGGAAAAAAAGAGGAAAAAATTGAAATTTCGCTAAAATTATTCGTTTTTCTTGCTTTTTTCGGTCAATACTCGATAAAATAAGGAAAATTTACGGAAAAAAAGAGGAAAAAAATTGAAATTTCGCTAAAATTATTCGTTTTTCTTGCTTTTTTCGGTCAAATCTCGATAAAATGAGGAAAATTAAGGGAAAAAAGGATAAAAATTGATATTTCGCTTAAATTATTCGTTTTTCTTGCTTTTTTTGGTCAAATCTCGATAAAATAAGGAAAATTAAGGTTAAAAAAGAGGAAAAAAATGAAATTTCGCTAAAATTATTCGTTTTTCTTGCTTTTTTCGGTCAAATCTCGATAAAATAAGGAAAATTAAGGGAAAAAAAGAGGATAAAAATTGATATTTCGCTTAAATTATTCGTTTTTCTTGCTTTTTTCGTTCAAATCTCGATAAAATAAGGAAAATTAAGGGAAAAAAGAGAAAAGAAATTGATATTTCGCTAAAATTATTCGTTTTTCTTGCTTTTTCGGTCAAATATCGATAAAATAAGGAAAATTAAGGGAAAAAATAGGAAAAAAATTGAAATTTCGCTAAAATTATTCGTTTTTTTTGCTTTTTTCGTCAAATCTCGATAAACAAGGAAAATTAAGGGAAAAAAAGAAAATAAAAATTGATATTTCGCTTAAATTATTCGTATTTCTTGCTTTTTTCGGTCAAATCTCGATAAAATAAGGAAAATTAAGGGTAAAAAGAGGATAGAAATTGATATTTCACTAAAATTATTCGTTTTTCATGCTTTTTTCGGTCAAATCTCGAAAAAATAAGGAAAATTAAGGGAAAAAAGAGGTTAAAAATTGATATTTCGCTAAAATTTTTCTTGTTTTTTCGTTCAAATCTCGATAAAATAAGGAATATTAAGGGAAAAAAAGAGGAAAAAAATTGAAATTTCGCAAAAATTATTCGTTTTTCTTGCTTTTTTCGGTCAAATCTCGATAAAAGAAGGACAATTAAGGGAAAAAAAGAGGAAAAAAATAGAAATTTCGCTAAAATTATTCGTTTTTCTTGCTTTTTTCGGTCAAATCTCGATAAAATAAGGAAAATTAAGGGAAAGAAGAGGATAAAAATTGATATTTCGCTAAAATTATTCGTTTTTCTTGCTTTTTTCGGTCAAATCTCGATAAAATAAGGAAAATTAAGGGGAAAGAAGAGGATAAAAATTGATATTTCGCTAAAATTATTCGTTTTTCTTGCTTTTTTCGGTCAAATCTCGATAAAATAAGGAAAATTAAGGGAAAAAATAGGAAAAAAATTGAAATTTCGCTAAAATTATTCGTTTTTCTTGCTTTTTTCGTCAAATCTCGATAAACAAGGAAAATTAATGGAAAAAAAGAGGATAAAAATTGATATTTCGCTTAAATTATTCGTTTTTCTTGTTTTTTTCGGTCAAATCTCGATAAAATAAGGAAAATTAAGGGAAAAAAGAGGATAGAAATTGATATTTCGCTAAAATTATTCGTTTTTCTCGCTTTTTTCGGTCGAATCTCGATAAAATAAGGAAAATTAAGGGAAAAAAAGAAAATAAAAATTGATATTTCGCTTAAATTATTCGTTTTTCTTGCTTTTTTCGGTCAAATCTCGATAAAATAAGGAAAATTAAGGGTAAAAAGAGGATAGAAATTGATATTTCGCTAAAATTATTCGTTTTTCATGCTTTTTTCGGTCAAATCTCGATAAAATAAGGAAAATTAAAGGAAAAAAGAGGTTAAAAATTGATATTTCGCTAAAATTTTTCTTGTTTTTTCGTTCAAATCTCGATAAAATGAGGAAAATTAAGGGAAAAAAAGGATAAAAATTGATATTTCGCTTAAATTATTCGTTTTTCTTGCTTTTTTTGGTCAAATCTCGATAAAATAAGGAAAATTAAGGTTAAAAAAGAGGAAAAAAATTGAAATTTCGCTAAAATTATTCGTTTTTCTTGCTTTTTTCGGTCAAATCTCGATAAAATAAGGAAAATTAAGGGAAAAAAAGAGGAAAAAATTGAAATTTCGCTATAATTATTCGTTTTTCTTGCTTTTTTCGGTCAAATCTCGATAAAATAAGGAAAAATTACGGAAAAAAAGAGGAAAAAAATTGAAATTTCGCTAAAATTATTCGTTTTTCTTGCTTTTTTCGGTCAAATCTCGATAAAATGAGGAAAATTAAGGGAAAAAAGGATAAAAATTGATATTTCGCTTAAATTATTCGTTTTTCTTGCTTTTTTTGGTCAAATCTTTATAAAATAAGGAAAATTAAGGTTAAAAAAGAGGAAAAAAATTGAAATTTCGCTAAAATTATTCGTTTTTCTTGCTTTTTTCGGTCAAATCTCGATAAAATAAGGAAAATTAAGGGAAAAAAAGAGGATAAAAATTGATATTTCGCTTAAATTATTCGTTTTTCTTGCTTTTTTCGTTCAAATCTCGATAAAATAAGGAAAATTAAGGGAAAAAAGAGAATAGAAATTGATATTTCGCTAAAATTATTCGTTTTTCTTGCTTTTCTCGGGCAAATCTCGATAAAATAAGGAAAATTAAGGGAAAGAAAGAGGAAAAAAATCGATATTTCGATAAAATTATTTGTTTTTCTTGCTTTTTTCGGGCAAATCTCGATAAAATAAGGAAAATTAAGGGAAAAAAAGAGGATAAAAATTGATATTTCGATAAAATTATTCGTTTTTCATGCTTTTTTCGGTCAAATCTCGATAAAGTAAGGAAAAAAAAGGGAAAAAAGAGGAAAAAATTGAAATTTCGCTAAAATTATTCGTTTTTCTTGCTTTTTTCGGTCAAATCTCGATAAAATAAGGAAAATTAAGGGAAAAATGAGGATAAGAATTGATATTTCGCTAAAATTATTCGTTTTTCTAGCTTTTTTTGGTCAAATCTCGATAAAATAAGGAAAATTAAGGGAAAAAAATTGAAATTTCGCTAAAATTATTCGTTTTTCTTGCATTTTTCGGTCAAATCTCGATAAAATAAGGAAAATTAAAGGAAAAAAAGAGGAAAAAAATTGAAATTTCGGTAGAATTATTCGTTTTTCTTGCTTTTTTCGGTCAAATCTCGATAAAATAAGGAAAATTAAGGGAAAAAAAGAGGATAAAAATTGATATTTCGCTTAAATAATTCGTTTTTCTTGCTTTTTTCGTTCAAATCTCGATAAAATAAGGAAAATTAAGGTAAAAAAGAGGATAGAAATTGATATTTCGCTAAAATTATTTGTTTTTCTTACTTTTTACGGGCAAATCTCGATAAAATAAGGAAAATTAAGGGAAAAAAAGAGGATAAAAATTGATATTTCGATAAAATTATTCGTTTTTCTTGCTTTTTTCGGTCAAATCTCGATAAAGTAAGGAAAATTAAGGGAAAAAAACAGGAAAAAATTGAAATTTCGCTAAAATTATTCGTTTTTCTTGCTTTTTTCGGTCAAATCTCGATAAAATAAGGAAAATTAAGGGAAAACAAGAAGAAAAAAAAATTGAAATTTCGCTAAAATTATTCGTTTTTCTTTTTTTTTCGGTCAAATCTCGATAAAAAGAGGAAAATTAAGGGAAAAAAAGCATAAAAATTGATATTTCGCTTAAATTATTCGTTTTTCTTGCTTTTTTCGTTCAAATCTCGATAAAATAAGGAAAATTAAGGGAAAAAAGAGAATAGAAATTGATATTTCGCTAAAATTATTCGTTTTTCTTGCTTTTTTCGGGCAAATCTCGATAAAATAAGGAAAATTAAGGGAAAAAAAGAGGAAAAAAATTGATATTTCGATAAAATTATTCGTTTTTCTTGCTTTTTTCGGTCAAATCCCGATAAAGTAAGGAAAATTTAGGGAAAAAAAGAGGAAAAAATTTAAATTTCGCTAAAATTATTCGTTTTTCTTGCTTTTTTCGGTCAAATCTTGATAAAATAAGGAAAATAAAGGGAAAAAAAGAGGTAAAAATTGATATTTCGATAAAATTATTCGTTTTTCTTGCTTTTTTCGGTCAAATCTCGATAAAATAAGGAAAATTAAGGGAAAAAAAGAGGATAAGAATTGAAATTTCGCTAAAATTATTCGTTTTTCATGCTTTTTGCGGTCAAATCTCGATAAAATAAGGAAAATTAAGGGAAAAAAGAGGTTAAAAATTGATATTTCGCTAAAATTTTTCTTGTTTTTTCGTTCAAATCTCGATAAAATAAGGAAAATTAAGGGAAAAAAAAGGAAAAAAATTGAAATTTCGCAAAAATTATTCGTTTTTCTTGCTTTTTTCGGTCAAATCTCGATAAAATAAGGAAAATTAAGGGAAAAAAATTGAAATTTCGCTAAAATTATTCGTTTTTCTTGCTTTTTTCGGTCAAATCTCATAAAATAAGGAAAGTTAAGGGGAAAAAGAGGAAAAAAATTGAAATTTCGCTAAAATTATTCGTTTTTCTTGCTTTTTTCGGTCAAATCTCGATAAAATAAGGAAAATTAAGGGAAAAAAGAGAATAAAAATTGATATTTCGATAAAATTATTCGTTTTTCTTGGTTTTTTGCGGTCAAATCTCGTTTAATGAGGAGAATGAAAGAAAAAAAGAGGAAAAAATTTGAAATTTCGATAAAATTATTCGTTTTTCTTGTTTTTTTCGGTCAAATCTCGATAAAATGAGGAAAATTAAGGGAAAAAAGGATAAAAATTGATATTTCGCTTAAATTATTCGTTTTTCTTGCTTTTTTTGGTCAAATCTCGATAAAATAAGGAAAATTAAGGTTAAAAAAGAGGAAAAAAATTGAAATTTCGCTAAAATTATTCGTTTTTCTTGCTTTTTTCGGTCAAATCTCGATAAAATAAGGAAAATTAAGGGAAAAATGAGGATTGAAATTGATATTTCGCTAAAATTATTCGTTTTTCTTGCTTTTTCGGTCAAATCTCGATAAAATAAGGAAAATTAAGGGAAAAAATAGGAAAATAATTGAAATTTCGCTAAAATTATTCGTTTTTCTTGCTTTTTTCGTCAAATCTCGATAAACAAGGAAAATTAAGGGAAAAAAAGAAAATAAAAATTGATATTTCGCTTAAATTATTCGTATTTCTTGCTTTTTTCGGTCAAATCTCGATAAAATAAGGAAAATTAAGGGTAAAAAGAGGATAGAAATTGATATTTCGCTAAAATTTTTCTTGTTTTTTCGTTCAAATCTCGATAATATAGGAATATTAAGGGAAAAAAAGAGGAAAAAAATTGAAATTTCGCAAAAATTATTCGTTTTTCTTGCTTTTTTCGGTCAAATCTCGATAAAATAAGGAAAATTAAGGGAAAAAAAGAGGAAAAAAATAGAAATTTCGCTAAAATTATTCGTTTTTCTTGCTTTTTTCGGTCAAATCTCGATAAAATAAGGAAAATTAAGGGAAAGAAGAGGATAAAAATTGATATTTCGCTAAAATTATTCGTTTTTCTTGCTTTTTTTGTCAAATCTCGATAGAATAAGGTAAATTAATGGAAAAAAAGAGGAAAAAAATTGAAATTTCGCTAAAATTATTCGTTTTTCTTGCTTTTTTCGGTCAAATCTCGATAAAATAAGGAAAATTAAGGGAAAAAATAGGAAAAAAATTGAAATTTCGCTAAAATTATTCGTTTTTCTTGCTTTTTTCGTCAAATCTCGGTAAACAAGGAACATTAATGGAATAAAAGAGGATAAAAATTGATATTTCGCTTAAATTATTCGTTTTTCTTGCTTTTTTCGGTCAAATCTCGATAAAATAAGGAAAATTAAGGGAAAAAAGAGGATAGAAATTGATATTTCGCTAAAATTATTCGTTTTTCTTGCTTTTTTCGGTCGAATCTCGATAAAATAAGGAAAATTAAGGGAAAAAAAGAAAATAAAAATTGATATTTCGCTTAAATTATTCGTTTTTCTTGCTTTTTTCGGTCAAATCTCGATAAAATAAGGAAAATTAAGGGTAAAAATAGGATAGAAATTGATATTTCGCTAAAATTATTCGTTTTTCATGCTTTTTTCGGTCAAATCTCGATAAAATAAGGAAAATTAAAGGAAAAAAGAGGTTAAAAATTGATATTTCGCTAAAATGTTTCTTGTTTTTTCGTTCAAATCTCGATAAAATAAGGAAAATTAAGGGAAAAAAAGAGGAAAAAAATTGAAATTTCGCAAAAATTATTCGTTTTTATTGCTTTTTTCGGTCGAATCTCGATAAAATAAGGAAAATTAAGGGAGAAAAAGAGGAAAAAAATAGAAATTTCGCTAAAATTATTCGTTATTCTTGCTTTTTTCGGTCAAATCTCGATTAAATAAGGAAAATTAAGGGAAAAAAAGAGGAAAAAAATTGAAATTTCGCTAAAATTATTCGTTTTTCTTGCTTTTTTCGGTCAAATCTCGATAAAATAAGGAAAATTAAGGGGAAAAAAGAGGATAAGAATTGAAATTTCGCAAAAATTATTCGTTTTTCTTGCTTTTTTCGGTCAAATCTCGATAAAATAAGGAAAATTAAGGGAAAAAAAGAGGAAAAAAATAAAAATTTTGCTAAAATTATTCGTTATTCTTGCTTTTTTCGGTCAAATCTCGATTAAATAAGGAAAATTAAGGGAAAAAAAGAGGAAAAAAATTGAAATTTCGCTAAAATTATTCGTTTTTCTTGCTTTTTTCGGTCAAATCTCGATAAAATAAGGAAAATTAAGGGGAAAAAAGAGGATAAAAATTGATATTTCGATAAAATTATTCGTTTTTCTTGGTTTTTTCGGTCAAATCTCGTTAAATGAGGAGAATGAAGGAAAAAAAGAGGAAAAAATTTGAAATTTCGCTAAAATTATTCGTTTTTCTTGCTTTTTTCTGTCAAATCTCGATAAAATAAGGAAAATTAAGGGAAAAAAAGATGAAAAAAATTGAAATTTCGCTAAAATTATTCGTTTTTCTTGCTTTTTTCGGTCTAATCTCGATAAAATAAGGAAAATTAAGGGAAAAATGAGGATAAGAATTGATATTTCGCTAAAATTATTCGTTTTTCTTGCTTTTTTTGGTCAAATCTCGATAAAATAAGGAAAATTAAGGTAAAAAAGAGGATAGAAATTGATATTTCGCTAAAATTATTCGTTTCTCTTGCTTTTTTCGGGCAAATCTCGATAAAATAAGGAAAATTAACGGAAAAAAAGAGGATAAAAATTGATATTTCGATAAAATTATTCGTTTTTCTTGCTTTTTTCGGTCAAATCTCGATAAAGTAAGGAAAATTAAGGGAAAAAAAGAGGAAAAAATTGAAATTTCGCTAAAATTATTCGTTTTTCTTGCTTTTTTCGGTCAAATCTCGATAAAATAAGGAAAATTAAGGGGAAAAAAGAGGAAAAAAATTGAAATTTCGCTAAAATTATTCGTTTTTCTTGCTTTTTTCGGTCAAATCTCGTTTAATGAGGAGAATGAAAGAAAAAAAGAGGAAAAAATTTGAAATTTCGATAAAATTATTCGTTTTTCTTGCTTTTTTCGGTCAAATTTCGATAAAATGAGGAAAATTAAGGGAAAAAAAGGATAAAAATTGATATTTCGCTTAAATTATTCGTTTTTCTTGCTTTTTTTGGTCAAATCTCGATAAAATAAGGAAAATTAAGGTTAAAAAAGAGGAAAAAAATTGAAATTTCGCTAAAATTATTCGTTTTTCTTGCTTTTTTCGGTCAAATCTCGATAAAATAAGGAAAATTAAGGGAAAAATGAGGATAGAAATTGATATTTCGCTAAAATTATTCGTTTTTCTTGCTTTTTTCGGTCAAATCTCGTTAAATGATGAGAATGAAGGAAAAAAAGAGGAAAAAAATCGAAATTTCGCTAAAATTATTCGTTTTTCTTGCTTTTTTCGGTCAAATCTCGATAAAATAAGGAGAATAAAGGGAAAAAAAGAGGAAAAAAATAGAAATTTCGCTAAAATTATTCGTTATTCTTGATTTTTTCGGTCAAATCTCGATTAAATAAGGAAAATTAAGGGAAAAAAAGAGGAAAAAAATTGAAATTTCGCTAAAATTATTCGTTTTTCTTGCTTTTTTCGGTCAAATCTCGATAAAATAAGGAAAATTAAGGGGAAAAAAGAGGATAAAAATTGATATTTCGATAAAATTATTCGTTTTTCTTGGTTTTTTCGGTCAAATCTCGTTAAATGAGGAGAATGAAGGAAAAAAAGAGGAAAAAATTTGAAATTTCGCTAAAATTATTCGTTTTTCTTGCTTTTTTTGGTCAAATCTCGATAAAATAAGGAAAATTAAGGGAAAAAAAGATGAAAAAAATTGAAATTTCGCTAAAATTATTCGTTTTTCTTGCTTTTTTCGGTCTAATCTCGATAAAATAAGGAAAATTAAGGGAAAAATGAGGATAAGAATTGATATTTCGCTAAATTTATTCGTTTTTCTTGCTTTTTTTGGTCAAATCTCGATAAAATAAGGAAAATTAAGGTAAAAAAGAGGATAGAAATTGATATTTCGCTAAAATTATTTGTTTTTCTTGCTTTTTTCGGGCAAATCTCGATAAAATAAGGAAAATTAAGGGAAAAAAAGAGGATAAAAATTGAAATTTCGCTAAAATTATTCGTTTTTCTTGCTTTTTTCGGTCAAATCTCGATAAAATAAGGAAAATTAAGGGAAAACAAGAGGAAAAAAAAATTGAAATTTCGCTAAAATTATTCGTTTTTCTTTTTTTTTCGGTCAAATCTCGATAAAAAGAGGAAAATTAAGGGAAAAAAAGGATAAAAATTGATATTTCGCTTAAATTATTCGTTTTTCTTCCTTTTTTTGGTCAAATCTCGTTAAAATAAGGAAAATTAAGGTTAAAAAAGAGGAAAAAAATTGAAATTTCGCTAAAATTATTCGTTTTTCTTGCTTTTTTCGGTCAAATCTCGATAAAATAAGGAAAATTAAGGGAAAAAAAGAGGATAAAAATTGATATTTCGCTTAAATTATTCGTTTTTCTTGCTTTTTTCGTTCAAATCTCGATAAAATAAGGAAAATTAAGGGAAAAAAGAGAAAAGAAATTGATATTTCGCTAAAATTATTCGTTTTTCTTGCTTTTTCGGTCAAATCTCGATAAAATAAGGAAAATTAAGGGAAAAAATAGGAAAAAAATTGAAATTTCGCTAAAATTATTCGTTTTTCTTGCTTTTTTCGTCAAATCTCGATAAACAAGGAAAATTAAGGGAAAAAAAGAAAATAAAAATTGATATTTCGCTTAAATTATTCGTATTTCTTGCTTTTTTCGGTCAAATCTCGATAAAATAAGGAAAATTAAGGGTAAAAAGAGGATAGAAATTGATATTTCACTAAAATTATTCGTTTTTCATGCTTTTTTCGGTCAAATCTCGAAAAAATAAGGAAAATTAAGGGAAAAAGAGGTTAAAAATTGATATTTCGCTAAAATTTTTCTTGTTTTTTCGTTCAAATCTCGATAAAATAAGGAATATTAAGGGAAAAAAAGAGGAAAAAAATTGAAATTTCGCAAAAATTATTCGTTTTTCTTGCTTTTTTCGGTCAAATCTCGATAAAATAAGGAAAATTAAGGGAAAAAAAGAGGAAAAAAATAGAAATTTCGCTAAAATTATTCGTTTTTCTTGCTTTTTTCGGTCAAATCTCGATAAAATAAGGAAAATTAAGGGAAAGAAGAGGATAAAAATTGATATTTCGCTAAAATTATTCGTTTTTCTTGCTTTTTTCGGTCAAATCTCGATAAAATAAGGAAAATTAAGGGGAAAGAAGAGGATAAAAATTGATATTTCGCTAAAATTATTCGTTTTTCTTGCTTTTTTCGGTCAAATCTCAATAAAATAAGGAAAATTAAGGGAAAAAATAGGAAAAAAATTGAAATTTCGCTAAAATTATTCGTTTTTCTTGCTTTTTTCGTCAAATCTCGATAAACAAGGAAAATTAATGGAAAAAAAGAGGATAAAAATTGATATTTCGCTTAAATTATTCGTTTTTCATGTTTTTTTCGGTCAAATCTCGATAAAATAAGGAAAATTAAGGGAAAAAAGAGGATAGAAATTGATATTTCGCTAAAATTATTCGTTTTTCTTGCTTTTTTCGGTCGAATCTCGATAAAATAAGGAAAATTAAGGGAAAAAAAGAAAATAAAAATTGATATTTCGCTTAAATTATTCGTTTTTCTTGATTTTTTCGGTCAAATCTCGATAAAATAAGGAAAATTAAGGGTAAAAAGAGGATAGAAATTGATATTTCGCTAAAATTATTCGTTTTTCATGCTTTTTTCGGTCAAATCTCGATAAAATAAGGAAAATTAATGGAAAAAAGAGGTTAAAAATTGATATTTCGCTAAAATTTTTCTTGTTTTTTCGTTCAAATCTCGATAAAATGAGGAAAATTAAGGGAAAAAAAGGATAAAAAGTGATATTTCGCTTAAATTATTCGTTTTTCTTGCTTTTTTTGGTCAAATCTCGATAAAATAAGGAAAAATTACGGAAAAAAAGAGGAAAAAAATTGAAATTTCGCTAAAATTATTCGTTTTTCTTGCTTTTTTCGGTCAAATCTCGATAAAATGAGGAAAATAAGGGAAAAAAGGATAAAAATTGATATTTCGCTTAAATTATTCGTTTTTCTTGCTTTTTTTGGTCAAATCTTTATAAAATAAGGAAAATTAAGGTTAAAAAAGAGGAAAAAAATTGAAATTTCGCTAAAATTATTCGTTTTTCTTGCTTTTTTCGGTCAAATCTCGATAAAGTAAGGAAAATTAAGGGAAAAAAAGAGGATAAAAATTGATATTTCGCTTAAATTATTCGTTTTTCTTGCTTTTTTCGTTCAAATCTCGATAAAATAAGGAAAATTAAGGGAAAAAAGAGAATAGAAAATGATATTTCGCTAAAATTATTCGTTTTTCTTGCTTTTCTCGGGCAAATCTCGATAAAATAAGGAAAATTAAGGGAAAAAAAGAGGAAAAAAATTGATATTTCGATAAAATTATTTGTTTTTCTTGCTTTTTTCGGGCAAATCTCGATAAAATAAGGAAAATTAAGGGAAAAAAAGAGGATAAAAATTGATATTTCGATAAAATTATTCGTTTTTCATGCTTTTTTCGGTCAAATCTCGATAAAGTAAGGAAAAAAAGGGAAAAAAAGAGGAAAAAATTGAAATTTCGCTAAAATTATTCGTTTTTCTTGCTTTTTTCGGTCAAATCTCGATAAAATAAGGAAAATTAAGGGAAAAATGAGGATAAGAATTGATATTTCGCTAAAATTATTCGTTTTTCTAGCTTTTTTTGGTCAAATCTCGATAAAATAAGGAAAATTAAGGGAAAAAAGGAAGAAAAAAATTGAAATTTCGCTAAAATTATTCGTTTTTCTTGCATTTTTCGGTCAAATCTCGATAAAATAAGGAAAATTAAGGGGAAAAAAGAGGATAAAAATTGATATTTCGCTTAAATTATTCGTTTTTCTTGCTTTTTTCGTTCAAATCTCGATAAAATAAGGAAAATTAAGGTTAAAAAAGAGGAAAAAAATTGAAATTTCGCTAAAACTATTCGTTTTTCTTGCTTTTTTCGGTCAAATCTCGATAAAATAAGGAAAATTAATGGAAAAAAGAGGAAAAAAATTGATATTTCGATAAAATTATTCGTTTTTCTTGCTTTTTTCGGTCAAATCTCGATAAAATAAGGAAAATTAAGGGAAAAAAAGATGAAAAAAATTGAAATTTCGCTAAAATTATTCGTTTTTCTTGCTTTTTTCGATCTAATCTCGATAAAATAAGGAAAATTAAGGGAAAAATGAGGATAAGAATTGATATTTCGCTAAAATATTTCGTTTTTCTAGCTTTTTTTGGTCAAATCTCGATAAAATAAGGAAAATTAAGGGAAAAAAATTGAAATTTCGCTAAAATTATTCGTTTTTCTTGCATTTTTCGGTCAAATCTCGATAAAATAAGGAAAATTAAAGGAAAAAAAGAGGAAAAAAATTGAAATTTCGGTAGAATTATTCGTTTTTCTTGCTTTTTTCGGTCAAATCTCGATAAAATAAGGAAAATTAAGGGAAAAAAAGAGGATAAAAATTGATATTTCGCTTAAATAATTCGTTTTTCTTGCTTTTTTCGTTCAAATCTCGATAAAATAAGGAAAATTAAGGTAAAAAAGAGGATAGAAATTGATATTTCGCTAAAATTATTTGTTTTTCTTGCTTTTTACGGGCAAATCTCGATAAAATAAGGAAAATTAAGGGAAAAAAAGAGGATAAAAATTGAGATTTCGATAAAATTATTCGTTTTTCTTGCTTTTTTCGGTCAAATCTCGATAAAGTAAGGAAAATTAAGGGAAAAAAAGAGGAAAAAATTGAAATTTCGCTAAAATTATTCGTTTTTCTTGCTTTTTTCGGTCAAATCTCGTTAAAATAAATAAAATTAAGGGAAAACAAGAAGAAAAAAAAATTGAAATTTCGCTAAAATTATTCGTTTTTCTTTTTTTTTCGGTCAAATCTCGATAAAAAGAGGAAAATTAAGGGAAAAAAAGCATAAAAATTGATATTTCGCTTAAATTATTCGTTTTTCTTGCTTTTTTTGGTCAAATCTCGATAAAATAAGGAAAATTAAGGTTAAAAAAGAGGAAAAAAATTGAAATTTCGCTAAAATTATTCGTTTTTCTTGCTTTTTTCGGACAAATCTCGATAAAATAAGGAAAATTAAGGGAAAAAAAGAGGAAAAAAATTGAAATTTCGCTAAAATTATTCGTTTTTCTTGCTTTTTTCGGTCAAATCTCGATAAAATAAGGAAAATTAAGGGAAAAAAAGAGGATAAAAATTGATATTTCGCTTAAATTATTCGTTTTTCTTGCTTTTTTCGTTCAAATCTCGATAAAATAAGGAAAATTAAGGGAAAAAAGAGAATAGAAATTGATATTTCGCTAAAATTATTCGTTTTTCTTGCTTTTTTCGGGCAAATCTCGATAAAATAAGGAAAATTAAGGGAAAAAAAGAGGAAAAAAATTGATATTTCGATAAAATTATTCGTTTTTCTCGCTTTTTTCGGTCAAATCCCGATAAAGTAAGGAAAATTAAGGGAAAAAAAGAGGAAAAAATTTAAATTTCGCTAAAATTATTCGTTTTTCTTGCTTTTTTCGGTCAAATCTTGATAAAATAAGGAAAATAAAGGGAAAAAAAGAGGTAAAAATTGATATTTCGATAAAATTATTCGTTTTTCTTGCTTTTTTCGGTCAAATCTCGATAAAATAAGGAAAATTAAGGGAAAAAAAGAGGATAAGAATTGAAATTTCGCTAAAATTATTCGTTTTTCATGCTTTTTGCGGTCAAATCTCGATAAAATAAGGAAAATTAAGGGAAAAAAGAGGTTAAAAATTGATATTTCGCTAAAACTTTTCTTGTTTTTTCGTTCAAATCTCGATAAAATAAGGAAAATTAAGGGAAAAAAAAAGAAAAAAATTGAAATTTCGCAAAAATTATTCGTTTTTCTTGCTTTTTTCGGTCAAATCTCGATAAAGTATGGAAAATTAAGGGAAAAAAAGAGGAAAAAATTGAAATTTCGCTAAAATTATTCGTTTTTCTTGCTTTTTTCGGTCAAATCTCGATAAAATAAGGAAAATTAAGGGAAAGAAAGAGGAAAAAGATTGAAATTTCGCTAAAATTATTCGTTTTTCTTGCTTTTTTCGGTCAAATCTCGATAAAATAAGGAAAATTAAGGGAAAAAAAGAGGATAAGAATTGAAATTTCGCTAAAATTATTCGTTTTTCATGCTTTTTGCGGTCAAATCTCGATAAAATAAGGAAAATTAAGGGAAAAAAGAGGTTAAAAATTGATATTTCGCTAAAATTTTTCTTGTTTTTTCGTTCAAATCTCGATAAAATAAGGAAAATTAAGGGAAAAAAAAGGAAAAAAATTGAAATTTCGCAAAAATTATTCGTTTTTCTTGCTTTTTTCGGTCAAATCTCGATAAAATAAGGAAAATTAAGGGAAAAAAAGAGGAAAAAAATTGAAATTTCGCTAAAATTATTCGTTTTTCTTGCTTTTTTCGGTCAAATCTCGATAAAATAAGGAAAATTAAGGGGAAAAAAGAGGAAAAAAATTGAAATTTCGCTAAAATTATTCGTTTTTCTTGCTTTTTTCGGTCAAATCTCGATAAAATAAGGAAAATTAAGGGAAAAAAAGAGAATAAAAATTGATATTTCGATAAAATTATTCGTTTTTCTTGGTTTTTTGCGGTCAAATCTCGTTTAATGAGGAGAATTAAAGAAAAAAAGAGGAAAAAATTTGAAATTTCGATAAAATTATTCGTTTTTCTTGCTTTTTTCGGTCAAATCTCGATAAAATGAGGAAAATTAAGGGAAAAAAGGATAAAAATTGATATTTCGCTTAAATTATTCGTTTTTCTTGCTTTTTTTGGTCAAATCTCGATAAAATAAGGAAAATTAAGGTTAAAAAAGAGGAAAAAAATTGAAATTTCGCTAAAATTATTCGTTTTTCTTGCTTTTTTCGGTCAAATCTCGATAAAATAAGGAAAATTAAGGGAAAAATGAGGATAGAAATTGATATTTCGCTAAAATTATTCGTTTTTCTTGCTTTTTCGGTCAAATCTCGATAAAATAAGGAAAATTAAGGGAAAAAATAGGAAAATAATTGAAATTTCGCTAAAATTATTCGTTTTTCTTGCTTTTTTCGTCAAATCTCGATAAACAAGGAAAATTAAGGGAAAAAAAGAAAATAAAAATTGATATTTCGCTTAAATTATTCGTATTTCTTGCTTTTTTCGGTCAAATCTTGATAAAATACGGAAAATTAAGGGTAAAAAGAGGATAGAAATTGATATTTCGCTAAAATTTTTCTTGTTTTTTCGTTCAAATCTCGATAAAATAAGGAATATTAAGGGAAAAAAAGAGGAAAAAAATTGAAATTTCGCAAAAATTATTCGTTTTTCTTGCTTTTTTCGGTCAAATCTCGATAAAATAAGGAATATTAAGGGAAAAAAAGAGGAAAAAAATAGAAATTTCGCTATAATTATTCGTTTTTCTTGCTTTTTTCGGTCAAATCTCGATAAAATAAGGAAAATTAAGGGAAAGAAGAGGATAAAAATTGATATTTCGCTAAAATTATTCGTTTTTCTTGCTTTTTTTTGTCAAATCTCGATAGAATAAGGTAAATTAAGGGAAAAAAAGAGGAAAAAAATTGAAATTTCGCTAAAATTATTCGTTTTTCTTGCTTTTTTCGGTCAAATCTCGATAAAATAAGGAAAATTAAGGGAAAAAATAGGAAGAAAATTGAAATTTCGCTAAAATTATTCGTTTTTCTTGCTTTTTTCGTCAAATCTCGATAAACAAGGAAAATTAATGGAATAAAAGAGGATAAAAATTGATATTTCGCTTAAATTATTCGTTTTTCTTGCTTTTTTCGGTCAAATCTCGATAAAATAAGGAAAATTAAGGGAAAAAAGAGGATAGAAATTGATATTTCGCTAAAATTATTCGTTTTTCTTGCTTTTTTTGGTCGAATCTCGATAAAATAAGGAAAATTAAGGGAAAAAAAGAAAATAAAAATTGATATTTCGCTTAAATTATTCGTTTTTCTTGCTTTTTTCGGTCAAATCTCGATAAAATAAGGAAAATTAAGGGTAAAAAGAGGATAGAAATTGATATTTCGCTAAAATTATTCGTTTTTCATGCTTTTTTCGGTCAAATCTCGATAAAATAAGGAAAATTAAAGGAAAAAAGAGGTTAAAAATTGATATTTCGCTAAAATTTTTCTTGTTTTTTCGTTCAAATCTCGATAAAATAAGGAAAATTAAGGGAAAAAAAGAGGAAAAAAATTGAAATTTCGCAAAAATTATTCGTTTTTCTTGCTTTTTTTGGTCAAATCTCGATAAAATAAGGAAAATTAAGGGAGAAATAGAGGAAAAAAATAGAAATTTCGTTAAAATTATTCGTTATTCTTGCTTTTTTCGGTCAAATCTCGATTAAATAAGGAAAATTAAGGGAAAAAAAGAGGAAAAAAATTGAAATTTCGCTAAAATTATTCGTTTTTCTTGCTTTTTTCGGTCAAATCTCGATAAAATAAGGAAAATTAAGGGGAAAAAAGAGGATAAAAATTGAAATTTCGCAAAAATTATTCGTTTTTCTTGCTTTTTTCGGTCAAATCTCGATAAAATAAGGAAAATTAAGGGAAAAAAAGAGGAAAAAAATAGAAATTTTGCTAAAATTATTCGTTATTCTTGCTTTTTTCGGTCAAATCTCGATTAAATAAGGAAAATTAAGGGAAAAAAAGAGGAAAAAAATTGAAATTTCGCTAAAATTATTCGTTTTTCTTGCTTTTTTCGGTCAAATCTCGATAAAATAAGGAAAATTAAGGGGAAAAAAGAGGATAAAAATTGATATTTCGATAAAATTATTCGTTTTTCTTGGTTTTTTCGGTCAAATCTCGTTAAATGAGGAGAATGAAGGAAAAAAAGAGGAAAAAATTTGAAATTTCGCTAAAATTATTCGTTTTTCTTGCTTTTTTTGGTCAAATCTCGATAAAATAAGGAAAATTAAGGGAAAAAAAGATGAAAAAAATTGAAATTTCGCTAAAATTATTCGTTTTTCTTGCTTTTTTCGGTCTAATCTCGATAAAATAAGGAAAATTAAGGGAAAAATGAGGATAAGAATTGATATTTCGCTAAAATTATTCGTTTTTCTTGCTTTTTTTGGTCAAATCTCGATAAAATAAGGAAAATTAAGGTAAAAAAGAGGATAGAAATTGATATTTCGCTAAAATTATTTGTTTCTCTTGCTTTTTTCGGGCAAATCTCGATAAAATAAGGAAAATTAAGGGAAAAAAAGAGGATAAAAATTGATATTTCGATAAAATTATTCGTTTTTCTTGCTTTTTTCGGTCAAATCTCGATAAAATAAGGAAAATTAAGGGAAAGAAAGAGGAAAAAGATTGAAATTTCGCTAAAATTATTCGTTTTTCTTGCTTTTTTTGGTCAAATCTCGATAAAATAAGGAAAATTAAGGGAAAAAAAGAGGATAAGAATTGAAATTTCGCTAAAATTATTCGTTTTTCATGCTTTTTGCGGTCAAATCTCGATAAAATAAGGAAAATTAAGGGAAAAAAGAGGTTAAAAATTGATATTTCGCTAAAATTTTTCTTGTTTTTTCGTTCAAATCTCGATAAAATAAGGAAAATTAAGGGAAAAAAAAGGAAAAAAATTGAAATTTCGCAAAAATTATTCGTTTTTCTTGCTTTTTTCGGTCAAATCTCGATAAAATAAGGAAAATTAAGGGAAAAAAAGAGGAAAAAAATTGAAATTTCGCTAAAATTATTCGTTTTTCTTGCTTTTTTCGGTCAAATCTCGATAAAATAAGGAAAATTAAGGGGAAAAAAGAGGAAAAAAATTGAAATTTCGCTAAAATTATTCGTTTTTCTTGCTTTTTTCGGTCAAATCTCGATAAAATAAGGAAAATTAAGGGAAAAAAAGAGAATAAAAATTGATATTTCGATAAAATTATTCGTTTTTCTTGGTTTTTTGCGGTCAAATCTCGTTTAATGAGGAGAATGAAAGAAAAAAAGAGGAAAAAATTTGAAATTTCGATAAAATTATTCGTTTTTCTTGCTTTTTTCGGTCAAATCTCGATAAAATGAGGAAAATTAAGGGAAAAAAGGATAAAAATTGATATTTCGCTTAAATTATTCGTTTTTCTTGCTTTTTTTGGTCAAATCTCGATAAAATAAGGAAAATTAAGGTTAAAAAAGAGGAAAAAAATTGAAATTTCGCTAAAATTATTCGTTTTTCTTGCTTTTTTCGGTCAAATCTCGATAAAATAAGGAAAATTAAGGGAAAAATGAGGATAGAAATTGATATTTCGCTAAAATTATTCGTTTTTCTTGCTTTTTCGGTCAAATCTCGATAAAATAAGGAAAATTAAGGGAAAAAATAGGAAAATAATTGAAATTTCGCTAAAATTATTCGTTTTTCTTGCTTTTTTCGTCAAATCTCGATAAACAAGGAAAATTAAGGGAAAAAAAGAAAATAAAAATTGATATTTCGCTTAAATTATTCGTATTTCTTGCTTTTTTCGGTCAAATCTTGATAAAATAAGGAAAATTAAGGGTAAAAAGAGGATAGAAATTGATATTTCGCTAAAATTTTTCTTGTTTTTTCGTTCAAATCTCGATAAAATAAGGAATATTAAGGGAAAAAAAGAGGAAAAAAATTGAAATTTCGCAAAAATTATTCGTTTTTCTTGCTTTTTTCGGTCAAATCTCGATAAAATAAGGAATATTAAGGGAAAAAAAGAGGAAAAAAATAGAAATTTCGCTATAATTATTCGTTTTTCTTGCTTTTTTCGGTCAAATCTCGATAAAATAAGGAAAATTAAAGGGAAAGAAGAGGATAAAAATTGATATTTCGCTAAAATTATTCGTTTTTCTTGCTTTTTTTTGTCAAATCTCGATAGAATAAGGTAAATTAAGGGAAAAAAAGAGGAAAAAAATTGAAATTTCGCTAAAATTATTCGTTTTTCTTGCTTTTTTCGGTCAAATCTCGATAAAATAAGGAAAATTAAGGGAAAAAATAGGAAGAAAATTGAAATTTCGCTAAAATTATTCGTTTTTCTTGCTTTTTTCGTCAAATCTCGATAAACAAGGAAAATTAATGGAATAAAAGAGGATAAAAATTGATATTTCGCTTAAATTATCCGTTTTTCTTGCTTTTTTCGGTCAAATCTCGATAAAATAAGGAAAATTAAGGGAAAAAAGAGGATAGAAATTGATATTTCGCTAAAATTATTCGTTTTTCTTGCTTTTTTTGGTCGAATCTCGATAAAATAAGGAAAATTAAGGGAAAAAAAGAAAATAAAAATTGATATTTCGCTTAAATTATTCGTTTTTCTTGCTTTTTTCGGTCAAATCTCGATAAAATACGGAAAATTAAGGGTAAAAAGAGGATAGAAATTGATATTTCGCTAAAATTATTCGTTTTTCATGCTTTTTTCGGTCAAATCTCGATAAAATAAGGAAAATTAAAGGAAAAAAGAGGTTAAAAATTGATATTTCGCTAAAATTTTTCTTGTTTTTTCGTTCAAATCTCGATAAAATAAGGAAAATTAAGGGAAAAAAAGAGGAAAAAAATTGAAATTTCGCAAAAATTATTCGTTTTTCTTGCTTTTTTCGGTCAAATCTCGATAAAATAAGGAAAATTAAGGGAGAAAAAGAGGAAAAAAATAGAAATTTCGCTAAAATTATTCGTTATTCTTGCTTTTTTCGGTCAAATCTCGATTAAATAAGGAAAATTAAGGGAAAAAAAGAGGAAAAAAATTGAAATTTCGCTAAAATTATTCGTTTTTCTTGCTTTTTTCGGTCAAATCTCGATAAAATAAGGAAAATTAAGGGGAAAAAAGAGGATAAAAATTGAAATTTCGCAAAAATTATTCGTTTTTCTTGCTTTTTTCGGTCAAATCTCGATAAAATAAGGAAAATTAAGGGAAAAAAAGAGGAAAAAAATAGAAATTTTGCTAAAATTATTCGTTATTCTTGCTTTTTTCGGTCAAATCTCGATAAAATAAGGAAAATTAAGGGAAAGAAAGAGGAAAAAGATTGAAATTTCGCTAAAATTATTCGTTTTTCTTGCTTTTTTCGGTCAAATCTCGATAAAATAAGGAAAATTAAGGGGAAAAAAGAGGATAAAAATTGATATTTCGATAAAATTATTCGTTTTTCTTGGTTTTTTCGGTCAAATCTCGTTAAATGAGGAGAATGAAGGAAAAAAAGAGGAAAAAATTTGAAATTTCGCTAAAATTATTCGTTTTTCTTGCTTTTTTTGGTCAAATCTCGATAAAATAAGGAAAATTAAGGGAAAAAAAGATGAAAAAAATTGAAATTTCGCTAAAATTATTCGTTTTTCTTGCTTTTTTCGGTCTAATCTCGATAAAATAAGGAAAATTAAGGGAAAAAAAGAGGAAAAAATTGAAATTTCGCTAAAATTATTCGTTTTTCTTGCTTTTTTCGGTCAAATCTCGATAAAATAAGGAAAATTAAGGGATAACAAGAGGAAAAAAAAATTGAAATTTCGCTAAAATTATTCGTTTTTCTTTTTTTTCGGTCAAATCTCGATAAAAAGAGGAAAATAAAGGGAAAAAAAGGATAAAAATTGATATTTCGCTTAAATTATTCGTTTTTCTTCCTTTTTTTGGTCAAATCTCGATAAAATAAGGAAAATTAAGGTTAAAAAAGAGGAAAAAAATTGAAATTTCGCTAAAATTATTCGTTTTTCTTGCTTTTTTCGTTCAAATCTCGATAAAATAAGGAAAATTAAGGGAAAAAAAGAGGAAAAAAATTGAAATTTCGCAAATATTATTCGTTTTTCTTGCTTTTTTCGGTCAAATCTCGATAAAAAAAGGAAAATTAAGGGAAAAAAAGAGGAAAAAAATTGAAATTTCGCTAAAATTATTCGTTTTTCTTGCTTTTTTCGGTCAAATCTCGATAAAATAAGGAAAATTAAGGGGAAAAAAGAGGAAAAAAATTGAAATTTCGCTAAAATTATTCGTTTTTCTTGCTTTTTTCGGTCAAATCTCGATAAAATAAGGAAAATTAAGGTTAAAAAAGAGGAAAAAAATTGAAATTTCGCTAAAATTATTCGTTTTTCTTGCTTTTTTCGGTCAAATCTCGATAAAATAAGGAAAATTAAGGGAAAAATGAGGATAGAAATTGATATTTCGCCAAAATTATTCGTTTTTCTTGCTTTTTTCGGTCAAATCTCGTTAAATGATGAGAATGAAGGAAAAAAAGAGGAAAAAAATCGAAATTTCGCAAAAATTATTCGTTTTTCTTGCTATTTTCGGTCAAATCTCGATAAAATAAGGAAAATTAAGGGAAAAAAAGAGGAAAAAAATAGAAATTTCGCTAAAATTATTCGTTATTCTTGCTTTTTTCGGTCAAATCTCGATTAAATAAGGAAAATGAAGGGCAAAAAAGAGGAAAAAAATTGAAATTTCGCTAAAATTATTCGTTTTTCTTGCTTTTTTCGGTCAAATCTCGATAAAATAAGGAAAATTAAGGGGAAAAAAGAGGATAAAAATTGATATTTCGATAAAATTATTCGTTTTTCTTGGTTTTTTCGGTCAAATCTCGTTAAATGAGGAGAATGAAGGTAAAAAAGAGGAAAAAATTTGAAATTTCGCTAAAATTATTCGTTTTTCTTGCTTTTTTTGGTCAAATCTCGATAAAATAAGGAAAATTAAGGGAAAAAAAGATGAAAAAAATTGAAATTTCGCTAAAATTATTCGTTTTTCTTGCTTTTTTCGGTCTAATCTCGATAAAATAAGGAAAATTAAGGGAAAAATGAGGATAAGAATTGATATTTCGCTAAAATTATTAGTTTTTCTTGCTTTTTTTGGTCAAATCTCGATAAAATAAGGAAAATTAAGGTAAGAAAGAGGATAGAAATTGATATTTCGCTAAAATTATTTGTTTTTCTTGCTTTTTTCGGGCAAATCTCGATAAAATAAGGAAAGTTAAGGGAAAAAAAGAGGATAAAAATTGATATTTCGATAAAATTATTCGTTTTTCTTGCTTTTTTCGGTCAAATCTCGATAAAGTAAGGAAAATAAAGGGAAAAAAAGAGGAAAAAATTGAAATTTCGCTAAAATTATTCGTTTTTCTTGCTTTTTTCGGTCAAATCTCGATAAAATAAGGAAAATTAAGGGAAAACAAGAGGAAAAAAAATTGAAATTTCGCTAAAATTATTCGTTTTTCTTTTTTTTTCGGTCAAATCTCGATAAAAAGAGGAAAATTAAGGGAAAAAAAGGATAAAAATTGATATTTCGCTTAAATTATTCGTTTTTCTTCCTTTTTTTGGTCAAATCTCGATAAAATAAGGAAAATTAAGGTTAAAAAAGAGGAAAAAAATTGAAATTTCGCTAAAATTATTCGTTTTTCTTGCTTTTTTCGGTCAAATCTCGATAAAGTAAGGAAAATTAAGGGAAAAAAAGAGGAAAAAATTGAAATTTCGCTAAAATTATTCGTTTTTCTTGCTTTTTTCGGTCAAATCTTGATAAAATAAGGAAAATTAAGGGAAAAAAGAGGTAAAAATTGATATTTCGATAAAATTATTCGTTTTTCTTGCTTTTTTCGGTAAAATCTCGGTAAATGATGAGAAGTAAGGAAAAAAAGAGGAAAAAAATTGGAATTTCGCTAAAATTTTTCGTTTTTCTTGCTTTTTTCGGTCAAATCTCGATAAAATAAGGAAAATTAAGGGAAAAAAAGAGGATAAGAATTGAAATTTCGCAAAAATTATTCGTTTTTCATGCTTTTTGCGGTCAAATATCGATAAAATAAGGAAAATTAAGGGAAAAAAGAGGTTAAAAATTAATATTTCGCTAAAATTTTTCTTGTTTTTTCGTTCAAATCTCGATAAAATAAGGAAAATTAAGGGAAAAAAAGAGGAAAAAAATTGAAATTTCGCAAAAATTATTCGTTTTTCTTGGTTTTTTGAGGTCAAATCTCGTTTAATGAGGAGAATGAAAGAAAAAAAGAGGAAAAAATTTGAAATTTCGATAAAATTATTCGTTTTTCTTGCTTTTTTCGGTCAAATCTCGATAAAATGAGGACAATTAAGGGAAAAAAAGGATAAAAATTGATATTTCGCTTATATTATTCGTTTTTCTTGCTTTTTTTGGTCAAATCACGATAAAATAAGGAAAATTAATGTTAAAAAAGAGGAAAAAAATTGAAATTTCGCTAAAATTATTCGTTTTTCTTGCTTTTTTCGGTCAAATCTCGATAAAATAAGGAAAATTAAGGGAAAAATGAGGATAGAAATTGATATTTCGCTAAAATTATTCGTTTTTCTTGCTTTTTTCGGTCAAATCTCGTTAAATGATGAGAATGAAGGAAAAAAAGAGGAAAAAAATTGAAATTTCGCTAAAATTATTCGTTTTTCTTGCTTTTTTCGGTCAAATCTCGATAAAATAAGGAAAATTAAGGGAAAAAATAGGAAAAAAATTGAAATTTCGCTAAAATTATTCGTTTTTCTTGCTTTTTTCGTCAAATCTCGATAAAATAAGGAAAATTAAGGGAAAAAAAGAGGAAAAAAATTGAAATTTCGCTAAAATTATTCGTTTTTCTAGCTTTTTTCGGTCAAATCTCGATAAAATAAGGAAAATTAAGGGAAAAAAGAGGATAGAAATTGATATTTCGCTAAAATTATTCGTTTTTCTTGCTTTTTTCGGTCAAATCTCGATAAAATAAGGAAAAATTAGGGAAAAAAGAGGTTAAAAATTGATATTTTGCTAAAATTTTTCTTGTTTTTTCGTTCAAATCTCGATAAAATAAGAAAAATTAAGGGAAAAAAGGAGGAAAAAAATTGAAATTTCGCAAAAATTATTCGTTTTTCTTGCTTTTTTCGGTCAAATCTCGATAAAATAAGGAAAATTAAGGGAAAAAAAGAGGAAAAAAAATAGAAATTTCGCTAAAATTATTCGTTTTTCTTGCTTTTTTCGTCAAATCTCGATAAAATAAGGAAAATTAAGGGAAAAAAAGAGGATAAAAATTGATATTTTGCTTAAATTATTCGTTTTTCTTGCTTTTTTCGGTCAAATCTCGATAAAATAAGGAAAATTAAGGGAAAAAAGAGGATAGAAATTGATATTTCGCTAAAATTATTCGTTTTTCTTGCTTTTTTCGGTCGAATCTCGATAAAATAAGGAAAATTAAGGGTAAAAAGAGGATAGAAATTGATATTTCGCTAAAATTATTCGTTTTTCATGCTTTTTTCGGTCAAATCTCGATAAAATAAGGAAAATTAAGGGAAAAAAGAGGTTAAAAATTGATATTTCGCTAAAATTTTTCTTGTTTTTTCGTTCAAATCTCGATAAAATAAGGAAAATTAAGGGAAAAAAAGAGGAAAAAAATTGAAATTTCGCAAAAATTATTCGTTTTTCTTGCTTTTTTCGGTCAAATCTCGATAAAATAAGGAAAATTAAGGAAAAAAAGAGGAAAAAAATAGAAATTTCGCTAAAATTATTCGTTATTCTTGCTTTTTTCGGTCAAATCTCGATAAAATAAGGAAAATAAAGGGAAAAAAAGAGGAAAAAAATTGAAATTTCGCTAAAATTATTCGTTTTTCTTGCTTTTTTCGGTCAAATCTCGATAAAATAAGGAAAATTAAGGGAAAAAAAAAAGGATAAAAATTGATGTTTCGATAAAATTATTCGTTTTTTCGGTCAAATCTCGTTAAATGAGGAGAATGAAGGAAAAAAAGAGGAAAAAATTTGAAATTTCGCTAAAATTATTCGTTTTTCTTGCTTTTTTTGGTCAAATCTCGATAAAATAAGGAAAATTAAGGGAAAAAAAGAGGAAAAAAATTGAAATTTCGCTAAAATTATTCGTTTTTCTTGCTTTTTTCGGTCTAATCTCGATAAAATAAGGAAAATTAAGGGAAAAATGAGAATAAAAATTGATATTTCGCTAAAATTATTCGTTTTTCTTGCTTTTTTTGGTCAAATCTCGATAAAATAAGGAAAATTAAGGGAAAGAAGGAGGAAAAAAATTGAAATTTCGCTAAAATTATTCGTTTTTCTTGCTTTTTTCGGTCAAATCTCGATAAAATAAGGAAAATTAAGGGAAAAAAAGAGGAAAAAAATTGAAATTTCGAAAAATTATTCGTTTTTCTTGCTTTTTTCGGTCAAATCTCGATAAAATAAAAATTAAGGGAAAAAAAGAGGATAAAAATTGATATTTCGATAAAATAATTCGTTTTTCATGCTTTTTTCGTTCAAATCTCGATAAAATAAGGAAAATTAAGCTAAAAAAGAGGATAGAAATTGATATTTCGCTAAAATTATTTGTTTTTCTTGCTTTTTTCGGGCAAATCTCGATAAAATAAGGGAAATTAAGGGAAAAAAAGAGGATAAAAATTGATATTTCGATAAAATTATTCGTTTTTCTTGATTTTTTCGGTCAAATCTCGATAAAATAAGGAAAATTAAGCTTAAAAAGAGGATAGAAATTGATATTTCGCTAAAATTATTTGTTTTTCTTGCTTTTTTCGGGCAAATCTCGATAAAATAAGGGAAATTAAGGGAAAAAAAGAGGATAAAAATTGATATTTCGATAAAATTATTCGTTTTTCTTGCTTTTTTCGGTCAAATCTCGATAAAGTAAGGAAAATTAAGGGAAAAAAAGAGGAAAAAATTGAAATTTCTTTAAAATTATTCGTTTTTCTTGCTTTTTTCGGTCAAATCTCGATAAAATAAGGAAAATTAAGGGAAAAAAAGAGGAAAAAAATTGAAATTTCGCTAAAATAATTCGTTTTTCTTGCTTTTTTCGGTCAAATCTCGATAAAATGAGGAAAATTAAGGGAAAAAAAGGATAAAAATTGATATTTCGCATAAATTATTCGTTTTTCTTGCTTTTTTTGGTCAAATCTCGATAAAATAAGGAAAATTAAGGTTAAAAAAGAGGATAAAAATTGAAATTTCGCTAAAATTATTCGTTTTTCTTGCTTTTTCGGTCAAATCTCGATAAAATAAGGAAAATTAAGGGAAAAAAAGAGGAAAAAAATTGAAATTTCGCTAAAATTATTCGTTTTTCTTGCTTTTTTCGATCAAATCTCGATAAAATAAGGAAAATTAAGGGAAAAAAAGAGGATAGAAATTGATATATCGCTTAAATTATTCGTTTTTCTTGCTTTTTTCGTTCAAATCTCGATAAAATAAGGAAAATTAAGGGAAAAAAGAGAATAGAAATTGATATTTCGCTAATATTATTCCTTTTTCTAGCTTTTTTCGAGCAAATCTCGATAATACAAGGAAAATTAAGGGAAAAAAAGAGGATAAAAATTGATATTTCGATAAAATTATTCGTTTTTCTTGGTTTTTTGCGGTCAAATCTCGTTAAATGAGGAGAATGAAGGAAAAAAAGAGGAAAAAATTTGAAATTTCGCTAAAATTATTCGTTTTTCTTGCTTTTTTGGTCAAATCTCGATAAAATATGGAAAATTAAGGGAAAAAAAGATGAAAAAAATTGAAATTTCGCTAAAATTATTCGTTTTTCTTGC
Source organism: Sympetrum striolatum (assembly GCA_947579665.1). NCBI lineage: Eukaryota > Metazoa > Arthropoda > Insecta > Odonata > Libellulidae > Sympetrum > Sympetrum striolatum. Next base: position 247,863 of record CANPUZ010000024.1, read on the forward strand.
TTTTTTCGGTCAAATCTCGATAAAATAAGGAAAATTAAGGGAAAAAAGAGAATAGAAATTGATATTTTGCTAATATTATTCCTTTTTCTAGCTTTTTTCGAGCAAATCTCGATAATACAAGGAAAATTAAGGGAATGAAGGAGGAAAAAAATTGAAATTTCGCTAAAATTATTCGTTTTTCTTGCTTTTTTCGGTCAAATCTCGATAAAATAAGGAAAATTAAGGGAAAAATGAGGATAAAAATTGATATTTCGCTAAAATTATTCGTTTTTCTTGCTTTTTTATCAAATCTCGATAAAATAAGGAAAATTAAGGGAAAGAAGGAGGAAAAAAATTGAAATTTCGCTAAAATTATTCGTTTTTCTTGCTTTTTTCGGTCAAATCTCGATAAAATAAGGAAAATTAAGGGAAAAAAAGAGGAAAAAAATTGAAATTTCGAAAAATTATTCGTTTTTCTTGCTTTTTTCGGTCAAATCTCGATAAAATAAGGAAAATTAAGCTAAAAAAGAGGATAGAAATTGATATTTCGCTAAAATTATTTGTTTTTCTTGCTTTTTTCGGGCAAATCTCGATAAAATAAGGGAAATTAAGGGAAAAAAAGAGGATAAAAATTGATATTTCGATAAAATTATTCGTTTTTCATGCTTTTTTCGGTCAAATCTCGATAAAATAAGGAAAATTAAGCTAAAAAAGAGGATAGAAATTGACATTTCGCTAAAATTATTTGTTTTTCTTGCTTTTTTCGGGCAAATCTCGATAAAATAAGGGAAATTAAGGGAAAAAAAGAGGATAAAAATTGATATTTCGATAAAATTATTCGTTTTTCTTGCTTTTTTCGGTCAAATCTCGATAAAGTATGGAAAATTAAGGGAAAAAAAGAGGAAAAAATTGAAATTTCGCTAAAATTATTCGTTTTTCTTGCTTTTTTCGGTCAAATCTCGATAAAATAAGGAAAATTAAGGGAAAGAAAGAGGAAAAAGATTGAAATTTCGCTAAAATTATTCGTTTTTCTTGCTTTTTTCGGTCAAATCTCGATAAAATAAGGAAAATTAAGGGAAAAAAAGAGGAAAAAAATTAAAATTTCGAAAAATTATTCGTTTTTCTTGCTTTTTTCGGTCAAATCTCGATAAAATAAAAATTAAGGGAAAAAAGAGGATAAAAATTGATATTTCGCTTAAATAATTCGTTTTTCTTGCTTTTTTCGTTCAAATCTCGATAAAATAAGGAAAATTAAGCTAAAAAAGAGGATAGAAATTGATATTTCGCTAAAATTATTTGTTTTTCTTGCTTTTTTCGGGCAAATCTCGATAAAATTAGGGAAATTAAGGGAAAAAAAGAGGATAAAAATTGATATTTCGATAAAATTATTTGTTTTTCTTGCTTTTTTCGGTCAAATCTCGATAAAATAAGGAAAATTAAGGTTAAAAAAGAGGAAAAAAATTGAAATTTCGCTAAAATTATTCGTTTTTCTTTTTTTTTTTGGTCAAATCTCGATAAAATATGGAAAATTAAGGGAAAAAAAGATGAAAAAAATTCAAATTTCGCTAAAATTATTCGTTTTTCTTGCTTTTTTCGGTCAAATCTCGATAAAATAAGGAATATTAAGGGAAAAAAAGAGGATAAAATTTGATATTTCGCTTAAATTACTCGTTTTTCTTGCTTTTTTCGTTCAAATCTCGATAAAATAAGGAAAATTAAGGGAAAAAAGAGAATAGAAATTGATATTTTGCTAATATTATTCCTTTTTCTAGCTTTTTTCGAGCAAATCTCGATAATACAAGGAAAATTATGGGAAAAAAAGAGGATAAAAATTGATATTTCGATAAAATTATTCGTTTTTTTTGCTTTTTTCGGTCAAATCTCGATAATACAAGGAAAATTAAGGGAAAAAAAGAGGATAAAAATTGATATTTCGATAAAATTATTCGTTTTTCTTGGTTTTTTGCGGTCAAATCTCGTTAAATGAGGAGAATGAAGGAAAAAAAGAGGAAAAAATTTGAAATTTCGCTAAAATTATTCGTTTTTCTTGCTTTTTTTGGTCAAATCTCGATAAAATAAGGAAAATTAAGGGAAAAAAGGAGGAAAAAAATTGAAATTTCGCTATAATTATTAGTTTTTCTTGCTTTTTTCGGTCAAATCTCGATAAAATAAGGAAAATTAAGGGTAAAAAAGAGGAAAAAAATTGAAATTTCGGTAAAATTATTCGTTTTTCTTGCTTTTTTCGGTCAAATCTCGATAAAATAAGGAAAATTAAGTGAAAAAAAGAGGATAAAAATTGATATTTCGCTTAATTAATTCGTTTTTCTTGCTTTTTTCGTTCAAATCTCGATAAAATAAGGAAAATTAAGGTAAAAAAGAGGATAGAAATTGATATTTCGCTAAAATTATTTGTTTTTCTTGCTTTTTTCGGGCAAATCTCGATAAAATAAGGAAAATTAAGGGAAAAAAAGAGGATAAAAATTGATATTTCGATAAAATTATTCGTTTTTCTTGCTTTTTTTGGTCAAATCTCGATAAAGTAAGGAAAATTAAGGGAAAAAAAGGGGAAAAAATTGAAATTTCGCTAAAATTATTCGTTTTTCTTCCTTTTTTCGGTCAAATCTCGATAAAATAAGGAAAATTAAGGGAAAAAAAGAGGAAAAAATATTGAAATTTCGCTAAAATTATTCGTTTTTCTTGCTTTTTTCGGTCAAATCTCGATAAAATGAGGAAAATTAAGCGAAAAAAAGGATAAAAATTGATATTTCGCTTAAATTATTCGTTTTTCTTGCTTTTTTTGGTCAAATCTCGATAAAATAAGGAAAATTAAGGTTAAAAAAGAGGAAAAAAATTGAAATTTCGCTAAAATTATTCGTTTTTCTTGCTTTTTTCGGTCCAATTTCGATAAAATAAGGAAAATTAAGGGAAAAAAAGAGGATAAAAATTGATATTTCGATAAAATTATTCTTTTTTCTTGGTTTTTTGCGGTCAAATCTCGTTCAAATAAGGAAAATTAAGGGAATAAAAGAGGAAAAAAATTGAAATTTCGCAAAAATTATTCGTTTTTCTTGCTTTTTTCGGTCAAATCTCAATAAAATAAGGAAAATTAAGGGAAAAAAAGAGGAAAAAAATTGAAATTACGTAAAAATTATTCGTTTTTCTTGCTTTTTTCGGTGAAATCTCGATAAAATAAGGAAAATTAAGGGAAAAAAGAGGATAAAAATGGATATTTCGCTTAAATTATTCGTTTTTCTTGCTTTTTTTGGTCAAATCTCGATAAAATAAGGAAAATTAAGGGAAAAAAAGAGGATAAAATTGATATTTCGCTTAAATTATTCGTTTATCTTGCTTTTTTCGTTCAAATCTCGATAAAATAAGGAAAATTAAGGGAAAAAAGAGAATAGGAACTGATATTTCGCTAAAATTATTCGTTTTTCTTGCTTTTATGGGCAAATCTCGATAAAATAAGGAAAATTAAGGGAAAAAAAGAGGAAAAAAATTGATATTTCGATAAAATTATTCGTTTTTCTTGCTTTTTTCGGTCAAATCTCGATAAAGTAAGGAAAATAAAGGGAAAAAAAGAGGAAAAAATTGAAATTTCGCTAAAATTATTCATTTTTCTTGCTTTTTTCGGTCAAAACTCGATAAAATAAGGAAAATTAAGGGAAAAAAAGAGGTAAAAATTGATATTTCGATAAAATTATTCGTTTTTCTTGCTTTTTTCGGTCAAATCTCGATAAAATAAGGAAAATAAAGGGAAAAAAAGAGGAAAAAAATTGATATTTCGCTAAAATTATTCGTTTTTCTTGCTTTTTTCGGTCAAATCTCGATAAAATAAGGAAAATTAAGTGAAAAAAAGAGGATAAAAATTGATATTTCGCTTAATTAATTCGTTTTTCTTGCTTTTTTCGTTCAAATCTCGATAAAATAAGGAAAATTAAGGTAAAAAAGAGGATAGAAATTGATATTTCGCTAAAATTATTTGTTTTTCTTGCTTTTTTCGGGCAAATCTCGATAAAATAAGGAAAATTAAGGGAAAAAAAGAGGATAAAAATTGATATTTCGATAAAATTATTCGTTTTTCTTGCTTTTTTTGGTCAAATCTCGATAAAGTAAGGAAAATTAAGGGAAAAAAAGGGGAAAAAATTGAAATTTCGCTAAAATTATTCGTTTTTCTTCCTTTTTTCGGTCAAATCTCGATAAAATAAGGAAAATTAAGGGAAAAAAAGAGGAAAAAATATTGAAATTTCGCTAAAATTATACGTTTTTCTTGCTTTTTTCGGTCAAATCTCGATAAAATGAGGAAAATTAAGCGAAAAAAAGGATAAAAATTGATATTTCGCTTAAATTATTCGTTTTTCTTGCTTTTTTTGGTCAAATCTCGATAAAATAAGGAAAATTAAGGTTAAAAAAGAGGAAAAAAATTGAAATTTCGCTAAAATTATTCGTTTTTCTTGCTTTTTTCGGTCAAATCTCAATAAAATAAGGAAAATTAAGGGAAAAAAAGAGGAAAAAAATTGAAATTACGTAAAAATTATTCGTTTTTCTTGCTTTTTTCGGTGAAATCTCGATAAAATAAGGAAAATTAAGGGAAAAAAGAGGATAAAAATGGATATTTCGCTTAAATTATTCGTTTTTCTTGCTTTTTTTGGTCAAATCTCGATAAAATAAGGAAAATTAAGGGAAAAAAAGAGGATAAAATTGATATTTCGCTTAAATTATTCGTTTATCTTGCTTTTTTCGTTCAAATCTCGATAAAATAAGGAAAATTAAGGGAAAAAAGAGAATAGGAACTGATATTTCGCTAAAATTATTCGTTTTTCTTGCTTTTATGGGCAAATCTCGATAAAATAAGGAAAATTAAGGGAAAAAAAGAGGAAAAAAATTGATATTTCGATAAAATTATTCGTTTTTCTTGCTTTTTTCGGTCAAATCTCGATAAAGTAAGGAAAATAAAGGGAAAAAAAAGAGGAAAAAATTGAAATTTCGCTAAAATTATTCATTTTTCTTGCTTTTTTCGGTCAAAACTCGATAAAATAAGGAAAATTAAGGGAAAAAAAAGAGGTAAAAATTGAAATTTCGCTAAAATTATTCGTTTTTCTTGCTTTTATCGGTCAAATCTCGATAGAATAAGGAAAATTAAGGGAAAAAAAGAGGAAAAAAATTGAAATTACGCAAAAATTATTCGTTTTTCTTGCTTTTTTCGGTGAAATCTCGATAAAATAAGGAAAATTAAGGGAAAAAAGAGGATAAAAATGGATATTTCGCTTAAATTATTCGTTTATCTTGCTTTTTTCGTTCAAATCTCGATAAAATAAGGAAAATTAAGGGAAAAAAGAGAATAGGAACTGATATTTCGCTAAAATTATTCGTTTTTCTTGCTTTTATGGGCAAATCTCGATAAAATAAGGAAAATTAAGGGAAAAAAAGAGGAAAAAAATTGAAATTTCGATAAAATTATTCGTTTTTCTTGCTTTTTTCGGTCAAATCTCGATAAAGTAAGGAAAATAAAGGGAAAAAAAGAGGAAAAAATTGAAATTTCGCTAAAATTATTCATTTTTCTTGCTTTTTTCGGTCAAATCTCGATAAAATAAGGAAAATTAAGGGAAAAAAAGAGGTAAAAATTGATATTTCGATAAAATTATTCGTTTTTCTTGCTTTTTTCGGTCAAATCTCGATAAAGTAAGGAAAATAAAGGGAAAAAAAGAGGAAAAAAATTGATATTTCGCTAAAATTATTCGTTTTTCTTGCTTTTTTCGGTCAAATCTCGATAAAATAAGGAAAATTAAGGGAAAAAAAGAGGTAAAAATTGATATTTCGATAAAATTATTCGTTTTTCTTGTTTTTTTCGGTCAAATCTCGGTAAATGATGAGAAGTAAGGAAAAAAAGAGGAAAAAAATATAAATTTCGCTAAAATTATTCGTTTTTCTTGCTTTTTTCGGTCAAATCTCGATAAAATAAGGAAAATTAAGTGAAAAAAAGAGGAAAAGAATTGAAATTTCGCTAAAATTATTCGTTTTTCATGCTTTTTTCGGTCAAATCTCGATAAAATAAGGAAAATTAAGGGAAAAAAAGAGGAAAAAATTGAAATTTCGCTAAAATTATTCGTTTTTCTTGCTTTTTTCGGTCAAATCTCGATAAAATAAGGAAAATTAAGGGAAAAAAAGAGGAAAAAAATTGATATTTCGATAAAATTATTCGTTTTCCTTCCTTTTTTCGGTCAAATCTCGATAAAGTAAGGAAAATTAAGGGAAGAAAGAGGAAAAAATTGAAATTTCGCTAAAATTATTCGTTTTTCTTGCTTTTTTCGGTCAAATCTCGATAAAATAAGGAAAATAAAGGGAAAAAAAGAGGTAAAAATTGATATTTCGATAAAATTATTCGTTTTTCTTGCTTTTTTCGGTCAAATCTCGGTAAATGATGAGAAGTAAGGAAAAAAGAGGAAAAAAATTGAAATTTCGCTAAAATTATTCGTTTTTCTTGCTTTTTTCGGTCAAATCTCGATAAAATAAGGAAAATTAACGGAAAAAAAGAGGAAAAAAATTGAAATTTCGCTAAAATTATTCGTTTTTCTTGCTTTTTTCGGTCAAATCTCGATAAAATAAGGAAAATTAAGGGAAAAAAAGAGGATAAAAATTGATATTTCGATAAAATTATTCGTTTTTCTTGGTTTTTTGCGGTCAAATCTCGTTTAATGAGGAGAATGAAAGAAAAAAAGAGGAAAAAATTTGAAATTTCGATAAAATTATTCGTTTTTTCTTGCTTTTTTTGGTCACATCTCGATAAAATAAGGAAAATTAAGGGAAAAAAAGAGGAAAAAAATTTAAATTTCGCTAAAATTATTCGTTTTTCTTGCTTTTTTCGGTCAAATCTCGATAAAATGAGGAAAATTAAGGGAAAAAAAGGATAAAAATTGATATTTCGCTAAAATTATTCGTTTTTCTTGTTTTTTCGGTCAAATCTCGTTAAATGATGAGAATGAAGGAAAAAAGAGGAAAAAAATTGAAATTTCGCTAAAATTATTCTTTTTTCATGCTTTTTTCGGTCAAATCTCGATAAAATAAGGAAAATTAAGGGAAAAAAGAGGTTTAAAATTGATATTTCGCTAAAATATTTCGTTTTTCTTGTTTTTTCGGTCAAATCTCGATAAAATAAGGAAAATTAAGGGAATAAAAGAGGAAAAAATTGAAATTTCGCTATAATTATTCGTTTTTCTTGCTGTTTTCGGTCAAATCTCGATAAAATAAGGAAAATTAAGGGAAAAATGAGGAAAAAAATTGAAATTTCGCTAAAATTATTCGTTTTTCTTGGCTTTTTGCGGTCAAACCTCGTTAAATGAGGAGAATGAAAGAAAAAAAGAGGAAAAATTTGAAATTTCGATAAAATTATTCGTATTTCTTGCTTTTTTCGGTCAAATCTCGATAAAATAAGGAAAATTAAGGGAAAAAAGAGGATAAAAATTGATATTTCGCTAAAATTATTTGTTTTTCTTGCTTTTTGTGGTCACATCTCGATAAAATAAGGAAAATTAAGGTAAAAAAAGAGGAAAAAAACTGAAATTTCGCTAAAATAATTCGTTTTTTCTTGCTTTTTTCGGTCAAATTTCGATAAAATAAGGAATATTAAGGGAAAAAAAAGAGGAAAAAATTGAAATTTCGCTAAAATTATTCGTTTTTCTTGCTTTTTTCGGTCAAATCTCGATAAAATAAGGAAAATTAAGGGAAAAAAAGAGGAAAAAAATTGATATTTCGATAAAATTATTCGTTTTCCTTCCTTTTTTCGGTCAAATCTCGATAAAGTAAGGAAAATTAAGGGAAGAAAGAGGAAAAAATTGAAATTTCGCTAAAATTATTCGTTTTTCTTGCTTTTTTCGGTCAAATCTCGATAAAATAAGGAAAATTAAGGGAAAAAAAGAGGTAAAAATTGATATTTCGATAAAATAATTCGTTTTTCTTGCTTTTTTCGGTCAAATCTCGGTAAATGATGAGAAGTAAGGAAAAAAGAGGAAAAAAATTGAAATTTCGCTAAAATTATTCGTTTTCCTTGCTTTTTTCGGTCAAATCTCGATAAAATAAGGAAAATTAACGGAAAAAAAGAGGAAAAAAATTGAAATTTCGCTAAAATTATTCGTTTTTCTTGCTTTTTTCGGTCAAATCTCGATAAAATAAGGAAAATTAAGGGAAAAAAAGAGGATAAAAATTGATATTTCGATAAAATTATTCGTTTTTCTTGGTTTTTTGCGGTCAAATCTCGTTTAATGAGGAGAATGAAAGAAAAAAGAGGAAAAAATTTGAAATTTCGATAAAATTATTCGTTTTTCTTGCTTTTTTTGGTCAAATCTCGATAAAATAAGGAAAATTAAGGGAAAAAAAGAGGAAAAAAATTTAAATTTCGCTAAAATTATTCGTTTTTCTTGCTTTTTTCGGTCAAATCTCGATAAAATGAGGAAGATTAAGGGAAAAAAAGGATAAAAATTGATATTTCGCTAAAATTATTCGTTTTTCTTGTTTTTTCGGTCAAATCTCGTTAAATGATGAGAATGAAGGAAAAAAGAGGAAAAAAATTGAAATTTCGCTAAAATTATTCGTTTTTCTTGCTTTTTTCGGTCAAATCTCGATAAAATAAGGAAAAAAAGAGGAAAAAAATTGAAATTTCGCTAAAATTATTCTTTTTTCATGCTTTTTTCGGTCAAATCTCGATAAAATAAGGAAAATTAAGGGAAAAAAGAGGTTTAAAATTGATATTTCGCTAAAATATTTCGTTTTTCTTGTTTTTTCGGTCAAATCTCGATAAAATAAGGAAAATTAAGGGAATAAAAGAGGAAAAAATTGAAATTTCGCTATAATTATTCGTTTTTCTTGCTGTTTTCGGTCAAATCTCGATAAAATAAGGAAAATTAAGGGAAAAATGAGGAAAAAAATTGAAATTTCGCTAAAATTATTCGTTTTTCTTGGCTTTTTGCGTTCAAACCTCGTTAAATGAGGAGAATGAAAGAAAAAAAGAGGAAAAATTTGAAATTTCGATAAAATTATTCGTATTTCTTGCTTTTTTCGGTCAAATCTCGATAAAATAAGGAAAATTAAGGGAAAAAAGAGGATAAAAATTGATATTTCGCTAAAATTATTCGTTTTTCTTGCTTTTTGTGGTCACATCTCGATAAAATAAGGAAAAATAAGGTAAAAGAAGAGGAAAAAAACTGAAATTTCGCTAAAATTATTCGTTTTTCTTGCTTTTTTCGGTCAAATTTCGATAAAATAAGGAATATTAAGGGAAAAAAAAGAGGAAAAAATTGAAATTTCGCTAAAATTATTCGTTTTTCTTCCTTTTTATGGTCAAATCTCGATAAAATAAGGAAAATTAAGGGAAAAAAGAGGATAAAAATTGATATTTCGCTTAAATTATTCGTTTTTCTTGCTTTTTTCGTTCAAATCTCGATAAAATAAGTAAAATAAAGGGAAAAAAGAGGATAGAAATTGATATTTCGCAAAAATTATTCGTTTTTCTTGCTTTTTTTCGGTCAAATCTCGATAAAATAAAGATAATTAAGGGAAAAAAAGAGGAAAAAAATTGATATTTCGATAAAATTATTCGTTTTTCTTGGTTTTTTGCGGTCAAATCACGTTAAATGAGGAGAATGAAGGAAAAAAAGAGGAAAAAATTTGATATTTCGATAAAATTATTCGTTTTTCTTGCTTTTTTCGGTCAAATCTCGATAAAATAAGGAAAATTAAGGGAAAAAAAGAGGTAAAAATTGATATTTCGATAAAATTATTCGTTTTTCTTGTTTTTTTCGGTCAAATCTCGGTAAATGATGAGAAGTAAGGAAAAAAAGAGGAAAAAAATATAAATTTCGCTAAAATTATTCGTTTTTCTTGCTTTTTTCGGTCAAATCTCGATAAAATTAGGAAAATTAAGTGAAAAAAAGAGGAAAAGAATTGAAATTTCGCTAAAATTATTCGTTTTTCTTGCTTTTTTTGGTCAAATCTCGATAAAATAAGGAAAATTAAGGGAAAAAAAGAGGAAAAAAATTGAAATTTCGCTAAAATTATTCGTTTTTCTTGCTTTTTTCGGTCTAATCTCGATAAAATAAGGAAAATTAAGCGAAAAATCAGGATAAAAATTGATATTTCGCTAAAATTATTCGTTTTTCTTGCTTTTTTGGTCAAATCTCGATAAAATAAGGAAAATTAAGGGAAAAAGAAGGAAAAAAATTGAAATTTCGCTAAAATTATTCGTTTTTCTTGCTTTTTTCGGTCAAATCTCGATAAAATAAGGAAAATTAAGGGAAAAAAAGAGGAAAAAAATTGAAATTTCGCTAAAATTATTCGTTTTTCTTGCTTTTTCCGGTCAAATCTCGATAAAATAAGGAAAATTAAGGGAAAAAAAGAGGATAATATTGATATTTCGCTTAAATTATTCGTTTTTCTTGCTTTTTTCGTTCAAATCTCGATATAATAAGGAAAATTAAGGGAAAAAAGAGGATAGAAATTGATATTTCGCTAAAATTATTCGTTTTTCTTGCTTTTTTCGGGCAAATCTCGATAAAATAAGGAAAATTAAGGGAAAAGAAGTGGAAAAAAATTGATATTTCGATAAAATTATTCGTTTTTCTTGCTTTTTTCGGTCAAATATCGATAAAGTAAGTAAAATTAAGGGAAAAAGAGGAAAAAATTGAAATTTCGCTAAAATTATTCGTTTTTCTTGCTTTTTTCGGTCAAATCTCGATATAATAAGGAAAATTAAGGCAAAAAAAGAGGATAAAAATTAATATTTTGATAAAATTATTCGTTTTTCTTGCTTTTTTTGGTCAAATCTCGGTAAAGGATGAGAAGTAAGGAAAAAAAGAGGAAAAAAATTGAAATTTCGCTAAAATTATTCGTTTTTCTTGCTTTTTTCGGTCAAATCTCGAAAAAATATGGAAAATTAAGGGAAAAAAAGAGGAAAAGAATTGAAATTTCGCTAAAATTATTCGTTTTTCATGCTTTTTTCGGTCAAATTTCGATAAAATAAGGAAAATTAAGGGATAAAAGAGGAAAAAAATTGAAATTTCGCTTAAATTATTCGTTTTTCTTGCTTTTTTTGGTCAAATCTCGATAAAATAAGGAAAATTAAGGGAGAAAAAGAGGAAAAAAATTGAAATTTCGCTAAAATTAATCGTTTTTCTTGCTTTTTTCGGTCAAATCTCTATAAATTAAGGAAAATTAAGGGAAAAAAAGAGGATAAAAATTGATATTTCGATAAAATTATTCTTTTTTCTTGGTTTTTTGCGGTCAAATCTCGTTAAAATAAGGAAAATTAAGGGAAAAAAGGAGGAAAAAAATTGAAATTTCGCTCAAATTATTCGTTTTTCTTGCTTTTTTCGGTCAAATCTCGATAAAATAAGGAAAATTAAGGGAAAAAAAGAGGAAAAAAATTGAAATTTCGCTAAAATTATACGTTTTTCTTGCTTTTTCGGTCAAATCTCTATAAAATAAGGAAAATTAAGGGAAAAAAAGAGGATAAAAATTGATATTTCAATAAAATTATTCGTTTTTCTTGCTTTTTTTGGTCAAATCTCGATAAAATAAGGAAAATTAAGGGAAAAAAAAGGATAAAAATAAATATTTCGCTAAAATTATTCGTTTTTCTTGCTTTTTTCGTTCAAATCTCGATAAAATAAGTAAAATAAAGGGAAAAAAGAGGATAGAAATTGATATTTCGCTAAAATTATTCGTTTTTCTTGCTTTTTTCCGTCAAATCTCGATAAAATAAGGAAAATTAAGGGAAAAAAAGAGGAAAAAAATTGATATTTCGATAAAATTATTCGTTTTTCTTGCTTTTTTCGGTCAAATCTCGATAAAGTAAGGAAAATTAATGGAAAAAAAGAGGAAAAATTGAAATTTCGAAAAATTATTCGTTTTTCTTGCTTTTTTCGGTCAAATCTCGATAAAATAAGGAAAATTAAGGGAAAAAAAGAGGAAAAAAATTGAAATTTCGCTAAAATTATTCGTTTTTCTTGCTTTTTTCGGTACAATCTCGATAAAATAAGGAAATTTAAGGGAAAAAAAGAGGATAAAAATTGATATTTCGATAAAAATATTCGTTTTTCTTGGTTTTTTGCGGTCAAATCTCGTTAAATGAGGAGAATGAAGGAAAAAAAGAGGAAAAAATTTTGATATTTCGCAAAAATTATTCGTTTTTCTTGCTTTTTTTGGTGAAATCTCGATAAAATAAGGAAAATTAAGGGAAAAAAGAGGATAAAAATGGATATTTCGCTAAAATTATTCGTTTTTCTTGCTTTTTTCGGTCAAATCTCGATAAAATAAGGGAAAAAAAGAGGAAAAAAATTGATATTTCGCAAAAATTATTCGTTTTTCTTGCTTTTTTTGGTGAAATCTCGATAAAATAAGGAAATTTAAGGGAAAAAAAGAGGATAAAAATTGATATTTCGATAAAAATATTCGTTTTTCTTGGTTTTTTGCGGTCAAATCTCGTTAAATGAGGAGAATGAAGGAAAAAAAGAGGAAAAAATTTTGATATTTCGCAAAAATTATTCGTTTTTCTTGCTTTTTTTGGTGAAATCTCGATAAAATAAGGAAAATTAAGGGAAAAAAAGAGGATAAAAATTGATATTTTGATAAAATTATTCGTTTTTCTTGCTTTTTTTGGTCAAATCTCGATAAAATAAGGAAAATTAAGGGAAAAAAAAGGATAGAAATTGATATTTCGCTAAAATTATTCGTTTTTCTTGCTTTTTTCGGGCAAATCTCGATAAAATAAGGAAATTTAAGGGAAAAAAAGAGGAAAAAAATTGATATTTCGATTAAATTATTCGTTTTTCTTGCTTTTTTCGGTCAAATCTCGATAAAGTAAGGAAAATTAAGGGAAAAAAGAGGTTAGAAATTGATATTTCGCTAAAATTATTTGTTTTTCTTGCTTTTTTCTGGCAAATCTCGATAAAATAAGGAAAATTAAGGGAAAAAAAGAGGAAAAAAATTGAAATTTCGCTAAAATTACTCGTTTTTCTTGCTTTTTTCGGTCAAATCTCGATAAAATAAGGAAAATTAAGAAAAAAAAGAGGATAAAAATTGATATTTCGCTTAAATAATTCGTTTTTCTTGCTTTTTTCGTTCAAATCTCGATAAAATAAGGAAAATTAAGGGAAAAAAGAGGATAGAAATTGATATTTCGCTAAAATTATTTGTTTTTCTTGCTTTTTTCGGGCAAATCTCGATAAAATAAGGAAAATTAAGGGAAAAAAAGAGGAAAAAAATTGATATTTCGCTAAAATTATTCGTTTTTCTTGCTTTTTTCGGGCAAATCTCGATAAAATAAGGAAATTTAAGGGAAAAAAAGAGGAAAAAAATTGATATTTCGATAAATTTAGTCGTTTTTCTTGCTTTTTTCGGTCAAATCTCGATAAAGTAAGGAAAATTAAGGGAAAAAAGAGGATAGAAATTGATATTTCGCTAAAATTATTTGTTTTTCTTGCTTTTTTCTGGCAAATCTCGATAAAATAAGGAAAATTAAGGGAAAAAAAGAGGATAAAAATTGATATTTCGATAAAATTATTCGTTTTTCTTGCTTTTTTCGGTCAAATCTCGATAAAGTAAGGAAAATTAAGGGAAAAAAAGAGGAAAAGATTGAAATTTCTATAAAATTATTCGTTTTTCTTGCTTTTTGCGGTCATATCTTGATAAAATAAGGAAAATTAAGGGAAAAAAATTGAAATTTCGCTAAAATTATTCGTTTTTTTTGCTTTTTTCGGTCAAATCTCGATAAAATGAGGAAAATTAAGGGAAAAAAAGGATAAAAATTGATATTTCGCTAAAATTATTCGTTTTTCTTGCTTTTTTTGGTCAAATCTCGATAAAATAAGGAAAATTAAGGGAAAAAAAGTGGAAAAAAATTGATATTTCGATAAAATTATTCGTTTTTCTTGCTTTTTTCGGTCAAATCTCGATAAAGTAAGGAAAATTAAGGGAAAAAGAGGAAAAAATTGAAATTTCGCTAAAATTATTCGTTTTTCTTGCTTTTCTCGGTCAAATCTCGATATAATAAGGAAAATTAAGGCAAAAAAAGAGGATAAAAATTGAAATTTCGCTTAAATTATTCGTTTTTCTTGCTTTTTTCGGTCAAATCTCGATAAAATAAGGAAAATTAAGGGAGAAAAAGAGGAAAAAAATTGAAATTTCGCTAAAATTAATCGTTTTTCTTGCTTTTTTCGGTCAAATCTCTATAAATTAAGGAAAATTAAGGGAAAAAAAGAGGATAAAAATTGATATTTCGATAAAATTATTCTTTTTTCTTGGTTTTTTGCGGTCAAATCTCGTTAAAATAAGGAAAATTAAGGGAAAAAAGGAAGAAAAAAATTGAAATTTCGCTCAAATTATTCGTTTTTCTTGCTTTTTTCGGTCAAATCTCGATAAAATAAGGAAAATTAAGGGAAAAAAAGAGGAAAAAAATTGAAATTTCGCTAAAATTATACGTTTTTCTTGCTTTTTCGGTCAAATCTCTATAAAATAAGGAAAATTAAGGGAAAAAAAGAGGATAAAAATTGATATTTCAATAAAATTATTCGTTTTTCTTGCTTTTTTTGGTCAAATCTCGATAAAATAAGGAAAATTAAGGGAAAAAAGAGGATAAAAATAAATATTTCGCTAAAATTATTCGTTTTTCTTGCTTTTTTCGTTCAAATCTCGATAAAATAAGTTTAATAAAGGGAAAAAAGAGGATAGAAATTGATATTTCGCTAAAATTATTCGTTTTTCTTGCTTTTTTCCGTCAAATCTCGATAAAATAAGGAAAATTAAGGGAAAAAAAGAGGAAAAAAATTGATATTTCGATAAAATTATTCGTTTTTCTTGCTTTTTTCGGTCAAATCTCGATAAAGTAAGGAAAATTAATGGAAAAAAAGAGGAAAAATTGAAATTTCGAAAAATTATTCGTTTTTCTTGCTTTTTTCGGTCAAATCTCGATAAAATAAGGAAAATTAAGGGAAAAAAAGAGGAAAAAAATTGAAATTTCGCTAAAATTATTCGTTTTTCTTGCTTTTTTCGGTACAATCTCGATAAAATAAGGAAATTTAAGGGAAAAAAAGAGGATAAAAATTGATATTTCGATAAAAATATTCGTTTTTCTTGGTTTTTTGCGGTCAAATCTCGTTAAATGAGGAGAATGAAGGAAAAAAAGAGGAAAAAATTTTGATATTTCGCAAAAATTATTCGTTTTTCTTGCTTTTTTTGGTGAAATCTCGATAAAATAAGGAAAATTAAGGGAAAAAAGAGGATAAAAATGGATATTTCGCTAAAATTATTCGTTTTTCTTGCTTTTTTCGGTCAAATCTCGATAAAATAAGGGAAAAAAAGAGGAAAAAAATAGAAATTTCGCTAAAATTATTCGTTTTTCTTGCTTTTTTCGGTCAAATCTCGATAAAATAAGGAAAATTAAGGGAAAAAAAAGGATAGAAATTGATATTTCGCTAAAATTATTCGTTTTTCTTGCTTTTTTCGGTCAAATCTCGATAAAATAAGGAAAATTAAGGGAAAAAAAGAGGATAAAAATTGATATTTTGATAAAATTATTCGTTTTTCTTGCTTTTTTTGGTCAAATCTCGATAAAATAAGGAAAATTAAGGGAAAAAAAAGGATAGAAATTGATATTTCGCTAAAATTATTCGTTTTTCTTGCTTTTTTCGGGCAAATCTCGATAAAATAAGGAAATTTAAGGGAAAAAAAGGGGAAAAAAATTGATATTTCGATTAAATTATTCGTTTTTCTTGCTTTTTTCGGTCAAATCTCGATAAAGTAAGGAAAATTAAGGGAAAAAAGAGGTTAGAAATTGATATTTCGCTAAAATTATTTGTTTTTCTTGCTTTTTTCTGGCAAATCTCGATAAAATAAGGAAAATTAAGGGAAAAAAAGAGGAAAAAAATTGAAATTTCGCTAAAATTACTCGTTTTTCTTGCTTTTTTCGGTCAAATCTCGATAAAATAAGGAAAATTAAGGGAAAAAAAGAGGATAAAAATTGATATTTCGCTTAAATAATTCGTTTTTCTTGCTTTTTTCGTTCAAATCTCGATAAAATAAGGAAAATTAAGGGAAAAAAGAGGATAGAAATTGATATTTCGCTAAAATTATTTGTTTTTCTTGCTTTTTTCGGGCAAATCTCGATAAAATAAGGAAATTTAAGGGAAAAAAAGAGGAAAAAAATTGATATTTCGATAAAATTATTCGTTTTTCTTGCTTTTTTCGGTCAAATCTCGATAAAGTAAGGAAAATTAAGGGAAAAAAGAGGATAGAAATTGATATTTCGCTAAAATTATTTGTTTTTCTTGCTTTTTTCTGGCAAATCTCGATAAAATAAGGAAAATTAAGGGAAAAAAAGAGGATAAAAATTGATATTTCGATAAAATTATTCGTTTTTCTTGCTTTTTTCGGTCAAATCTCGATAAAGTAAGGAAAATTAAGGGAAAAAAAGAGGAAAAGATTGAAATTTCTATAAAATTATTCGTTTTTCTTGCTTTTTTCGGTCATATCTCGATAAAATAAGGAAAATTAAGGGAAAAAAATTGAAATTTCGCTAAAATTATTCGTTTTTTTTGCTTTTTTCGGTCAAATCTCGATAAAATGAGGAAAATTAAGGGAAAAAAAGGATAAAAATTGATATTTCGCTAAAATTATTCGTTTTTCTTGCTTTTTTTGGTCAAATCTCGATAAAATAAGGAAAATTAAGGGAAAAAAAGTGGAAAAAAATTGATATTTCGATAAAATTATTCGTTTTTCTTGCTTTTTTCGGTCAAATCTCGATAAAGTAAGGAAAATTAAGGGAAAAAGAGGAAAAAATTGAAATTTCGCTAAAATTATTCGTTTTTCTTGCTTTTCTCGGTCAAATCTCGATATAATAAGGAAAATTAAGGCAAAAAAAGAGGATAAAAATTAATATTTTGATAAAATTATTCGTTTTTCTTGCTTTTTTCGGTCAAATCTCGGTAAAGGATGAGAAGTAAGGAAAAAAAGAGGAAAAAAATTGAAATTTCGCTAAAATTATTCGTTTTTCTTGCTTTTTTCGGTCAAATCTCGAAAAAATAAGGAAAATTAAGGGAAAAAAAGAGGAAAAGAATTGAAATTTCGCTAAAATTATTCGTTTTTCATGCTTTTTTCGGTCAAATTTCGATAAAATAAGGAAAATTAAGGGAAAAAAGAGGAAAAAAATTGAAATTTCGCTAAAATTATTCGTTTTTCTTGCTTTTTTCGGTCAAATCTAGATAAAATAAGGAAAATTAAGGGAAAAAAAGAGGAAAAAAATTGAAATTTCGCTAAAATTAATCGTTTTTCTTGCTTTTTTCGGTCAAATCTCTATAAAATAAGGAAAATTAAGGGAAAAAAAGAGGATAAAAATTGATGTTTCGATAAAATTATTCTTTTTTCTTGGTTTTTTGCGGTCAAATCTCGTTAAAATAAGGAAAATTAAGGGAAAAAAGGAGGAAAAAAATTAAAATTTCGCTCAAATTATTCGTTTTTCTTGGTTTTTTCGGTCAAATCTCGATAAAATAAGGAAAATTAAGGGAAAAAAAGAGGAAAAAAATTGAAATTTCGCTAAAATTATACGTTTTTCTTGCTTTTTCGGTCAAATCTCTATAAAATAAGGAAAATTAAGGGAAAAAAAGAGGATAAAAATTGATATTTCAATAAAATTATTCGTTTTTCTTGCTTTTTTTGGTCAAATCTCGATAAAATAAGGAAAATTAAGGGAAAAAAGAGGATAAAAATAAATATTTCGCTAAAATTATTCGTTTTTCTTGCTTTTTTCGGTCAAATCTCGATAAAATAAGGAAAATTAAGGGAAGAAAAGAGGAAAAAAATTGAAATTTCGCTAAAATTATTCGTTTTTCTTGCTTTTTTCGGTCAAATCTCGATAAAATAAGGAAAATTAAGGGAAAAAAAGAGGATAAAAATTGATATTTCGCTTAAATTATTCGTTTTTCTTGCTTTTTTCGTTCAAATCTCGATAAAATAAGTAAAATAAAGGGAAAAAAGAGGATAGAAATTGATATTTCGCTAAAATTATTCGTTTTTCATGCTTTTTTCCGTCAAATCTCGATAAAATAAGAAAAATTAAGGGAAAAAAAGAGGAAAAAAATTGATATTTCGATAAAATTATTCGTTTTTCTTGCTTTTTTCGGTCAAATCTCGATAAAGTAAGGAAAATTAATGGAAAAAAAGAGGAAAAATTGAAATTTCGAAAAATTATTCGTTTTTCTTGCTTTTTTCGGTCAAATCACGATAAAATAAGGAAAATTAAGGGAAAAAAAGAGGAAAAAAATTGAAATTTCGCTAAAATTATTCATTTTTCTTGCTTTTTTCGGTACAATCTCGATAAAATAAGGAAAATTAAGGGAAAAAAAGAGGATAAAAATTGATATTTCGATAAAAATATTCGTTTTTCTTGATTTTTTGCGGTCAAATCTCGTTAAATGAGAAGAATGAAGGAAAAAAAGAGGAAAAAATTTTGATATTTCGCAAAAATTATTCGTTTTTCTTGCTTTTTTCGGTGAAATCTCGATAAAATAAGGAAAATTAAGGGAAAAAAGAGGATAAAAATGGATATTTCGCTAAAATTATTCGTTTTTCTTGCTTTTTTCGGTCAAATCTCGTTAAATGAGGAGAATGAAGGAAAAAAAGAGGAAAAAAATTGAAATTTCGCTAAAATTATTCGTTTTTCTTGCTTTTTTCGGTCAAATCTCGATAAAATAAGGGAAAAAAAGAGGAAAAAAATTGAAATTTCGCTAAAATTATTCGTTTTTCTTGCTTTTTTCGGTCAAATCTCGATAAAATAAGGAAAATTAAGGGACAAAAAAGGATAGAAATTGATATTTCGCTAAAATTATTCGTTTTTCTTGCTTTTTTCGGTCAAATCTCGATTAAATAAGGAAAATTAAGGGAAAAAAAGAGGATAAAAATTGATATTTTGATAAAATTATTCGTTTTTCTTGCTTTTTTTGGTCAAATCTCGATAAAATAAGGAAAATTAAGGGAAAAAAAAGGATATAAATTGATATTTCGCTAAAATTATTCGTTTTTCTTGCTTTTTTCGGTCAAATCTCGATAAAATAAGGAAAATTAAGGGAAAAAAAGAGGATAAAAATTGATATTTTGATAAAATTATTCGTTTTTCTTGCTTTTTTTGGTCAAATCTCGTTAAATGATGAGAATGAAGGAAAAAAAGAGGAAAAAAATTGAAATTTCGCTAAAATTATTCGTTTTTCTTGCTTTTTTCGGTCAAATCTCGATAAAATAAGGAAAATTAAGGGAAAAAAAGAGGAAAAAATTGAAATTTCGCTAAAATTATTCGTTTTTCTTGCTTTTTTCGGTCAAATCTCGATAAAGTAAGGAAAATTAAGGGAAAAAAGAGGATAGAAATTGATATTTCGCTAAAATTATTTGTTTTTCTTGCTTTTTTCTGGCAAATCTCGATAAAATAAGGAAAATTAAGGGAAAAAAAGAGGATAAAAATTGATATTTCGATAAAATTATTCGTTTTTCTTGCTTTTTTCGGTCAAATCTCGATAAAGTAAGGAAAATTAAGGGAAAAAAAGAGGAAAAGATTGAAATTTCTATAAAATTATTCGTTTTTCTTGCTTTTTTCGGTCATATCTCGATAAAATAAGGAAAATTAAGGGAAAAAAATTGAAATTTCGCTAAAATTATTCGTTTTTTTTGCTTTTTTCGGTCAAATCTCGATAAAATGAGGAAAATTAAGGGAAAAAAAGGATAAAAATTGATATTTCGCTAAAATTATTCGTTTTTCTTGCTTTTTTTGGTCAAATCTCGATAAAATAAGGAAAATTAAGGGAAAAAAAGTGGAAAAAAATTGATATTTCGATAAAATTATTCGTTTTTCTTGCTTTTTTCGGTCAAATCTCGATAAAGTAAGGAAAATTAAGGGAAAAAGAGGAAAAAATTGAAATTTCGCTAAAATTATTCGTTTTTCTTGCTTTTCTCGGTCAAATCTCGATATAATAAGGAAAATTAAGGCAAAAAAAGAGGATAAAAATTAATATTTTGATAAAATTATTCGTTTTTCTTGCTTTTTTCGGTCAAATCTCGGTAAAGGATGAGAAGTAAGGAAAAAAAGAGGAAAAAAATTGAAATTTCGCTAAAATTATTCGTTTTTCTTGCTTTTTTCGGTCAAATCTCGAAAAAATAAGGAAAATTAAGGGAAAAAAAGAGGAAAAGAATTGAAATTTCGCTAAAATTATTCGTTTTTCATGCTTTTTTCGGTCAAATTTCGATAAAATAAGGAAAATTAAGGGAAAAAAGAGGAAAAAAATTGAAATTTCGCTAAAATTATTCGTTTTTCTTGCTTTTTTCGGTCAAATCTAGATAAAATAAGGAAAATTAAGGGAAAAAAAGAGGAAAAAAATTGAAATTTCGCTAAAATTAATCGTTTTTCTTGCTTTTTTCGGTCAAATCTCTATAAAATAAGGAAAATTAAGGGAAAAAAAGAGGATAAAAATTGATGTTTCGATAAAATTATTCTTTTTTCTTGGTTTTTTGCGGTCAAATCTCGTTAAAATAAGGAAAATTAAGGGAAAAAAGGAGGAAAAAAATTAAAATTTCGCTCAAATTATTCGTTTTTCTTGGTTTTTTCGGTCAAATCTCGATAAAATAAGGAAAATTAAGGGAAAAAAAGAGGAAAAAAATTGAAATTTCGCTAAAATTATACGTTTTTCTTGCTTTTTCGGTCAAATCTCTATAAAATAAGGAAAATTAAGGGAAAAAAAGAGGATAAAAATTGATATTTCAATAAAATTATTCGTTTTTCTTGCTTTTTTTGGTCAAATCTCGATAAAATAAGGAAAATTAAGGGAAAAAAGAGGATAAAAATAAATATTTCGCTAAAATTATTCGTTTTTCTTGCTTTTTTCGGTCAAATCTCGATAAAATAAGGAAAATTAAGGGAAGAAAAGAGGAAAAAAATTGAAATTTCGCTAAAATTATTCGTTTTTCTTGCTTTTTTCGGTCAAATCTCGATAAAATAAGGAAAATTAAGGGAAAAAAAGAGGATAAAAATTGATATTTCGCTTAAATTATTCGTTTTTCTTGCTTTTTTCGTTCAAATCTCGATAAAATAAGTAAAATAAAGGGAAAAAAGAGGATAGAAATTGATATTTCGCTAAAATTATTCGTTTTTCTTGCTTTTTTCGGTCAAATCTCGATAAAATAAGGAAAATTAAGGGAAAAAAAGAGGATAAAAATTGATATTTCGATAAAAATATTCGTTTTTCTTGATTTTTTGCGGTCAAATCTCGTTAAATGAGAAGAATGAAGGAAAAAAAGAGGAAAAAATTTTGATATTTCGCAAAAATTATTCGTTTTTCTTGCTTTTTTCGGTGAAATCTCGATAAAATAAGGAAAATTAAGGGAAAAAAGAGGATAAAAATGGATATTTCGCTAAAATTATTCGTTTTTCTTGCTTTTTTCGGTCAAATCTCGTTAAATGAGGAGAATGAAGGAAAAAAAGAGGAAAAAAATTGAAATTTCGCTAAAATTATTCGTTTTTCTTGCTTTTTTCGGTCAAATCTCGATAAAATAAGGGAAAAAAAGAGGAAAAAAATTGAAATTTCGCTAAAATTATTCGTTTTTCTTGCTTTTTTCGGTCAAATCTCGATAAAATAAGGAAAATTAAGGGACAAAAAAGGATAGAAATTGATATTTCGCTAAAATTATTCGTTTTTCTTGCTTTTTTCGGTCAAATCTCGATTAAATAAGGAAAATTAAGGGAAAAAAAGAGGATAAAAATTGATATTTTGATAAAATTATTCGTTTTTCTTGCTTTTTTTGGTCAAATCTCGATAAAATAAGGAAAATTAAGGGAAAAAAAAGGATATAAATTGATATTTCGCTAAAATTATTCGTTTTTCTTGCTTTTTTCGGTCAAATCTCGATAAAATAAGGAAAATTAAGGGAAAAAAAGAGGATAAAAATTGATATTTTGATAAAATTATTCGTTTTTCTTGCTTTTTTTGGTCAAATCTCGTTAAATGATGAGAATGAAGGAAAAAAAGAGGAAAAAAATTGAAATTTCGCTAAAATTATTCGTTTTTCTTGCTTTTTTCGGTCAAATCTCGATAAAATAAGGAAAATTAAGGGAAAAAAAGAGGAAAAAATTGAAATTTCGCTAAAATTATTCGTTTTTCTTGCTTTTTTCGGTCAAATCTCGCTAATTTTAGCGAAATTTCTATTTTTTTTCTATTTCGTTATTATTTTTCGTCATTTTATCGAGGTAAGATCGAATAAATCATTGAAAACGGATAATTTTTGCAAAAATTGATTCTTTTCTCTATTTTGACTTTTTTCGTCATTTTATCGAGATATAAAATGTAAATTGAGATGTAAAAAGCAACGAAAAAGGGTAATTTAGGAGAAATTTTAATTCTTCTCCTCAATTTTGATTTCATTTTCGTCTTTTTATAGAAATATGATCGAAAAAAGCAAAGAATACGGATATTTTTAGCGTAATTTCAGTTTTTTCCCGTATTTTGTCTTTATTTTTCGTCATTTTATCAATATATGATCGAAAAAAGTAAGAAAAACGGGTAATTTTAGTGAAATTTCAATTATTTTCTGTATTTTGCATTTATTTTGAGTCATTTTATCGATATATGATCGAAAAAAGCACCTAAAACGGATAATTTTTGCGAAATTTCAATTTCTCTCCTCTATTTTGCCTAAAATCTCGTCATTTTCTGGAGATGAGATTGAACAAAGCAACGAAATCGGAAAATTTTAGGGAATTGCTATTTTTTTCCTAATTTTGTATTTATTGTTCCTCATTTTATCGAGATATGATCCAAAAAGCAACGAAATCGGATAATATTATCGAAATTTCTATTTTTTTATTGATTTCGTTTTTAGTTTCCGTCATTTTATCGAGATGTAATCGAAAAAAGCAACTAAAACGGATCATTTTTCAAAATTTCAAATTTTCTCCTTTATTTTTCATTTATTTTCGTCATTATATCGAGTTATGATCAAAAAAAGCAACAAAAAGGGTAATTTTAGGGATATTTCATTCTTTCTGCTATTTTGTCATTATTCTGCGTGATTTTATCGAGATAAGATCGAATAAAAATCGAAAACGTATAATTTTTCAAAATTTCAATTTTCTTTTCTATTTTCTCTAAATTCTCGTCCTTTCAATAATAAAAATAATAGTGCCGTCTTATTTTTTAGGCGAATTTTAGCCTAGGAAGGCTATTCCTCCAATTAACCCGTTTTCTTAATTTTATTCCTTTTTTTTGCATTTTTTAAATTTTTTTATTAATATCATACACACACACACACACAAGATACACAGACAACCATTCCCTAACCAGTGAAATCCGATTAGCCGCTATTCGAACCCGGGACCGTGAGGTTGGAGCGTGAACGCGCTAGCACGTTAACCATTCCGCCACCACGGCTGGCAATGAGATATGATCGAAATAAGCAAGGAAAACGGGTAGTTTTTGCAAAATTTTAATTTTTTCCTCTATTTTGCCTTAAATTTCCTCATATCCAGATATGATTGAAAAAAGAAACAAAAACGGATAATTTTAGGGAAATATCAACTTTTTCCTCTACTTTGTATTTATTTTTCAACATATTATCGAGATAAGATCGAATAAATCATCGAAAACGGATATTTTCCCAAAAATTCGATTTTTTTCTCAATTTTGACTTTATTTTTCGTCATTCTATCGAGATATGAACGAAAAAGCAACGAAAAAGTGTAATTTAAGCAAAATTTCAATTCTTCTCCTTAAATTTGATTTAATTTTCGTCATTTTATCGAGATATGAATGAACAAAGCAACGAAAAAGGATAATTTTAGCGAAATTTCTATTTTTTTAGCTATTTCGTTTCCATTTTTCGTCATTTTATCG
This sequence comes from Sympetrum striolatum, assembly GCA_947579665.1. Taxonomy (NCBI): domain Eukaryota; kingdom Metazoa; phylum Arthropoda; class Insecta; order Odonata; family Libellulidae; genus Sympetrum; species Sympetrum striolatum. The sequence continues at coordinate 271,751 of CANPUZ010000024.1, forward strand.
AAATATGAACGAAAAAAGCAGCGATAAAGGGTAATTTAAGAATAAATTTCATTTATTCTCCTCTATTTTGATTAAATTTTTTCATTTTATCGAGATATGATCTAAAAAGAAACAAAAACGGAAATTTTAGTGATTTTCAATTTTTTTCCTCTATTTTGTCATTACTTTTCGTCATGTTATCGAGATATGATCGAAAAAAGCAAAACAAAAGATAATTTTAGCGAAACTTCTATTTTTTATCTGTTTCGTTTTTATTTTTCGTCATTTTATCGAGATGTAATCGAAAAAAGCAACGAAATCGGATAATTTTTGCGAAACATCGAAATCGAGAGAAATTATCGAAATTTCTTTTCTTTTCCTCTATTTTGTTTTTTTTTCGTTATTTAATCGAGATAGGATCGAAAAAAGAAGCAAAAAGGGATAATTTTAGGGATATTTCATTTTTTCTCCCATTTTGTCATTATTCTGCGTGATTTTATCGAGATAAGATAGAATAAAAAATCGAAAACGTAAAATTTTTAAAAATTTCAATTTTTCTTTTCTATTTCCTCTGAATTCTCGTCCTTTTAATAATAAAAATAATAGTGCCGTCTTAATTTTTGGGCGAATTTTAGCCTAGGAAGGCTATTCCTCATTTAACCCCTTTTCTTTGTTTTATCCCTTTTTTTGCATTTTTTAAATTTTTTTATTAATATCATACTCACACACACACACAACATACACAGACAACCATTCCCTAACCGGTAAAATCCGATTAGCCAGGATTCAAACCCGGGACCGTGAGGTTGGAGCGTGAACGCGCTAGCACGTTAACCACTCCGCCACCACGGCCGGCAATGAGATATGATCGAAATAAGCAAGGAAAACGGGTAGTTTTGCAAAATTTCATTTTTTTTTCTCTATTTTGCCTTAATTTTCGTCATTTTATCGAGATATGATATAGAAACAACGAAATCGGATAATTTTATCGAAATTTCTATTCTTTTCCTCTATTTTGTATTTATTTTTCAACATTTTATCGAGATAAGATCGAATAAATCATCGAAAACGGAATTATGTTTGCAAAAATTCTATTTTTTTCTCAATTTTGACTTTATTTTTCGTCATTTTATCGAGATATGAACGAAAAAAGCAACGATAAAGGGTAATTTAAGAGTAAATTTCATTTATTCTCCTCTATTTTGATTTAATTTTCGTCATTTTATCAGGATATGATCCAAAAAGTAAAGAAAACGGATAATTTTAGCATAATTTCACTTTTTTTGACTATTTTGTTTTTATCTTTCGTCCGTTTATCGAGATATGAATGAAAAAAGCAACGAAAACGGATCATTTTTGCGAAATATCAGTATTTCTCCTCTATTATACCTTAATTTTCGCAAGTTTATCGAGATATGATCTAAAAAATCTGATGTGGCCAGCACATGACTTTCTCCATATATATAAGATTTAAATAATTATCTACCGCAGTAATTTCGAACTCTATATTCCATCTAAACTTGGAAAATGAGTGATTAATATATGTATATATATTATTATCTTTGACGCCAAAAACATTATAAATAATGTTTTACGGAACATGATCGATGAAAAACGATGAAATTAGTCTTCCGCCCATAGAGCCCAGAGCACCCACAAAGTACATAATCAGCAACTTCCGGTTTATCAGTATTTCATGAATAACTCCTACACAATCAGTGATACAAAAATATGTTTCAACCAAAAGTTATAGTAAATTATATTTTCTAAAACTTTTATAAATAACAGTATATACCTAAATATCATATTTATGGAGATATTATGAAAACCGGAAATGAGCTTTGAAGAATAAAGCTCGACTTCCGGTTGACCGATTTACTCCAAAAACTAATCAACTCTAACGACTGTATTAAAAGTAATATATATGAAATTTGGTGTTGATCCGACGAATAGTTTTTATGTTAGAGCGCCCACAAAGTACATAATCATCTTCTTCCGGTTTATCAGTATTTCACGAATAACTCCTAATCAAACGGTGATACAAAAATATGTTAAATACAAAAGTTATAGTAAATAACATAATCTAAAACTTTTATAAGTAATACAATATACGTATATATCATATTTATGGAGATATTTTGAAAACCGGAAATGAGCTTTAATGAATAAAGCTCGACTTCCGGTTGATCGATTTACTCCAAAAACTAATCAACTCTGACAGCACACACCACAGTACTATATATGAAGTTTGGTATTGATACGACTTATAGTTTTCACGTTAGAGCGCCCACTATCACACACACACACACACACACACACACACACACACACACACACACATACACACAGACATCATTCCGAAAATGGTCAAAACGTGTTCTACGGACCCCAAAACGTGTATTTCCGTTGAAATCTCGAAGTCGAATTTTTTCATGAAAACAATACTTTCTCTATACTTCGTATATGGAGAAAGTAAAAAGAAACGAAAATGGAAAATTTTAGCGATTTTTTAATTCTTTCCTAAATTTTGCCATTAATTTTCGTCGTTTTATCTAATTTTGATCGAAAAAGCATCAAAAACGGATAGTTTTAGCGAAATTTCAATTTTGCTCCTCTATTTTGTCATTATTTTTCGTCATGTTATTGAGATATAATCGAAAAAAGCAAAGAAAAAGATAATTTTGGCAAAATTTCAATTTTTCTTCTCTGTTTTGCCTTAATTTTCGTCATTTTCTAGAGATGTGATCGAACAAAGCAACGAAATCGGATAATTTTAGCTAAATTTCATTTTTTGTCCTATATTTTGTCTTTATTGATCAAAAAAGCAACAAAACGGCTAATTTTAGCGAAGTATCAACCTTTCTCATCTATATTTCCTATATTTTCGTTATTTTATCGAGATATGATCGAAAAAAGCAAAGAAAACGGTTTTTTTTTCAAAATTTCGTTTTTTCTCCACTATATTTCCTTAATTTTCGTCATTTTATCGAGATATGATCAAAAAAAAGCAACGAAATCGGATAATTTTAGGTAATTTCAATTTTTTCATCTATTTTGTCTTTATTTTTCGTCATTTTATAAAGATATGATCAAAAAATCTGATGTGGCCAGCACATGACCTTCTCCACATATAAGATGTAAATATTTATCTACGAAAGTATTTTCGAACTCTGTATTCCAGCTAAACTTTGAGGATGAGTGATTATTTTATATCATATTATATATAACGTCAGAAACATTATAAATAATGTTTTTCGGGACATGCTCGATAAAAAACGATGAAATGGCTATTCGCCCACAGCGCCCAGAGCGCTCATGAAGTACATAATCGGCAACTTCCGGTTTATCAGTATTTCATGAATATCTCCTAAAAAATCAGTTTAAAAAAATATATTTCAAATAAAGTTATAGCAAATTTTATTTTCTAAAACTATTATATATAATAGTATATACCTAAATATCATATTTATTGAGATATTTTGAAAACCGGAAATGAGCTTTGAAGAATGAAGCTCAACTTCCGGTCTACCGATTTTCTCCAAACACAAATCAACTCTAAAAACACCAACCAAAATACTATATATGAAATTTGGTGTTGATCCGACAATCAGTTTTCATGTTAGAGCTCCCACAAAGTACATAACAGCTACTTCCGGTTTATCAGTATTTCACGAATAAATCCTAATCAACCGGTGATACAAATATATGGTAAATACAAAAGTTATAGTAAAACACATTATCTAAAACTTTTATTTGGTACACAATATACCTATACATCATATTTATGGAGATATTTTGAAAACCGGAAATGAGCTTTAATGAAGAAAGCTCGACTTCCGGTCAACCGATTTACTCCAAAAACTAATCAACTCTGACAGCACACACTACAGTACTATGTATGAAGTTTGGTATTGATACGAACTACAGTTTTTACGTTAGAGCGCCCAAGATAACAGACACACATACACACACACACACACACACACACACACACACACACACATACACACAGACATCATTCCGAAAATGGTCAAAACGTGTTCTAGGGACCCCAAAACGTGTATTTCCGTTGAAATCTCGAAGTCGAATTTTTTCATGTAAACAATACTATCTCTATACTTCGTATATGGAGAAAGTAAAAAAAGCAACAAAATCGGATAATTTTAGGTAATTACAATTTTTTCATCTATTTTGTCTTTATTTTTCGTCATTTTATAAAGATATGATCGAAAAAAGCAACGAAATCGGATAATTTTAGCGAAATTTCATTTTTTGTCCTATTTTGTCTTTATTCTGCGTGATTTTATCGTGATATGTTCGAAAAAAGCAAGGAAAACGGGTAGTTTTAGCGAAATCTCAGTTTTTCTCCTTTATTTTGCCTTAATTTTAGTAATTTATTTGAGGTATTACCTAAAAAAGATACGAAAACGAATCATTTTAGCGAAATTGCTATTTTTTCCTCCATCATGTCTTTATTGTTTCTCTTTTTATCGAGATATGTTCCCAAATAGCAACGAAAACGGATAATGTTAGCGAAATTTATGTTTTTTTCCTCTATTTTGCCTTTATTTTCGTCATTTAATAGAGATAAGATCGAAAAAAGCATCGAAAACGGATAATATTAGTGAAATTTCAATCTTTTTCCTCTATTTTGCCTTAATTTTCGCCTTTTTATCGAGATATGATCGAAAGAAGCAATCAATTTTTAAAAAATTTTAATTTTTACAATTTTGTAACCATTATATCTATGTTATTTGCAATGATATAGGGAAAACCCTTGCTACTGGGAGATGATCACTATGTAGCGCATCTATGCATAATTTCAAATTCTCAATTCGAGCAATTTTCAAATTTTAATTTTTGATATGTTTAAACCCTTATATCTCCGTTATGTGCAATCATTCAGGGAAACCCTTGTTACTTGGAGATGATCACTACGTAGCGCATCTATGCATAATTTCCAATTCTCTATTCGAGCAAATTTAATTTACGTTACTAGTAATTTTGATCCATAGGTATTAGATATTAATTTTGTACGGGTGATTTGGATGCAATTTTTTTGTGAAATTAACTAAGGAGAATTAACCTACATTGATATCTAATTCCCATTCTTCACACCGCGAGTTCCAAAAAGGGAGCAATAAAAGTAGCAGGAAAGAGGGTTACCACCTCTCTTTCCTCTTCCCACAACACTCCTCCCACTTCTCTCCTCCCCTGCATTGCATATTGCCTATTTGCCGGTGATACATGGTGTGTACGCCAATATTTACAAATAAGTACAAATATATATAATAAAATTCCTTTTATTAGTATAAATCAGTAGAACCATGTGTTACCAAGTAAATGATGTGAACCAAGTAAATAATGTATCAAGTAAATCATTAGGATACATCTAATGATAAAAATCTACACTTGAGAAATAAACGAAGAACTTAGTAATTCACACAGCAATATATTTGGCAATACTACTTCCACCTACATGATGACATCATCAAGCACGTAGATGATACTAGTCATGCTAAATATATTTCTGTGAAAACTTTCCATAATTTCATAAGTATGGCAAAATTCCACTAAGTCTAGCTTGAGCTTTTAAGATCTAAAATATCTACAAGTAACAACATCAATTTGATCTAATATGATATAGAATCATAATTTATACTGGAATGCGCTTCATTCGCAGAATTCATTCTTCAAGAAGCTTAGGAAGATCGGAATCTTTATCCTGGGCTTCGGCAAACTCGGAGAAGTCAATCGACACGCTTATTCCCTCCACTCTGGATAGAGCATCGGCGACACGGTTGGCGGAACCTGAAACGGGACGAATATCCGTAGAAAATTGACTAATGAATTCAAACCAACGATATGACAGTTGTGAGCAGCGATCAGGTCTTTGCCACCGTATAGGCTTTGTTAATTTTACGGAATTAAATTGGAAATAATGCTCTTACGAAGTCAGGAAAAGTGTCATACGAAGGTTAATTAAATAAAGAATCCTAATATTGTCGTAAAATACACTTTTTGAATGGAAATTACGACAACTTTGACAAAATAATAGAACATTTTGCAAAATTTCTCCGTAGTAAACAACCAGTCCCCCTGACAACCAAGGTGATTGTTTATCCGATACATTCATATTGCCACAAAAATACACGGGGATTTTAAGTCCATACATCATTAACGGTAAGAACTAATGTCAGAAAGAGGCAATTCACTGAGATTTCAGCGAATTTAAATTCCAATATTTAAATAACAGGAACGAAATTACGGCCATTTCGTAGTTTTTCTTTATCAAACCGATTTTCAAAGGACATTTATCCGTTCGTTTGAGGTGATGACGAAGAAATATAACATCGAGGAAGATTTTTGAGAGACAGAATTTTAACGCAAAGTTGATTTTACAGCAAAGATTCTAAAGCAGTGCGTTTGTGTGATTATCACGAAGTGCACAATGTTCAATGGAATCGAATTCGTAATTTCGCTAAAATTCTTTTTTATAATTAAGATATTTATTTATCTATAGATATACATAGTTACAAAGTCATTTAAGTATACATATCAGACAAAATTGAACAAAAGATTGCACTTGAGGGCATTGGTTTCTTTTCTCCTGAGCCAATAATTGGCTCGTCAGGAGGTGCGCAAATAAACAGACAACCAGAATATGGATAGAATATAGAATACTGAAGAACTGCAGATATACAACTTACTTCTAAAAACATTCTATTTTGCTTGAATTTCGAAAAAGCTAGTTGTGTTTGGTGTCGTACTTAAGATCTTACCAAGATGTATACATATTTTGAACAAATATTCCTCATTAAATCAGAAAATTATAGAAAAAATGGCAGAAAACAGTTATTTTTTGAACATTTTTGGTGGTATTTTGCCTGAAATTCGTGAAAACATAGCTGAATATTGACTCGTTTTAAGATGAAACTAGAAAGTTCCATATTTTGCACAGATATTCCTATATTTTAGCAAATTTCAGATAAATCGGCAAAAATGTTCATTTTTTTCAAAAATTTATTTTCTGATGTATTTTCCTAAATTTTGAGCAAACCTACTCAAAATTGGACTTGTTTTGATAATCTCAGCAAGATCTTTCCATATTTTGAACAAAAATTCCAATTTTACCAGCAGGTTACGAGTAAATTGGCAAAAAAAGGGCATTTTTTCAAAAATCTTCACAACTGAAAAAATATTTATACTTTTTATAAGTTCCTGAGTAAATACCTTTGTGGAAAATTATAATCAGTTTTCGGCTATATCTTTCTACAACATCTCGGCCGAATCGATAGATTATACAATTTTTTTCAGATTTTTGGCTGTATTTTGCCTAATATTCGAGAATGATACTCAAATTTGGATTTGTCTTGAGGAACTTACCGATTTTCTTACATAAATCGCACAAAAATCCCCTTTATTAGCAAATAACGGAGAAATCAACGAAAATTTCGAATTTTTTCGATACTGTTCAGGTTTTGGGCTGCATTTTGCCTGAAATTTGCGAAGCTATAGCCATATTTAGACTAGCCTTAATGACGCAAGCAAAAATTCCATATATGGAAATTAAATTCCTTTTTTATTAGCAAATTTTGGAAATAATTTTCGCAAAATATGGGCATGCTCATAATGTTTCAGTTTATTTGGCTGTATTTTGTTTTAATTTTATAAAATCTAGTCCAATTCGGAATCGTTTTGAAGCTATGCAGATGTTCATCCCGTATTTTTAAAAAGTATTCCACTTTAATTAGCGATTCTCCGAAAAAGTGGCGAAAAGTGAAAACACTCTTTTCAATTTTTCCAATTTTGGCTTTATTGTGCCAAAACATTAAAGATAAACTATTCTAAATAAGAATCTATTTGATGATCTTAGCGAGATATTTACATATTTAAAAAAAATTACATTTTAGATGGCATATTTCAAAAACAAAATCAGCAAAAAATGAAAATGTTTTGGAAATTTATCTCTAATTTGGCTGCATTTTGCCTATATTTCGAGAAACATCGTCGTATTTGGACTTGAATTGAAAAACTGAGCGATAACCTTCCATATTTTGAACCTAAATGCCAGAATAAATACGTACATTTCGGAGAAATCGGCGAAAAATTGGCATTTTTTCCATATTTTTTAAGTTTTTGGCTGTAGTTCGGCTGAAATACGAAAAAACCTAGTCGTATTTGGACTCGTATTGAAGATCTAACCGAGGTTTTTCCATATTTCGAACAAAAATTCCACAATTATCAGCTTATTTCGGAATAATATTAGAAAAATGGCAATTTTTTCAATCTCTTTCAGTATTTTGGCTGTATTTTGACTTAAATTGGAAAGCACTAGTTGTATAAGGAATCTTGTTGAAGATTTTACCGAGATTTAGACATATTTCTCACAAACATTTTACATTTAACTACAAATTTTGGAAAAAAAGGATTTTTTGAAAGTTTTTACTTTTATAGCTGTATTTTGCCTAAATTTCGAGGAAACCTAGTCGTATTTGGACACGTATTGAAGGGGATAGCGAGATTTTGTCTTATTTTCAACAAAAATCCCACATTTATCCGAAAATTTCGGAAAAATCCACAAAAATTTTGCATTATTCTATCGGTTTATCGGTTTTCAGTTTTTTTGGTTTTTTTGCCTTTAATCCGAGAATACGACATTATTCGAAATGTATGACATATTTCTGTATCACCTATGGTTTAGGAGTTAGTTTTGAAATACTGATAAACTGGAAGTTGCTGATTGTGCACTTTGTGGGCGCTCTAACGTGAAAACTATTTTCCGTATCAATACCAATCTTTATATATAGCAGCAGGTCTATAGCATACCAATCAGCATATAGGTAGATGCTGTTAGAGCGGATTAGCTTTTGGAGAAATTGTTCCCTCTATCTCGTTTCCGTTGTTGCAAGATTTCTCTATTATCCTATATTTAAGCATACGCATTTATCTACAATAGTTACGAAAAATTTATTTTTCTATTAGTCTTATTAGAAAAAATATTCGCTACGAACCACCATCAGTCTTAACGTAGTTACCCAATTTCGTGGTTATTGCGAGATATTGACGTCAAAACGTCGTTTTCATTTATACCTTTTCGTAATCATGTTAAATACAACATGATTGCTATATTTCTTCAAAGTTTTATTTGGAGGCTGATTTTAAATTTAAAACACGCATATTTATTTCAAAATAATTATTCAGTTATAATATTTGGAATTATAACTTTGAGCTGACTCTCTTGCTGTAGATTGAGCTCTTGCTGATTGATAAGGTTTAAAAGTTTTCTCCTTTGCTTTAAATTCCATTTGTCTTTATTGGTTTTCTTTTCTGTATATTGTTAATTTTCGACATTCTCTGTCACCTTTTAGGCTCCCACTGTTAAATGTGTGGTCTTTACTATTAATAATAGTTTTTGTTTGTAATTTGCTAGAATTTTATCACTTATGGGATTGGGGGAATTTATAATTAATCGCCAGTTTTATCGGTTTTCATCGAATATGTCCAGAAAAGCATTATTTATCATCTTTGTGACAATTAGTTAATATAATATAAATTTTAAAACACTTATACATCCCAAGGAATAACGGACTTGAAAAAGGTCTGACAGGGCCGGAAATCGAACCCGGCATCTTCCTCTTTCCTACTTCTCATATACCGTATCTTCTTTTCTTTTTTTTACAGGCACCTCCGTTTAAGGAATTTAGGAATTACCTATATAATGACAAGGACTTCAAGACAGTCCATGAAAAAATCTATTGACAAATGCATCCGGCTGAAGAAACTTTATAAAATTCTTATTATACTACGTTGTAGCTCATAGAATACCTATTATCTTATTAATTTATTATAGCTTTTAACTTTTATTATAACTAAATCAATTAGGTCTTCTATACCTTTTGCTAAATTCACTTTCTAAAATAATTGTTCATATCTAATCTTTTTCGCTTTTCATATATCTATGTTTGTATATTATTGTATTTATTTCTATTACTGTGTTTTCGCGGGTTTTTTTCACCCCCCTTCTTTGTGGGTGTTTTCCCGCAACGTGGCTTTTTTCTTAGTCAACCTCCAGTTGCAAAGATTCTTTCCCACAACCTACTTTTTTTTGTATTTTTTTAATAAGTTGAGTTTTTAATAAGTTTAAATGTAATCGACATACGAGGTTAGGTGGAAGAGAGGCCCACTTGAGCCTAACCTCGCCAATAAGGGGTCAAACTAACTAACTATCCGGCATATTTAAATTTAATATAGTCTTCGGGAATACTGCGGTAGATAAAAAATTATTATTTGTGGAGAAAGTCATGTGCTGGCCATATCAGATTTTTTCGTATACATTTCATTTATATTGGAATTCGTTATACTACTTGGTTGGATATCTTCGAAAGCTTAAGAACTAGTCCGTACTTGACTAGGCTTTTCGTTTTTTTAGCATTTAAAATTTTCTTTAAGCTTAATAACTGATTTTTTTACAAAAATGTTGACTTTTCGCCCATTTTTTCGTGAAATTTTTCATAAATTTGAAAGAGAGACTTCTTGAAATTATTTATATTGAATCGCTATTTTACTAGGTTTTCTGGAATTTTGGGCATTTTAAGCTGAAAAAACTTCAAATTTGAGAGAAATTATTCAATTTTGCCCATTATTTCGTCGAAATTTCGAATAATTGAGAATTGATCATCATACTTGGTGTGATATCTTCAAAATGCAAACACTAACACTGTTACATGATAATTTTAGGGAAAATTTAAACATGCATGGGAAATCCCTTCACAATGTACCTTGAATATCATTACAAACAAAGCTAAGTCTTCAAATAATAAAATGATAAGTAGCACAACATTTACTTTGTGATGCAGAACGATTACCTATTTTCTTAGTGGTAAAGTTATAAAAACCTTCTTTCCACTAGCAAAAATCCATTCTGTACAGTGATAAAGTACGTTTTACACTGATAATTACAACATAGTTAATGACCATATAACTACTACAGAACATATATCAATTATATATATATATATATATATATATATATATATATAGCCTTACAATCAAAAAAATACATTTATAATGTTATATAGTTATAATGTTTAACTATTACATTACGATTTTTGCTAATCTTAAAGTATCATAATACGTTCAACATGCAATCATAATTCCTGCAATTCTTTATGTTTTCCTTTAAAAATTAAATACCACTAGCAAATGCATGTTTGCAATGTATGACAAGAATTAGCATTTCCTCAAAACCATTAAAATAAAATTCCTTATTTGTGACTTAGTATGTGATTTTGTACTTTAGTATAAATGGGTATATCAAGGGTAAACTAATAAATAAATTAATACGGCCTGCTGTAGTTAAAAGACTAAAAACTATAGCTCTTAAAATTTCTGTGATTTTTTTGCATATAACATTATATTTTGCAGACAAATAATAATAACACCAAGTGATACATAAGAATAAGCCTTGCAATGAGGATATGCAGAAAAGGAACTTGATATAAATTAACCATTACCTTACCATTACACATTACTTTTACACTACCTTAATATACATTACCAAGTTCATACTCTAACCAACAACAAAGAGGAGACACAGAAATAAAAAAAACTCTTGTCTTCAGGAAATATTGTGAGAAAGCTACTGAAGTGTACTCAAAAATCAGAAGTTGACTTCACATTGGCATATTTGGCAAAATAATTATTTATCTCACAATAAATTCCAAAGTTTTGAGGGAAAATTATTTATCAAAGATAAAAAATCTTTCTATTTCTATGGAAAATTTGAATTAATTAGAATGTAGTAGTAGATGAGAAAATACATAAAGAACACATCAATACCTTACTTTATTCCATGCTTTTTGAATGGCATCCATCTAACAACACTTCTATCCTCAACTTATATCTGCAGCATAGGCTGAGAAGAGGTTTTCCATTTCATGATGTGGACCGACACATTTTCTTTCTCAATGCTATTCTTTCATAGTTACTGATATTGCATCTTACCTCACCACATATACAACCTTGTAGATAATAACAATATGTTTATTACGAGTGTTATCCCATTGACAGTTTACAATAAAAACATTTACAATATTATAAAATACTGTTGCAATAAGAAATATAGCCAGGAAAAATAAATACAATCAATAAAAAACTATCTAGAAAAAAAATCAATAAAATAATGTTAACTTAGTATCGAATTTTATGTTTTTAAAACTAATGTTGTCTTAGGTGAAGGAATTATTCATTCAAAATATGTGAGATAAAATTATACAATTATATATTATAAAATATTATACATAATTATTCACTTTGAAGAAAAAAAACTAGCTGCATTGATTTGGACACTGTCATATTGCATAGGTGCATTTTACTACCTCAATTACCACAGAATATGATATTTGCATTAATGCATTATAGCTTATGCATCACAATAATCGTTTATTAGCTACACTTGGGAGTGTTTTAACATTAACCCCACTTAATTGAAATGCAATATAAATGCTGAATTGAATTCAAATAGAATAATTCACTAAATAATAACATAAATTAACTAAAAAACAATATTCCAATGCAGGGGCCATATTCTGTATCTAACTTCCCGTCAGTACGGTAGCCTCTCAGTCGGTTGGGATCGCAAACCGACTCCTTGAGCTCTCGATGCTATTCCCTAAGCTCCTGCATCGGTACGACGGCTAGCCATCGTCGGTAAATCTACCGATAGTGAAAAGGACTCAGTAGCGATAGGGGTCAGTCGGTTAGCAGACGAACTGTAGCAAGTGTGTGCATATTTAACAATATCATCAAGGCAAATGCGTCAATTGAATGGCCATAATCAGCAGAATGCCTACAGAAGACGATTTTTGAAGGAAAGATCAAGGGGAAACGACAAAGAGGAAGAATAAAATTCGGAATGCTGACTGATTTAAAACAAGGAAAAGAATATCAAGTTCTAAAAAGAGAGGCACAGGATAGAGATGCCTGAAGGAGCAAGTTTTGTTGAGACCTGTCTGCGGACAGAAGCACAATGATGATGATGATGAATTAGCAAATGTAAAATAAAGCCGCAATAAGACATGCGATTGCATAAAACGAATGCAATTCTCACTTTTAGATGAAAACTGATGTATGCCATAGCACATATGGATGCAGGTATGTACTACATTTCTTGGTGCATGCATCTGTCCAAGGACGTGAAATAAAATAAACGTTTGAATCTTTAATTAACAATTGCATTGATACGAGTAAAACTTGGTTGATACAGACGCTTCCATAAAATTAGAAAAACTTTCTAAAATACTGGTATTTGTACCTTTGTATACTCGATTTTTCACAGTATATCGTTCATAACTGCAGTTACTAATATCTCCTTAAATTTCTCCCTCTTCATATAATCTATCACTTATTGCTAACATTAATTTGAGTTGGGCATATTTTCTCAATGTGTTCTTACCGATAAATACATGAGCTGGGGACTCAACAATCACCTTTATCGTCAGGGGGATGGGTTGTTTACAACCTCAAAATTTCGATAAAATATTCACGTGCTTTATCAAAATGTGCGCAAACTTAAATATCAAACGATATTCAGAAACACAAAAAGAATCCTTGTTCTATTTATTTTCTTATGGTGCTTAATTTGACTTCCTACAAAAATTATTTCTAATTTAATTTTGAAAAACAAATTAACCCTGCAACAAAAAATGACCTTGACATTTATTTCTTAAGAAAACGTTTTCACCCGTCTGGGTACGAAACATGGACTTCAGGGAAATAAAGAGTAGCCTGTAAATAGCCTAAGAGAAGCCTCTGCGCGGGGTTGACTTTTAATGATGTAGAATATTTCTAAGTTGCGTGACTCTTAGTTCTCGAGTATTTCGTAAACATACACACACACACACACTATTTTATATTTTACATATGTATTCATATAGAAGACTAGTTGAAGTGTTCATTGAATCTCAAGGGTACTATTTAAATTGATAAATGCAATTGTTATAGAGTTGACAGTAACACATACCTCATAATTAAAACTACATAGAAAATGCTAGGCTCTAATTATTTCCAAACCAGTAAACAAACAAAATGAAGTTATAATAAAATATGTAAAGACACCTATACATTAGAACTCACATCCTTTGAATGAAAAACTTGTTTGATGAAGACAACATTTGTTTAAGGATAGTAAAAATTTATTCGAAGAAAGCATAACGATAAGAAGCATCATGCTTAAGGAGATATTTTAGGAAAGGCACAAATGGATATTGAAATCAATGAACAAACACAAAAGAAATATATTTTATATCACTCTAAAACAACCAATGAATATTCTTTGCGGAAAGTAAGTGTATTACAGAGCTGAATTGTGCCCAAATGCTAAAATGCATAACATGGAGCTTGATCAAATAACACAAATGCAGTCACAGTGCCTAAACAGATGCAGAGATTAACCAATAACTGAAAAATATCAAATGTATATGAAGTGGAAGCACTTAAAAAATTCTGATGTGTCCAACACACGACTTTCTCCATATTTATTGAAAACAGAAGCCTATGCCGGTTATATATAAATTACTCGAAAACAATGAGTGTTACAAAAAATATTTAAAAAAGTTGTAATGAAGTATATTATCTATAACTTTTGTGGATAATTATATATTCCTACATTGCATTGTGACAGAGATATGTATGAAAAACTTCCATTTATGGATAAACAACAACTTCCGGTTAACCATTATTCAAGAATAACACCTAAACCATCAGTGGTGCGGAAAAATGATTCAAACAAAAGTTGTAGTAAAGTGAATTATCTATAACGTTTATGCATAATTGTATATACCTACATTGCATTCTGACGGAGATATACATGAAACAAAATTTTGTTCCAGCTAAACCACAACTTCCGGTTAAGCGGTATTCATCAAAAACTAATCAACTCTTGGCATTGTTAGGAAAATACTAAATATGAAGTTTGGAAATGATCAGATAATTACCTTTTAAAATAGAGCGCCCACAATTCTTTTTACCTCAGACAGACACAGACAGACATGTTTGGGAAAATAGCGAAAACTTAAAATATGAGCCCCAAAACATCAATTTCTGTTGAAATTTGTAGGCTGAATTTTTTGTGAATACAATACTCTCTCTATACTATTATAGGGAGAAAGTAAAAATACTATGAATTACTTTTTGCATTCTGCATATAGCAAAACATAAACTTTACCTCTCCGATCAAGGAATATGGTATTGGAGATTTGCTACAACATGACAACTCGCCTTCTAACAGCATATCGTTCAAAGCTGCAGCTACTAACATCCCATTAAATTTCTCCTTCTTCCTATAATCTATCAGTTATTGCTGACATTAGTTTGAAGTACTTCTATCTTCTCAATGTGTTCTTACCAATACATACATTAGCTAGAAAAAAACAAATACCTTGATCGTGAGGGGGATGGGTTGTTTACAAACTAAAAATATCGATATAATTTTCAAATATTTTATCAAAATATTCACAATTTCTAATCAAGCACGATTTTCAACGACCAATATAAGAATCTATATTCTATTTTCCTTCTTTTGGTGCTTAAATCGACTCTTGAAGACTGTTATTTCTAATTTAAGTTTGAAAAAGACATGAATTCTGCAACAAAAGAAATTAATTTTACCTCTATATCATATGAAAATGTTTTGACCTTTCTGGGTATGAACCGTGGACTTTACTTAAGTAAATAAAAAGTAGTCTATACTCTGCGTGACCTTTAATAATGTAGAAAATCTCAAAGGTTTGCAACTTACGAGTTTTTAGAGAAAATACACAGAAACATACCCACTGTCTATTTTATATAAATATATGGATACATTATTTTTAATCTATAAAATAAATATTCAGAAAATATTTAAATTTTAATAATTGAGAATTAAATTGCTTGATTAATAAAATTTCAATGGTAATTGTTCACTGTTACTGTTGTCCGTTAACATATCTACCTTCCAATGATGAGAATAGAATTCACAACACTTTAAAAAAATCTGATGTGGCCAACACATGACTTTCTCCGTATTTATTGAAAACATAAGCCTATGCCGGTAATATATAAATAACTATAAAACAATGAGTGTTACAGGAAAATTTTTCATACAAGCTTTGTAGTAAAAAACATTATCTACAACTTGGGTACATAATTGTATATACCTACATTCCATTTTGACAGAGATATGTATGAAAAACTTCCATTTCTGGATTAACAACAACTTCGGGTTAACAATTATTGGGGAATAACTCCTAAATAATCAGTGTTACGAAAAAATATTTCTTACAAAAGTTGTAGCAAAATACATTATCTATAATTTTTGTGTGTAAATGTATAAACCTATATTGCATTCTTACAGAGATATTTAAGAAACAAGGTTATGTTCCGGATAAACCGCAACTTCCGGTCAAGCGATATTCTCCAAAAACTAATCAACTCTTGGCATTGTTAGGAAAATTCTAAATGTGAATTTTGAAAATGATTGGATATCTACATCTACATCTACATTAATACCCTACAAGCCGCCTTTCGGCGTGTGGCAGGGGGTGTAAACACCAGTTGAATCTAAATTACTTCCTTATTCGATTACTGTCACATATTGTTCGCGGAAAGAATGAATCTCTAAAACGATTCGTCCTAGCATCTATTTCTCTTAACTTACGGTCATTATCGGATTGACCGACGTAGCAGGGGGGTTGCATGATACCGATTGTATCTTTGGAAAATGTAGTTTCCCTGAATTTATTAAGCAATCGCAGCCTCGCTTCCAATCTCCTTTCTTTCAAGGATTCCCAACCTACGTCTGAGAGCATTTTTGTAACAATTGCTTTTTTATCGTAGCATTTCTTAACAAAATGAACCGCTTTACGCTGCACTTTCTCGAGTTCGCGAGTACACGTTTCATCCGCCGGATCCCATATACTTGCCGCATATTCCAGAAGGGGTCTGACCAAGGTAAAATAACATCGCTTTCTCACCTTTTCGTCGCATTTACCGACAATACGCTTTACAGAGCCAAGCCTTTTACTAGCTTTGCCGCAGATTTTTCGAATATGCGTGCTCCAATTTAAGTTATTAGTAATATTGATCCCAAGATATTTAACTGAATCTACTACTTTGATACTAATTCCATTAATTTTGTATGGGTGATTTGGACGCATTTTTTTCTTTTCGATAAAATTAACTACGGAACATTTACTTACGTTAATATCTAATTCCCATTTTTCGCACCATAATATAATATATAATTTCATATAAGATAATTTCAGTATAAGATAGAGCGCACACAAACTCTTTAACCACAGACAGACAGACAGACGCACAGACAGACATGTTCGGGAAAATAGCTAAAACATGCTCTATGGGCCCCAAAACATCTATTTCTGTCGAAATCTGGAGGTCAAATTCTTTTGTGAATACAATACTTTCTCTATACTAGGTATAGGGAGAAAGTAAAAATATATAAGATGATAAAACTCAAGATTGTAGGCAATTATTCGGTCAAATTATATTATGAGAGTAATTAAGTTATAGAATATATCACTAAAATCACAAAGATTCCTAACAAACGTAGTGTCAGAGATCAAGAGTTTTTCCAAGATAATCTAAAGGTACTGATTCGCTTTGAGGAATGCAACTTAGTCACCTCTAAAAGTTCACTCATCTACAATGTTGCAATTCTTCCAGAAATTTATATTTCAAAAGTAGAGCATTGATGGCTTCTTGCTATAATCATGTTGTTTGGTCATAAATATTATGTCATAATTTTATTGCTAAAAACTAAAGAACACCAGCAAATACAGATGTGATGTAAGTAGTAAAGAATTGTTGGAAACTGATAAGTAAAAATTCAAAATGGCCTAATTGTGACATCTGTAGGATGGTTATGTAGCATCAATTATAACATAGATACATTATTTTACCTTCTATTGAAGGACTCAAAAAGTAACACCAACAAAAAGAGGAATAAAAGTAAAAGCTTTTAGGTATATTTCGTTGTTTTTTAAACATATTCAAGAATACTAATGCAAACATAAATGCTACGACTGTTAATATATATTCTTGCGATGCATTTGGACCTGAGTTTATTAACTCATGGAATACGGTGATTCAGCCAAATGTCATTATACTCATCTCAACAGATACTTTTAAAGCTCAATTCCCGTACCACATATGCTCCCTGCTCTTAAGCAAAAGTATTTGCATGATTTTTTAAGCCTAAAAAATGCTAAAATTAACTTCTATAGCAAATTATTAACAAAAATTTCTGATTTTGAAGACTGGTTATTTTTTTATGTAATTAATACCTGACTGTGATGTAAAATAAAAATATTTAACCAATTTATTGCAAGTCTATCGCTTAAAATTAATGATGGAATATTTTAACCAATCAAAGAGGTAAAGAAGGACTTGATAGAAAATGTTGTGATTGTTACTTATAAATAAACAACATAATAGACATCAGTATATCATTAAGTATATTTGCACTACGGTTAGCACAAATGTTTCTTAACGCAAACTCTTTCCCCGGTCCCTTGAGATTTGTGTTAGTGAGGGTTTACTGTATTCTAGAATAATAATAACTAATAATAATTAATAATCTATTAACAACATACTCATTGTATATACAAGCAAAAGTTATATAAAAGTATAGTGATAAGGCAAATGAAAAGACGGTATCAAATCAAGTAGTCCCTCAAACCTAATTTTGTATTCCCTCTTACAAATATATGGTTGAATACAAATGGTGCCCAAGCTATAGAACACAATTTTCATAAGGTGATAGACAATCTATCTTTAAGAAATATTTATTAAATCTCTTCACATGCCAGGCTAGAGAATTTTCAACTATGGTTAACGAATATAAAAAATTGAAATTCCCGCAAAGCATTTCAAATGGTAGAGCTACCTGGTCTTGAACCCAGGACTTTTCCAATAATGTAAAAACATAGAACTACCATGTAGGAATAAAACTAATTTAATACAAGGGTTTAAGAGGATATCATACTGGGTTATCCTAAACCAAGAATCCTTTATTCGCATTTTCAAAGCATAGAGAAAGGCGCTCTGTCTTCGAAGCACGCATCATGAGAGAAACCGTTAAATTTTTACATGAAATGTATTAGTGATCTCTATTTACATGCGGTATTCTACATTTGCATGTAATCGGAAATGAGATTGAAAATATTATTAAAAATTGCAGCAATTCTTCTTATTTGGGAGAAATTTTCACCCACCACCACAAGGCATAGGCACCTAAATTATTCCATATAAAATTCGATTCTGTATTCAGTATACCTGGTGTCGAACCAAGGACTTTAATTATGACAAAATGACATGGAAAAATTTGCTTTGGGATAATCTCACCATTTATAAAATCCTAATACAATTATCACGAAAGACTTAAAACAGAACTCTACATTTGCGTTTAATTGAATGATGGATTCCAAACCGTGCATCGAACCAATGATCATAAGGAAAATGATTAGCTGCGTTCATGAAAGATCCATTACTTCAGTACATATGGATGGTAAAATTTCAACCTTCAATCAATCATAAAAAATTGGAAAATCTCAATATACATACTTTTAAAAAAGTAGAGAAGCCTAGTGTCAAATGCAAAAAAATTTTGAGGTTTTGATAAATAGAATGACCTGGAAGGAATGGAAGCACTTTAAAAAAATTATATTGCAATATTATACCTAAATATATATTATAACTCAAATAAGGCATGAAATATATATAAAAAATTAAGAACTCCCCAGAATATTATGATTATTTATCCCCAAATCTAGCATAGAGCAATGTGAAAGAAAAAGCCGGAGCAAAGAGATTTTGAAAGGAGAGGATTTAACAGTACTTCAACAGAACTAACGGAAAACCACAACAATTCAACAGAGGCAAACTGGAGCAAGAGCATATGAAAAAAATGCCTGGTTTTCCCCCATCATACCATCTAAATCCACTGTATCATACTTGAATCCCAATTAACTTATCATTACCGATTAAAAACATAAAATGACATGATTTAACACCATTGAAACTTAATCAAAGAAATAAGTAGGACTTATATTGCATTGGAAAACTTAGAGACGCATTTAAAAACAATGAATTGAAAACAATATATGTAATAATATCTTACTCTGAAGCCACCCTTAAAGCACTCAGTGGCTGCCGTTATACTTCCCTCGCCCTCCACAGGAGCTGTCAAGAGGCCTCGTACATTCTTCCAATGAATGCCTCCGCAACTTGGTGTCTCTCTTAAGCAACTGTCCCATATTGAAGACAATAGTGGTCCATTTCCACCATTCTCCACTTTACTCCCAAGCAGCAGCACTCTGAGGCTTCTCATATTATTTGAAGAACATTCAGTGCACATTCTCTGTATGAATATTTAGACAAACATATAATATATTAAATATTATTATAAATACCCATTGATATTCCAGTAATAACAGCAGATCCTGTTAAATATTTACAAGGCAACTAAACAAGGCAATTACTAATATTAATGAAATATGGTTACAATATTAATGAACTATGAATGAATGAGTCAGTGAATGTATAATTAGGTATAATTGGAGAAACATCCATATTTAATAGATAGGAGATGGATTAACAGATATAACTTTAATATGTAATCATCATAAAGTAATTTTTAATACACCCCTTTGTGCTACCAGTGCCTCAATGAGGACATGGCAGTGGACGATGATGCACAGTCGGACGAGACCACACTTGCCCTTGCACACAAAGTTCCCAAAATGGCCTGGGGAAAAACTACTACTAAATCTTCGACCCATTACCTTCTGCCCAAAGCAGTGCGGAGCTTGTGTTAAAAATTTAATGTACTCAAACCAAAGTAACTCGGCATACTCTATGCTCCGAAGGACTGGATACACAAAGAATTTATTTCAATGAATTTCTATGAACTTATTATATTCCCATAGGAAGTTCTATTGGAAATGGATATATTGCCAATAAAGAATAGCAATTACTCAACTGAAAAAGAATAATATTAATCAATTACTAAAGTAAATTTTTAAAATTAGGTCTCATAATTTTCCTTAAATAATGGTTTGTCAGAAAAATAGAACACAATACATCTTAAGTATCAACCCATTTTCAGTAAAAATACAGAATTAATATTGTCAATCATAATAGTTCTGTGTAACAATATACAAATATTTTATGGTAACCTATTAACAAACATATTCTGAAATTGATATCATAAAGAATTTATTTATATTTCATATTGCATATATTCATTATATATTTTAAAATTTCCAAACTCTAAATTGGACAATTAAAATATCCAGACCAATACGTGGGTAAATCCTAGCCATGACAAGGAAACCATTGTTCAAATGCGATGAAATTCTGCCCCTATCAAAAACACCGCTATTAACAATCAAAACGAGAGCAAGGAAAACACCTACATGTCAACAAAAAGCTGTTCTGGGATACCTAAGAAGTAGCACCAATGCATCACAAAAAAATCTGATGTGGCAAGCTCATGACTTTCTTCATGTATAAGATGTCAATATATTTCTACGACAGTATTTTCGAATTCTATATTCAAACTAAACTCGGAAGATAAGTGATTAATTTATATCATAATATCTTTTACGTCACAAACATTATAAGTAATATTTTTGGGACATGTTCGATGAAAAACGATTAAATTTGCCTTTTCCCGAGAGCGCCCACAAAGTACATAATCAGCTACTTCCAGTTTATCAGTATTTCATTAATAACTATTTAGCAATCAGGGATTAAAAATATGATCACTAAAGCATTTATAGAAAATTACATTTTCTAAAACTTTTATAAACAATCGTCTAAACCTAAATATCATTTTTTTTGAGATATTTCACAAAAAAGGAAATTTGCTTCCAAGAATAAAAAAAACTCAACTTCCGGTTAAACCATTTGCTCCAAAAAATTATCAAGTCTATCAGCACACCACAGTATATACGTGAAGTTTGGTACTGATAGGGCTAATAGTTTTCACGTTAGAGCGCCCACAAGCACACACACACACAGATGCAGACATCGTTCCAAAAATGGTCAAAACATATTCTAGGGACCCCAAAACATGTATTTTGGTTGAAATCTCGAAGTCAAATTTTTTCAGAAAAATAATACTTTCTATATACTATGAATATGGAGAAAGTAAAAATCCTATTAGTATGAAGGAATTGACCCTAAAATACAGTGTATATTGTATGTTTGCAATAACAAAAGTGTAAAATCTTCTACCACTATTCAATGAGTCTAAACAATTTCGGTTACAGACCACCCATTGCCATTATACACTTCCATTATTTCATTGAATTTAAGAAAAAGAAATCCAACAAAGGAAACCAAAAGTCAGCCTAAATGTAAAGTAACCACAAGGATGATCATTGAAATAAATCAGATTTCCAGAAATACATCCCACAAACTTCGTCCATGATCTCCAATTGGAAATATTCCTATAACTAGAATTAAATCTGCTAGTTAAGATGGCAGACATTGGCTGACTCAAGCAAATTGACGAAATTGTATTGCAACCAGTATAACAGAACATATTGACAGTAATTGCAATATTATATCTTAATATATATTATAACTCAAATAAGGCATGAAATATATATAAAAAATTAGGATCTCCCCAGAATATTATGATCATGTACCCCCAAATCGAGCATAGAGCAATGTGAAAGGAAAAGCCAGAGCAAAGATATTTTGAAAGGAGAGGATTTAACAGTACTTCAACAGAACGAACGGAAAACCACAACAAATCAACAAAGGCAAACTGGAGAAAAGCATATGAAAAAATTCCTGATTTTCCCCAGCATACCATCTAAATCTACTGTATCATACTTGAAACCCAATTAACTTATCACTACCGAATAAAAACATAAATTGACATGATATAACACCATTGAAACTTGATCAAAGAAATAATTAGGTCATGCATTGTATTGGAAAACTTAGAGACTCATTTAAAGCAATGAATTGAAAGCAATATACGTAATAATATCTTACTCTGCAGCCACCCTTAAAGCACTCAGTGGCTGTCGTTATACTTCCCTCGCCCTAAATAGGAGCCATCAAGAGGCCTCGTACATTCTTCCAATGAATGTCTCCGCAACTTGGTGTCTCTCTTAAGCAACTGTCCCATACTGTAGACTGCAGTGGTCCATTTCCACCATTCTCCACTTTACTTCCAAGTTGCAGCACTCTGGAGCTTCTGGTATTATTTGAGGAACATTCTGAGCATATTCTCTATATGAATAATAGGACAAACACATAATATATTTATTATAATTATAAACGCCGATTGAAATTCCAGTAATAGCAGCAGATCATATTAGATGATTACAAAGCAAATAAACAAGGAAATTACAATTTGTGATGCATAGTGCTAAACCTATATTGAAATGAGGATCTTTTAAATGATAAAAGAGTTACCTTAGATTTTTCAAAAGGAGAGCCTGCACCAACCTTCCCAAAGTAACCTGTAGTATCTGATTCATCGATATCTACCACATCTCACCTTTGTAGTGATGGTTATTAAGTCAAGATCATTAGGTACAGAATGACTTATCTTACCAAAACTAATAAGAATGTGCTGATATTCCTATGCATTTTACAATTTTTCTCTTCCACAGGATGGTTTTTGGAGGAGATTTAAAGGTAGGAACACCAGTAAACCTATATCAATAATGTATTTATTAGCTCCCCATTCCTGAAAGGTTAGAAAAGAGAACATGAGTATTCAATTACAAAATTTAAATCATAAAAAGCATTATTTTCTAATGATAATCAGATACCGAGACTTAAATATATACATTCTAAAATCTTAAGAAAAACATACCTTATTTTGTCATCACCAATTGGATAGGCATTGGAATAACTGCATCCAACGATAATCTCAAATAAGATGCCTTCTTCAAAGCGCATCGATTATTAAAACGTCTCACTAAACATGAGAGGTCAGATCAGACCCTCTACATGAAATCTTCAAGTTTTAGTCCCATAATGGGCAGAACTTCTCAATCAAGAGAGGCAAAATGCCTTTCGGTGACGAGAATTGTATCTGCAAATGGTATCTCTCTTTTGATAGCTACCAGAAAGTCTTGAAGGGCAAAACATCTCAATCGGAATCCTGATCGTCGATGAGAATATTATTTTGCCAAAGGTAGCTTTCTTTTGAGTGATACCATGAGGTACGCAGACCCTCTTTCCATGGGCAGAACCTCTCAAACAGGAGAGGCGTTACACCTCCCCTGAAGAGAACTGTATTCTGAAAATGGTACCTTTCATTTAAGAGCTACCCCGTGGTACCCAGACCCACTCGATGGGCAGAATCTCTCGACCTGGAGGAGGCATCACACCACTCCATAGTGAGAATTTTATTCTGCTAGGGTAGCTCTCTTTTGAAGTTACCAGAAGACCAGAAGACCTCTCCATATGGGTACCTATAAAACAATAGTTGTTAATTATGGCCTTAAAATAATTGAATAAATTGGTCCAATTTTATTTAGATATTTTCAAAGTATTTTAGGCTTAAAGCTATTTACTCTAAAAGTTGTAACCCTATGTTGATTCATTACCGTGAAAGTCCTGTTATTTTATTGTAGTAGTAGTCAGTTTTCCCTGTGCCTAACCAACAACATCCAAAGATTTCTAATTTCTCCGTCCCCAGCTGCTTGGGTTTAATGAACATAGGTACGGCATTGCTTAGTCCCACATTATGTTGACTTCAACTAATGCAAACTTACGATCTTCATCTGCGTTTTCATAGGATTTTTTTGCTTTTGTTTACCATCTCTTTCTAATGCCGTCTATGGTTATTGTATCTCTGCTGCGAATAAAGCTTTAAATGCACTCAAAAACTCACTCAAAAATGTATTATAATTTGAAATTTTGTATTAAGTTTTACCATAAAGCTAGTTTAGTTTAGTTATCACAAGTTTATTTACAATATAGAAATTGTCTTACCTTTGCAGATTATTATTGACCGATATCCACTCCTTTCCCATCATTAAATGTTAGAAAACATCCCACAGTTCAACAATGCATTCATCAGCTCGAAATCATTTCTTAGCATTAAGTGTCATGCAGCAGGAAAACATTTTAGATCAATTTCAATGACATTAACAATTTTCTTTGAATTCTTTAAGGAGAGACCTTGATCGGTGCAATTGTTCACTCATGCCTCGGTAGCTTTCATTTCATCCCAGCCATGGTCAAGACTGGGACAAAAGAAAATGAGAGATACATTTTTCTCTATCCTGTACCACATGACAAATGGAAACAGTCCATTCATCAGAGTATGATAGCAGGAACAAAGGAGAATAATTGAAGTAAAAATAGAAGGATCGCGAGGAAGGGCAAAAACAGGAATGGGGATTCTAGAATACATAAGAAAATGGCAAAGTTACACGCAAATGAAAGATGATTACCAGCATCAACTACAATGAAAATTTATCACTTTAGTCAATTGCAAATAAACTCTTGTTACAAAGGTAAAATAGTAAAATGCATCGGCATACAAACCACAGGAAAAATTAAATTTAATATATAAATAGTGATTTTCTAAGGATTATTGAGAGAAACGGATAAAGGGAATCATGAAATCAGAACAGAGAAACAAAGAATGGACTAGATTATCCTAAAACCTAAGTTCGCTAGTAAAACTTCACAATCCTTAAAACCATAATGGAAAAATATTGAAAGGAATAGCTATTGAACCGTAATTTTATATGAATTTTTTAGAAATACTGAAATAGAATTCAATTTATGCTTAAAAAATATTTTTTTATTATTATTTTTCTAAATACTAACAATTTTTAGAGGAAATATTAAAGTCAACGAATGCGACAAAGGTCGCGAAATTATAAAATGAAAAATATATGAAATGTGCAAAAGAAAATCAAAGGAATTGGGTATTTTAATAGTGAAGCCTGTAATGCTGTGCTCACTACCTAAGTAAATGCACTTACTTTAAGGAATCAGCTGTCTTATTACCTAGAACGTGACTTTCTCTTACGACTGAGTTTCACTTTCTACGTCGGCGAGGGAAATCAGCAGAGTACCAAGGAGGAGAAAACATCCCAGTTACTGGTCTCCTGTAAATAAATATTTGGTTTAATTAAGTTGCATTACGAATTGTCAGTTCACAGTTATTACTATTATTAATATAAATTGATAATAATGTAGCAAGGACTAATTAAATTTACAATAAAATATTTTAATCATTAAATGAGTAAAAAGTGGCTGAAATCTGCTTACGCGATTAATATCCATGATTAAATTAAATTTATTGAAATGTGATGGACTCATTTTGTTACAAACAAGAATATAATCTACTGATGCAACAAAATTAGAATGACAAATCTAAAAAGAATGAAATTTTACTATAAATTTGGCATGAATACAGTAGAGTACATAAAAAAACAGAATAATAATGCTAATAGTTATTGTGAGTTGGCACAATGCGCTTTTGTATTGTTAAATATTATCGCAAATGGTCATAATACAGTTTGCTAAAATACAATACAAATTATACTATTTAGGTGACTATATTCTGATTCCATTTAAATAATTATTAATACCACTGGCATCGCTGCTGATTTTTTTAAATCCCGTATGGTTACCATAGCCAGGATATCTCATCGGAAGACACGTAAGAAAAGTATTTAAAATGGCACGTGCAAAACTACTAAGTAGTTATTGAAAGTTTCAGAATACTAAATAGTGATCGATTTAAAACATATAACGCATTCAAAATTCCTTGCCATCGTATCCAAAAAGACACACGACCGAATTTCTTTTTTCTTCTAAAAATCAGCAATTGATCCGTAAAAAAATAATTCCATGATAGAATCGACATTTACGAACAACCACTTCTTCTCGTTTTCTCCGATTACCGGGGAAAAAACGAGGAGCGCCGACAACCACGGTTTTCTGAGATATTAATCATCTAAGTCATTAGCAGCTGTGTTACATATTTTCTCTCTTTACATAAGAATTGATTCGCATTACCAAAAAGAAGAAATGCTACGAAACAGAAAAGACCTAAGAGCAGTGGATATTTTGATAGTCACTTTTTGGCAAATAAATATTTACGCCACTGGAATCGACACTGAATTTGAAATCTCGGATTCCGTTAGAGTTCCCGTTGGCGAAATCTCGCAAGAAACTGGAAAACATTTCAAAACGTAAGTTGAAAATTCAATCCTTAATATTTATTTAAAGTTACAGAACACCCATTAATGACGGATGAAAAAGCAACTAATTCTTGATTCCTAGACAAAAATCGAAAATGATAAGCGACCGAATTACTCGGGTAAATTCTTCTAAAAGTCGGCGGTTGATACGTTAAAATATTAATCGACGATAAATGCAAAAAAATATTTCTAAATAGAGATATTGAAAGCAAGGGTAAAGTGGTAGTTCTGTGGACGAAGGTCAAGGTATGGGAAAGCTCCTCGTTATCTCAAAGAAACAGCTTTCCGGTGACCCTTGGTTTTCACTGAATTCCAGTTATTAAATCACTGCATTATGCTGTAACATGTATTACATAATAGGAAGATCGCGCGGCGCTTACGACAAGAATAAATTCAGTAATTAGATACATATTAATGAAGCAGTTACCTTATAAGCGTTATAATGAATAATCACTTAAAGTAAGTATTGATAAATCTATGTGACGTAATGCAATTTGAACTCCTGATGTCCGTTACCGTTGGTGATATTTAGTATTGAACTTTAAAGGTCTTTAAAGTGATTTTAAACCTCCAATTCACGAACAGCCGTGTTTTAAATTTTGTTTCATTACATCAGAATTATTAAAAAATATTTACTCCCAATAAACCTGAGGCGTGCAGGAAAAAAAATTGGAAAAGTTATTCACGGCTCCAGCAACGAATATTTCGCAAAGACATAAAGCGGAACGTCAGAAGTATCACACAAGGCATACTCGCTTATTCGATCACAGGTGAACTTAACGAACGATAAATTTGCTTATATTTGCCGAATGTTCAATCTCCCGCAAGCTCATTCGGAAAACATAGTTCACAGAAATATTCCGTGTCATGGTAGATTAGCAATAGATAGCTTAAGTGCAGACATTGCAACCAAATACACTATGCTTACAACATATATCTGCAGTTCAAAGGTTTAAACATAACGAAAGATTCAAATTCTTACCGTTACTCCGGAACTGTACCACCACGACCTTTCTCCTACGAAGTCTCAAAGGGAACTGCAAATTTTGTCACTAAAAACCATTACTAAAGACAAGCTGCGTTCTGATTGGTGGAAACTTGTTTCCCCCCCCCCTACCCCGTCAACCGTTAAATTTAAAATCACCAAAAATAATGAAAATAATTAAATATTGATTTTAAATTACAGAATTTTGTTTAAATAAGTAACTTTTTGAAAATGTAAATAATTTTTAAAAATTAATTTTAACCTTAAGCGAATTGTACAATAACCTCGAAGTTGACGATGGCTGGTATTAACTGCGTTAGGAGAAACGCTACGAAAAGAATCATATTGAGATATGATTGAATCTTAGTTAGAGTATGGAAGTAGATTACATTTCAAAATTTAATTAGGTTGTCGGTCGTAAAATGAGTAAATATCCATTGGTTCTCAGTTATAAAATCTCATTCTCACTTTACTGGAAATTGCAGGGATTTCAAATATCGCATTGGTCGTCAAGAGGACTGCATGTTTATATAATCAAAAATTTTGGACATTTTACTTGCATTTTGTCGAAATGCTCGATTCGAAAACTATATCCCTCAATCAAAATAAGATTCTTCGTTCAATTTCCGTTCTTTTGGTGCTTGTCATGACTCAGCACGACCATACCTTCTAATTTAATTATTAAAAAGAAATGAAGCCTGCAAATGATAAAAGTGAAGTGTAGGTGTAGTTTTTATGGAAAACTGTTTGAGCGATCTTGGTTCGAACCCAGAAAAAGTATCGAACAAAAATAAAACGGTACTTCGTTCCTGATCTCGAAGAATACTTGCGCAAATTTTTAGCCGGTTCGGACAAACGCTGTGGAATGTAATCGATGACAAACACTGAATTTCTGCTTTACACGTAAGGTTAGTATTTAGTTAAACTTTTTCCCTAAATCAACGTTTCGAGCGAGAGCAATCTTTATGGCGATCAGTGATCATATTACGACACACGTTTTTGAATAATTCCCCCTCTCTGTATCTGATTAATACACGATGTAATTAATATCTCATTGGTAAATTGATTCCTCTATTTGAATCGTTAACACCGTACACGACTTTGAGTATATAATAGCGACATTCTGGAAGGAATGCTAAAGATATGAATGGTATGGTAACTGAAAATCCATGGCAACACCGGCGCGATGAACAAAACCATCTCAAAACTTTTCCAATCAATAGTTTTAACCGGTATTTGCAACCCAATCTCACACTGTGTTGAAATAATTTCACACTTTGTTAATGCACGACTTGTATAATGCATGTCATTCGAAAATTCTAACTTCCACGGAAGAAAGATCGATTTCGTAAAGGATTGCTCCCGTATAATTCTTACCTTAGAATAGAGGTAGATATTCCAAATCATAGAAGCTGTACGGCATGTCATTCAGTTGCACAAGAAGCACAATCCAAGGAACCAGGTTCGATCTTCCAGCACAACTCTCAATTCCACTTCCTGGTTGTTATAGCTACCACACCACTCACAAACACACGTAATATTTAAATATATTCATTACGAAACGTAATAAATTATACTTTTTAGTCGGCACAACCAGATTGGAGTCAAAACATTCGTAGAAACAGAGTCAATTCTTCCACTCACCGTACTTCGCTTCGCTACTCGCGATTCTTCTGAAAATAAAAGAAGTCCAACGAAGCGTTTCCGAAGGTGACATCGTCATTACTAATGACCTCGTGATTTCGAAAGCTAAGTGAGAATTGCTGATTTTTAAGAGACGGAAACCTTTCTTTCCGACGTTTTCAGGTAGGAAATAGCTATGAATACAATTAGGCATTTTGCTGATATCGTACGTACTCCACCACTTAATCTTAACCGTTCTTCTTGAGCGAAAACATTATCCCAACTTCTCCTTTCCCCCTTGATTCTATGTCTCAAACTTTGCAGCAAATACACTTTCATCAATCGTGAATCAAACACTTTGCTCCATAGGAAAACGTTTACTAAACCAATCAGTAGTACATTATGTTATGCGTCAGCTGATCTTGGAGGCACGCCATGAAACCATGGTCGATCTTTATAATGCTGGGTGGTTTAGTAAATGTTTTCCAATTTTGCTAGAAGATTTTACAGGAGCAGAATTTACACCACAAACCAACCTTATGTCATCCATCCAATTCGCTTGCATGAAATGACGACACTTAAAGTTGCCTTCCGAAAATTCCAGAACGATCGGAACTCGATGTTCTTTCTTTCCACGTCTGACTGACGTAACTTCAAATTCCTATGCATTGGGAAATGGTCTTATCTACAATCGAAAGAATTTTCAAAGTGCCTTGGAATTGCTCGTCTTTGTGAAGTTGATTTGTTTGAAAGAAGTCCTTTTCCTCTAGATTTCTGTATTTTACATGTGTTTCGTTAGAGTATACGTACGGGAAACATACATGAAGAAAGTTTATCGACAGTTGAAGGCCTCAACTTGACTCACAGCAATGTCCTAAATCAAGTGTCGAAAAGTGTGTTGTTCTAAATCTGTGATCGAAAAATTCCCAAGGAGACACTTTTGATAATTCATTGATTTCGTGCTGCAGTTCACAGTAATTTGGAATCCTTTGATCTAGTTACAATATTAAAATGCAGGATTCTACTGTAAGTGCAATGACATGGTGCATTGATTTGAATCTAAATGCATGTGAATATGAAATTTTAACTCGTGGTTAAGCAAAGAGTGGTTCTACGTGGCTCTCTGATATCAGAATTCACAGTGCAAATACATTCGTATTCTAGATTATTTAGTATTTACAAGCATAACTAGATCGATAGTACTTACATAGGAAAGATGTTTTATTGTTCAATCGATCAAAAAATAATTTGAATTTCGATGCAGAAACCTAACGATGCTAACTGTTCTACTCTATTTATCTAATCTTGTTGCTATATTGAATTTGTTAGCCCTTTATCTTGTGAGTAAAGTCATTGAGTAGAGCGGAGGTTCTTTGGGATATCTTTTGCTTGTTTCCATCATTTTCAATCATTACGAAACTCCTCCGGAAGGAATCGTAGCAAGCGTAGTTGATGAGCAAGAGAAAAGGCATCATAATGAGGGGATGTTGAAAGTAAAGCATAATCTTTTTTTAGAAAATGCCTATCTTTTCGTCTTACTTAATCCTTTCCATTTGAACAATAGCAGACACAGTCAACAAACTCAATTACTTAAGCTGTTGCATGTACTTGATAACTTTCAGAAGTGATTAGTATTATGTAATTCCAAAAAGATTCCTAATAGTCGTATGAATTTGCAGGTCTCGGAAATTTCAATATGGTTTTGGGAAATTTATTGCACAGGATATTTTCCTATCAATCTAAATCCAACAAGGTGCAAAGTATAACAGATAGATTACGATATTGAGAAGTCTTCAGCATGAAAGACTTCAGATAAGATGCTCCTTCTATGAGCTTTAAATGCGACCCCTCTGATGTTTGGTAATCGGAAATTCTTCGCAGTTGGGCTAATTCTTTGGTGGAAGGGTTATTTATTCAGAGTCTTTTACATTAAGTAGGAAATTTGAAGGTCACTAATCTCGCGAATTCTTTGCTAATTCTCTTCTCTGCTGGATGTCTTTATCGGTCTACAATTGATATCCCCTTCACCGATATCCATAAGATGACGTATTTTATAGGTGAATTATTTTATCATAATATCTATGTCGAAAATATTGATACATTAAACATACATCTTTGCAAAAATGTAGATTCAATAGGTTTTTTGTGAATATATATTTAACATCCAATCTTAAAAGATTTCACTATAGATTTCTCTTCGAGTTCGCCAAATATATGGTTGATTTTCGACGAAAATGTTTTTGCAAAAAAATTTAAAAAATATTTTTAAAATGATACTTTTTGAAATTCGTCTAAATATAATGGTAGGCAATGGTAACAGTAGTGGAAAATTTCCAAGGCGGTTGGTGGGGTGAGCCAGATTGACAGGCGGTTAAATTTCGACCAATCAGGTGACGGCAATTTCGATCATCGGTTGCGCAGACGGTTTTTTTGTCAGTTCCTGTCGAGATTTCTTCCGGTGAGGAAGTGCTGCCAAACTGATTTGTGGAAAGACCGTTGGAGATTTGAATTTGCCAATGCGATCCAAGTTCGTGAGTGTTTTTCAATGTACCGATTTTTTTATATTCACATAATCTTATAGCAATAATTAATATTCGACATTGTTTATATTTTTAGGAAGAGGCCAGCATTCATTTTTCAACATCCATCGCCAACTTTACCCAAGATTTTCAGTGAATGGTAAGTTACCCAAGATACCTAATTAGATTTTGTCGTCTCTTTATATAGTCTTTGATATAATTGCTGTACCAGGAAAAGAAGGAATTCAAGTGTCGTTGATGGGTCTTATCGGTAGTCGACGTTCCAGATTCTAAGATTAGGACTTAAAAACCTGTCCCTCAAAGTAATTTCTCTTAATTTTCACATTAAAATAGATCCACACGAAAAGGGTAGATTGGGCTGGTTATAGCAAATATATGTGGGCCATTATGTCGACGAAAATAAGACGTATAGTCGGCAAATGTTATTAGTTTAACCGACAAAGCCTTTTTATTGAAAGATATTGCTTGTAACTGGATTGCGATTGCGATTGCAAAGCTACATCCAGAGAGTAAGCTATAAATTATCTATCTATGCACTAAACATTCGTTGTTGGAGCCGTAAATATCTTTTTAACTTCGAAACAGTTCCAATTCTGTTCTCTCGCGAGCATCAGTTCCATCGAAAGTTAATATTTGTAAATAATACTAACGTAACGGGAGAAAATTTGGAACGCGGCTGTTAATGAATAAGAGGTTTAAGATTTTGTTTCAAAACCTTTCGAGTTGAATACGAGAAGTCACCTATGGTATCGGGAATTCTAATTACATTACGCTTCATAGATTCATCAATGCTCTAGTAGAGTGATCGTTCATTATATCACTTATAACAGAACTTCTTCATTAATACGTATGTATTTACTAAGCATATTCCCATCGTAAGTGCCTCGTTATTTTTATTGTATAGCAAATTCTACAACTCAACCTATTGATTTAAATAACAGAAATTCGGAGCGAAACTCAAGGTCACGAAACAGCTGTTTGTTTTGAGGGAACGAGGCACTTTCTTTTACCCATGCGCGAAAGCATTTTTCTCTTCGCCTTGACCTTCTTTATCAGAACTACTCTTGCTTTCAAAACATTTACATTTTTCGAATCATCGACTCAAATATCAAACTTTGATTTGCCGACTTTTAGAATAAATCTTCGAAGTAATTCAGTCGTTGATTATGTTTGAGCGGATGGTTAGGAATGCAGAAAGAGTTATTTGTTATATCAGTCATCAGTCCTTTTTATTTTGAATTACTACTTAGGATTCAACTTTACTTTCCCTACCTTTATAAATACTTATGCATTGTCAAGCCGGGCTCCCGTACGTCAGTATCGATCTGATCATCGTATTGAATAATATAATTTCACGCTTTTAAATTTAAATTTATTTACCGAGAATATTCATAATCCATATATGGATATGTTATTAGAAATGTTTATGGAATTTAGACTCCGCTGATTTACTGTCCAATTCAGAAAGTGTGACAATAATCGTTCAGAAATTTGAATCCTTACCGTTCCGCAGTAGTCTTCGGTTCTTCTCAAGTCTACGGAATAAATGTTAAGTTCAGTATTCCTCTCACCAAAATAACATTCATTTCCTACCGGAATCATTTGTAATTTTAAATTCGAGTGATACTTTTTTCAGGAATATTATTCAACTTTGAAGAATCGGAATTGAGAGCAACATTTAGTCAATCATTCGTTACCTTTCGTCACAAACGAATTGATTCACCGATTGATACTTCTTATATTAGTAACCAGATTTTTAAAATCTTTAACGGAAATGTGTTTTCAAAACAACGGATCTCCTCATTTGGAAAATTATTAGTTTTGTTTTACATACAGATTCACAAATCTTAAGTAAAATGCTTAATTATTATGACTTAAACAGTGTTATACAAGAAGTGAAAAATAGTGACTTTGCTAGGACTCGAACCCAAGCAGACAATTTTCCAGGATGTAGCTCTGTAGATTATTGGATAAGATACCAGTATTTTAGTGGTTAGAATGACGGTAATTTTGAGCGATTAGATTACCTGTCCGGAATGTGAAAGACCCGGGTTCAAGTCCCAGTCAAGTCACTATTTTTTACTTCTCGTAAACACCTTTTTTGTTATTCGATGCATTATTAATTTGGATTTTTCTTTAAGGATTAATGGAGAGCTGCTATCGATTCACATATCGATACTGCCCAGGTGTGATGTGACTGCGCAGAGAGGAAGCAGCACCGGAGATCCGCATGGAGACGTCGGAGTCCAAAATTAAGGTAATGAGAATTTTTAATTACTCCGAATCGCTGTATTTCACCTTCTAGCCTTTTTAAACATAGAAATAAAGAAGTACGTCTATTCTACGATCTCAATCTTAAAAATTTATTTGGGTTCATATTAGTATAACGTCGTCGTCGTCATCAATATCGCTCCCTCCAAGGGATACTATGTTGGTGGTGCCTGGTTCATATAAAAATTTATCCACATATATGGCTCCAATAATTAAAATATAAATGACTTTCCTAATGTTTTGGTTAAAATAGATAAATTATGGCTCAAGAAGGGTTTGAACCGGCTCCCGATTAGGTACACGTCAAAAAAAACAGCAGACTGTATGCCGTCTTCATTTTTGGGCGTTATGGAATTTCCAGCCCCTAGGCTTCGAATTCAACTTTTCAATTTCTGCATCTTTCTCAATTAAAAAAATGCTTTTGCATATTGGCTCCCACCGGGAATTGAACCCGGGACCACTTTCACCAAACGTGCTGTCCACATGACTATCCGTGATATTTTTCCTGAAGTGGTCATTCAATATTGGTGAAAAATAAAAGGCGCGAATTAAAATTAATTACGGTCATACTATTAAAAATATATACTTAATGTACTTTGGAATTAAAAGAGATCGTTTGAAATAATTAGATCTGTCATACCCTGAAATAATCTAATCCATTTTAAAATGCAAACAATAAAGAGACAATGAGATAAAAACGGACGCGGCGTCGCGCGGGCATTTTGAATTTAATATGTACGATAATAATTGGTTGATATCAGAGGATAAAAATTATAAAAGGTTTGAATATGAATAAATCAAAAATTAACAACAGATAAGTAAAAAAATGAGATGTACGCGTAGTTGCTTATTCCTGGGTTAAAGTAAGAGTTACAAGCTTAGAGCCATACTTGGGCTTTTATATTTAGGGCAGCAATCCATTGGTGAGTCCCACATATTTCAGAAGGTCCTTGAGGAAGACGATCATTAAAATTTCCAACAGCTTCTTTTAACATTGTTTCAATTGGCAAGACTTTGTGTCACCAATAAATGTCCTTCATATAGGTTATTTTTGGAACTCTTAAGATGTTTTTGATAGTCCTTCACTCGAACGCAATTCATTTGTATTCTATGGTGGGAGAACAGTATTGTCAAGCCGGGCTCGCGTACGTCAGTATTGATCTGATCATCCTATTGAATAAAAAAATTGTACGTTACTGAATTTAAATTTAAGGAAATATTAATAATCCAGATAATATATTGGATTTTTTAGAAGTGTTTATGGAAGTATTACTTCGCTGATTTAACGTCCCAGTTCAGAAAGTGAGACATTAATCGTTGAGAAGTTTAAATCTTTATCGTTTCGCAGTAGTTTTCTGGTTACCTTAATATCATTCTATCTCACTGCTAAACATTATATCTCTTATAGTTTGGTGTTGCAAATTGTCAGCAGCCGGGGTGCTTAAGGATAGAAGAGGGGTGGATCGTTGAGGAGGAAGAAGATTAGTGACCAGTTTCCAGGGTGATCTTGCGAGAGGATGGGTAAACAATGAATACATTTTTTATCCATTTCTAAGATAGTTTCTCTCGTGATTTTCGAACTTCCTTAAGTTCACCGAATTAATGTTAAGTTCAGTATCTATCTAACCAGAATAACATTCGTTTCTTACCGGAGTCATTTGTAGTTTTAAAGTTTAGTTATATTTTTTTCAGGATTATTATTCAACTTTGAAGAATTGTTATTGAGAGCAACATTTATGCAATCATTCATAACCTTTTTTCAGAAATGAATCCCTTAGTATTGGAAGAAATTGTAGCGAAACATTTATTCTATTTTTAAGGATTAAATTTCTGAATTAATTCTCCGATTGGTACTTCATATAAAGTTAACCAGATTTTTTAAATCTTTAATGGAAATGTGTTTTCAAAACAACGGATTTCCTCATTTGGAAAATTATTATTTTTGTTATACATACAGATTCATATCTCTTAAGGAAAAAACTTATTATTTTTAGACATACGATGGTAATGAAGTTTTACTTAGCATAGGAAAGCGTGTGACTTAAAAAATGTGGTGCAAGAAGGAAAAAATAGTGACCTGGCTGGGACTCGAACCTAGGTCTCCTTCCCAGTAAGCGGCTCGGAAGTTTAGTGGTCAGAATACCCGTCCGGAAAGTGAGAGACCAGGGTTCGATTCCCAGTCAAGTCACTATTTTGCACTTCTCGTAAACACCTTTATAGATATCCGATGCATTATTAATTTGAAGTTTTTTGTCTTTAAGGATTAATGGAGAGCTGCAATCGATTCACATATCGATACTGCCCAGGTGTGATGTGACTGCGCAGAGAGAAGGGCAGCACCGGAGACGTCGCGACAGAGTTCAAATTTAGGGTAATGATATCTTTTTATTACCCCGAATTAGTCTTAATTACTCCTGTACTTCATCTTTCAGACTTTTGAAACACAGAAATATTGAATTACGTCTATTCAACGATCTCAATCTTAAAAATGTACTTGGTTCTAGTTAGTATAATGTTCCACTCGTACGGAATTGTGGTAATTATCAACCAATTGTAATTTTAAATACACCAGTGAATTACAAC
Source organism: Sympetrum striolatum (assembly GCA_947579665.1). Lineage (NCBI taxonomy): Eukaryota > Metazoa > Arthropoda > Insecta > Odonata > Libellulidae > Sympetrum > Sympetrum striolatum. Next base: position 308,989 of record CANPUZ010000024.1, read on the forward strand.
GTCAAAGACGACGGAATTAACTTAAGTTAAAAGAAATGTAATATTAAATTTATTTACCAAAAATATAATTAATCCAAAGAATTTATTGGATCTTTCAATAGAAATTTTCATTTTAAATCTTAAAACTCAGACAATAAACGAATGACAGTTGAGTTCAACAATCGCTTTTGTCGTTTAGGCCCACGAAATTATACAAACGTTCCTTCTTTTTTGTCTGAATTCTAGCCTTTTCGGTCTGAAAACGATACTCTACGACCGATATAAGAATTTATGTTCAATTTCCTTTCTTTTCGTGTTCATCTCGACTTCGTGCGACCATTATTTCTGATTTAATTTCGCGAAAGAAAAAAATGTCTGCAATCGATCAAAGCGAACTCTACGTGCACTTCTTGTGTGCACAAACCTTTTTGGTTTGGCAGGTCCTTATATTAAGTTTCTCACAAACGATTTTTGTAATGCATCATATTTAGCTCATATCTAAACCAAAGGTGCAACGTATAAAGTTCACAATAATTGTGAACTTTTACATTCTGTTTACGATCTACTCTTTCATATTCAATCCATAAAATTTACTTATTTTTCAATAGTATCCTTTGTCTTTTTAAGCGATAAAATCAGAGGAATAATTTGTAACAAAATAAGAATACCACGTTAAAAAATTCCATTTAATCATGTGTTATCATCACGTAAGCCGATTTCATGTGATGATATTAATAATGTATACGACGCCTAATTTATTATATTTAACTAAATGCTTTTTCCTTTCAAAGGAGTCCAAATTTGAGTGGGTTATCTTGAATTTTCAAGATTTCCATTTTTGACATAAATTTCTAATTTTCGCTCTATTTTTCGGAAGCGTTTTGAAAAATTGGAAAATGTTTACACATTTGGTGAAATATCGTTGCAATCTTTAAAACAAGTTAAAATTTGACTAGGTTTTCCCGAGCTTTGAGTATTTTTAGTCGAAAAACATTTAAATGTTAGAGCGATATTTCGCGTTTTTGCTCTTTTTCGAATATTTCATGATGAATTGGATAGTTCTTATCAAATTTGGTTTAATCTCGTCGACATCTATAATACGAGAACAACTTTGATTAGGGTATTCGAACTTTGTGTACCCCTAAGAGAAACAAAAAACGTAAATTTTCTACTGAAATATCGCATGTTTCACCCTTTTTTTCGTAAACATTTTGATAAATAGATAAATCCTGTAATATTTCGATGGATCTTTTCAATAGCTTTACAACCGGACTCAGGGAAGTTTTGCCGATATAATGATTTTAATACTGTATCGGTAATTGAATTTATATTTACGTTTTGACTTTTAATTTAAAATTATTATAATGAGAACTATTGAAGACATTTCCTAGTAATAATGCATCTCTTAATTTTCAGGTATCCGATACTTGGAAGGATCCTCGTCTAATAAATACTCCGCTGGTTTTTCTCACCAATTTGGAAAGTGAATCTCCGAGGAAAGTGAAAGTCACGACCAAGGTCACGAGACAGCTGATTATCTAAAAGTTGGTAAACAAGGATAAGGCGTTAGTTGATTTTTATATTGATGTTTTCGTAAATTCCAATGGAAAAATGTTATTGATAATCTCCCATTCCAATGCTTAACCCTGAATTAGTCCCGTAAAATATACGTAATTTGTCTCTTGGGGAAAAAATTACCACATTATTCTCTGAATTTTTAAGACCTCTTTCAAGGGTAAATCATTGGATTAAATTTATCGTAGTTCATGAATGGTTATTTAAAAAAATAAATATATCGATATTTTTCTTATTAAGAATTGAACTGAAGAACTGGATTTCGGTGAAACTGAAGGACACGGAACAGCTGTTTGTTTTGAGATTACAAGGTACTTTCATTTTCCCCATGCTAGAAAGCATTTTGCCTTTTTACCTTGACCTTCTTTATCAGAACTACTCTTGCTTTCAAAACATCTCTATTTCAAAACATTTTCATTTATTGAATCATCGACTTAAATTTCAAACTTGTATTTCCGACTTTTAGATTAATTCTTCGGAATAATTCAGTCGTTGATCATGTTTGAACGGATGATAAGGAATTAAGAATGAGTAATTCTTTAAATCGGTCACCGATGAGTGTACTTTCGCTTTGAATTACTACTTAAGAATCAGCTTTACTTTCCCTACCTTTTTAAACACTCATGCATTGACTTACGAGATATCGCTATTGGTTATCCTAATGTATTTCGTGATTCAAATTCAGTGGCGACTCTAGTGTTACATAGGATTACTTTACTCATAATCTACAGGAAATAATTAACAGGATTTTTATCGTCATTATTGCTACGCTGATTTTCCGAGCACATTCAGTGAAAATTGAAACACCGCTCGTGTGAAAATATCCAGAAGCTTGAATTTTTATCGTTTCTCAAAGGGTTTTCAGTTCATCTCAAGCGTATGAAATAAGACTTTAAGTTCAATATCTCTCTCATCAGAATTATGTGTATTTCTTACCAAATAACTTTATAATTTAATAATGAGATCTGCTATTTGAGGAATTTTAATTCAATTTGGAATAAAACAGTATTAAGAAAACAATCAAATAATGGTAATCTTCTTTCGTAAATGATTGTCTTTTCATCAGATTTGAATTGTGTCAATTATGAATTCTCATTTTAAAGAGAGAATTTCTGAATTGATTCACTCTGATTGATATTTTGCGTAAAGTTTAGCAGATTTAAAAAAAAATAGTTAAAGGAGAAATGCTTCCAAATTAACGTATTTCCTCATTCAAGAAATTAATAATTTTATCCCGTATATGCTTCTGGCTGTGAAATAATATATTTTATTCTTATTAAAAAACGATGGAAATGAAGTTTGATTTAGTAAAGGAAAGCGTGTGACTTAACCTCTTAACCGTTGTAGAGTAAACAAAGAAGTGACTTGTTCAGGATTCGAACCAAGGTGTTCCATTTTCCAGGACGTGGCTCGGAGGTATATTGGATAGAATTCCAGTAGTCACAATACCACTATTTAGTTAAACATAGTTTAATGATTATTTTATTTCGATGCATTATTAATTTTCATTTTCAATTTTTTTCTAAAGGTTTGAGGAGAGTTCTAATCCATTCATATCGATATTGCCCAGGAGAACAACTCAATCAAAAGCTTCTATCGCAGAGAAAAACCATCATTGAAGATGCTTATGGAGACACCGGAATTCCAACTTACTGAGAATAGAATAAAAATTAATGAGAGAGAATTGGAGGTAATGAGAATTTTCAATTAATCTGAAATGCAGTACTTCGCCCTGTAGATTTGAAAACTGTTTCGTGTTTCTTTCATTGAATCCTGTTACATTATTTGAACATTGGCAAATTACGTCCGTGCTATTGAATTATAATAGAAATGATTTAGCCTAACTTGGTGGTACGCCATTGAAATGAAATAAAAATAGTTACACTCTTTGCACTACCTTCTTTTAAAAAAATTACGATCTGATGGTCAATTCTTAGTAAAAACACAGTTTATAAACTACAAAGTGATTTTATTCCTATCCTACGAAATAATTACTATATTGATACATTGATTGCTGTAGCTTATGGTTTATGCTTTCCGATACTAAATTCTGTTGTAAATTAAGATTTTTAATCGATGAGGTATACTACAAGTACCTATTATCCAAATTATCCTGAAACTAACTTATATATTGACTAGAAAATAACATGCAAAGTTTTGGGTACTTGCTAGACCTAATTTTGTTAGATATTATGAGCAAGTCATAGCTCAGTTTGAATCATATTTTCTAAGTACAATTATGTATTCTAAATAGATGCCAATCACATCGTTTTCGAGAATTTACTTTGCTCTTGTTTTCATGGTTCTATTTACGACTTTTAGAATAAATCGGTGAAGTAATTCAGTCGTGTGTCTTTCTTTTCGTACAATGGATAGGAATAAAGAATCTGTCATTTTCTTAATCAGTCATTAATGACTGCTCTGTTACTCTGAATTACATCTTAGGATCGAGTTTTGTACCTTCTTAAATATTCTTCCATTCTTTTACGAGAAATCACTAACGGCAACCATAAAGAAAATCGAGTTTTCAAATTCATTCGAGAGTCCAATGGTAGAAATAATTCTTAACTTATTAAAAATAACCCGCCGACAAAGATGCATTTCATTTCAGTAAATTGCAGTTCTTTGTACATTACATGCTCTGATATTAACCCTTAATTATTTGCGTGTGGAAGTGTATTTCCTTCGGTAACAAAGAAACCAATGAAGGCATTTCAACCAAATTTTCGTTATGTAAAGTTGTTTGCTATGGTATAATCTGCGAATTTGGTTAAATTCAAGGAATAAAAAATAAGCAATTTTATCAGTGTTACCAATTTTACGAAAACAATTTTTAATGATGATGTAAACCAAATTTCAATAATTTATAAGTGCCTTTACATAAACTAATTAATTGCTAAGAATCAAAAAATACTGAACGCATCGCCAACTGAGAACAATTTCTAAAACATAATTTTTTGTGGATATCTTAAAGATTTTACCAAACATTTTTTGAATGCAACTGAAAGTATTAAAATGCTCTTAGGGATAAAAAGCTTTATTAAAGCTCACTGAGTAAAGTTATATTAATGTAATACTATTATAGTAACAAAGAATTACTCAAAAAACGTTTGAATAATTACTTTTTAAAAGTTGGTGCTCCAGTTTTGTGCAGTTTAAAGGCTGGATAAAGGTTAGGAAATGTTAATTAATAATTAGTTAAAATAATATTAATACGCCAAAAATTTAGCATCATAAAAAGTGCTTTCAATAAATAAAACTAATATAGGTAACACTGATAAGGATAAAAGTCCCGATTTTAAATATAACTTATCGTTTTTTCATAGTTTGGAAACCACTTAACTGAAAGTTTCAAAAAAAGTCAAAAGTTTATTTTCGTGCAATATTTTCAGTAAACTAACGAACAATTAACTAAATGAATCCTCTACTACATATTTCATTAGTTTTTAACTCTTAGGTCTATTCTCAATAATAAAAATTATAAATTTTAAAGTTACTGCAATTTTGATACGCGTTTAAACATTTTATTTAATGTAAATTTGATGCTAGAATATATTACTTAAAAATGTTTGAATTGGGTTTTTAAAGATTCATCCATGCACAATAATAAATTGAATCAATTGATTAACTGTGAAAGAGGTCTTGAAAATTCAAAGAATGTTTGGGTGATTTTTACTCCACGCGAATAATTATGTAATGTTTTTGACACCGCTAACTAAGGGTCAACTCTTTGCTATCTACTTAATCTGTTGTAACGATATTTTCCCTTTAATGAAAAGATGACGCAAGTATATAAAAAATCGCGATGTTACAGCCGTAAATTTAAGTATTTAGGCTACTAAAAGATTCAAAATCGAGGTAACCTATTAGAATGTTGACTCATTTATAAGCTGTCGGAAGGATTCATCCTACAAAAATTATTATTTTAATTAGCTCGTTCCACCTTATAGAGTGACGGAGATAAAGTTAAATCTATTTACCAAAAACATAAATGATCCCGATGTGTTAAAATGTATTTTCCACGGACTTAAATGATGCTTCTTAGCTGTTATATTCCCATATTTCTTTATTTGGTTGCTAGAACAATATTTGCGTGCATTGTTAAGCCAAATTAAAACATAAATTATAAAAGGTAGATATGAATAGCTGAATTTTCAATCCACTTCTGTGTATATAATGATACAGTCTAGGTATTAATATTATTGTTTTCCTTGGAACTATGCTTATATTTACTTTTCTATTCATACAAAATAATTAGATAGGAAATTAAAGATTCATTTCCTTAATTTTCCTTCCATAGGACATCATGGTGCCCTTCAAAATGCAGGAAAAAGACTTGGACAGCCTAGCGAAAGAAGAGGGAAGAAGTTGCACAGCGCATCCAGGGGCGAGAAGGAGTTGAGGTCCTTCCCAAACCTCTAAAGCATCGCTCTACCCCGGAAGACGAATAAGAAGTGAAATACATTTGTTTTCTTCTGAGCCAAAATATATTTTCAATTATGTATACTAAAATATTTCAAGGCCTGAATTTGTATAGTGTTCTATGACCTGATTTGTATATAATATGGATTTAAAAAACTTTGCGTCCCTAGCCAAACTATTGCAGAATGTATAGATTTGTTACGACGTGTCAGGCGGGGATATGAATAATTTATAGATTCTGTACCTTAACGTTGATTTACCCATATTTTAGAGAAGTGAAAAAAAATATTATTTTCCCGAGCCTAACTATATTTTGAATTATGTATAGTATACAAGTTTGTAAGGCCGGAATTTGTATAGTGTTCCATGACTTTAAATGTATATAATATATAAAAAAATTGCGCCCTTAGCAATCCCAACTATTGCTGAATGTATAGATATGTTGCGATGTGTAAGGCGGGGATATGTATAATTTATGAACTTTGTACCTTTACATTCAATTACCCCTATTTTACCTATTGCCTAATTCAGAAGAAAGAATAAAGAATGAATGATGGGAGATGGTTATGGTAGAGGAAGGGAAGGAAGCAATTGATTGGGAGAGGGGCGAAATTGAGTGCATAGTGGGCGTTATAGAAAAAGGAATTGTATTGGGAAGGGCAAAGAATTCGAAGTCGATGGGCCACAAAGTTGGGTATGGGTGTAAGGGTCTAGCTGAAGCAATGACAAGGAAATGTGGGTATGATCGGGATAGCGAGAGGGATAGGGTGGTTGGTTGGTGGTGGGGTGGAAGCGGGTTGGGTAGAAGGTGGGAGGGGAACGGGTGGGGTAGAGGGTGGGAGGGGAACGGGTGGGGTAGAGGGTGGGAGGGGAGCGGGTGGGAGGGGAACGGGTGGGAGGGGAGCGGGTGGAAGGGGAAAGGGTTGGGTAGAGGGTGGGAGGGGAACGGGTGGTAGGGGAGCGGGTTGGGTAGAGGGTGGGAGGGGAACGGGTGGGGTAGAGGGTGGGAGGAGATCGGGTGGGAGGGGAACGGGTGGGAGGGGAGCGGGTGGAGTAGAGGGTGGGAGGGGAAAGGGTGGGGTAGAGGGTGGGAGGGGAACGGGTGGGGTAGAGGGTGGGAGGGGAGCGGGTGGGGTAGAGGGTGGGAGGGGAGCGGGTGGGAGGGGAACGGGTGGGAGGGGAGCGGGTGGAAGGGGAAAGGGTTGGGTAGAGGGTGGGAGGGGAACGGGTGGGGTAGAGGGTGGGAGGGGAACGGGTGGGGTATAGGGTGGGAGGGGAGCGGGTGGGGTAGAGGGTGGGAGGGGAGCGGGTGGGGTAGAGGATGGGAGGAGATCGGGTGGGAGGGGAACGGGTGGGAGGGGAGCGGGTGGAAGGGGAAAGGGTTGGGTAGAGGGTGGGAGGGGAACGGGCGGGGTAGAGGGTGGGAGGGGAGCGGGTGGGGTAGAGGGTGGGAGGGGAGCGGGTGTGGTAGAGGGTGGGAGGGGAGCGGGTGGAGTAGAAGGTGGGGTGGGCGCCCATATTTACAAAAAAAACTGCCGATTTTTTCGTAAATTGAAGAAAAATGAAGGATATTTTCACTATTTGGAGAGATCAAGGTAAGATATTTAAAATTAGTCCAATTAGTTCAAAGAAATGTTTTGAAAAAATTCAAGTTTTTCTATAACAAATTAAATTTTGGTTTCACATTTAGAAAGACCTTTAGAAAGTCTAATTTTCAAAACATTAACTGGAATGAAAATTAACAAATAGCCAAAAAATGACAATTTTCGCAAAAATGACTAACTATCGCCAATTTTTTTTGTGAATAACTGAAAAAATGAAGTTATTGTTCAAAATATGTGGCGATCTCGTTGAGTTCTCCGAAACGTGTTCAAATTCGACAATATTTACTCGATTACTTAGCAAAATATAGGCAAAGAAATGATGCCATGTTTATGCCAATTTATTCCTGGATATTAGCAACAAAGGAAGGTAAGGTTCAAAATATGAAATCGCTATTTATCTATTTCCAAAACATGCACAAATTCGAATGAATGCGCCGACACTGAATTACATTTTAGTCCTGGGCTCCTTTTTCGCCCACCATCTTCACCGTGGTTCCTTCAAGTGGAGTCTCAATCTCAGGTGCATAAGGTCACGCCGGCCAATATCTCCTGCTAGTGGTGATACTGGGTGTCATACCTTCTCACAACCCCACCGACCTTTCCTTCGGTTTTATGTTCTTCCCTTCCAAACAGGCTTCAGAGGTGGATTGCGAGTTTCAAAGCGAGAGAAATATTTTCACTTCCGGGAATGAATAATGAAGGACAAGTTCTGAGAATTGGAAGGAAAAAATGCGGGCGAATACCGCAGCCTTTGAATCGCCTTGGTCACGAGTCACGCGCTCCAACACTGAGCAAACACGGATTTCGCGTTGCATACCACGCACTCACGGCTAAGGAAACGTGTTCCCAACGTTAATTAGAGAGGGATTCATAAGGAAAAATACCACTCGTGCAGCTGGATTCATTAACTGAGTCAGTTCTGCTTGATACATTTCCGCTATGAATTAATGGGAATGTAAAAAACATTTAATTTGTTACACAGAATAGCTGGGGTAAAATCTCCTCAAAATCCTCCTCTCCTACGCATGCTATCTTCTTTTTTCAGCACTAAAGGTACTTCGAACATTAAACCTCCACAATTACCTGCCAAAAGATTTATAAAGAATAATCCTAGCAAGAGACGTCCTTAATGGTTACGGGACCATGGAAAACTGTCCCGGGGAAACTAATGGGTCCCAAATAATAAATATATTAGATATTTTTTATGGAAGAGAATTACTATTTGAACTCCCGCACAGTTCTGGTTTAGTTCTTTTCCATATTATGGCCTTCCACGAGGTTACATCTTCGCATATTGGTTTTAACAGATATTTTAGTTTTAAAATCGATACAAAATCATGCAAAGTTCTTGAAACACGGTATACAAATATAAGAAGAACGCAATTTTCATTCTAAAATTAACGAGCCCTATAAACTGAATAACTATGGCAATTGTATCATTTTCCAAAGCCTATTTTAGGGTACAGAAGTGAAGCTCTTGAAGATCTCACTACTGACAATGAGTCGAAGTATAAGGAGGAGATATGATCTTCGAGCATTCATCAATATTTTGGCCCCTTGCAAGAATTTTCACCGATAGATTTCGCATCTGATAAGCAGAAGAAAATACGCAGAAAATGGCATTAACCTCGTTTTTCGCTCAAAAGTAAAAAATTTACGAAAAAGAGGAATGGAGACTGAAATGCATTATTAACATCTGACGATGATCGTACAATATTATCTTCTTTTAGTAATTAAATATTTGTAAAACATGGTTACACAAACGGCAATAGTATCGGTCTTCACTTGTTGGTAAGCCATACTAAGGATAAGTGAATACTTTATTATCATAATTCTACACTTAGCCACAGCACTTGATTATGATGGTATGCATTGAAACCGGAAGAAAGTATCCCCTGTGTTGTGGTTATTGACAGATTTGAGATTACTGGGTGCTCACTCCTAATCTTACATGTTTAAGTTTATGCAAAACTGAACGAATTCACTTACTGATTATACATGAAGTTACAAGTGAGCTAGTTGCTAGTTACAAGTTGCCTACGTCACGTGACCCTCCAAAAGAACTATAAAGGATAAAGCAGGACTAAATAAGAATATAAGTAATTCAATTTCGGAAAAAAATAAACAAATAAGAAAAAATTGAAGATGATGAAAATAAAAGGTAGAGTGTAAATTTTAAAATTTGTGTTGAAATGTTTGTGTATGGAATAATTTGTAAGAAATGCATTTATTCATTCTACGCATAAAATCCTAAGAAAAGTTTAAAAAATATTCTTTTTGATAGAGCTGAGACTTGTTACTGATAACAAATGGTTATTTGAATTTTTCAAGATAGTTCACGTTCCTTGCCATGGAACTAATTTTTGAAATATTTGTGAATTTGAAAGATGGAATGCATATTCAAGAATCCCTAAAATGTTATGTTCAAAACAATAAACTAATTTTAATTATCATTTATTAAACTTCAAAATTGTTTATGAAATTCAGCAAACATGATTCTTTTAGAAGGGTCATAACTTTTTAATAAAATTAGATGGTAATCTGATTATTAAAGTTATAAATAAATTTTTAACGCATCATTGTAAATATATGCATGTAATTCAAATATAATTCGTAAATTGCAGCTGAATTTGCAGTAAATTTGAGTTCTTCCTTTCTTTTTCCTATACACTGAAAATATTGAAGGACATGTCTTATAAATGGAAAGGAAGTCGCGTTTGTCAAAAGACTTTAGTGTCCGGGTAACTGGGAGTCGCGGTGAGGGCTTTACTCTTTGGTTGCCAAGAAGTTAGCAATTTTGAAATGTACCCTGCGAGCCACCAATGGCGTATGGCAGGTGTCCACAGATGTCCACCTTTAACACATGGTTAGTATTTATCTTTAATATGACATCGTTTTAGGCTACAAGAAATCCTACATTTGTGCAGAGAACTGTTGACTAGTGAGCATGTTCCTACTGTCTATGTCTACGTAAGAACCCTGCATGCCGCCTTCCAGCGTGTGGCAGGGGTAGAAGCACCTTGACTCTATTTTCGCAAACGGTTGCTTTCGCGTATACTTCGCGGAAAAAAATGAATTTTTTAAACGATTCGTTCTAGCATCTATTTATCTAACCTTTCTGGTAGTATCATAACGGCCCATATAACAGGGGGTCGCATTACATCGGTTACATCATCTGAGAACGTAATTTCTCTGAACTTAATTAATAAATTTATCCTACGAATTTTTCTTCTAATGATTCCCATCACGCGTCCTGTAATATATGAGTGACACTTGCTGCTTTATCGTAGCAATTCGGAATCGCCTTTCGTTGTACTTTTTCTAAATCCCTAACATGACATTTCTTGGCGGGGTCCCATACACTACATGCATACTCAAGGTGAGACCTAACTAACTCTAAGTAACATCGCTCGCGAACTAACAATTCATCATCTACTCAAGACAATTTGAGAATAATGGATCCAGCAGAGAGTCCCTTAATTTTGCATCGCATTAATAACTACACATTACGTTTTAATGATAAAGGTCGTGTTACTGATCGCAAACTTAGCGACATTAAAATAGTACACGAAATTCCGCTGGACACCGAGTGCCTCTAAATCAGTCAAATCGATCGAGTTTGTGAAGTTATTGCTTCAAGTATAGAAGACCGATTTCAACGAGAGTAAAATTCACATGATAGAAAAGTCGCTCATTGATTTAAAAATTAATGTTTTAACTTCAGTTTTTGTACTTATAGTATACTTTATTACAAAGAAGTACCTGATTTTGGTGATGAAAATTCGGTGGTCCAACTTTCGCCGACTGCCAATCACTCAATTTTTTGTTCAGTAAACTGCAATCAGGATTTATATTAGCCAAGAGTATTGCCAAAATATAGGTATAAAAGAATTGTTTTAATTCTTTCATATGTTGTAGGAATGGACTATATTGTAAGACTCGGCTAATTAAATTGGATTCAACAATCGAATTCGTCGTCAGGGGTACCAGTTTTTCATGACCACATAATATTACAAAAAATTCACGTATGTTATGAAAATTCTAGGAATTTTGAATCTTAAGAAATAGGCAGTGACAAGAATAAGTTTTTTTGTTAAAATGTCTTTCTTTCCGTACCTGTCTCGAAATCGTACGACTATTCTTTGCTATCTAATTTTACGAAAGAAGAATAGTCTACAACTGATAGTTGTTGACTTGACATACAATTCCTACTGTTATTAACTATAGTATCATCCCATTCTAGCCTGAAGACATTACATTACAGAGAATAATTAACCCATTTTCCATGAATAATATCAAGGAGATTTCTCTTTCTTAGATAATAATAATAATAATAGAAGGACTTTATTGGGGCGAGATTGAGTCTTGGAAGTCTCTTCTTACATTTAACTCTTCGTCGTTTAAGAAATAAATGGAAATAGATAGCTTAAGAAGAACACTGCTATAAAAATTGAAAAACCTAAGCTTAGGAAGAAGTTAGTCCACTGCAGGAAAACACAGGAAGGGGAGTGTGAAAAACCTGTTGAGCCTAAAGATAAATAGCTAAATTTGATGGTGAAAGTAGGTTAAAAGAGTTGTTGTATTTTCGGGCGTTCGGACGTACAAGAGGAAAAGAGGTATACAAAAGAGAATAAGAAAGCGATGACACATTTACATAAAAATCAGTATCTCACAAATGGAAACTAATTACGACATGAGTTTAATATACAACGACAGGAAATGTATCAATAGCAAATATAAAAATTATATACATGAAAATAACATAATATAGAAACAGAATATTCACTTGATAAATCTAGCTGTGTCGGTTATATTAGCATAAAATTAGCATAAACAGGACTTCGCTTCATAAAAGCTCTTCAAATATTAGGAATGAGACAAGTTTTAAAAAAATACAAGCAAATACTTGGTAAAAGTAGTAAAAATTCTAAGTCTAAAGCACTTAAAAAAAGGCAAAAGAAGAAAATACATTAAATATTATCGAATGAAGAAGATACTCCATTGCTTCGAATCAACTCATCTCATTGTTCAATTACTTTTTTCAAGTAACTCATTTGCGTCGACGTCATTTGCATTCACTGATTAAAACACAAGTAAATAATGCTTTTACTACCACTGTACTGCTAAACTACTGCATTCGTCGAAAATGACTAAAAATGACCAAATATATAAAAAATCCCGATATTGCAATGGATTCTTCTTTCAAAATATGTTGATTTTAATCTCAATATTTTAAATATCGATTACCAAAGTTCATTGATGGTTTAATTGTCTTAAATAGTTGGGTTTTTTTCCACGTAAATTTTAAATGAGCCAATATTTCCCATATATATTCGTATGAAAGTTCGACAATACCTTTGTCGTTAGGGAATTATTTATGCCCTCAAAATCAGAGCAATTTGTCGTCGTTTTGCCAAGATTCTCTCAATTTTTAAATAAATACTATATTCTACGGCCATAATAAGAATCTATATCAAATTTCCTTTCTATTGGCATTTATCTAGACTTCAGACCACCATTATCCCTGATTTAACGCTACAAATGAAAAATTATTTACAACAACGTTGAAAATTAAATAACATAAACGATCAAATTTCATCGTTAAATAATTAATTATTCCACAGGAAAAACGGACTTGAGAAAAGTCTGATGAGGCCGGAAATCGAACCCGGGATTCCTCTATCCGGGAAACAGATTCAACTAGTCTTCTAGCCGAGTAGCTAAGATGGTTAACTCAGCCTCCCAGATACAGGAAGATCTCGAGTTCGATTCTAGGCCCCGTCAGTCTTTTTTCAAGTCCGTATTTCTTGGGAATTTCCCTTGGTCCATATGCAAAATCACATCAACACTTTTCCTTAAAATTATTATCTTCAAAGTCGTGACAACTTCAAAATAGCGTAATGACGTCACTTAGTCGCAAAAAAATCTATCAGACACGTTTCTATTTTAAATGATTAATTTACGCATACTTTCGCGGCGGGTAAAATTGTGGGTTTAGATGATCCATAGTCGTTAATTATTTGGTTCTACAGAATGGAAGATTGGAAATTATGACGCTTGTGTGTAAATATTTGCCACCAGATTTGAATGTGCGACATTTTCCTATCTTTCGAGGCAGTAAAACCCTATCGAGGAACGTAACCTCTCACGTCCGCAGAAATTACTGGAGAGCGTGTTTAAATTAACTAGCAAGTATGCCATAAAAAATGCAGAATAAAGAAAAGTACCCTGCATTTATCGCCATGTTTTGTTCCCTTATTTTGCAAATATTAGCAAATGCATCAAGGTAGTTAATTCATTAACAATAGATGGATAATTAATAGTTCGATGATCAAGTAGGATAATAATAATAATAAATCGTCTCTATTTGGGCGAGACTGAGACTTAAAAGTCTCTTCTTCCATCCATCCCATCGTCATTAATTATAAAATAAGAGGTAGAAATAATTAGAAGAATTGTTGATGTAAAAAACCCAAGAGATTCTTAGGGAAAAAAATCCACTGCAGGAAAACACCCACTAGGAAGGGGGGTATGAAAAACCTGCGCAAACTTACCGATAGTAATAGCTTGAAGATAAGAAAAGAGAAAAACATTCAAAAATAATTAAATACGCAATCAATAGGATAGGAAGATTCACAAGGAAAAGGGATAATTAATAGAAATTTTAGGTAGACAAAATAAATCACAAGTTAAATTATAGAAGGTTAAGCAAGATAAAAATTGTCTTAAACTAAAGGAGATATTAAAGAAAATATGGTTGGACTGGAAAGATACGGCAGAATTGGGAAGGGTGGTTAGACAAGGGTGTCCCATGTCACTTTATTATATATATGCAAAGGAAATGGTGAAAGAAGCCTGGGAAGAAATAGACGAGGTCTGTGAGGTATGCAGACGATGAAGCTATTGTGTGGGATTCCGTAAAGGGCTTGCAAACATCAGTAAGTGCTCCTAACGATAAAGCAAGGGAGTTTGAGTGAAAATTAACGTAAGTAAAGTTCTGTTGCTCACTAAGGGAAAGAAAGCTAAGTTAACTTAGATTAGGGTAGATGGGGAAAAACTAGAGCAGGTGGATGAATTCTCTAACATTGGAAGCACTCTTTTTTTGGAAGATGCAAGGAAGAGGTTAGTAAAATAATTGACCAAGGAAGTTTTCATGAAGAGAAATGAATTGGTGAAATCTTGGTAAAGAAAAATAATAGATGAATTCCTTATTGGAGTGTGCTACTTTATCGGTATGAATAGTGGACGTTCTGAAAGGAAGAAGTCAAACGTTTGGAGGCCTCCGGAAATGTGGGTTTGGCGTAGAATGGAAAAAGTAAGTTGGGTTGAAAGACGGAGGTGCTGTACATGGTTGGGTTTTAATTGAAGAGAATAAGAAAATGCCCAGATATTGAGGAGACAGATTGGTAAAAGTTGAGGATGGAATTGAAGGTGAAAAACAGAAGACAAAGACATAAGTGGTTGGCCCATTTAATGGATAAACTTACAAGGAAGAAAAGGAGGTGATGGCGTTGAATGTTTTGAATGGACCAACTGAAAAACAGAACGCTCACGTGCGAAAATTCGAAACACACGGAACCAGAAGATTCTTAAGTACATTTTGTAACTACACTAATGCTTAATCAACTCAAATAATTAAAAATCCTGCTAAAATAATAAATTCGTTTGTGTATTTAAAAATTAATATCGATACGAAAAATAGAAAAGGTAGCCGTCACGTAATTTATATTAATAATACGGACAAAAAACGTAATATTACGAGGATATTGAGCATTTAAGTTAATCAAAAAATATCCAAACCATTAAGATTCCTAATACACAAGATTTTTAGGCTTCAAACGTCGACTTATTCGCCGGCATATACGGTATATATTCAATCGCTATACCTTTTAATATAACAAATTATAATCCCAATATTATGATTTTGGTCAAAAATCTTCGGCAAGACTAATTGGTGTGTGATATCACTGAACTACTGCATGCAAAGCTCATATTCGTTTACGCAGTATTTATTTATTTTGCAAACTTAAATTAGAAACAAACGTCTTTAGAAGTCCAAACAAGAATTAAGTTAATGGAAATCAAACGAGGATTTCAATGTCAGTCGTGTGATATTTTGTTCGATCTTAAGTTATGAATAACTCGAGAGCCAAACGACGCACAGCTCCAAAAATAGGGGAAATATTTAAAGTCGAATTAATGAAGATAATAGGCTCCTGTATGTCCCTGAGGTCCAGGTTCAACTCCAGATGGGTCAAACCATTCCCATAACATTTACACGTAAACTTCACTTTCTCGTTTCAGTCTTCACTTCATTTGCAGAACCAAATTAGAAGCAAATACCTATAAAATTCTAAACAAGCACTAAAAGAACGGAAATCAAACGAAGATTTCTTAATCATGGAACATTGTATTCTCTCTGAATTTGAGAGAATTTCGATTAAAATAAACGAAAATTTGGTGAAATTGTGAGGATATAAACAAAGCTTGACGTCCAAACACATTGTTGAACACCATACATACATTCTTCTGTTAAAGCATACTGTTGCGGAATAATTTGCGAGTTGCTCAGTCGTCTTTTTATCGTTCGCCCTCTTTTTGTTCGTACGCTGTGCTAAAACATACCTCACCGACCTCTCGCACTCTCTCTCTGGACTGGAGATTTTCAGATTCTAGTATAGAAAATTTCTTTCGTGAAAATCAGCTGTTTTCTGTCAGAAAGATGTAATTAATTCTTAACCAACTCAGTCGAATACACACACTAGGTTTAACCGTCGACCATAATTTTATTCTCACAAAAAAAACAGTAGGGCGACGCTATTTCACCTAAGGCAGGTCTTAATTTGTAGCTAGCACCATTTCAATTTGTTTGCAGCCAACTTTGAGGTCGTAAATTCTAAAGTCCTCCAACTTTATAAGCGATTTCGATCTTTAGTCTCCTCTTTCTGTAAAACCGCTTGTACTGATTCCTTGTATGTAATTGCAACGAAATCACTTTGAGCATTCTCTTACTTGCAAAGGCCATTGCGTTACCTATCTGAAGAAGACCCAACACAATCTTGCGTTTTAATGCTAGGCATAGCCCTGGGCTCACTTTCCTCCTCTCCTAAAGATAAAGGCATTCAACTTGGCTTCCTACTATATCTTGGGTCTGTCCGAGGAAGCACTCCGAGACCCACTTTTCCCTCCCCTACGGTTAACTGCCTCTTATCGACGCCTCGCAGTCTCAGGTTGAACACCCCTTCGCCCAAGTGACATCTAACTTCCTTGAGTGTCCTCACACCTTTCTTTGAGTGGCCTAAAATAGTTCGCGTCTTTGCACCCTCTTTCAACTCACGCATTGAATTTAAATAGCCCGTCTTCCTCCACTCCTAATCTATATTCCATTCCATAGGACTCTTTCGGCAATGTATGCGCTCTGACAACTCACCGGGCGACAGCTCATCGCGCGATATCTTTATTATTTATTTACCCAAAGAGAACATTAAAGCTCCATCGGGCAAAGCCTATCGGAACGGAACCCAAAATTACAAATCAATAGGAGAAAAAGAATCATAAGTTGAGCGAACAAAACAGCTCCATAAAAAACATATATCCACTAAACTATTACAATGGTATTATAAACCACCTCCATATAACAATAAAGAATCACCATTCTAACAGTATATTTCTCAACAAAAGATATTTTAGAACCCTTTCAATGTTTCTTGCACTGATAGAACAATGTGCATCACTCTGGGTACAATATTTATTGAGCAATTTAGGGATAATATACTTCAGCTGTCTCTCACCCCAGGAGCAACATTTAAGGTTCCACGAGTATTGTAGTCACTGTTTATCCCTTCCCAGTATATTTCTGCAGTACATTATATATGTCGTAAAATTAAATAAAGCAGATATTTAGGTGATAATGCATTATGTTTAATATATAAGTTTAGATTTTCAGTCAGTTCAGTTTTATCAAGTTAATAACTCGTGGGTCAGGTCAAATATTTAGGAGAGAGGGATTGGTGAAGACTGTGATCGAATTCAGGGGAAGACAAAAGGATGACATCAGAGGTGGGGTTAACTGTAAAGAAATGAAGGAAATGGCGATTGATAGGGATTTTGGATTGCGCATGAACCTACCAAAAGTAGAACACTCATTTAAGACTTATTAACTACTTTAATCAGTAATCGGTAAAAAGACTACCACTCAATTGTTTTAACGTTCAGAATGTAATATTATTTCAATTGTTGTAGCGGTCTGTTGTTCGCGCGATGAGCTTTCGTCCGGTTAGTTGTCGCACTCTGCGTTGTCGGGTCAAGATGCTGTGCTCTCTCCTCACCTATGCGCTGCCCGTAGGAAAAGATTGTTATGGAATGTAGGCAGAGAAAAGGACGTAAGAACGACCGAAAATGATTTTCTCCGTAAATTTCACAATTGAAAGAGAGTAACACTCTAGTTCGGGTTGAGATTCCTCCATTTCTAGATTTCGTTATTTATATACGGGTTTCTACTGCAGCATCTTCAGTTGGATTCAAAATTGGCAGGAAATGGAAATAGAGGACTCCTCCTGTTCCCATACCCTGAACCACTCCTTCTGTGAATAGTGCTCCCTCCCTTTGTGTGCTCAATTCGTCCCCCAATTATCTTGTTATTTTGTTTGTGAATGTGTATTATGTGGGCTACAGTGTTTAACTATAAGGGTAAGTTGTGTTTCTTTTGAGGGTATGGTTTTTATTAGTTTTGAGGTTGATTTGTCTTGCATAAATTGGTTGAATAGATTCCTGTCGATGTAATGAGAGAAATTATGGTTCTAATTTCCTTCGGAGTGACCCTGAAATCGTTTACTCTAATATTTATTTCGCGATGATTCGATTCTTTAAAAATTGAAGCCCAAATTGTTGTTTTTTGCATTTTTTAATCATTATAACTTTGACCCCCCGGGGTCCTTTTTAGAATATTTAAAATTAGTTTCGCTACAACTTGGCGGCCAACGTGGGGCCGTATTGTATATAAATAGTCGTTACAATATGGAATTAATCGAGAAAAATAGGGCTCAGAACAATGCGGCTCCCACCGAGTTTTTTTGGCTGGAGTAGTCAACACCCATTTATCGTCAACCTGCTCAAACCATCCCCTCTCCTCGGGAAAGAACATGGAACATTAAAATAGTCAAACCAACAAATATAAGCAACTGATATTTAAAATCGGATACACCCATGACATGAGCCGCCGAACCCTCGGAGGAAAAATCCACAGCACAACTGTTCGGCCCCGACTCCAAAATCGGGGTTTCTTGAAAATTATGAATTAATAATAATTTTGTTCTTCCGTCTATAAAGCAAGAGCTATTTTATCCAATCTCACAGTTTCCGTATCTGATAAAATATAAATATTTTTCTCACTCTAGGATGTTTTGGATTTTCGTTGCAAAATGCTCAAATTTCATGTTTTTTTGCTCTTCCAATAAATTAATTATATTTATTAGCATCTGAGGTTAAGCACGATTGTGCAGAATTGGAAAAACAACGTTTTCGAACTATTAAATAAATATATGGCAGTTACTGCAAAGGATTCGTGAAACATCTCCGTCCTGTGATTTGGAATGATTAATTTGTGTTTACCCCTTGTATTGCAATTGTGAATCGATTCTAAGCTGACAAATTCAGAGTAGAGATATTCCGGAGTTAGCGTTCGCAAGACGTTAAAAGCTGACGTTAGAACATGAAGTCTTCGACGAGGTTCGAGTTTAATCCAAGATATTCTCTTGAACGCATCGGAAATATGGTCATACTTTTTTATGGTGAATATAAAATGAACAGACGCATTTTGGGCACGTTGCAACTTAGAAGTTGATTCTTGCGATAAATCTTGGTACACAATGTCACCGTAATCAAAGTGAGGCATGATTAATGAATTTACCAGTTGAATTTTAATAGAGGGTGTTAGGAAACTTCCTAAACATCTGAGGGAAGGAATGGAAGAATAGTCTTTTTTACAAATTTTTAGGACGTGCTCTAACCACGTAAGATTGTTGTTAATGCAAACACGGAGATTATTAACAGAGTTACAGAATGGGATCTCAGTATTGTCCAAGATGAACTTTGCATTATAACTCCAGTAAATCGTTTTTAATAATGTGGGATATCCGATGACAATAGCTTGCGATTTTAGTGGATTTATTTTCAAAAATTGTTTCTACTCAATTAGTTTATTTTTTTTGTGGTCATGGTTCACGTATTGAATACATTCTGGGAAGCAGACAACAGTAGAATCGAGATATACCTGCAAGTCATCGGAGTATAAATGATGCTAAGTAAATTCTGGGAATCTACATTTTCGGAAGATACAATCGGTATCATGCAACCCCCCTGCTACCTCGGTCGATCCGATAATGACCATAAGTTAAGAGAAATAGATGCTAGGGCGAATCGTTTAAAAAAAATTCATTCCTTCCAATACGCGACAAGAACCGAATAAGGAAGTAGTTTAGATTCAACTGGTGTTTACATCCCCTGCCACACGCCGAAAGGCGGCTTGTAGGGTATTAATGTAGATGTAGAACAATAGCTTAATTAGCGCATACAGGTTACCCCAAATACGTGTGCTATAATAAAATGGACAACAAAAAACACAAAAATGTAGAAAAAATACAGTCAGGAATAAAAGCAATAAAAAGACAATATAATAGGATAGTACTTCTGAGTTAGGAGCAAAAATTGGACACTTCTCCGTATAGTATTCAGGGAATTACAAAAGTAGTCCACTTAATTTGAGAGTTCAATAAGAGAACTGCTAATTCTTGGGATAGGCGAAAGCTTGCGCACGATTTTCTTGCGAAGGGAATTGTAAAAAGGGACAATTCTACAGTTATGTTAGGTGGTACAGCAATTCCAAAAAAGTTGACAAGTTCCCAAGGGGAAAAAATGGACTTGAAAAAAGTATGACAGGGCCGAGAATCGAACAAGGGATCTTCCTGTATCTAAGCTACCTAGATGGTTAAGGCAGCCTCCCGGGTAGAGGAAGTCTGTTTTTCCTTGGGATTAATTTTTCTGGGTGCACGCCCTTATGTGCAAAGTCAACTCAACGCTTTCTTTAAGTTGGTAAGTTATTACAGCCCAAATATTTACTGCTTGATCCCATAGCGATGTGAAAATTGAATAATAGATTTAAATATGTTCCGATGATTAGGAATGATATTAAAAATTACGTTCGCGGTGCTCTATTTATCTTAGAGATTATTCATCTTATTCTTAATATATAGCAATCTCCGAAAATTATTTGACGACATGCTAGAGGAAGAACTTTTCCAAGGGATTCTAAAACAGAAATAGAAAACAGATGCGAGTCCACACGGTTACTCATGCGCTGAGCAAAAACAAATCTTCACTGTTTAACTCAATTACATCAAATTAATAACACCAGAACTACCGATGGAGTCATTTTGACTCCTCGCGAGCTTTATTTCTCTGCCCTGACTAAAGTTTTCCGAATTCTGGCTTGAAATTCTGTGACTTTTACTAAATTTTGACACAAAAGAAGGCCTATGCGATGAAAATAGTTTTTGATGAAAACTTTTTAGAAACAATGATGATTTCACACTTACTGTATATCAAGGTAAACCAAACAAGAATGTCATAATTCTTAGTTCCATCCATCCCGATGTAGACGTTCCTACTAATTCCGCTAAGAAAACTCCTGAAACGAAGAAGTTAAAGAGTTAAACTAAATACGGAGTAGATGTCGTAGACCAAATGGCACGTAAATATACCACAAGAACATATACTAGGGGATGGCCCATCCACTTGTTTTAAAATACTAGCGGGTATAAATTATAAAATTAATATCAATAAAAAATACGTAATTTTTTGTTTAAACCATGCTTGAACAGTTACAATAATACACATAAATCTGATTTTTGCCAGCACATGACTTTCTCCTTGTATAAGATGTAAATATTTATCTACGGCAGTAATTTCGAACGCTATATTCAATCTAAACTTGGAAGATAAGTGATTAATTTATGTTATATTATCTTTTACGTCACAAACATTATAAATAATGTTTTTCGGGTCATGTTCGAAGAGAAACGATGAAATTGGCCTTCCGCCCACAGCGCCCACAAAGTACGTAAGCAGCAACTTCCGGTTTATCAGTATTTCATGAATAACCCCTCAAAAATCAGTGATACAAAAATATGTTTAATACTAAAGTTATAATAAATTATATTTTCTATTTTTTATAAATAATAGTATATACCTAAATATCATATTAATGGAGATATTTTGCAAAAACGTAAATTTGCTTCGAATAATATAGCTCAACTTCCGGTAAACCGATTTACTACAAAAACTAATCAACTCTGACAGCACACACCACAGTGCTATGTATGAAGTTTGGTATTGATACGACTAATAGGTTTTACGTTAGAGCGCCCACAAGCACAGACACACACAAACACATCATTCCGAAAATGGTCAAAACGTGTTCTGGGACCCCAAAATATGTATTTCCGTTGAAGTCTCGAAGTCGATTTTTTCATGAAAACAATACTTTCTCTATACTACGTATATGGAGAAAGTAAAAATGATAAAATAAAGCAATGTATCGGTGAAAGCAGAGGTAAACTGTAAATATTTACAATAATAAGGTAGGAGTCAAAATGACTCCATTTGTTAGTTCTAGGAGGGGTGAGAAGCCAGGTATTCCTAGTGTTAATAAGTAATTAATTAAATTTCTCTCCCTCTCTAATCACGGGAAAGTAACTTAAAACTGCGCCATTGTCTAAAGGTTAGTCTATTAGGAAACACACTTAATGGTCTTAAATATAATCCAATGATTTCTCCTCTGCAGCAACTACAATGTGTGAGCACTCTCTCCCTAGATAGAAATATAATTCCTACGTATAGTAATAGTTTAAGTGGCAGAATTGTATAGATTTTCCCTTGTCCTTTTGATATATATGACATTCGCTAAAAATAATGCAAAAAACCAAAGGAATAACGTAGGCAGCGTACAGAAAGTGCCTCCTTGGGGTGAACTTAATGACATCGGTGATATATCTCGGAGTAACTCTCACGAATAATCTACCATGGAGTGCCAAATTCCGTAATATATGTGAAAAATAACTTAAGAAACTCGGCTTCGTTGAAAGAATAGTCGGTAGGAGCGGAGTGAAGCGAAGCCGAGAGAAGTCGAGCGACGCCAAGCGAAGTGAGGCGTCGCCGAGCTAAGTCGAGCGATTCGTAGCGAAGCCGAGGAAAATGAATTCCCAAGGAAAAACGGACTTGAAGAAAGTCTGGCCGGGAACCGATCCCGGGTTCTTCCTCTATCCGGGTGGCTGCTTTAACCATACAAGCTATCCAGTGAAGTTTTAGTGGAAAATTGCGAAATTCTCGTTAAAATTTTTGAAAATGAGTCCAATTTCGAATAGATTTAGTTGAATCTAAAGCAAAGTAGAGACAAAAATCATATTTAATTCAGTGCACCGCAAGGATTAATCAATTTCGTCAAGTAATTCCTAAGCGAAGCCAAGCTACGCCAAGCGAAGTAAAGCGAAGCCAAGATTAGACCAGCGTAGCCAAGCGAAGTCGAGTGGCGTCATACTTCACAGCTCAATTCTAATTGCCGACACAAACACAGTAGTACGAATCCCACAAATTTTATTAAAGTTGTTGAACGGTTTCGGTGTTAAAGCACTCATGGCCTCCCGTTAGCTTGGTAAATTAAAAGTGTAAAGTGTAAATACTGCGCGACCCCTAATTGTGAAGCGATATTATTGTTCCCTGATTTAAATAAGCAATATCGGTGTTTAATTTATTGAAATTGGTTGACTAATAAAGTTTTTATGGAATTTTCATTTTTAGTAAGGAGTTTGAATTTTCCTGTTCTGTGTATTTTGAAATTTAGTTTTGATTATTTAAATTAGGTGTGCGAAGTTTGTGTTTATTTCGTTCAGTGATTTAATTTTTGCTTTCTCCATATATGTACTAAAGAGAAATGTGTTTTCATGAAAAAAAATCGAATGCGAGATTTCAACGGAAATACATGTTTTGGGGCCCATAGAGCTGTTTTCTCCTCTGCAGCTGAATAGCTCGTTCTCGCTATTTTCACGAACATGTTTGTCTGTGTGTGGTAAAAACGTTTGTGTGCGCTCTATCTTAAAAATTAATTATGCGATAATTTCCAAAATTAATATTTAGTGTTTTCCTAACAATGCCAAGAGTTGATGCCAAGAGTTTTTGAAGAATATCGCTCAACCGGAAGTTGCGGTTTATCCGGAACAAAATTTTGTTTCTTAAATATCTCTGTCAAAATGCAATGTAGGTATATACATTTACACACAAAAGTTGTAGATTGTGTATTTTAATACAAATTTGTATTAAACATTTTTTCGTAACACTGATTGTTTAGGAGTTATTCCCCAATAATGTGGTTAACCGGAAGTTGTTGTTTATCCAGAAATGGACGTTATTCATACATATCTCTGTCAAAATGCAATGTAGGTACAAATATACAATTATATACCAAAGTTATAGATAATGTACTTTACTACAACTTTTGTATGAAACATTTTTTCGTAACACTGATTGTTTAGGAGTTATTCTTCAATAATGGTTAACCGGAAGTTGTTGTTTACCCAGAAATGGAAGTTTTTCATACATATCTTGATCAGAATGCAATGTAGGTATATACAAGTATGTACCAAAGTTGTAGATAATGTTTTTCACTACAAAGCTTGTATGAAACATTTTCCAGTAACACTCATCGTTTTGGAGTTATTTATATATTACCGGCATAGGCTTCTGTTTTCAATAAATATGGAGAAAGTCATGTGTTGGCCACATCAGATTTTTATTAGTGTTTTTAAAATTCTCTAGTGAACTTTCCTTTGTGAACCTCGTCAGTTTAGTTTCACTTAGTTAATGTTCAAATAACGATTAACATTAACGATCAAATAGTCGTACTAGTTAAGAACTTTTAAATAGCTATCGATTAGTACTTATATCCTTCGTATTTATTCACAACAAAACTAGAACTTATTAAAAAATAGATCATTTAACGCGGCAAGCGTTCACAATTTAATTTCATCCGCGAAAGTAATTGACACACAGAATATTAATAAAAGATGAAAAGAATAGTTTCGAGTTTTTACATGTTTTTTCGTTTGGACTGAAACGCAACGAGAGATGAAAAATAAAAGTCGTCACTATGGAAATAAGCGGTGAGCTGACCTCATCTCTCGTTTTCGAGGAAAGAACCACTCGTCGCTCGGGCATTTGAAAAGCCGTCGCTCGAGGCCACCCACTACGCTCATTGTAATTCGCAACGAGAGGGTCAGCGGAAAGATAGTGGCCGAGTCACGGGCATCAAATACCTCGATATATACAGTGTCCTTTAATCGCGACCACGAATATTTTTTTTAAGCGGGTAACGAAAAAGCGGACAACGCAGCAAAAGAAGCCCCTTGGTATCCCAATGCCCGAGTCTGTAAAGGTCACACCTAAGGACGCATCTCCGTAATATTTCTCTCAATAAGTGGAAGAGAACCTGGAGAAGCCTCATAAGTGACTACTCATAAAGCCAGTCATAGCAGCGTGGGCCTCATCTGTTAGGAGCAATCGGGGAGAGGAGGTGGCAGTACACGCCTCAGGATTGGGCACCCTGGCATACTCATTCCTCTTCTCAGAGGAAACAATACCTCCTGACCAATGTGACTGCCAAATCAGCATCAGAAACCTCCTGCTAGAATGCGATAAATATGAAACAACCCGCAGACTCTTAGGAATCAGAGGTGACATTAACACAATTCTAGCGGATGACTAAATACACAAAGTACTGATCTTCCTAAAGAAAACTGAGCTTTTCCAAAAACTCTGAACATGTATCCGAGAAAGATATCAATGCTCAATTCCATACTCTTCTCGCGCATTATACACACTAGCAACTACGACTGTTATAGTCCATCATGCTCTGCCAGCCATCAAATTACAGCGCATGCAAAACTCTGCCACGTGGTTTATTTTCAACTTAAAAGAAGTACGATCACGTTTAGGAATATTACTCCAAGCTATCCTTGCTAAAACTAAATTTGCGTCGAAAGCATCGCATTTTGTCTAGCAACAATAGATTTTTAGCAACAATTTATTTATTTATTTATTTATTCATTCATTCAAATCTCACATACAGCATAACAATGCCAATTTAAAGTGAAATATAAAAATCTGATGTGGCCAACACATGACTTTCTCCATATTTATTGAAAACAGAAGCCTATACAGGCAATTTATAAATAACTCCAAAATAATGAGTGTTACAGGAAAATGTTTCATACAACATTTGTAGTAAAAAAAATCTATAACTTTGGTACTTAATTGAACATACCGACATTGCATTCTGAAAGAGATAAGTATGAAAAACTTCAATTTCTGGGTAAACAGCAACTTCCGGTTAACCATTATTCAAGAATAACTCCTAAACAATCAGTGTTACGAAAAAATGTTTTTACAAAAGTAGTAGTTAAGTACATTATCTACAACTTATGTGTGGAAATGTATATACCTATATCGCATTCTTACAGAGATATTTAAGAAAAACTTCCATTTCTGGATTAACAACAACTTCCGGTTAACCATTATTGGGGAATAACTCCTAAACAATCAGTGTTACGAAAAGGTTTTATATACAAACTTTGCAGTAAAATACATTATCTACAACTTTTGTGTGTAATTGTATATACCTATATTGCATTCTTACAGAGATATTTAAGAAACAAAAGTTTGTTTCGGTTAAACCGCAACTTCCGGTTAAGCGGTATTCACCAAAAACTAACCAACTTTTGGCATTGTTAGGGAAATACTAAATATGAATTTTGAAAATGATCGGATAATTACTTTTTAAGATAGAGCGCACACAAACTTTTTAACCACAGACACACAGACCGACATGTTCGGGAAAAAGGCTGAAACATGCTCTATGGGCCCCAAAACATCTATTTCCGTCGAAATCTGGAGGTCGAATTTTTTTGCGAATACAATACTTTCTCTATACTACGTATAGGGAGAAAGTAAAAATATACATATTGTAAAGTAATAAACATAAACAGTAAAAAGTGACATAAAATATAGAGAAAAAGAAAACAAACATAAAGGTAGATTTTACAATTATATGGATTTGTCGTGTGGTAAGCTCAGGTTCAAAAATTTCCATTTAGATAGGGAGAAAGGGTCAATAGAAGGAGGAATTGAGTTCTTTTGAAGACGAAAGAAAAGGGAGCGATTGATAAGTGGAAGTCTAGGCGTAGTATAGTGAAGTAAAGATGTCAAACGGGCTGTTTGGATCACGATGATTGATAAGTTAAGGCAGGGCAGTCATAAAGGGAGTTCAGCAGTGAATGTAAGAAGGATAAATCATGTATCGTTCTAGGTTACAGAGAAAGATTCCAAGGATAGTGAAGATACGATAGAATTTTTAGAGGCTTAACGGAAGGAATGAAATTTTGCAATTCTGAGAATGAAGTTCTGTCTAATGAGGAAAGATGAGTTGGAACGAGATCACCTAAATATATTAACTCCTTATTCACATCTTTGGATTCCGGTCATGACCTTGCAACGAGAGGTTGCAAGAAACTCTTGATTCCCCAGCACAGAAATGAAATGCTCCATAAATCGATTACAGTCGCAGCTAGCAACCTCTGGAACGAGAAATAAAAATCTGACGTGGCCAGCACATGACTTTCTCCATGTATAAGATGTAAATATTTATCTACGACAGTAATTTCGACCTCAATATTCAATCTAAACTTGAAAGATAAGAGATTTATTTATATATTATTATCTTTGACGTCACTAACATTATAAATAATGTTTTTCGGGACATGTTCGATGAAAAACGATGAAATTGGCCTTTCGTCCACAGCGCCCACTAAGTACATAATCAGCACTTCCGGTTTATCAGTATTTCACGAATAACTCCTAAACAATCAGTTATACAGAAATATGTTTAATGCAAAACTTATAGTTAATTTCATTTTCAAAAACTTTTATCAATAATAATATACACCTAAATATCAGATTAATGGAGATTGTTTGCAAAAACGGAAACGAGCTTCGAAAAGTAAAGCTCAACTTCCGGTTAACCGATTTACTCCAAAAACTAATGAACTCTATAACCACAAACCAAAACACTATATATGAAATTTAGTATAGATACGACTAATAGTTTTAATGTTAGAGCGTTCAAAGTGTACATAATCAGCCACTTCCGGTTTATCAGTATTTCAGGAATAACTCCTAAACAATTAGTGATAAAAAATATATTAAATACAAAAGTTATAGTAAATTACAATTTTTAAAACTTTTATCAATAATAGTCTATACCTAAATATCAGATTAATGGAGATTGCTTGCAAAAACGGAAACGAGCTTCGAAGAATAAAGCTCAACTTCCGGTTAACCAATTTACTCCAAACACTAATCAACTCTGACAGCACCTTCCACAATACTATATATGAGGTTTGGTATTGATATAGTTAATAGTTTTAAAGTTAAAGCGTCCACAATCACACACATACACACAGACATCATTCCGAAAATGACGTGTTTTAGGGACCCCAAAACGTGTATTTCCGTTGAAATCTCGAAGTCGATTTTTTCATGAAAACAATACTTTCTCTATACTTCGTATATGGAGAGAGTAAAAACCTATCTTCCGTCTTCAACTTCAAGAGCAAATGCCACAATCATCTCTTAACCATACAAATCAGAACTTAAATCGCAAGGAAACGCACAAGTCCATCAACTCATTGAGATCGCAAACTCTCTTGGCTTTCCTACCTCAATTTCAAAACATGTCTCCTCCTTATCTTATCCACCGTCCAAACAAATGTTTTTTATTGCAATATGTTCTTTTATTCATTACTCTTTAATGCTCATTCTTTGTCTTTTTTCAGTGTTTTGAAATGTTTTTACTTATATATAATCTGAATATTCAACGAGAATTTACCAAGCAAAATTATGTTTATAATGTTTATATGTTCGGTATGTCTATTATGTTCATATAATTTAGCATGTTATTGACAAAACTAGCTTAACCCATCAGCGCCCAGAGGTGCCGTTTGGCACCCAACGAAAAAGCGACGCGTAATTCCGGCATCGCCGCTCTGTTTGCTTGTCTGGCGATTTACGTTTATCTAGGTACCTCTCCTCTATCCTCTCCACCCCTCTGTGTCACATGCGCGTCTGCAGTCGACGAGAAAGGATCATTTTGCGTAAACAAGTCGAGGAGGAATGATCGCCATGTCTTCAAGAAAAAGGTAAGCTTCTAAAAATTATTGTTTTAACTATTAATTTGAGGTGATAGTGTGATTTACGTGTTGCCAACAAGTCATAGTGCCCTCATAAGTACTTATCTTGGGTCAGATTTCGTTATATTGCGGTAGAGGCGTTGTTTTTTTCGGTGGATGCCGTTTGGCACCGCTGGGCGGCTAGCGTAGCACCATGGTGCAGTTTACCAGAATTTGCTGTTTTTATATGTTATTGGTATTTTCGGAGTTAAATTTTGCTTTTAGGCAAAGAAAATATTATTTACGAATATTTCTTTTTTACTTTCTCCATATACGGAGTATAGAGAAAGTATTGTTTTCATGAAAAAATTCGACTTCGAGATTTCAACGGAAATACACGTTTTGGGGTCCCTAGAACACGTTTTGACCATTTTCTGAATGATGTCTGTGTGTATGTGTGTGTGTGTGTGTGTGTGTGTGTGTGTGTGTGTGTGTGTGTGTGTGTGTGTGAGTGTGTGTGTGTGTATGTGTGTGTGTGATAATGGGCGTTCTAACTCGAAAACTAAAAGTCATATCAATACCAAACTTCATATATAGTACTGTTGTGTGTGCTGTCAGAGTTGATTAGTTTTTGGAGTAAATCCGTTAAACGGAAGTCGAGCTTTATTCATTAAAGCTCATTTCAGGTTTTCAAAATATCTCCATAAATATGATATATACGTCTATTGTATTACTTATAAAAGTTTTAGATAGTATAATTTACTATAACTTTTGTATTTAACATATTTTTGTATCACCGGTTCATTAGGAGTTATTCGTGAAATACTGATAAACCGGAAGAAGATGATTATGTACTTTGTGGGCGCTCTAACATGAAAACTATTTGTCGGATTTACACCAAATTTCATACATAGTACTTTTATTACAGTCGTTAGAGTTGATTAGTTTTTGGAGTAAATCGGTTGACCGGAAGTCGAGCTTCATTCTTCAAAGCTCATTTCCGGTTTTCAAAATATCTCCATAAATATGATATTTAGGTATATACTATTATTTATAAATGTTGTTGAAAATTTAATTTGCTATAACTCTTGTATGAAACATATTTTTGCATCACTGATTGTTTAGGAGTTATCCATGAAATACTGTTAAACCGGAAGTTGCTGTTTTTGATCGTTGTGTAAAGCTCATTTCTGGTTTTCAAAATATATCCATAAATATGATATATTGGTATATTGTATTCCATATAAAAGTTTTAGATAATATAATTTACTATAACTTTTGTATTTAATATATTTTTGTATCACCGGTTGATTAAGAGTTATTCGTGCAATACCGATAACCCGGGAAGTAGCTGTTATGTCTTTTGTGGGCGCTCTAACATGAAAACCATTCGTTGTATCAACTTTAAATTCCACATATAGTGTTTTTGTTGGTTTCGTTAGAGTTGATTAGTTTTTGGAGTAAATCGGTTGACCGGAAGTCGAGCTTCATTCTACAAAGCTCATTTCCGGTTTTCAAAATATCTCCATAAATATGATATTTAGGTATATACTATTAATTATAAATGTTTTAGAAAATTTATCTTACTATAACTTTTGTATGAAACATACTTTTATATCACCGATTGTTTAGGAGTTATTCATGAAATACTGATAAACCGGAAGTTGCTGATTATGTACTTTGTGGGCGCTCTGGGCTCTATGGGCGAAAGGCCAAATTCATCTTTTTTCATCGAGCATGTCCCGAAAAACATTATTTATAATTTTTGTGACGTAAAAGATAATAATATATAAATTAATCACTCATCTTCCAAGTTTATATTGAATATAGAGTTCGAAATTACTGTCGTAGATAAATATTTACATCTTATATATGGAGAAAGTCATGTGCTGGCCACATCAGATTTTTATTTTGGGATATGGCTGGTAGGAGGGAGGTTTGACGCTATTTCTGATGTTTGTTTTCATATTCTTTTTTGTTTCTTCGTATAGACATACTTTGATTACTAATCACTCCCCGACATTTCTTTTCCACAATGAAAAGAAGGCAATATTTTTGTCTTACGTAATAAATATAGGCCTACCCGGCAAAAAGCGCGATTTTAGTACTTTTTTATTTTTTATGTGTAATTTATTTATAATCTTATGTTTGAGCATTTCTTCTGCAACGTAGAAGAAACCGAGAAAAAAATAGTGTGCACATTCCGTTCTAAAAGCAAAACAAAAATTGGCCGGTTATAACTCAAACTATGAAGGTTTCCTAATTCCGAGTATTCATTCCAGGACCAAAACTGTCAAAGAGGCTCTTGATTACCTAGAAGAGGAGAGGGTTGATGATGTATCATGTATAACCATAGAACCTCCAGAAAGCAACGTTCTAACCGATGAGGATTCTGGCGATGAGGACGACGGAGGAGCAATTGACAACCTTTCCGGGAGGCAGTTGAGAGCAAGGGCTGAAATAGTGTATTATAAAGCAGATGCCAAAGATCTTTTTGGCAAATCTAGGGACGAGGATAGTACTGACTCTGATATAAGTCAAATATCAGCACCAAAACGTAAGCGCGGCCAAACATCAAAAAGCAGAAAAATATCACAGTCGAAGAAGAAATCTGTTCAGAAGAAAGGTGCCCCGAAACAACAATTTAAATGGAAGAAAGGCGTCGATTTGAAGACTCAGGAAAAGATTTTTCCAGAAGCAGATTACCTTTCGTTGTGGGATAAAACTGCTGTCGACATTTTTGAAATGTTTTTCGATCAAGACGTCATCAGTTTTATTGCTGAGGAAAGTAACAAGTATGCACTTTTCTCTAATGCCTCGAGCTTGCCTAACATCACCGTAGAGGAAATCAAGGTTTTCCTTGGCATACTCATACTTTCTGGCTACAATACAGTTCCAGACAAACGTCAGTATTGGGAAGAGGCACGAGACGTCCGCGACGATCTTGTGTTTTGCAGTATGCGAAGAAATCGGTTTTCGGAGATACAGCGCTACTTGCATCTAGCAGACAATACCAAGCCCAACCCTACGGACAAGTTTTGGAAGTTGAGAGCCTTCATGGACATGATTCAAGAAAAGCTTTTGAAAAATCATCGGCCCGAACAAAATTTTGATTTGGCTCTAAGTGTAACGTAGGGTTGTGCGTTGTGTGCTTCATCGCGTACCACGTGCCTAAATAAGGTGGTCTACAGCTTTTCATGGTATTTTTCATAGATTGTTAACTTTATTAAAAGCATTCTACTAAGATTTTGTAAACTTTCCAGTAGTAGAGATTGGGAGACTGATTTGTATTGTTTTTGTTCCTAATTTTTGTTGGTGTTCGTGATTGCTCCTATCCTAATTACTTTTTTGAACTCATGTGATAATACAGGGACCTGATAATCAACCAAAGAATATGTAGGTTTGGACTTGAAAAGGAGTCTGATTTTTCTAGTTTTTTAGTACTTGCGTTATAATATGTAAAGGTCGATATTCATATGTAACTTTGTGTCTAATCGGTGCATAAACAATCTTGATGTTCTGCACAGGTAGTTATGCTTGTTGTAACGCATGTGCGAGTTTTTATGTACGTTTATTTTTTTAGTGTAAGACACTTTACATTTGATGAAAACCCAATGGATGGGTTCATGTTTTTCTTTTGCTACATTTTTAAAGCAACAAATAAATAAATACCAATTTTACGCACATATTTTCCAATTATTTGTAATAACCATAGACCATAATAAGTTAGTTGCATATAGCTATGATTACCGCCCAGCGGTGCCATACGGCACCCGACTCCCCCGCGCTTAATATCGTGTGTACAGGAATTTTACCGATCAAGGCACTATTCTAACGCCATAAACCATGTTTTCTAGTAAAATCTTCGATTTCCGAGAAAAAAAACCTTGGGCGCTGAAGGGTTAAGCTAGTTAGAACTCTGCTTCTGGTTGATTTCTTTCTGTTCTCACATGACAAAGTGTTAGGTATAAGAAGGGACTTGATAGTCTCAATCTCGCCCTGAATAAAGTCCTATTATAATTATTATTATTGTGTATAGAGACATCGTAACTCAAGGTGACACTGGTTGTTTGCAGAACGGTCTGAATATGATTTGGGGTTGGTGTAGTGACTGGCAGCTCGAGCTGAATCTAAAGAAGTGCGTTGCCATGACTTTCACGCGGTCCACTAACGTTACCTAGGTTCCGCATAGAATTTCAGGAAATCCCTTTCAGCTCGTGATGCATCGTAAATACCTAGGAAACACGCTCAGCAGTGATTTTTCCTTTTATATACCAAATTCGAAATATGAAAGGCGAATGGAATGCTAAGGATAGACAGTAGAATTCAGATGTTCATCTAAAGTGAAATAAATAGCGCACTTTTCCAAGGGAGATTTCAGATTCGACAGCAGTGGCTGTGATAGAATCCCTCGGATGGAACTCTCTCAGTCATCGAGGGAAGCTTTTTGATAAATTTATCACTACCGGGGAGGAGATATAAGGAGAAGAGGAGAATCCGATGACTTTGCTTAATAAGTGATGACTATGCTTAGAATCCGATGACTATGCTTAGTAAGTGATGAGGATGCTTAGAATACGATGACTATGCTTAGTTTGTGATGAGTATGTTTAGAATACGATGACTATGCTCATTAAGTGATGAGGATGCTTAGAATCCGATGACTATGCTTAGTAAGTGATTATCACAAGAAGCTTTTCGATAAATTAATCACTACCGGGGAGGAGATATTGTCATCCCAGTTATATAAACTTCCGCGATCTTCGGGAGAAAACAAAAGAGAGAAATACAGGGAAGTAGTTGTAAGTACAGATGGTTACTTATGGTTCCAGCAGAGTATTAGAGAAGCTAATAGTTCTCCAGGTTAGATAGGGATTTTGATGTCTTACACCCCCTGCTACGCGCCTCTGTCGGATTGCAGGGTATGTAAATGTACTCAAGTAGAGGTAAGGAAGAAGTGCACCATTTCTCTTACTCTCCTTATGTACATCCTCACTAAGAATTCCACTTTGCATTCGCCTTTCACGCTTTCTGATTGACGCACCGAATTTTCCCTTTCATACGAACGACCTGTTTTAACCCATTAAATATACGTCTTTTGGCATTTTCCATATGAGAGGAGTCCTCGACTTATGGGGGTCTCATATACAAGATTGGTGGCGTCATTCGAGAATTCTTTCTCTCTGGACCACACGCACCTCGTTCATCTCCTGCTCTCACTTCTTCCAAAAGAGATCGAGAGTTTAGCTCTTAATTTCACAACGAAATGAAGTATCAGTAGATTTCATAATGATTGCGATTTCTCTTTCAATCGCAGAATTAAGTATTCGTCATTCAAAATATCATACAAATTTTTGTGAGTCATTAAAGGTACAATAGAGTACTATATAACGATATTTAGTCCGTCTAGAGTATCCTTGGTTCGACTCTGGACGACTCGAATCGTCTCTCTCATAAGAAATGCACGTAAAGTTCGTTTTGATCGATTGCAGACATTTTTTCTTTCGCGGAATTAAATCAGAAATAATGGTCGTACGAAATCGAGATGAACACCAAAAGAAAGGAAATTGAACAAAGATTCGTATTCCGGTCGTGAAATATCGTAATCGAGTCGAAATTGAGAGAAATCAGACAAAAAAGACGAAATATTTGTGTGATTTTGTGAGCGTAAACAACTCCCTAACGACAAAGGTGATTGTTGAACTAAACTCCCTTACGAACACACGAGAATGATAGTCTAGTAAGAAAGATACAGGCAAAGAAGAGCCGACAATTTATGGCAACAAAACCATTATAGTCCTGTCAAATTGGACAATTGAAAGGGTCAGACCGAGTGATTTTTCCTTCAAAGAGCATATTCTAAGTAGGAGGGGAGAATAGATTGCAAATATTAGCCAGTAAAATTCTGATGTTCAACTAAAGTAAAATCAATAGCGTATTTTTCCCTGAGCTCTACTCGAGTATTGCTGATCCTCTTAAAGTGGGATTAATTTCTTGGGATGGTGGAGCAGCAAGTCAAGGGAGATTCGACAGCAGTGGCTGTGATAGAATCCCTCGGATGGAACTCTCTTAGCGATAGAAGACATCAAGGGAAGCTTTTAGATAAATTTATCACTGCAGATTTCAGGGAGGATATATTAGGAGGAGAGGAGATTCCGATGATTATGCTTAGTAAGTGATGAGGATGCTTAGAATACTATGACTATGCTTAGTAAGTGATGACTATGCTTATAATACGATGACTATGCTCAGTATGTGATGAGGATGCTTAGAATCCGATGACTCAGCTTAGTAAGTGATGAATATGCTTAGAAAGTGATGAGTAAGCTTAGAATCCGATGACTATGCTTAGTAGGTGATGAGTATGCTTAGAATACGATGACTATGCTCCGTATGTGATGAGTATGCTTAGAATACGATGACTATGCTTAGTAAGTGATGAGTATGCTTAGAATACGATGACTGTGCTTAGTAAGTGATGAATGTGCTTAGAATCCGATTGATATGCTTAGTATCAACGTCCCTGATTTCTGGGAGAAGATAGCTGATATTGTAATCCCAGTTATATTAACTTTCGCGATCTTCAGGAGAAAACAAAAGAGAGAAATACAGGGAAAGTGGTTGGACAGATGGTTACTTATGGTTCCTGTAAGGTATTAGAGAAACTGATAGCTCTCCAGGTTGGAAAGGGATGTCGGTGTTATACACCCCCTGCCAGACGCCACTGTCGAATTGCGGGGTTTAAATGTAAATTAAGACTTCGTTTAAATCAATTCTGTGGACCGAACTTGTGTAGCTAGGAGGTAGGGCATTTTACAGTTCATAGAAAAAGTAACACGAAAAAATTCGTTTCACTTGTTTGAACCTAAGTCTTGCTCGTTTTATAAAACTATGTATACTAAATATAAAAATTTTGCAAAATTCCTCCATTAATCTGATATTTAGGTATACACAGTTATCTACAAAAATTACAAAAAATGTATTTTTATGTATCTTCAAAGTTAAGATTGAATATAGAGTTCGAAAATACTGTCGTGGATAAATAATTGCATCTTATATATGGAGAAAGTCATGTAATGGCCACGTCAGATTTTTTATGCAATTATTTGTACTGTAGTTTCTCCTAAACCCCATCTGTTGCGGAATTAAGGTTTTTGAAGCTTGAGACCAATCGGACATTAATAAGTGTTTCGAAAATTTTGCCTGAACAGGAGCTAAATTGGTCAATGGTTATTTGAGACCGTTGGGTTTAGGAATTAATACAACTTTGCTTTTTTCCAAGTGGAAGGGAAGTATGGAAGGGAGAGGCAGCTATTACATAAGTTTGTTAATGAATCAAGCGGGAAAGTATGAAGTGCTTTAGCATACGATTGTTGAGTCCGGCGCAGAGTTCGATTTTGAATTTCTGACGATGTTTTTGATTTTGTGTGAGAGAAAGTATTGGACGAACGAGTTGGGCGTTAATGAGAGGTTGATTAGGGTAGTTTTGACTATTTTTTCATGGGTTGAGAAGAGATTTTTTCCGTATTTGCGGCGTGGGGAGTGGCAAAAATATCGGCTTTCGTGCGGGGATCGAAATGCTACTTTTCTTAGGAAATTTTGAAGGGCTTTAAGTTGCTTCGCCATTGCATATGGAGTTTTCTCAAAATAAAATAAGAATCTTTATTCTCTTTCTTTTGGTGCTTGGTTTGACTTTCTAGGACCATTATTCCTAATTTAATTTTGCAAAATAAATGAGCCCTGCAACGAAAAAAATGAACCTAACTAGTATTTCTTATGAATAGGTTTTGACCGCTTCCGGGTTCGAACCGTGGACTATAGGAAAATCAAAAGCAGTATATGCTCTGCGTGGGGTCCACTTTTAATAATGTAGAAAATTTCAATGTTTTCCAACTCTCGGTTCTCGAGTTTTTAGCGAACACACACACACACACAAACACACACACTCCCACATTCAATTTTATATTTTAGATAGATTTCCGTACTAACTCAATGTTATTAAACGTTTACGAAACATTTGAATATTTCAAATACGACCGAACTGTATGCAAGACCCGGTTTCAATTCATTCTGCAGACGAAAATAAAACAGCTAAGTAGTTGAAAATTTCCGAGTACGTAGAAGATGTACCATTCAATTTAATATTGTTACTTTTTGTGGGTATAATTCAGTAAGTGTGGCTGTGGAATTTATACTCACTTCCGAAAAATCGGTTTTGCGAATTTTCTCTTCCAAGCCAAACTTTAACAGACAAAGAGTTGAAAGTGTTTCACCTTTCTTTGACTGCAATAATTAATTCTGTAGCCAAAACTACGATAGACACACCATTGCAGTTCCTGCTATCATACTATGATGGATGGACTGTTTTCATTTGTCATGTGGTACAGGATAGAGTAAAATCTGATGTGGCCAACACATGACTTTCTCCGTATTTATTGAAAACAGAAGCCTATGCCGGTAATACATAAATAACTCCAAAACAATGAGTGTTACAGGAAAATTTTTCATACAAAAGTTGTAGTAAAATACATTGTCTATAACTTTGGTACAAAATTGTATATAAGTACATTGCAATCTGACAGAGATATGTATGAAAAACTTCCATATCTGGATAAACAACAACTTCCGGTTAACCATTACTCAAGAATAACTCCTAAACAATCAGTGTTACGAAAAAATGTTTCATACAAAAGTTGTAGTAAAATACATTATCTATAACCTTTGTAAATAATCGTATATACCTAAATTGCATTCTGACAGAGACATTTAAGAAACTAAGTTTTGTTCTGGATAAAACGCAGTTACCGGTTAAGCGGTATTCATCAAAAACTAATCAACTCTTGGCATTGTTATGATAATACTAAATATGAATATTGAAAATTATCGGATGATTACTTGTTAAGATAGAGCCCCCACAAACGTTTTTAACACAGACACACACACACACAAAGACACACATGATCGGGAAAATTGCGAAAACGTGTTCTAGGGACCCCAAAACATTTATTTCCGTCGAAATCTGGAGGTTGGATATTTTTGCGAATACAATACTTTCTCTATACTACGTATGGGGAGAAAGTAAAAATGTATCTTTCATTTTCTTTTGTCCCAGTCTTGATCATGGCTGTGATGAAATAAAAGCTACCGAGGTATGAGTGAATAATTGCTCTAATAAAGGTCTCTCCTTAAGGAATGCCAAGAAAAGTGTTGCTTATTATGCTTCACTTGCGTGGACATTCACTTGCTAGCATTCTAGCTCAGTGAGGAAAGCAAACTACCTCACTCCTAATCCTACTAGTGAACCTCATTCCTCTCTGTAAGCTCTTTGTAGCTTATGACAGAGGGGATGAGGTACCAACCGGTCTTTATGCTAAAATATTTACAGACAGACACCATTGCAACTTTGACAGTTTCTAGAAAAAAACACAATGCTAATCTGTAATAGAAAAGAATTAAAGGAACATTTCACGCACATCCAAGCAACAATTGGGAAATACCTAAACGGTTGTGTAATTATTTGTTTGGTATTTGAGCTTTTCTTTAATTAATAATCGATTTCACTGTTAGATCTCCAATTATTGTCATAATTGCAGCGGTTGCGGTAGGTATCCTAGATACAAAGCTCATAAGAATTGATAACCTAATGATTTATTAAATTAAATTAATTTGTTATCCCCATTGGTTACATTGTTATATTTATGAGAGTTGCCATAGCTATTTTATCCAAGATTCAAAAGGTAGAACATTTGAGTTCTGATGAAACCTTTCGTCATACATGGGCAGATCACGTCGGTTGCATCAAAACGGGTCCATATTTGACTAGATTTTTCACAAGTTTGAGCAATTTACGGCTTAGAAACTGAATTTTTTCACCGGAATTTCGACTTTTCGATCTCTTTATCGCAAACTGCGAATGAAATGGAAGACTATCCATAGTATTTATGAGTAGATTTCGTCCGGAGCTGCAAAATGAGTCCATACTTGACTAGTTTTGCTCGATTTTAAGGAAATAGTGTCACAGAAAACGGAAGTTTTCTGATTATTTTCTGGTTTTCGACGTATATTTTAGGGATTTCAAATCCATGAAAGATTTGTTCGTAATTTTAGGAAAAATAAGGCCAAAAAACGGAAAATTTTCGAAAAAAATCCCATTTTTTGTTGATATTTCCGTAAATTGCTAAGAAAAAATTGAATTTTTGAATATTTTGACTGATCTTGTTGAGATCTTCAAAGCGATTCAAATTTGACTGTTTGTCACGAATTTTAGGAAAAATACATACAAGGAAAGGGTTTAGGTGACTTTGCACATAAGGGCCTGCACTCAGGAAAATTCCAAAGGAAAAACGGACTTGAAAAAAGCCTGACAGGGCTGGGAATCGAACCCGCGACCTTCCTCTATCCGAGAGGTTTTCTAAACCATCTAGGGTATTCTGGCCGGGTATCCAACGGTCCGGGTTCGATTCCTGGCCCCGTCAGACTTTTTTCAAGTCCGCTATTGCTGTTTTATTTATTTCAACCAGAGTTCAGTACTTTTGACTGCAAAAATTTTCATAAATGTCGCACCGAGTTCAAATGAATGTAGGAAAATTGATGAAATTCCTTTTTCAAAAGCTATTTGAAGAGAACTGTTCTAGTTAAATCACTGAAAATGTCATACGCTAGAGATTTTCGTGCTTCCTCCATGTTGCTGATACCACATCCTTAGGAAAAATACACTGAATGACGAAAATTGTATGTTTCCAAAGATGGCCGACCATTAGTGAACAAGCACAGTTTTACTGAATTCTGTAGCCGAAACTTATATTGTTAGGAGGTGAAGAATTTCACAGATCATAGACGAAATAATATAAACATTGACATTATTAATGCTTGTATCCACATATTCGTGAGTTTGGCTAAGTAAATTAAACTAATTTCCAATAATCTTGTTTGTGTCGAAGATGGCCGAATGGGATGCAAGCATTATTTCAATTAATTCTACAGACGCAACTTTATTAGCTAAGAAGTTAGGAATTTCGCACTTTATAGAACAAAATACAATATTCAAATGTTGGATTTATTTATATACGAGTAAAATTCTGCATACTGCAGGCAAATGGTTTAATTTTGAGTAAGATTAATAAGGAAAATATTTCTTTTGAATCAATACTACTTTCTTTGAATCAAAATAACCTGTATGGTCACTGCTTCAAATCTCAGCTGCTCATAAAATGTTTTTCCTTAGAAAACGGTTTTTTCTATAGCATAACATAAATATACATACACATGCAAAGTGCCAACTGTCTGTCTTCATGGTAAAGACTCCGAAAGGATTATGAAATTGCATCCAATATGTTTCAAATGGGAGATATATTTACCGTCTGGCATCGAATCCGGGTCTTCCTGGTGCTACTTACTATGCAGTACAACAGAAGATCACTATTTATAAATATGTGTGAAAATTCAAGCAGAAATATTGGATGTAACTGCCTCAAACGACGTCCTACTTTTCCCTTATATTCCTTATGTGAGAAATTTAAATGTGATCTGGCATCGAACCCAGGAACAGCATTGTCTTATATAATTTTTTTCTTAACCGAGTCTTAAAATACATCTTCTGTATAAGCATGAACTCCCTATCATTTCGGCTAGTGCATCAAAAAAAATAATGAAAATCTCACCCAATGAATTTTAAATGTGAGATTTATTTACCGCCCGGAATCGAACCAGGGTCTTCCTGGTGATACTTCATATGCAGCCATAGAGTCGTACGTTTGGATTTATAAATCAAAATAACTTCCGAAAAATTTGATGTTTCCAAATATGGCCAGCCTGGTTGCAAGCTCTTCTTAAATTGATTTTGCAGCAAAAACTGTAATTAGAATTATGTTTAAAATTTCACAGATTATACCAAAATCAATTATAATTCCATTGACGTTATATGCAGAGGATAAATTTTATTACATTTCATTACAAAAATTCAAATACGTAGCATCGAATTAACATAAATGAAGGTAAAATGGTGAAACCTTTTTTCAAATACTATTCCAAATAAACTGTTCTAAATAAGAGAAGGTTTAATAAACTATAGACTTGCGAACTTCATCCATGTTCTTGATACCACATCCTCAGGGAAAATAAACTGAATTACGAAATATTCGACAAATTTAAATATGGCCGACTTGGATGCAAAATCTATTTCAATTGATTCTGTAGCCGAAACTATTACAGTACCTACACTGACAATTTCGCAGTTTATGGATGAAAGAATGAAGAATTTAGCTGTGTGATTTGTTTTTGCTAGACGTTTCTATGTTTTGTCACAATAATTTTGAAATTGGTCACATAAAATCGCCACCAAAAAAATGATGTTAAATTAATGAAACAGAAAAAGTTGAAATTTTTGCAGTAAATAGACGAAATAACGTAAATGATAACAGAGTTAATTTTTGCAACCATAATATCGTAAGTTTCGCTACAAAAATTAAAAGTGTCATCCGAAAAATTTTGCTGATTTCGAAGATGGCCGATCAGAATGCAAGTGAAACTTCAATTAACTCTGTAGCGAAAATAGACACTGGTAACACGTTGACACTCTGACATGTTATAAACAAAGTAACACAAATATAAGTGGCATTATTTGTTTTAACGATGATTCCGTATTTTGTCTGCAAAAAATTTCAAAAATGTCGCATAAGATTAACGTCAATGAAGAACGTATTGATTGTCTTATCTAATGCTTTGCCAAGAGAAATATTCCAATCAGGTAGTGAAAGTTTCATAAAGACTGTTAATTTTTAGCAGACGTACATTGGTATTTTTACTTTCTCCCTATACGTAGTAAAGAGAAAGTATTGTATTCGCAAAATAAAATTCGACCTCCAGATTTCGACGGAAATAGATGTTTTGGGGCCCATAGAGCTCGTTTTCGCTATTTTCCAGAACATGTCTGTCTGTGTGTCTGTCTGTCTGTGGTTAAAAAGTTTATGGGCGCTCTATCTTAAAAGGTAATTATCCGATCATTTCCAAAATTCATATTT
Source organism: Sympetrum striolatum (assembly GCA_947579665.1). Lineage (NCBI taxonomy): Eukaryota > Metazoa > Arthropoda > Insecta > Odonata > Libellulidae > Sympetrum > Sympetrum striolatum. The sequence continues at coordinate 350,857 of CANPUZ010000024.1, forward strand.
AGTATTTTCCTAACAATTCCAAGAGTTGATTAGTTTTTGATGAATATCGCTTAACCGGAAGTTACGGTTTATCCGAAACAAAGTTTTGTATTTTAAATATCTTGCGAATCTTGCAATTCAATATCCTTTGTGTCAGACGTGTAATAGCTTGAGGACAGTCATTGATATATAGCGAAAAGAGCAATGGGCCCAGGGTCGATCCCTGTGGAAGACCGCGATCAATGTTTAACCAAGAAGAAGAGCAATCATTGGAAACAACTTTTTGTTTGCGATCATGTAGATAAGAAGAAAAACTAACCGTGGAAAATTCTGAGAGACCCATTCTTCGCAACTTTGCTAACATAATATCCGTGTCAACCGAATCGAAGGCTTTACAAAGATCTTATTGAGGTCTCGAAAACGAGTTCAAATTCGACTTGATTCACTCGAATTTCAAGCAAAATAGAGCGAGAAAACTGAAAATATTGAAAAAAATGCTCTGTTACAGCCGATTCCTACGTAAATTGCAAAAAAATCAAATATTTCTTCAATATTTGGAGAGCTCTAGTTGAGATCCCAAATTCGACAAGGTGAACTCGAATTTTAAGAAAAGTAGAACCAAAAAAACAGGAAATTTTCGAAAAAAAATGCGCAGTTTTTACTGGGCATTCTTCACGTTTAAGAAGATTAAAATAATTTTCCAGAGAAATGGTATCGATAGATTGTAAATTATGAATCGGAGCTAATCTATGAAAGCCAAAAAAACCTTCGATTCTTGAATTCAAATTTTCACAAATCACTTTGTCACAGTTGCTTACATGCAAAAAAGCGAATTTTATAGCTATTCATTCCCACTGAAGTCAGAAAATGTAAACGACACGCAAAAGTATAAAAGTTATCATACTTTAGACGATAAAAATGCTTTTAAAAAAAGCAGACAACTAAATTGGCTAGTCAGAGTAAGTGTCCAGCAAATACCTTCCGTTTATTATAAATAAGCTTCGGAAGAATCAAATAGTCTACTTATATTCTACGTTAATTAGTAGGAAATTTATTATATCGAAAAGGCCGTTTCCTAGACAACCGATGAACAAAGCATTAGTTCGGTTCACATGGTATTCTATTAAGCCTCAATTATCGTAAGAAAGTGAAGAACAATAAAATGTTCTTTTGCCAGAGAAATGCTATTGATTTTAATTAGAATTAATCGGAGGTAATCTACAAAATCGCCGATTCTGAGGTTAAAATACTCAAAAATTATTCAACACAGCGACAATAAAGAGAATTACGTAGCTGCTTATTCTACCCGAGGCCGTAAATGCGAGCCAAAACTATACTGATTATCATACTTCATAGTGAATATATGCTTTAGGACGAGGGAAAATTAGAATTTTCTTACCTTCTCGATTTCATCTCGTCGATGACACAGAACGGGCCCTGGAAAAAGAATTATATTAATTAAAACAATTTATTAAAAACACAAATTCCAGCGAATGAATTATCCCGTGATGGTAATATGAGTAGCCCAAGAGGAGATCTATCCCTTCCAATTATCACTACTTTTGGGATATGAGGATTTCCTTGGATAATTTCGGTAATGCCGGTTAATAAGGACTGAAAATGGACCGCGGGACGATGAAGCACTAGGGTGGATAGAGAAAACTTTTTTCTCGTAATCGGTCAACGGCTACTGCTTAAAGTTTGAGGTCCTTAGAACACCCCCGGCGAAGCCTAACTGCCAGCCTTGAGGCGGATCTGGGGCTCTATGGCTCTAGAGGAATCTAATGGGCAGCAACACCTAAGGAGCCGAAGCCAGAGGCGACCATGCAGGGGACTGCGAGAAGGAGCCCGTTTAGCGAGAATTAGGCTCAAGGAGGAAGTCGGCTTTAGGGGCGGGCTCGCTCACGATTGAGATACCGACGGGTGAATGCGCATTCGAAAGCGCGGGGATGGGAGCCCGGCCGGGCAAATGTGATATTCGAATATATTTTTTTATAAAAAATATATTCGAATATCACATTTGGATAAGTAGCACCTCCTTTTAGGAGAGGTTTTCTGAAAGGGAAGAATGGTTCTCGGAAACAAATAACAGAAATATATTCATATATATATATATATCACTCAAAACCAACGAAGAATATTTTTTGCAGAAACAAAGTGTATTATGGAGCTGACTTGTACCCCAATACTATAAACTGCGTAACATAACGATGGATTTCATCAAATACACAAATGCAATCACCGAGTACTCCTATGATATCTATTATATATAGACGCTTCTCCGGATATACCTAAATATATATAAATACACTCACTCACTCACTGGGGATCAAAATTCTAACCATGTTCCACAAGAGCCACTGACTTGGAATTTTTACGACATATTGGCCATAACGTGCAAAAAGAAAAAAGCCGACTTTGGACCTCAGTGTCATGGGTTCGATTCCAGAAGGCCCCAAAGTCACGATTTTCTCCATAAAGATACATGGTGGGGATTTTCGAAAAATTATTTTAAGGCACTTCCTGGCAAAGTAGAGAGTTGAAATTCAAGGTATCGCTGGAAACCGTGAACGAAAACTATTAAGACATCATCGAAGATGATTGGTTCGACGCTAGGTCAGGGCAAATATTTTCCCATTTAATTTACATTGCGATTTTTAAGATTTTTTTTAATCACTTCCCGATAAGATGGATACTTGAAACTCGGTATGTGTATAGAGATCTTAAATATCTTTTTTTACGTATTTGAACGTTCCGCTGTTAGTCCTTGGTTCGATTCCAGAGAGCCATTTACATTCCTCATGCATTTCTTATGGAGATAACGGAAACAAATTTAGGTACTTCCAGGCATGATATCGACTTAAAACTCTGTATGATATAAGATCAAGTCCTAACAAGTCATTTTATGCATTCACAGCTGCAAATAAGTCCTGGGTTCGACACCAGGCGTCTCTACAATCAGTAACTGATCCGATTTTTAAGAATTATTTTGAACCCCTTCCCGATAATATAGAAACTTGAAATTCGGCATATTGATAGAAATCATAAATAAATTTCAAAAATATGTTTTAGATTTCCAAAGCTCACCAGGAAGACCCTGGTTCAATGACAGATGATTCAATTGCAGCGAATTTTAAGAATATTTTCTATCTTTTCTTTTTCTTTTGAGGACCGTCCCCATATGATGCCGATATGAAATTAGTGTTGTCGATCTGCTTGCAGTATGCAAGCTACATTTTACTCCTAATTTAATAAGTAACAATGAAGACACGGAAAAAAGAAAAAAATGATAAAATATAAATTTAAATTCACATTTAAATTAAAAAGGACATAAGGAAAGGGTTGAGGTGACTTTGCACATAAGGGCGTGCACCCAGGAAAATTCTCAAGGGAAAACGGACTTGAAAAAAGTCTGACAGGGCCGGGAATCGAACCCGGGATCTTCGGCTTGTTAAAATGTTCTGGTCGGGTAGCCTAGATGGTTATGGCAGCCTCCCGGTTAGAGGAAGATCCCGGGTTCGATTTCCGGCCCTGTCAGACTTTTTTCAAGTCCGTTTTTCCTTGGGAATTAAATTAAGGAGTAAAACAAATTATCTGAAATCTCTGAAGTCACGAAATGTACGAGAAATGTTTTTCGAAATTGATGAAATATTAACTGGCTTTAATGAAGTCCATGGAGATAAAACTGATGACTTTTTTGTGCGGCAGTTTTGCCGAAAAGTTTATACACTTCGCAACTTCTTATAACAAACAAAGGAAGGAATAGTCCATATAAATCAAAATGAGAAAGAATCGCAAAAATAAAGACGAATTGAAATTAATTTTTTTGTTTTGTAAAGCTATTAGATGTACCAATGTAGCACTGGCTCGTTCTTAATTCGCACAGATTCTCTAAGTGCATTGCAATGTGTAGCTTTTTCACAACAAATAATATAGTCCAGGACATACACTCCACTCTTACATTGCTATATAGTTGGGGCATCAATGTCGAATTCCTATGGGTTCCAGGACACGTAGGAATTTCGGGGAACGAAAGAGCGGATACAGCCGCAAAGGAGGCTTTTGGTATCTCTATGCCGGACTCTATGCAGGTTACTTTCGACGACCTCTCTCCGGAAAAAGAGCAATGGACGATAACTTGGAGAAATCTTTCAAACAACAAGTTGATTTTCCTTTCGCGACATCGTGGTCAATAAGAGGCAGCCGAGGAGAGGAAGTGGCGGTCACTAAGGATAGGGTAGATCGCTCTAACACACTCGCACCTAATCTCCGGAGAGAAGATACCCCCCCACTGCGAAGAGTGCGACTGCCCAGAAACTATCGAACATATTATATCGAACTGCGATAAATATAATACGATCCGAAGCTCGTTGGGAATCGGACTTAGTTGCAGTGCTAGGAGATGATAATAACTCCATTTCCAGAGTACTACACTTCGTCAGGTAAACAGGGCTTTTTAAAAAAACTTAAGTTAACTTAACGCGCCGCTCCCACACCCACATCGGGATGATGAAGGACCCCGGGAGAGAGAGCGGACGGAAGACCCTCGAAGACGGAGGCCAAGGCCAGGAACAGGGTCGAGGTTTAATTTGTCCTAGAAGACCTTGACCATTTGCGCACGTCATGCGATGCGAAAAACAAATAAGGTCCACTAATTTCTCCGCAAATTGACTTTTTACGCTCTAGATGGTCGTTAAATTGGCACGCGGTGTGGTAAATAAGGTCGACATCAGGGCATTATATCACGTTTACTGGAAGAGATTCCAAGGATGCTGGAGAAAAGAGTTTTTTTATTTAAATATATCTGACAAGGAAAGATGAGACGAAAAGGACAGAGAGCAAGTATAAAAGTCGTTCAGCATCGTCGCTGAGGCTACGTTCGTTCCCTAGACAACCGATCAACAAAACGTGCCCACTCACTATTCAGATTATTATCGGCAGGCATACTAGTAAATAAAAGTAAACAAAAAATATTAAAAAGAAACTTTGTACATAGCAGTTTAAAAAACATCGGCGTCATAGCGGAAAGAAAAAAATCGCATTATATACAGGATAGAGAAGCTGCCGCGGTGTTGAAATTCAAGAATTAATTCCGTAATAAATATTGGCAATAGAACAAAGATTTGCACTCAAAATTTTAGCTGCATAATTGTTTAATATGTCAACATTTTTTGTTTTTAAACTGAGAGATCCTCCTGCCGTCTGGATGGTAAATTGTGAACACAATACGGGAGATGAGTTTGAAGCCTGGCAAGACATAGTTACAAACCTAATAGTAAATTACTCCGTTACTTAGCAACATGTTTAAACATATTAAGCATCAAATTGTAGGATAAAGCCTTCTCAATCATAAAGTACTAACCAAGTTCCAATTTTCAGAGGATTTGTCAGTATTTTTCCGTTTTGCTCAACTCGTTCGTGTGTTTCACGCGCTAATTTCCCCGGGAGTCGAAGCCGCAACTCGCGGCATTTCTAAAACTCCTCTGCCGGTAGATCAAAGAGGCGTCAGATACAATGTTACAAGCAAGGAACCGAACTTCTAGCTCTGTAACGCTGATAACTAAGGGGATGAAAGTGTTGGAAAAACAAAAGAAATAACTGCTCGTTTAATTTTTCTTGTGTGTTCCCAATATATTTCGTATGAGCCTATCTTTCCCATATATTCGTACGAGAGTTGAGTCCAACAATCACCTTTGTCGTTAGGGAATTGTTTATGCCCAAAAATTAAACAAATCTTTCGTCATTTTTGTCAGAATTCTTTCAGTTTCGACTCGAATACGATATTCCATGACCAAAATAAGAATCTTTGTTCAATTTCCTTTCTTTTGGTGCTCATTTCGATTTCGTACGAACATTATTTCTGATTTAATTCTGCAAAAGAAATAATGTCTGCAATCGATCAAAACGAGCTTTGCGTGCATTTCTTATGCGAGAGACGATTCGAGTCGTCCAGAGTCGAACCAAGGATACTTTGGACAGACTAAATATCAACATGTAATACTCCACTGGACCTTTCACGACTCCCATATAATTTATAATCCTTTTCTATGTCGGGAAGTGCATAAAATCAATGATCGAACATTTCTCCCATGCATTTCTTATGGAAGTTATTGACATCGGATACATAAATATACACACCACGGTGATTATCATTCAAGATAAGAGACGAGGTATTTCTGACAAAATAACAGATTTTCTGATTACCGTAACTTTATATTTCCCGTTTCTCGATCATCATTTTTTAGCCATGGAAAATTAAAATATTTGCTTTAGCACTCTGCTAATTGACAACTTTTTTGCAATTTTATCGCAAAATATTGGCAGAAAAAATTTCGGGCAAAAGTTTTTTCAAATATCTACCTTTTATCGCTATTATTTTCAATTCTCTGACTTTCCAACGAAATACTTGAATTTACTGTTTTTTTAGATACGCTTGCAAATTTGAGGTCACGCGTAGATCAATCTCTAGAGAACTACGAATATGTGATAGCTGAGGATGATTTCTACAAGTCGCTAGGCAGCTATTATTATTTCTAAATATCTCCCGAAATATTGCGCATAGGAAAAACTTTTACGAGCAAAAGTTGTAAAGAATACATTTTTCTATAACTGCAGCTACATTTTTACCAACCAAAGCCGCGTTTTAACAAAGTTGTGCCGCAAAAACTAATTTTAGCAATCAGTAAACCGGAACTACGGTTGATCCGGAAATAGCGAAGTGAGCAGGAAATAGATATCGATTAAAAACTTTTGGATATCAAGTTTTGTGGATTTACACTTTTGATGGGCAATGTTGTGATATTTGAATTCATGGCTTGTATAACGTTATATGCGAATTTTATGAGAAAAAATTGTCTTAGAGTAGAAAATTTGAGAAGTATAGCTGTAGGAAATCGAGTTATCTTTAAACTTTTAGACAAATTCGCAAACTTTAAAGGTGAGATACGACGACAAATCGAATTTTCAAAACGTCACGGTTACTGGTTAACCTTAAAACCGGCACGCATCAAGATTGGCGCGAGATTAGCTGTGTGCATGGATATTGCGAACATAAAATTTGTCAACTTCAAAATAAACATAGTCTGAGTTAGATAGTTTTATTGTAACAAGATGGTTGGGCCAAGGCGAAGTTGCGATCTGGGCTAAGTTTTTCGCGATTATCTCGCAAAATATTGGTCGTAGAGAAAAGTGTTTAATACCAAAGTCGTGTGAAATTGCGTTATCAACAACTTTTACGAACATTTGTATAAACACATGTCGCAATTTCAGAAAGATAAAGCGGATAAAATAATTTCGGTTTCCTCTGAACTGACTATAATCGTCTTTACGCTTCTGTTTTATAGCTATAAGTTATGTAGGGATAACTTCCTCCAAATAATCGCAGAGACTGCTACATAGGAATCCACAATCTTCTACAAATACCCTATGAAATGAACTATTGTACATAAATGGCCACTTAATTGAGTATAATATAAAAATTAACACATCTAAGCAGTCTAATATTCAAATTTCAAAAATGAATCAAATTTGCGTAACCTATGGTTGAAATAATTCACCGTAATATCTCGAAGTGCTTTCTTCTAAGTTTAAATACTAGTGCATAGATTCAGAAGTATCCGAAAAAATTATACTAATAAATTTCATTGAATTTACATAGGGATAAAACAAAACAAAATCAAGCAAAACTGCGCAATTCTCAATAAAAGTAAATAGACTATCAAGAAAATGTCACTTGCAAACATTTGACTGGCTGTAAACATGAAAAAGTACATTTTTTTACAGACATTAATATAAAATGAATTTCCAATGCAATGATAACATATATTAAAGTAATAAACAGATTTTTGATATCGTAAATATAAGAAATATATGTTTTCATCGCTTGAAAATTACTTCGATATATCTTTCAGAGTTAAAATTACCAATGATTTAAAAAAGAAAGCCACTCTTTTCGTCCGAAAATATGACAAAATAAAATCAGAACACATTACGAAGTATTCTATCTGCAACGGAGCAATCTCGGGCATCTCAATCTCAAAAGACGAAAAATAGCTGGCGACTACTTTCTTCACTGCATTTTACCAAAAATTCTCGACCTCCTCATTAATTTCGATTACATATTTACCTCGAAAACATTTTTCCACCAAATTAAAAACACGAGCGTGAAGAAAATGAATAGAAGCAGAATTTGTTGTAAAAAATTCTGTTTCTTCAATGAGAGAACTGAAGGTATTCGTTCAAACGAAACCAGAAATAAATCAAGAGTTTCTCTGAAATCAATATCCATATTGAGGAAACTTTTACTAAACCACAGAAAAGGTACAGAAACGATCATGGTTTCGCAGCATGGCTGTATCATAAGTTTCCTCAATATGGATTTTGATATAATTAAATACTAACACAAAGTTACGCCTGATTCCGTGTCGTTTTCTCTGAAATGTTACATTTTTTCTGCGGAGGTGGTAGTAATTAACCCTGAAAAAATCGTACTGATATATCCAGCATTACTTCCACTCCATACTGACTGTAAACTGTAACGATGTAATTAGTCAAAATTTCCCGAATATTTCCGTGAACGGGGATTACCATAGAGAGCTTTGGAACTGATGAATTGCCTGCATAAAAGGAACGATCCTCAATATAGACTGGCGAGAAAACTTGCGCGAGTTTCTGTCCGACATCGTCGTCGCCAAACAGCAGAGCGAGTCTACTTCCGATAACTTGAACTCTCTCGCCGTCTGAAAACGCTTCTCTGGATTGTCGCAACTTCTCACAGAGCTTCCGATCGAGTTCGATATTTTGCGAGTTGAGTCGCAAGTGTTCATTATGAAGGAAAGTAAAAAGGTGATGCCGATATAAGAATGCTGATTTCTTTGTATGCAGAAAATACTTCACTGTGGGATATAAAGAGCGAAAAATCGCTCTTTCAAAAAGAAATCTCTGCAATCTATAGCAGATTAGCTGATTGCAAGTCCGAGTGAAATTTCCAGGAAGTTTCATAACCTGAGAAGCCAATTCACGCAGGAAGTAAAACAAATGAAGACAAATAAATTGGTATGGGGGTAGATGAAATAACTAGTCCTTGAAAATAATTTTAGGCAATGAAATTTATTCAAGGAACAGTAGAATCTTCGGAAACTACTGGCAATATCCATTTCCTCACCCAACGTGATCGATTCTTCTTTCTTCCATTCTAAAAAGGATAAAAAATCACCAAAGCCGCAGCAATACGAACGTGTCTTACCGGCGCCACGCCAACGTATAAGAAAAGAACGCGTAGATACCAATGCTCGTCTCGATAATAAACACTCACGCAAGTCTATAAGTTGCAGGTAGTGTAAACGCCTGAGCGGGAACTTGGGTAAGTTCGAACTCTCTTATTGCATACAGTGTACACTTTAACGGAAGTCTCTCGCGCGAGTTCTGTCGCAAGTTGCTCGCCAAACCTACCTTAATACATGCAACAAGTGGCGAGGCCCGAGTTCCCATCGGCTTTCGACTTCGGAGGTGTTTTATCGCCCGGTTTTATACCCGAAATTGCAAATGATAGCAAATCCTCTTAACAAAAAGGAAGGGAATTTGGAATGAGAATTACCGTTAGTAAAACTAAAGTAACGAGGACCACTAAGGTAAAGAAGGCTAATTAGGGTGGATTGACTAGAGCAGGTGGGTGAATTCCCTAAATTAGGAAGGACTCTTTGCTCAGAAGATGCAAAGTTAAGTTCTTAAAAGAATACACCAAGGAAGCATTCGTGAAGCGAAGGGAATTAAAGACAAATTGACAAAGGAAAAGATTGGCGAAATCCTTGGTTTGGAGTGTTTTGCTTTATCGGTGTGGTACTTTAAGAAAAGCGGAGGTCAAACGTTTGGAGGCCTTCGAGATGTAGGTACAGAATCGAAAGAGTAAGTTGAGTTGAAACACGGAGGTGATGGAAATGGTTGGGCTAAACTGAAGTGATTAAGGAAGTGAGCCAGATATTGAAAGGGATTGGTGAAGATTAGGGATAAAATTGAAAGGAAAAAACAGAAGAAAAAAAACTTAAGGTATTTCACGTTTCCTTAGAAAAATCACTGAAAGCAATGCACGAATGCGAGAATTCTGTTTCTTCGAGGAATGACTGAGAAGCTATTTCACTCGTTAAGCGGGAACTGGCTGACCTTCACGAATCACCAAAGCTGTTCTTCATTTAATGATGTTCTAATTAGTCTATTTCAACGAATTTACTCGCGAACCATTCCAACAATGAACTTCATGTTCCTGTAAATTAATAAATTCGCTGTAAACAACATCTTTATGAGAAAAACTAAGAGCCTTCATTCTTTGAAGCCCTTTCTTCTTGTGTGAATTTTAATTGGAAACGATGGTGTCACGAACTCGGTACCATAAACATTATAACTTATTATAGATATAAAATTCTATATCGGTGATAAAAAAACCTCAAACTCCAATGGAAAACATGACAGGAACACTTACAACGTAGATCACGAGAGATTAAGAGAGAAATGTGGAAAGAAAATTTCATCTTTATTTTTCGAAATCATCGAAGGTATCCCTCAAACAATGGCCTCCGACACGAGTTGTACTTTTTGGAGAACTTACAATTTGGCAAATTGATAGCTTTAACTAAATGACTAACACTCCCAGTTTTTTAAAGAAATCACTGAATGTACTGCACGATAACGACATGTTAGCAATCCTGCTTCACTTGTAGAACAACTTAAAACAGCAAAACGTGACAGGTATACTCACAACTTAAACCACGTGACATTGAAGAGAGAGCTACAGAAGTCGCATGCTCGTGACATGACGAAAACATTTCGTTACTCAAAAATTTCTGACCACAATTCCACAGCACCGGAACGTGTATGTTAATGGCCTTCAGAAAGAAATAGTAAGAATAGAAAACGTGGGGTGACGCGAACTTACAACGATTTTTACTCGTTTTAACGAGGAAATATCGCAAAAATCGTTTGCCAGAGCCCTGGATGGTGTGTTCTCGTGCAATTGAATGTTTGTGGTGAGTGAAAAACAATCGCATGTGACATATGTGTTATTAGAGCTTTTACGTACTACAAAATCCGCATTGTATTCAGTGTAACACTCCCACAGTTGTTATAAAGTGTTCCTTTCACATTAGTGTTGTTGCTGGAATAAGGCCTCTTTAATTGAAGGAAAGATTATTCGAATTGCTGAGTTGCTACGATGCCAATGGGTCAAGACAAATGCAGAAGACCAATGATTTAGGACTTCGTCAGGTTACATGCAACTAACCCTGGCCTTACAGGAATAATGAAGTAAGTATTTCATTACTGTCGTATTATTACATTGCTGCACATAATCGTTTGCGATTATTTGCTACATATCAGTGCAAGATGAGCTCCAACGTGGTATAAAATAAACTTTGCATTTGGAGGATCATTTTGACAGTTGCTAATAGGTGTTTCAGTTACAATACTGCCACAGTTTGTCTCTGTTGGAATAAGGTTTTCGTGAAAGATACCAAATGTTTGCGTTGCTATGACACCAGTGGATCAAGATAGACCGACTACGTGTAAGCGATCAATGAAGAACCAGACATTTCTTCGCATTGAACTTGCAAATATAAAAACATAAGTACTGTATTAGTTTAAGAACTCTGTATTCGTTTAGAACAATCCAAGACAGTTGCAAAGCGCAATGAATATAAGTGATAAGGAATTAGCAAGTTAACCTGGAAGTAATGACTTATATACTATTGATTCGCGATATCAGCTAGATGGATTACTGTGATCTTAAATTGAAGAGGAGTCCAAAACTTCACATATAATACTCGAAAGCTATTCATAATCTCTTATTAAAACTAACAGTCACTTGGATTATTTGAATACGTGTCAATTGTTTTAAATATGATTGATTTTATATTTGCGGTATAAATACAACTGTAGGGGTGAAAGGCAAGAAACTTACTTCTCATTATTTTCATACTGAAAATGAAGACTTGATATCCTGTTGCGCATCTATGAAACATATCGATAAAAACATATACAGTTGAAAGATATATTTGGTGGCCATTTTGTTGACATGGAGTGATGAAGTTTCGAGTCAATTACGAAATTATTGTAAGAGTTTAAATTTAAAAAAATAAAGAAGTGTTAAGTTTTTATAATCTTTAAAAAATTATTAAATAAAGATCCGGTAAAGTTTACTTTTATTTTATACCAATTATAGTTATGTACATAAAATTAAAAAATAACCGAGATTTCAACAGCCAATCAGAAGCTTGCATTCCGTCTCCCCCCTCCCCTTTCACTGTTCAGAGCTGTAGTTATTCAGAAGATTTCGTAGACGGAGGACGTACGTCACTTTTTTCTGCAAAACCGTTTGAATTTAAATTTCCTGCTCTGCGATGAATTTGAAGTCTAGTATATGCGAGCGAGATATTTTTAAAGTTCAACTCAAGTTTAATGTCAATTTAATTTCTTGTTAAGTGATTTTAGTGAATTAAGGAAGAAATCGACATTATCCGACCTTCAAGACATAATCCGTGGGTGTTGTCGAGGTGCTCGTAAATCTGGTAAGTTGTTTATTTTAAATTAATACTATCTCAGTTTCTTCGGATATTTCTTACAAGGAATTGATTTTCTTAATGATAAATGCGTTAAGACACAAGTGATTCCTATTTTGAAATCTTTATTCCGATAATTAAATCTACAACTTTTTATATACGTCACGTGATGGGTACTGGCTATTTTATAATTTTTATTCTAATGAACGAGTTCTAAATCTTCTGCAAATCAAGGATGAAGGGTAAATTTATAATTTTAATCTTCTGTCAATATTTATTGACTAGGCTATATTGCCATGTATAGCGTTGCAACTATATTCATCTAAAAAATCTTAATGGAATTGCCAAAATTCGTTACTGTTTTGCAATCGGTAGGAGTTGCGAATACGATCTGCAGATGTTTTAAACGGTGTTTTAAATTTTATTAGGAAAAATATTTACCGAGCTTTTAATTAAAAATAATCAACGTTAACTGAAACCGAAAAGAAGATTTGAATTTAAAATCGATTAAGCATTGTTTAAGCGGTTTTCTTATTCCATTAATTCTCAGACTACTATTAAACCGTAATACATTTATTTGATTTTCCTCCTTGAATCACTAATTGATGTAATTTTTGAAATGGTTTTCGTTGCTGATCGACATTGTAAGAGAGGTGAGCACTTGAATAGTTACTAATCGAAACATAATTCTAAACATGCATTGTGTAATTACAGCAGTTCTTGTTTCACCCTGTGTGGGATTCTCATGCTCTATCATCTTTCATTTCAGATTTCACGAAGGGGAAGTCACCGTGATCTTTTTAACCGTTGGTTTCGTGATCGTCCAAGAAGAGACTCATCACTGGAGTAAGGCTTCCAGGAACCCTTTGTCAGGCGAGTAAACGCATACTAATTAGCATCAATTTCCTTAAGGGATGCACATAAGCTTTACTTTTAACGTTTGCAGGATTTATATCTTTTGAAGAATTTAATAAGAATGAATAGCCTTGAAGAGTTGAGACAAGCACTAAATTAAAGGAAATCGAATAAAGACTCTTATTTGTGTAATGGAATTTTGTTTTCGAATCGACATTTCGACAATACACGCAAAAATTATCCAAAAAACCAGTCCCCCTGACGACCAATGCGATTGTTGAATCCACGCATTTTCCTGAATAGAATAGAATGGGATATCAGTTGTGTATAATTAAAGGGTATTGACTCATTGTACGACCGACAATTATAATTCAATATACTTCTATATTCCCCGTTGAGAATCAACGGGCGCTTGGATAGTCAACTTATATGCCTCTAAGTTCACTTCTCAATGAAAATATTACTTCTAAGTAAGACAAAGAAGATTCGTTGTCCCACGTAAAATTTAAGCATTAAAGAGCAATAAAAGTTACATACAAAATTGAAAGCAGTACTAAATGATGTCTGTGTTTAACGTCTAATGATGTCAACAGATTGAATGCATTAGTTCTTTCTTATATTTCTTTAATTTTTCTTGTTGTATTCAAGAATAAGTAAATGTAAAAATCTATGAACTCGTAGGTAAACATTAATCTTCCAACTTTACGAACCCCCATTTCATGCGGCAATTAGTGGAATCGGCTAAATGTATAGTATCATGTAGAAATAAAAACACCATCGCGTTTCAAAGTGTAATTTCAGATCGCTAGTATCTTTGCGGTACAACACTTTCACCGTTGGTCTACTTCTTGTTGTAAACATCTCCTCACTTTCCCCGCTTATGTCTTAGACGGAATTTCATGAAGGCCATTTGAAAGGAGTTCAGTCTTTTCAACTGGACGAGTCATATAAGTTGTCGGCGAAACTTCATTCGTCAGAGACATTTGTGAACCTTGAAGACAAGCAGAGGATCCAGAGGTGAGACAAGAGGACCCTCAAAGCCACTAAGGAGGCCAAAAGACGGAAGGCCAGGGAAGAGGAAGCTAGGTTAGAGGCAGAAGAAGGCGTAGTATACCAGCCTGGAGGTTTTTAAGTGCTCTGTGCTTCAAATAAGTGAAAAAATAGTGATAAACATGTTGTTAAACTTAAAGGTGATTTTTCTCAAAAAAAAAAAGATTTTCAACCTTGCGCGCAGGATATCTAAAAACTATTCAAGCTACTGTGCTGAAATTTTTTGTGAGTAATTCCCCCTCATTTCTTTTGAAATTGTCTTAGGAGTTTTTTTGAAATTCTTATTGATTTTTTTAACAAAAATATAATTATTCAAGATATGGGTGCTTTTTTGGCATGATTTTATTTTTTCAAAACTTTTTTGACTGAAGTAATATTTTTAAAAACCCCTGAGACAATTTGTAGGTATTATTAACATACATTTATAGGTATTACATGGCATAAATAAGACATTTTTTGGTAAAATAAATAGTTTTTGAAAAATCCTGCGCGCAAGGTCTAACCTGCAAAATGAACCCCAATCTTACCCCCCACCCCCTACGACGGGGGAGGTTATATTTTTAAATTTTATTAATCGAAAAGATCAAAGAAAATTATAGGTACATGATGAAGAAAGTTGCAATGCTCTATTGCTCTACATTTTTTTAAATAATTTTTGAAGTTACCTTACAAAATAAGGAAATAAGATTGGTGAAATCCTTGGTTTGGCCTTACGGGTGCGAAAAATGGACATTTTTAAAACGTGGTTTTATTTTTAAAATGGTTTCCGATCGACATCCTAAGGAAAATGACTGTCTGAATTTTTACTTGATTTCTTTGATCAGTATAAACAATCACATGGGAATATCGCCTCCTACTTTAACCTTTATAAATTTATCATATTTAATTTTGTTTCATTTCAAATTTCGAGAGGCAGAATTCCCGTCGCCATTGTGTGTCTAATACCGTGTGTTCATGAACGTTCAAGAGGATGACTGTGATTCCTTAATTACGTGAGCATTTGAGTGGGCAATAACTGGAGGAAGGATTCCCTAAATCAGGTGAGTTGTTTGATGTTAATCAACATGATTGCTTCGTTGGTATTCGTTTCTTGAAACCTCTAGGCTAACAACAGTTTGGTCTTCCTTGTTTTGTAGTTCGAAACATATTTTTTAAATGGCAGATTCGAGAAACGGACTATGGGAAATCCAATTAACCTTATCGCTGATTTTAATTTGTATGGTTCGTGATTACGCTTTTCATTTAAGAAAAATAAAATATATTCTGACGGCATGTACAGTGGCGGAAAAAATTATCGCAACACTTTGCGAGCGCTTCAGTGGCTTTCACAGAAACTATTTGGAATTCTGTTTTCTGTGACTGACTGGCAACACCGAGGAAAGCCTCGAAAAGCGGTAATATTTGAGTCGGAGCCTAGAACATACACAAATTTCCTCTCTTCCGAACTCTTCTTAGAGCCTTCGCGCGATCTCTCCCCGAGTTGGTCATGTTTATTTCGGCGTTTCTCTTTCACAGATAGTTATCGTATTTATAGAACGATAGGTTAAATATATATTTATTCCAATTTCAATCTTAAATGCAATAAGATACATGGACAATAATTTAAATTTAATTCTTAATAATGTGAAGAATACTATTCGGTTTTCATAATGTGTAGCAATAAGGAATAAGTGGTATTGGAGTAGAAATACGCGATGTGGCGATTCTCACCTTTAGAGAACGAGAATTTTGGAGTCTAGAGGAAAATGATGTTTTGCGAGATTATAGCGAGAACAGATGGCCTATAATGGTCTATTTTTCTGGATAATTTGTGCGCTAATAAGGCGTTATTTTGGTAGTTTGGTTTCTCACTCGAGCATACGTCTTACGGCTGCCTGCTGGATATTAATGTAAATGTAATTCTTCAAACGTCCAGTTCAAACATAGGATATTCATAATTTGTGATAAACATTCCGAGGAGGATTTTTGATTACAATTCTTATGTTTTCAATTCAGCAATTACAATTCGATAAGTCGTTAGAGCGATTACTGAGTTACTAACTATGGCACAATGTAAAATTTGTATTTTGTCTACGGAATATAATTTTTCGCCAACTTAATCATGCAGACGAAGGAAATTCGTAATATAAATTTATATACACTATTTGTCACCTAGAATACATGAAATCATTGTCCGTCCGGAGTTAAAAGAAAAAATACCAATTCCAAAGTTAAAAAAACATGATTTCATAAAAACCGAACAATTTCTGCGCATATATCGGACTTGTCTTACATTTTGTAACAGGGAGCTCGGTGACCTTGGTCATTAGTCAATTGTGTTGCCTTCGCGCGGAGAAATTCACAAAGAAATGCATTAAGGCTTTGATAATTCGCGAGGAAAGTCTTTAACCACAAGTTGATCCCTTCAAAGTATTGCAGGAGCCAATACAAAACAAACGTTGAAATGCATTACCTCGCGTGGAAAAGCTTTAACCATATGTCGAGCACTTCCAAAGCAAGTATTGTAGGTGCCAGGTATATTTTTCCTTTTCGTGCCTATTTAGCTAGACTCAGGACCCTCATTTTACAATCGCCCAGTAGAAACTATCCTCTGGCTAATTCAAAGCTCCTTCCTCACCATGGTACTAAGGAAATGAAATGTTATTGCACTCGTAAAAATATTCCCAAATAATATTATTATATTAGCGTATTTTAGTAAACAAAGACTTCCTAATAAACAACCCAAGTTTTTAGTACTGATACGTATTTTATGAACGTCTGACTTTATTAAGTTAATTATCCAGGATTATGCTGCCATAATAAAATTATTAATAAGCTGCTAAAATGGACTTCTCAGATTGTTTGGAAGTGTCATAAATATAACTAGTTGCTAATTAAGAGGTGATTTTGCAGCTGTCTGACACAAATTATTGGCATAGGAAGGGCACGAGCTCGAATTCCGCTTAAGTTAAATGAGTTTTTTATCTTAAACTTCTCTTGTTCGGGAAATGAACGAATGTAAGATATGATTTCCACATATATTTATACGCCCCTGTGATGAATATATATATTTACCAGAGAAATGCAATTCATTATGGAAAAATAACCATTGGATATGAAACATTCGGAACCAATTCATCATCAATTGTCGGTCAAGAACATGTTTCGTGTGTCGGTGGAAATTCCTCTTCTACGAAGGACTCGAGGTCGTTCGCTGAAAGACAATGTCCTTTGACTTATTTTCCACAATTAGAGGTATTTGACAGGGCCTCCTGATTTCTGGAAGCACGATGAACCTTTCGCTTTCAGTGCAGCGGATTTTCGAAAGCCTATGCGTCACTCGCAACAACAAACCGGTCGTAAGGCAAGGAGCTCTGGCTTACTTAGGCTTATTGGCCACTATTTCTTCATTTATGTCTTCACGTCGATAGACGGACAACCAGCGCACCGCGCAAGCGAATCTTTTTCATTTTTACGCTTAAAAAAAAGCATTGAGAACTATTGACATTCTTATGCATATTATTATTCATTGTTTGTCTACAACCAGGACAATTTGCGGGTTCACACTTTCCAATTTTCTGCGGTAGTTCCAAACCAATTATATACATTTAGATTTATATATATACCTAGCGAGCTGCCAGATGGGTATGGTAGGGGTTGTAATAAACCATCATCACGTAATCTACTCTACCAGCCTCTCTTATTGTCAGGGGAAAAAAGCGACCAAAAGTTATAATGTTTTGTGATTACCTCCCTGTAACGTTTTGTCAATGCTTCTCAGAGTTCGCGATTAGGTCTTTAGTTGCACTAAAATTTCAATTACTTCGTCTTTTGGTTCTGAACCGATAAAGCTTTCGAAGAGCTTCCGTCGGTTATTAGATCTTCTCACCTGGAGCGAATTCCAATGAAGAAGTGGATAACTCTATGTCTATGAGGCTGAATCATATAGAGGAGAATGAAGGACAATGGATATATTACTAATCATCCTATATTTTTCTTGATTCCAATATAATTCTAGATTATTAATCATAGTGCATATGTGCACACTGTTACCGAGTCTGAGAGAAATACGAATACATATAAATATTTTTCCACTTGCTCTAAATTATATTAAATAGTCTCCTTCTCTTAAAAACATGAAAATTGAGTAATATTACGGGGATGAAGGTCTATGGCGGAGCTGAAATTCTTTCATAATCATCTATGTGTAAGAATCTACGGATTCTATCGAATGTGGACATGAATATATAGATGATAATGAATGATTGCTTTGTCGCAGGGGCGCAACCAGGATTTGTCTATGTAGGAGAGGGTTTTAGACAGTAAAAAGAGCGAAAACATTTCTACATTTCAGGGCCGGTATATTCATGCACGCTACATGATAGAAGATGTTAAATTCTTTGAAAAAACTAAAATGCATAGAAAACTAGGATATGTTCACAATTATGTGGCAAAATTAAAAACTTTTTGAGATTTTAGTTTGTAAAATTAATAATTGAATAATAATGATGAATAATAATCCTCAATGATATTTGGATTTCCAGTTTTGATAGGGCCATTTTCTCTTTTATTGTCATTATTTTACTAGGTGTAAGTTTTTTTTTATTGCAAATATTAATTTCGAGTGCCTTTGAGAGTTTTTTTGAAATCAAAGGAAGGTTAATTAAACTTTCCTTTAACTAATAAAATCGATTGTGGCAGGCTTTACCGTGTGGAAATCCATAACCGGTATCGATCTGTGCCGAAACCGGTCGTTTTGCAAATAAATCTGTGGAAAAAAGTATTTGTTAAACCTTATTCTTAACATCCTCCTTTCCTTTAACTGTTAGTGAATGTGAGAAGAAATAAATTAGTAGTAGTGATTTAGGAGATGATATTGAAACGTAAGTATTTTGGAGGTAGCACTGCAATTTGGACAACCCAGTTACTTTGAAGGAAACCGAAGACCAATCGTAGCGGAGACGGATGAATTTTTCCTCTTAAATTATATGTTGTTTTATAAATACGATATATTCTGATTATTGAGTTAAAATGTCGACAGCACAAAAACACCATAAAAATATGTCTATGTAAGAACCCTTCAATCCGCCTTTCGGCGTGTGGCAGGGGGTACAGGAACCTTTTCTCTATTTTCCTAATCAATTTCTTTCGCGTATCATGCGCGGAAAAAATGAATTCTTGATACGATTCCTTCTAGCATTTATTTCTCTAATCTTCCTCGCAGTATCAGAGCGGCCCACATCAACAGGGAGGTCGCATTATATCGATTGCATCATTTGAGAACCAAATTTCTCTGAACTTACTTTGTAAATTTATCCTTTGAATTAGTCTTCTATCTCTTAATGATTACCATCCCGCGTACTGCATCATCTGAGTAACACTCACCGTTTTATCATGGTAATTCTGTACAAATCGTATCGTATACAACCAATCAAACAAATGCCGTACACGAACTGTAATATAAAAGTAATAATCAGTGTAATCGCGAAACAGTATTTTCTCGTTTGGCTAGGTTGAATAAGAGGAATATGAGTTTTTTTCTTTGAAACACGATGAGCATCCCCTCGACGATCTACAAGTTAATCTTTGCATTCTATTCACTTTTCCTATCGCATCTCTAATATGTTCTTTCAAAGATAATCTACAGCTAAACGTGACACTCAGATATTTTGCGTGGCGTACTAACACTAAGGGTTGTCGCGAAATTTGTTGCTGCGTGGAAATAACGTTTTTGGATGATATCTAACATCCTTACGCTTTGTTTACATCATTCACAAAAAACTCTAGGTGCGTCTTACAAGATTTACCTTTATGGAATCCGTGTTGGATCCGAATGATTCCTATCTTTACGGTAAGAAACTGAATAATAGAGCTTGCTATAATATTGTCCATTATTTTGTAGAAATTCAAAGTTAACGAAAATTACCCATAATAATCTGATCATTCTTAGGCCCCGGAGTGACGTTTAATTTCTTCCACGACATTGGGACAGTACCTTCATTAATTGATTTCTGATAAAATTTCCTATCAATCTGTTGCAGTGAATTTCCACTCGCATCAACTTATATCTCTATGGAAATCGTCTCCGAATCAATGCGCGAGGTAAAATCGTTAACTCGACCATCATCTAATGAGAAACATTTCTGGAAGTACGGGTTAAGTAAGTTAGCTATTTCTGCCGATTTATTTAAGGCAATTCCCTCTTCGCTTATAATGCTAGGCATAGAAAACTGACCACCACGAGTCTCACGCACTTATGACCAAAATTTTTTCTAATCGCCAACTAGTGATTTTAACAGGGTTCGAGATCTATATTCCTGGTATTCTTTTCGTGATCCTTCCTAAAGAAATCTTTTGCACTTCTCTATAGTTTTGATCACCAAGCTCATGGATCTCACCGCACGGTTTAAGTTTTCTAAATCGCGAGTGAATGACTCCTATGCAACGATTCAAACTTCTTCCTCGTCTCACCTACTGTTTAGACAAAACATATTTAACTAAATCTACTTTGATTATCCGTAGAAACTCTACCCAACTACCATTTACTGTATTTTCACCCGAAAAGCGTAAACAATTATCCAAGCCTTCGTTGAAATAAAACCTTAAACTCAGAAATAATTGCTTTGCGAATTACATACACTTGCCTCACCGGCTTGAGAGGTCTAACCGCTACTACTTTCATCACTGCCATTATGACATCATGGTCTGACTGTACCGTCAACTACAGCGAGGCTAGTTACTATTTGTGGTTGAGAAGTGGCTAGTAAATCCAAATTGATACCTTGCCTCACACGATTCGTTCGAGTTTTCGTCATATTTACCTGATCAAAAGCATGCAACGAAAAAGTAAGATGTATTTCGTGAATTTTTTTTCCCACAGCTAGTGCTGGAGAATTTTAGATTATCCCAATGAATATTGGTTAGGTAAAAATCTCTTCCTACGGCGAAGATTGGATCTTTTATTTTCTCGCCATTTTTCTGTAAGGCCTCGGATAAATCAACAATACAACATATTTTTTCATCGGGAGGACGACACAAAGAACAAATATTAATCTTACTTCCGTTTTGTCTTTGAATCGAGCTCCAAATGATTTCGCTCCTGCTATTTTCTACGAATTCATCGCGCTTACTAATTAAATGAGTCCATACTGCTATAAAACCTCTACCGCTAGATCTACATAGTCATATTTTCGGTATATCATACAATCGGGGGAATTATCTCGCTTTGAGTAATATCCTCGCTTAACCAAATCTTTCTAGTATAAACGAAACCATCTCAGGGCTCACATTGTGGTATTTCTTAATTTGTAAAAAATTCATGGTAACAACTTTTACTAGACCACTAATTTAATATCTGAAAAAAACACGACCTAGGTTTCGAAGCGTCGCTACATCATCAGGTGACAAGTAAAACACTTGTTTTTTCTTTCTAGTATGATATCCGCGCAAGTTCTCATCGTAATGTTAAAGAATTCCACCTGTTTATTACGTAAACTCTTGCAATTTACTATTATTATTTTTAGATCTCTCAGTTTGCACATTGAAACATGGTTTCCTTTTTTGAATAACCTTTACCTTTTTTTTAAGTGAATTTTTCTTTTTCACCATTGCAATTTTTCTATGTTTTGGGGCTAAGCTCATGCCCAACCTTTTGCCTATTTAAGTGGGCGTTATTAACTATTTCTACTGCTGAATTAAGGAATAACTTTGTCTGCGTATATTCGATCTATTCTCTAATCTATTCGCATCCAAACCGCAAAACAACGTAGTAAACGACATTTAAACTACGGTCTTCATGGAGGGAGAGGGGTTGGGAGTGTTTCGGAAGAGTCCGTAAAGTGCACAAATTTTAGTAAAATCAGCGAACAATAGCTGAGTATGGTGTCTAATATATGGATCTAAGTAACCTTGAGAAGTATTTTAACATACGGAAATCAAGATGATCAAATTGGAAGCGGAAAATTTTATTCATCGCTACGGAGAAAGTAGAGAAGTGAATACCGGCCTCTTGGAAACTTAATACAAGTTTAGATTATGCTGCCACAAGTATTTTCGTAAGTGTGGCCCGTTCTACAGTGTAAAATCTGTGGGGCACCTGTAATTCGTCGAAAGTGTGTGATTATGTTTACACTACGAGGCGAGTACGGAACATCTAATGATTGATTTTCGGACATTCGAATCATCATTTTTTATTTGCATTAAAGATTCCAATTGTTGGTATAATTTCGATTGCATTCTAGCTCATTAATCAAATATATTACAGCTCTGGATAAATTAAATTGAAATTAACTGTTGTAGAGTAATACACTCACTGAAGAGGAAAATCGTATTAGTGGTGTGATGAATGACTGTAACATCAATAGAGATGTGGTACCGTTGCAATTTATTATATTTTTTCAGTCAGTATGGTTAAAGTGCATTGATGTCTCATGAGAAACACCATTTGTTATTACACAAATATTACTCCCTATTACATATAGCCTGATAGAGCTGAAAGTTGTTTATTACCGATTCCACTATTTAAAAGTTAATAATAGTGATGACAATTCCTGTCAAAACGTTAATTGCTAAAAAGCTCTTGGAAAAGTTGAACTCCTTCAACACACGGATTAGATTGGATTCATCGAAGGGATATTTTTAATACCTTAAGCAGTGGAAAACTACACTGCTCGAGAGAAAATAGAAAGGTAAGAATAGGACGCATCTTAGTGGTTTCTAAATTCGAATTCTTAAGTGTTGAATTCTCTTTGCAAGAATTCAATTCCATCACAATTCTAGTATTTAGACCTTTGATTCTCGAAATAATACCTCAAAATGTTCATTTTAACGTCTGATATTTCGCTATCAAACAATCTTGTTTGTTACTATCTCCCAGTGTATAATATAGACATTCTACATAACTATTTTTATCACAACTGACTTTGAATAATAAATGGCAAAAAATGAAGACAATGAGGCAAAGGCACTACTTGGAAATCTCGCGAAGGTGAGTCTTAAATTTCTGCATATAAAAACGAAACTAAAAGTCTATTTTCCATTCGTATGGACTTTGAATATTCCCGGTTTTACTGCCTCTATACAGAGTTGCCGAATTGTCGGAGTTAGAGTGATTTCAGTTAGTTTCCACGTAATCCGCGCTCTGACGCCAACTGGTGTTGCGATAATTGTTTCCCCCACTGTACATTATACCATTGTCGTGGAATTTATTCATTTGGAAAGTACTGCATTTAAAGTGCATCTAATTCAAAATCTGCGGAACTAAATTTCGATTGCATGTAATATTTGATTGTAAGCGGCATTATTGATTATTTTGATTGCCCCAAAACAAATCCGCAATAAGTGTGAATTGACGTACCCCTTTGACTCATTAGAAACACAGCGATAATGTTTTTCCTGACTGAACTTTTGAACCTCAGTTTCACAATGCTTTCTTTAAATTTTCATATTACAGGCAAAGTAGGAATATCTTCTTTTAATGTGATGTATTCCAATGTTCCTACGGAATAGATTGGTTAAAATATCAATAAACAATATTTAAAGATGAGAATCGATACTGTGAAACCGATTATTCATACATGAATTTCGATATTAAAATTCCAGAGAAATCATATTTAAGATTATCTTTCGAAAAAAAATATACCATCCTTACAACATATAATTCAAATTTTGCTAGCATTAAATCATTACCTTAAGAGTACATATTATATTCTAATGAATACCTGCATATTCTTGTATATTATATATTTAGTAAGAATTAATGAATATCTACACCTATTTTCTCCAATCAATTCATTCGGTGTAAACACAAAATATATTTACTCTGGGATTATGTTAGGTGTTCATCTCTTTTTTTAATATTAGCTGAAGTATCAGCAATAAAAAACGCACTTGGCCTTCAATATTTAATACTTGTGAATTATCTTATTTATAATTTCTGAAATTTAAATGATTTTTCTTTTTATTTTTAAGACGTCTTGGTGGAGACGACTCCTTATCTGGCAGTTCATCGAGGACATTCCTTTGAGGTCGTACAAAAGAACTATCGAAGAAGGACACCGAACACAACTTGCTGGTTAGTTATTTAAAAGTGGTACAAATGTTTTTGCTTTTTCGTACGCCATCATTTATATTATTCAATACCTTTAGGTTATTTTACTTTTGGATATTTACGGCATCGGGCTGTTCAGTTTGAATTTCTTTTATTACAAATCGGTAGTAGTTTTAACCTTTAAGAGAGTGATACTTTGCCTAATCTGCTAGAGTTTTGATAGTTTTCATAGAAATTTTAGGGTTCTTGTACGAGATACTTATTTTCATGTGTATATGACATTCTTACGTTATTCCTGATCAGATATTTCATTCATTAGAGAAATTTAAATCACCATTTACTCCATGATCGTTTTTTTATTCAACTTTTGTTTCGTCTTCTTAAAAATGAATCATTTGGTGTAAAAAAATTAATTTAGTTAATCGAAAAAATATTTTATTAAAAGGCTGTCAATTTGTACAGTGGCATTAATCACTAATGATTAAGTGTGATTTATAACCAATGTTTGTGAATGTTTTAAGATTGAGAGATCCTTTCGTTTCTTTTCCTCCCAGATATTTGGAAATCTTTTAATCAAAAATTATCAAAGTTAACAGTAAACTAAATGTTGATTTGAATTTCATAATCGGCCTATATACTGCCTGCCATATATGTTATATACAGTATGTAGAGTTATATTTTCTTCTAAATAGTTATATATCGCTTATTTACAATTAGTTTTCTTTTTTCTAAATACTATCGAGTAAATGGAAGATATTGATATTGAAATATCCGACATTTCTTCTATTCCAGAAAAAATGAAGAGTAATATATTTACATGGGAGTGCCATTCAAGATAAGGAAGTGACGGATTCATTCGAAATAATATACCATGGACATGAAACATTTAACACCACTTTTGGCGGAAGACGGATGTGTATCTTGAATTGTATTTAAAGAAAACCCTTTTTTTTTGAATTATTACAAAAACTGCTCATAAAAAATGATGAGTAGAAAGATATCAAAAAATATTTATGCCTTTGTATATTCAATCTTTTCCAATGATTATCTGCGTATACTAATTGTAAGAATGAGGACATCTAGCGAAATGTGTAAAATTTCAACATTTGGTTTCTTGTTCTATTTTCCCATCTTATCTTAAAATCTTATTTTGCGAGCTTGAGAATACTTCAGACATTCAAGCCTCATTAGTAATTAATTTTGTTCAAATTAGGAGCTGTATTTTTCGAATGCTTTTGTTATATTTTCTCATTCATTGCAACCGTGTGCGTATATTCAGATTTGTGATCCTCTGAAAGTCATTTTATGACACCGGCAATGCCACCTGGTATTTTCCTAACAGCAAGTGTTAATGTGATGATAGTAATAATACTATTTCAGAATTAATTTAGTGGAATCATGTATGATACTATGTGAGAATACTGTTATATTTACAATGACTGTATTGATATAGTCTGTGGACACTTTATATGAGAATGAGGATATGTTGCGAAGTTTTTGTGATTCCTGACTTATTTTCCCGTTTCGTGTGTTTCATTTTTCCAATGTACCAAAACCCTTACATTAAGAGTAGACAACAAGAGTGAGTGTGTGTATTGGATGAGTGAATGCGTGAGAGAGAGAGAGAGTGTATGATTGAGCCAGTCATTGAAAGAAGGTGTAGTTTAAGTAAGTAATCGTCTGCGTTAATTGCGTCCGTCCTAATCAGGAGAGGCAAACGAAGAAAGCAAACAAGAAGGAAAACATGGAGAGGCGAAGAAAAGAAAGACAGTGGCGGAAAGAAGAGGTGACGAAAGAGCCTCCAACAGAAAATAAAATTGCGAACAATATCTCATTCGTTCGGTTGTCATGAATCTTGAGATGCCAATAATAAGCAATGCGAAATGATGAAAAATTCGGCTCAAACGCCACTCGAATCGGAACGTATAAACGTCTTCCTAAAATTGGAATTATTACGAAATAATATCAATATGATCAATCTTCACTTCGTGGCAATATGGAATAACCATCTGAAATGAAAATTACTTGGTAGCTCATCCTAGCAAGAATACATAAAAATGTTGCGGAAACTACCAACTGTTTTTCATTTAAAATGGTGGAATTATTCGGTTGACCATTATTAAAATATAAAATTTTTACAACATACTGTTATCGTATACTTTTCCTTTAATTTCGATCCGAGATTAACTTTCCGAAATATTTCTATCTGCAAAAATCTCAAGTCTTAAGATCCGATTTCTTCTTTTCTTGAGTATGTATTTTAAAGATGGATACTTATCGCCGACTCTTTCTAAAATAAACACAAAACGGAATGATAACGACATAAAGGGCGCTTAAAAGTATCAAAATGAGCTCAAAGAAGTGATTCATTAAGGGTAAAATTGAATATTCCACGGATAATTATTTCGAAATAGAAAATCGAAACGCCATATTCCATGAAAAGACCTCGAGATTAGATTCACCGCATCCAAGAGTCGACTAAAGAAAGACTTATTCGATGAAAAATGGAAGTTTTCCCTAAAAACAGTTGAAAATGCATCAACGTGATTGAAATGCATAAAAATGCATGTCTGAGACAAGATAAGTACCTGCCTTTCCTCATTCGAACAAATATCCGAGCATTGTATTCCCATTATTCACGGAGGACGCGTCACAAATGATACGCTGCGAATCAATCATAAAGACTGAAATATTTGGCCCGCTTCATCCAAACGAAGAAAATTTATTCGACAAAAATAAACATCGCCGCAGAAATATAATCTAATCGTAAAACAGCGAGACATCGAAAACATTCAACGAAACGCAAAAAAAACGTTTTCTACGTGGAAATCACCACTGAACAAACTAACGATGGAAGGAGACGCTTTTCAAAAGAGAAATAAAGCGAGGTAACGATGAAACACGAATTCTTTACCAAAATCGAGAGATATGTATAATCAAGTAGTTGGCTCAGCAAAGGCGGAAAACAGTTGTTGAGAAATACTTCTGCTCAATGCACTTCGACGGATTCAAACAATTAGAAGCGATGATGCTTAACATCGAGACGTTAAAATGTACAAACAAAAGTCATCCGTAAAATATGTTAAGCAATGGAAGAATAAGCAGTCTTTTTCTTAACTAATCAATTAAGAAATTGATGTTGTCGCATAAAAAAACCGACCAACACAACGTTTATTCTGTCCGCATGGTATTCATTCTAAAGCCTTAATGAGGGTAGGAAAGTTAAAATATTGAAATATTTTTCCAGAAATATGACTGTAAATTATGAATCGGAGCTAATCTATGAGAGCCGAAGAAAACCTTCGATACTTCAATTACAATTCTCACAAATCAGTCAACCAAAATAGAGCCAAGAAAATAAAAATTTCAAAATTATAGCCAAAATTTTGCGGATTTCTTTCATACTTTCTACAGATATTACATTTTTGTTCCATATTTAGAAAGATTTTCGAAACGAGTAAAAATGTTATTAGGTGTACTCGAATTTTTATCAAAATGGAGTGATAATACTTTAAACTTTCCCAAAAGTGCCGATTTTCACACACTTCGTAAGTTGCAAAACAATTGAAGCTTTTGTTCAATACATGGGAAGATCGTATTGAGATCTCGAGAACGAGTCCAAATTCGACTTGATTTACTCGAATTTCAAGCAAAATAGAGCCAAAAAACTGAAAATATTGAAAAAAATGCCCTGTTACCGCCGATTTCTTCATAAATTGCAAAGAAAACTCAAATACTTCCTCGATATTTGGAAAGGTCTAGTTGAGATCCCAAATTCGACTAGGTTAACTCGAATTTTAAGTAAAGTAGAACCAAAATAAAGGAAAGCTTCGCCAAAAATGGGCAGTTTTTACTGGGCATTCTTCACGTTTAAGAAAATTAAAAAATTTCCAGAGAAATGGTATTGATTGATTGTAAATTATGAATCGGAGCTAATCTATGAATGCCGAACAAAACCTTCGATTCATGAATTCAAATTTTCACAAATCACTCTGTCAGAGTAGCTTACATGCAAAAAAGCGAATTATGTTGCTATGCATTCCCACCGAAGCCAGAAAATGAGAACGATACGTAAAAGTATAAAAGTTATCATACTTTAGACGATAAAAATGCTTTAAAATAAGGAGACAACAAAATTGTCTTACCTTTCCCAATGGGTCCCGTAGATTACACAGAGAACAGGCCCTGGAAAAAAAGAACCGCACGAATTAAAACAATTGCATTATATGGAAATGCATTGAATACTCGGGTGATAATGAGCGATCGAAAAAGACATTTATTTAGTCCAGTTGAAGAGAGTGACTCCCTTTCGTTTAAAAAAAAGGTGAAAAGGAAAAACAATTAGGAAAAGTACATCAGTAACCATATATGAGGCACTTTTAAAAGGAGAGATATAATTTAATACGAAGAGATTACACTAATAAATTAAATTAGGAATTATATTTTATGCAAGAATGCAATATATTGAAAAAACTTTGTTGGATATATTTTCTATGAAAATACGAGATTTTCTCAATATTTCAAATTTTATTCTTTGGTTTCTTCGCTCCCTATCCATTAATTCCTTTCAATAAAGCGCAGATGTTCCACTTAAGATACATTGAGTGGGCGATGAAAGAAAGGGGCTCTCTCCTCATCTATCATAATACACCCCACTCGTTGTGGAATATAATGAACATTGTTTCTCTTTTTGCTTTGACTATGAAGACATCGTCCACATTATTGCTTGGTGAGGATATCAAGGTAAAACTACCTCAATCCTCATCATGTAAGCCACATCCCAATTATTAGCCCTTTGCATTTGATGCTACTGTATGTGAGTTACACTACAAGACTGGACAAGATCCCTCACTCCCCACCATGCTTGGTAAGCCTCACTTCTTAGCATATGGCAATATATGTATTACTCGTCATCACATATTCACGGGTCATATTCCCTCACTTCCCATAATGCAAAGTAAGCTCCGTCATCCTCTGATAGCTCTTAGTAGCTAATGTTACGTGGATGAGGTACCGATTAACTTTGAAAAATCCCCTCACTCCTCATCATATCAAGTATGCCTCATCCCTCCTCAGAGTAGCCCTTTGTAGATAATGCTAGGGGGAGTGAGGTAACAACCAACCCTTGGGAAAACTACCTCACTCCTTATGCTGTCTTTTAATACCTCACCATCCTCAACTTGGTCTTGATATCCTAAGGTAATAATAATAATAATAATAAAGGACTTTATTCAGGGCGAGATTGAGACTATCAAGTCTCTTCTTAGACCTAACCTTTAGGGGTAAGGGTATGAGGTGGGAAACCGGTCTTCAGCCTGAACACACTGAATCCACTAATACACAGAAATGTCGCTCTGTGATCTCCAAATTTATTTCTTGAAATCTCTCTTCTTTTAAAGACTTCTATTCAATTGTTTTATGTGCGCATTTCTATTAGATGCTCATTCGCCTTGTTAAATATACGCACTCACTTGTTCTACTTTCGTATCTCTTCGTTTCCTTACGACAACTCAATTCCTTCCCATAATCCACTTCCCCCCAACCAAACAAACAGCTGAACTGCGGATGTCATAGGCCTCCCGTATCTAGGGAAACGACTTTTCAAACGCACGTGTACTTTCTTCCGTGTGTGTGTTTTTATATTATGCAAATAACACAAAATAATAAGCTTTACCTGCATTTCTTATGGAAGGCTTGCCGAACCTTCTGGACTCGAACCCGGCACCATTAACAGAATAAAACTCTTAACTTTCTATCGTACAAAGGTTAAGAAATTTGGTTAAATGAGTAAATGTCGACACTTTTTCGTCTCCGCAACCAAAAATGTACTAGATAATTCCACAGTCAATCACGTCAGAACCGAACATATTTTGAAATATGTTAATTAGCGACCTGGAATCGAACGGAGGATCATTAGGGAAACGATAAACTGCGTATATAAAAAGTATTTGCTGTTCACATGCCGGGTTTCAAATTGCCATGTTATCGGGAAAATAATATTTTTAAACCTCAAAAATCGCCGCGATGTATTCACTCAGAGCGAGGGAGATTTTTCCGAAGCCATCCATGGAAGACGAGAGGCTGCTAATGAATCAGAGATCTCCAACAGTCGTTTTTGAGTAAATACCCTTTAGTATACACAACTATAATCCCAAGCTATTGTTTCTACTCAGGGAGATGCGTGGATTCAACAGTGGGATCGGTCGTTAGTCAGGGGGGCTTACAACGTCAGAGATGTTTGGATAAGTTACGCGTATTTTATCAAAATTTCAATAATCCAAAATCATAATCGCTATTCCAAACTTATTTCATCCATCATTCCTAAGGTGTTGGGTGCCTTGTTAGTAATCACTGAAACTATGGTTTAGTTCCACAAGTATCGTTTCCTGGAGTAAAACATCAGGTAACCAATTAAGTAATTTTTGTGAGAAGGTAAAACATTTGTTAGCTAATCGAGCTCAACATGATCTACGCGAAAATACCTCAACCCCTCATCATTCCTATCGAGCATCAAAATATAATAAATTATCTAGGTAATTCAGCTATTGGCAATTTGTTCCAATGAGCCTAAGAATTTTTTCATGCCTCTGTAAAACACACGTCAAAAATTTCGCAGGGTAGTTATGTCACTCCGTTAAGTGTTTCCTCCAAGTATGAACTTGTTCGTATTTTTCATTAGTACCTGAATTAAGCCGGTATTTCTCCCTTAGATCTAAAATGCGCTGAAACATTATATGATGTACCTCCATTTATAGTCTCTTTCTAAATTTAAAGCCTTTTTTAATATTTATATGGAAACATGTCCGGTTAGTAGAAAACTCATCTCCTGTTCATCTGAGTTTTCTTCAGGGCATATTAGAGTAAAAAACTTTATTTCGAAATTCAAAATTTCAAGTCGATCAAAAGTTGTCACTATGGCAGCTAAGAAAGCGTTATTTTTCGGGAAGCATTTCCTGTATTGAATTACGCCAATAGTTTCGATGTCTTTTTAGGGTACGGCAGTTTAACCGAAACGTTTGTCTTACACGCAACTCCTAAATACCAAGTGTAGAAATTTCATAAACAAGTTAAAACGAGAATGAATCGCCGATTGAAATGGAGTTTATTTTCATGTTTTTAAAGCTTTAATATGACAACAATGCAGCAACGAATGTCCAATAATCACACAACAATACTGGGTTACTACGGAAACATATTGTCCAGCAATCCTAAACTTTGATACGAAAACTATGATTCTTTTGAAACAGCGACTTAATGATAAGCCAAGTGGAATAATCATAAATTAAGCGGCTTCATGATTGACTTTCAAATAAATACAAACCATACGATAGTTTTCTTGTAGAAGAGGCAATTTTCAAAGAAGAATTTACAATTTTTCGAATAAAAAGTCGAAACGTGCTGCCACGATCGACTACATGCGTAATAAAAATTCTTATTATTTTCTTGTTGCCTCCAAAACAACAACTTTCTCCGAATAAGCACGGAGCAACCACCTGCCTAATTTCCGAGAGAAAGGGTCCGTCCTGAATACGCTATATTGTATACTGATCAAAGTAATACAGCTCAAGCGCTCGTCTATTTGAGTCGTCTGTGTTACGAAGCGAAGCCTCGGGTGTACTAAAAAGCTCGCTACGCTTCAAAGCTCCGATTTCTCCGTTCCTTCCCCGGTTTCTACCGCATGCCTCCACCACTTCATATCTACAGCCCTTCAACGAAGTATGTAACCTATGAGCCGTCCATCATCGGACTCTTGTCTCCACCTAGCGCCTTATCTCCGATCACTACAAATACCTATCACTTGAGTTGGTGAAGAATGGGCTGAAATCGAAAAAACCCGGACGTCGGGTCAAAAACGTTTTTTTTTAGTGCAAAACTCGAAACTTAGGATTAATAATGCAAAATGATCGAATTTTGTGTTTCCGTTTGTCATTTTATAATAAGAAGATACAGGATGTCAAACGTAAGGAGGAGCGCGTGAGAAAATTGGCTTGGTTAGATTCTCCCTGCCTCTCTTATTTATATTGTGTTTACATCAGATCTGTGTGTCACAGAGCATTCATCTGAAGCTGATACAGTTAATACCAACACTCAAATTGGTGATAGGCAGAATCACCAATCGGATCCCATAAATTCACTTCCTCCCTAAATCCCATCCGGATTTGTCGCACACTTAGTCTTTTGTATTCCTTCATAGCTACCATATATATACCATAGGGTATGTCTATGTCTATGTCTATGTAAGAACCCTGCAAGCCGCCTTTCGGCGTGTGGCAGGGGGTGCAAGCACCTTGACTCTATTTTCCTAAACGGTTGCTTTCGCGTATACTTCGCGGAAAAAATGAATTTTTGAAACGATTCGTTTTAGCATCTATTTCCCTAATCTTTCGGGCAGTATCAGCACGGCCCATATAACAGGGGGGTCGCATTATATCGGTTACATCATCTGAAAACGTAGTTTCTCTGAACTTATTTAATAAATTTATCCTTTGAATTTTTCTTCTATCTTCTAATGATTCCCATCCCGCGTCCTGTAACATCTGAGTGACACTCGCTGTTTTATCGTAGCAATTCTTTACAAATCGTATCGCTTTCCGTTGTACTTTTTCTAAATCCCGAATATGACATTTCTCGGCGGGGTCCCATACACTACATGCATACTCAAGGTGAGGCCTAACTAACGCTAAGTAGCATCGCTCGCGAACCTTTTCTTCGCTCCTACCGACTATTCTTTTAACGAAGCCGAGTTTCTTAAGTGCTTTTCCACATATATTTCGGATGTGGGCACTCCATGATAGATTATTCGTGAGAGTTACACCAAGATACTTTACCGATTCTACTGACAATAGGTTTATCCCTCGGAGACTATAAGAATAATCATTTATTATAGATTTACTTTCGAAGAAGTTAACTACCGAACACTTTTCTACATTAAGCTCTAATTGCCAATCATCGCACCAATTCATAATTCTATCTAAGTCGTTCGAAAGGGCTAATCTATCCTCTGAACTAACTATTTCCCTGTAAATGACTGTGTCGTCTGCGAATATCCTAACATTGCTTTCAATGTGATTGCTGAGGTCGTTGATGTATACTAAAAATAACAACGGTCCAATTACACTGCCCTGAGGGACGCCCGAGGTCACCTTAACCAAGTTGGAACTAATACCATCGAGTACTACTCGTTGCTCTCTATCGGTGAGAAAGTCTTTTATCCAGTTAATAACTTGTGCAGATCTAAATGCAATTTAAATCAAAAAGGTGGAAGAGAAAAGTATTTAAGGCCTAACAAATGTTGAGGAAATCGTAAGTTACAAAGGGCATCAAAAAAGCCATTCGTTTGAAACAGAAATGTGCTTTTTGCACCCTTTTGGACTACGACTGACATTGACGGCTGACACTTACGAGCCTGTAAATCCTTAAACAAATATTTGTGCAGGAGGCAAGGACAATAATATGCACAGGACAAGGAAATGCAGTAATTTTGCAATTAGGGTGAGTTTATAATGGAATACACGATCTCCTTACTCTCGTCAGCGCAAGTCAAACGGAGGAACACTGAAGACTCTTAGTAACATCCAAATGGTGGCGGAAGATGTTCAGCGAGGAAGGAGTACGTGTTGATATGAGGGAATGTTTGGAACGGCGAAGGTTAACACCCAAGAGTAAAGGGTAAATTAAATTAGATACTATCATGGAATATGAGCATTTCGTAAATGCTTTTTAATTGTGAGCAAGAATAACATCTGTAATAAATGAATACGTCCATCTTTACAGTCCATCAGTACAGTATTAAAACATTTTTAGCGTTATTCATACGTTTATTTAGTACAATTAAGAAATAGAGAATAAGATAAATAGTAACACCGAGAAAGAATGAGGGTTGTTTGAAGTAATTACGATTAAATAAGGAATTCCTGCAACTCGAATCAGAGAAAAGAATACATAAAAGCGTCACCAATTCCATTGCAATTTAATTCAATGAAACAATAGCATAATCTATCAAAATATGGTAAAAAACAGGTTTAGGAAGATACCCGATGAGGGTAAAGAATTTTAGCGCTGATAGAGTAGGAAAAATTAAGAAACTGCCTTCTATGTGTGGCATTAGACTAGGGAAAATATTATATTTCGCTCACTCAAGAAGATTTGCGTAACATGGGAAAATAGGGCAATAATAACAGTGCTTTAAATATGTCATACGTTTATATACTCCTCAGGATAAGTCAAATTAGGAAATGAGGAATAGAGTTAAAGCAGAGGTATTCCAATAATATGTAATGCATTTGTCCAGAAGACGAAGAAGAACAAATAAGAACGCTTATATTTTATTATAATGTAAGGATATTAAGATTTGCAGGCGATTTGAAAAAGAGAGGGTTAACTGGAGAAGATGCGGCTTACGATTAAGATGGTGCTGAATGATAAGAAATATTTTAAAAAACCTCAAAGGGAAAAGAGGCAAAAAGTAACTAACTGAAAGAAGAATAAATAATTCCTACCATTAGATGGATTGATGCAGGGGGTGAAGATCTTCGTTGTGCGTAGACGATTCCGAGCAGCCGTTTGACAATTTTCAGTTCAACTCTTACAATCACTATCACTTCAGTTCCATATATATATTCAGAAATGCACGAATTCTTTTATCAAAGAATTATCAGGGATTGCAGAAAACGCACTTGGAATAAATAATCACACAGACGTGAGTTAGTTGTGAATTTGTCGACAATTGGATTCCTTTAGTCCACGCTTCTGAAACACGAACTACACTTCCCAGAGTCGAACTAAGGCGATTCGACTCCTCTGAATGTCATTTTAGAGTCAGCTGAAGTTATGGTCACGCATTTTGAAGCGAACCTTTCACAGCTTGATATTCGCGTTCCTCTGGAAACCTCAGGAGGAACAAATTTCGATGCCTCTCGAACACATTGGACAATTTGATGGCACACTTGCTTTGAGAACCTACGCTCGGTAAGCTATTAAACAGAAAGGGGCTTCTGCGGACTTTTTGCGGAAAAACTCCCATTCAAGAAACATACCAGAAGAGCATTTGAATTGAAAAGAGAAAATATTTACGACGTGCCGAAAGTCAATAAAAAGCAGTGATTCCCAATCGATGTGCCTCACAGCAATGGTGTGCTGTGAACACCAAATAAAAATCTAAGATTATTTTAACTTAATAGTTCATTCTAATATCATAATAATGTCGTGATGCGATTACGGATAATGAGGTACAGGTTGGCACAAGAAATCTCAGTTCTATTAAACAATGTTTATTTGCAACACGGCATTAAAGTTATATAATGCACTTGCTTGTCGGTCGCGTCCAGCCAAGTTTGCGGGGGCATTACGGGGTCAAGACGACTGCTCTCGCCCAACACTTAAGAGAGATGAGGGAAGAATTAAGAAAGAGTTGGCGGCACAGGAGCAGCGCGCCCACCGAGGATTAGGGATTGGTTGGGGGCACTCGCCTTTCGGCTGCGCTCTTCCGTGGTTAGGTTTGGGTTGAGAACACTCACCTCTCGGCTGCGTCCACGGAGGAACTCTTTTTATACGAATCTAGGAAGGCGTGGTCAGCATGAGGATAGAGAGGGGATAGAGGGGGCAGCGGAGGTTCCGGCAATGAGGATGGTAGGAAATGGGGCCGAAAAATAGTCGAGTAAGTGCTACGTGATGTTTATGGTCCAAAAGGGAAGCGGCGGAGATGAAGTCACTGGTATGGAAGACGGCCGACGAAAAGAGGATGGGCAATGTTATGGACATCTCGGACCTTCGGATAGATGGGGGATTTCAAAAGAGGGGATATGCTTGGCTGGCAACTGACCAACATTGGTCACTTCAACGATAATATTGTAAACTTAAGGAAAAAATCTGATGTGGCCAGCACATGACTTTCTCCATATATATAAGATGTAAATATTTATCTGCCGCAGTAATTTCGAACTCTATATTCCATCTAAACTTGGAAGATGAGTGATTAATTTATATATTATTATCTTTGACGCCAAAAACATGATAAATAATGTTTTACGGGACATGATCGATAAAAAACGATGAAATTGACCTTTCGCCCATAGAGCCTAGAGCGCCCACAAAGTACATAATCAGCAACTTCCGGTTTATCAGTATTTCATGAATAACTCCTACACAATCAGTGATACAAAAATATGTTTCAACCAAAAGTTATAGTAAAATACATTTTCTAAAACTTTTACAAATAATAGTATATACCTAAATATCATATTTATGGAGATATTTTGAAAACCGGAAATGAGCTTTGAAGAATGAAGCTCGACTTCCGGTTAACCGATTTACTCCAAAAACTAATAAACTCTAAAATCACTAACCAAAGTACTATATATGAAATTTAGTGTTGATATAACGAAAAGTTTTAAAGTAAGAGCGCCCACAAAGTACATAACAGCTACTTCCGGTTTATCGGTATTTCACGAATAACTCCTAATCAACCGGTGATATAAAAATATGTTAAATACAAAAGTTATAGTAAATTTTATTATCTAAAACTTTTTTAAGTAATACAACACACGTATATATCATATTTATGGAGATATTTTGAAAACCGGAAATGAGCTTTAATGAATGATGCTCGACTTCCGGTCAACCGATTTACTCCAAAAACTAATCAACTCTGACAGCACACACCACAGTAATATATATGAAGTTTGGTATTGATACGACCATTAGTTTTCACGTTAGAGCGCCCACAAACACACACACACATACAGACACACACACACACACACACACACACACACACACACACACAGACATCATTCCGAAAATAGTCAAAACGTGTTCTAGGGACCCCAAAACATGTATTTCCGTTGAAATCTCGAAGTCGATTTTTTTCATGAAAACAATACTTTCTCTATACTTCGTGTATGGAGAAAGTAAAAAGGGGATAAAACTGAAATTTTGCTAAAACTATCCGTTTTCGTTGCTTATTTCGATAATTTTTCAAGAAAATGACGAAAATTAAGGAAAAAAAGGGGATAAAATTTGAAATTTTGCTAAAATTATCAGATATCGTTGCTTTCTTCGATCATTATTCAAGATAATGACGAAAATGAAGGAAAAAATGGGATAAAATTGAAATTTCGCTAACATTATACTTTTTCGTTGATTTTCTCGATCGTTATTCAGGAAAATGACGAAATTGAAAAAAAAGGGGGAAAAATTGAAATTTCGCTAAAATTATCCTTTTTCGTTGCTTTTCTCTATCATTCGTCAAGAAAATGACGAAAAAATAAGGTAAAAAGGGGATAGAAAATGAAATTTTCTAATACTAGCAGTTTTCGTCGTTTTTTCGATCTTTATTCATGAAAATTACAAAAATTAAGGAAAAAAATGTTATAAAATTGAAATTTCGCTAAAATTATCCGTTTTCGTTGCTTTTTTCGATCATAATTCGAGAAAATGACGAAATTTAAGGAAAAAAAGGGGATAAAATCTGAAATTTTGCTATAATTATCCGATTTCATTGCTTATTTCAATCATTATTCAAGAAAATGACGGAAAAAGAGAAAAATTAAGGAAAAAAAGGGGATTAAATTAGAAATTTCGCTAAAATTATCCGTTTTCGTTGATATTTTCGATCATTATTCAAGAAAATGACGAAAATGAAGGAAAAAAAGGGGATTAAATTTGAAATTTCGATAAAATTTTCCGTTTTCGTTGATTTTTTCGGTCATATTTCAAGAAAATGACGAAAATTAAGGAAAAAAAAGTGGATAAAATTTGAAATTTTGCTAAAAATATCAGTTTTCGTTGTTTTTTCGATCATTATTCATGAAAATGACAAAAATAAAGGAAAAAAAGGTTATAAAAGTGAAATTTCACTAAAATTATCCGTTTTCGTTGATTTTTTCGATCATAATTCACAATAATGACGAAAATGAAGGAAAAAAATGTTATAAAATTGAAATTTCGCTAAAATTATCCGTTTTCGTTGCTTTTTTCGATCATAATTCGAGAAAATGACGAAATTTAAGAAAAAAAAGGGGATTAAATTTTGCTAAAATTATCCGATTTCGTTGCTAATTTCGATTATTATTCAAGAAAATGACGAAAATTAAGGAAAAAAAGGGGATAAAAATTTGAAATTTCGCTAAAATTATCCTTTTTCGTTGCTTTTCTTGATCATTATTCAAGAAAATGAAGAAAAAATAAGGAAAAAAGGGGATAAAAATGAAATTTTGCTAAAACTATCCGTTTTCGTTGCTTATTTCGATAATTTTTCAAGAAAATGACGAAAATTAAGGAAAAAAGGGGGATTAAAATTGAAATTTCGCTAAAATTTTCCGTTTTCGTTGATTTTTTCGTTCATATTTCAAGAAAATGACAAAAATTAAGGAAAAAAGTGGATAAAATTTGAAATTTTGATAAAATTATCAGTTTTCGTTATTTTTTCGATCATTATTCATGATAATGACAAAAATAAACGAAAAAAATGTTATAAAATTGAAATTTCGCTAAAATTATCCTTTTTTCGTTGCTTTTCTCTATCATTCTTCAAGAAAATGACGAAAAAATAAGGAAAAAAGGGGATAGAAAATGAAATTTTGCAAAAAGTATCAGTTTTCGTTTTTTTTTCGATCATTATTCATGAAAATGAAAAAATTAAGGAAAAAAATGTTATAAAGTTGAAATTTCGCTAAAATTATCCGTTTACGTTGCTTTTTTCGATCATAATTCGAGAAAATGACGAAATTTAAATAAAAAAATCTGATGTGGCCAGCACATGACTTTCTCCATATAAAAGATGTAAATACTTATCTACGACAGTAATTTCGAACTGTAAAAATTATAAATAATGTTGTTCGGGGCATGCTGGATGAAAAACGATGAAACTGGCCTTTCGCCCATAGAGCCCAGAGCGCCCACAAAGTACATAATCAGCAACTTCCGGTTTATCAGTATTTCAGGAATAA
Organism: Sympetrum striolatum; assembly: GCA_947579665.1. Lineage (NCBI taxonomy): Eukaryota > Metazoa > Arthropoda > Insecta > Odonata > Libellulidae > Sympetrum > Sympetrum striolatum. Next base: position 390,261 of record CANPUZ010000024.1, read on the forward strand.
CTCCTAAACAATCAGTGATACGAAAATATGTTTCATACAAAAGTTATAGTAAATATTATTTTCTAAAACATTTATAATTAATAGTATATACCTAAATATCATATTTATGGAGATATTTTGAAAACCGGAAATGAGCTTTGAAGAATGAAGCTCAACTTCCGGTAAACCGATTTACTCCAAAAACTAATCAACTCTTAAAACGATAATAGAAGTACTACATATGAAATTTGGTGTTGATCCGCCAAATAGTTTTCATGTTAGAGCGCCCACAAAGTACATAATCATCTTCTTCCGGTTTATCAGTGTTCCACGAATAACTCCTAATCAACCGGTGATACAAATATATGCTAAATACAAAAGTTATAGTAAATTACACTATCTAAAACTTTTATAATTAATACAATATACGTATATATCATATTTATGGAGATATTTTGAAAACCGGAAATGAGCTTTAATGAATAAAGCTCGACTTCCGGTTGACCGATTTACTCCAAAAACTAATCAACTCTGACAGCACACACCACAGTACTATATATGAAGTTTGGTGTTGATACGACCAATAGTTTTCACGTTAGAGCGTCCACTATCACACACACACATACACACACACACACACACACACACACACACACACACACACACACACACACACATACACACAGACATCATTCCGAAAATGGTCAAAACGTGTTCTAGGGACCCCAAAATATGTATTTCCGTTGAAATCTCGAAGTCGATTTTTTTCATGAAAACAATACTTTCTCTATACTTCGTATATGGAGAAAGTAAAAAAGGGGATTAAATTTTAAATTTTGTTAAAATTATCCGATTTCATTGCTTATTTCAATCATTATTCAAAGAAATGACGGAAAAAGAGAATAATTAAGGAAAAAAAGGGGATTAAATTTGAAATTTCGCTAAAATTATCCGCTTTCGTTGCTTTTTTCGATCATAATTCGAGAAAATGACGAAATTTAAGGAAAAAAATCTGATGTGGCCAGCACATGACTTTCTCCATATATATAAGATGTAAATATTTATCTATCGCAATAATTTCGAACTCTATATTCCATCTAAACTTGGAATTTGAGTTATTAATATTATATATTATCTTTGATGCCATAAACATGATAAATAATTTTTACGGGACATGATCGATGAAAAACGATGAAATTGGCCTTTCGCCCATAGAGCCCAGAGCGCCCACAAAGTACATAATCAGCAACTTCCGGTTTATCTGTATTTCATGAATAACTCCTAAACAATCAGTGATACAAAAATATGTTTCAACAAAAAGTTATAGTACATTACATTTTCTAAAACTTTTACAAATAATAGTATATACCTAAATACCATATTTATGGAGATATTTTGAAAACCGGAAATGAGCTTTGAAGAATTAAGCTCAACTTCCGTTTAACCGATTCACTCCAAAAACTAATCAACTCTAACGACATAAACCAAAATACTATATATGAAATTTGGTGTTGATCCGACAAATAGTTTTCATGTTAGAGCGCCCACAAAGTACATTATCATCTTCTTCCGGTTTATCAGTATTTCACGAATAACTCCTAATTAACCGGTTATACAAAAATATGTTAAATACAAAAGTTATAGTAAATTATATTATCTAAAACTTTTATAAGGAATACAATATACCAATATATCATATTTATGGATATATTTTGAAAACCAGAAATGAGCTTTACACAACGTACATAATCAGCAACTTCCGGTTTATCAGTATTTCATGGATAACTCCTAAACAATCAGTGATGCAAAAATATGTTTCAACCAAAAGTTATAGTAAAATAAATTTTCTACAACATTTATAAATAATAGTATATACCTAAATATCATATTAATGGAGATATTTTGAAAACCGGAAATGAGCTTTGAAGAATGAAGCTCGACTTCCGGTCAGCCGATTTACTCCAAAAACTAATCAACTCTAACGACTGTAATAAAAGTACTATGTATGAAATTTGGTGTTGATCCGACAAATAGTTTTCATGTTAGAGCGCCCACAAAGTACATAATCATCTTCTTCCGGTTTATCAGTATTTCACGAATAACTCCTAATGAACCGGTGATACAAAAATATGTTAAATACAAAAGTTATAGTAAATTATACTATCGAAAACTTTTATAAGTAATACAATAGACGTATATATCATATTTATGGAGATATTTTGAAAACCGGAAATGCGCTTTAATGAATAAAGCTCGACTTCCGGTTAACGGATTTACTCCAAAAACTAATCAACTCTGACAGCACACACAACAGTACTATAAATGAAGTTTGGTATTGATACGACTTTTAGTTTTCGAGATAGAACGCCCATTATCACACACACACATACACACACACACACTCACACACACACACACACACACACACACACACACACACACACACACACACACACATACACACAGACATCATTCAGAAAATGGTCAAAACGTGTTCTAGGGACCCCAAAACGTGTATTTCCGTTGAAATCTCGAAGTCGAATTTTTTCATGAAAACAATACTTTCTCTATACTTCGTATATGGAGAAAGTAAAAAGGGGATTAAATTTTAAATTTTGCTAAAATTATCCGATTTCGTTGCTTATTTGATCATTATTCAAGAAAATGAAGGAAAAAAAGGGGATAAAAATTGAAACTTCGCTAAAATTATACATTTTCGTAGCTTTTTTCGATCATAATTCGAGAAAATGACGAAATTTAAGGAAAAAAAGGGGATAAAATCTGAAATTTTACTATAATTATCCGATTTCATTGCTTATTTCAATCATTATTCAAGAAAATGACGGAAAAAGAGAAAAATTAAGGAAAAAAAGGGGATTAAATTTGAAATTTCGCTAAAATTTTCCGCTTTCGTTGACATTTTCGATCATTATTCAAGAAAATGACGAAAATGAAGGAAAAAAGGGGGATTAAAATTGAATTTTCGCTAAAATTTTCCGTTTTCGTTGATTTTTTCGTTCATATTTCAAGAAAATGACAAAAATTAAGGAAAAAAAAGTGGATAAAATTTGAAATTTTGCTAAAATTATCAGTTTTCGTTATTTTTTCGATTATTATTCATGAAAATGACAAAAATAAACGAAAAAATGTTATAAAATTGAAATTTCGCTAAAATTATCCGTTTTCGTTCATATTTTCGATCATTATTCAAGATAATGACGAAAATGAAGGAAAGAATGGGATAAAATTGAAATTTCGCTAAAATTATACTTTTTCGTTGATTTTTTCGATCATTATTCAGGAAAATGACGAAAATGAAAAAAAAGGGGGAAAAATTGAAATTTCGCTAAAATTATCCTTTTTCGTTGCTTTTCTCTATCATAATTCAAGAAAATTACGAAAAAATAAGCAAAAAGGAGGATAAAAAATGAAATTTTGCTAAAACAATCAGTTTTGTTGTTTTTTCGATCATTATCCATGAAAATGACAAAAAATAAGGAAAAAATGTTATAAAATTGAAATTTCGCTAAAATTATACGTTTTCGTTGCTTTTTTCGATCATAATTCGAGAGAATGAGAAAATTTAAGGAAAAAAAGGGGATTCAATTTTAAATTTTGCTAAAATTATCCGATTTCGTTGCTAATTTCGATCATTATTCAAGATAATGACGAAGATGACGAAAATTAAGGAAAAAAAGGGGATTAAATTTGAAATTTCGCTAAAATTTTCCGTTTTCGTTGATTTTTTCGTTCATATTTCAAGAAAATGACGAAAATTAAGGAAAAAAAAGTGGATAAAATTTGAAATTTTTCTAAAATTATCAGTTTTCGTTGTTGTTTCGATCATTATTCATGAAAATGACAAAAATAAAGGAAAAAAATGTTATAAAATTGAAATTTCGCTAAAATTATCCGTTTTCGTTGCTTTTTTCGATCATAATTCGAGAAAATGACGAAATTTAAGGAAAAAAAGGGGATTAAGATTTAAATTTTGCTAAAATTATCCGATTTCGTTGCTTATTTCTATCAATATTCAAGATAATGACGAAAATGACGAAAATTAAGGAAAAAATGGGGATTAAATTAGAAATTTCGCTAAAATTATGCGTTTTCGTTGATATTTTCGTTCATATTTCAAGAAATTGACGAAAATTAAGGAAAAAAAAGTGGATAAAATTTGAAATTTTGCTGAAATTATCAGTTTTCGTTGTTTTTTCGATCATTATTCATGAAAATGACAAAAATAAAAGAAAAAAAGGTTATAAAATTGAAATTTCGCTAAAATTATCCATTTTCGTAGCTTTTTTCCATCATAATTCGAGAAAATAACGAAATTTAAGGAAAAAAAAGGGGATAAAATTTGAAATTTTGCTAAAATTATCAGTTTTAGTTGTTTTTTCGATCATTATTCATGAAAATGACGAAAATAAAGGAAAAAAAGGTTATGAAATTGAAATTTCGCTAAAATTATCCGTTTTCGTTGATTTTTTCGATCATAATTCACAATAATGACGAAAATGAAGAAAAAAAATGTTATAAAATAGAAATTTCGCTAAAATTATCCGTTTTCGTTGCTTTTTTCGATCATTATTCAAGATAATGACGAAAATGACGAAAATTAAGGAAAAAAAGGGGATTAAATTTGAAATTTCGCTAAAATTATCCTTTTTCGTTGCTTTTCTTGATCATTATTCAAGAAAATTACGAAAAAATAAGGAAAAAAGGGGATAAAAAATGAAATTTTGCTAAAACTATCAGTTTTCGTTGATTTTTTCGATCATTATTAATGAAAATGTCAAAAATTAAGGAAAAAAATGTTATAAAATTGAAATTTCGCTAAAATTATTTGTTTTCGTTGCTTTTTTCGATCATAATTCGAGAAAATGACGAAATTTAAGAAAAAAATCTGATGTGGCCAGCACATGACTTTCTCCATATATAAGATTTAAATACTTATCTACGACAGTAATTTCGAACTCTAAAAATTATAAATAATGTTGTTCGGGACATACTGGATGAAAAACGATGAAACTGGCCTTTCGCCCTCAGAGCCCAGAGCGCCCACAAAGTACATAATCAGCAACTTCCGGTTTATCAGTATTTCAAGAATAACTCCAAAACAATCAGTGATACGAAAATATGTTTCATACAAAAGTTATATTAATAATTATTTTCTAAAACATTTATAAATAATAGTATATACCTAAATATCATATTTATGGAGATATTTTGAAAACCGGAAATGAGCTTTGAAGAATGAAGCTCAACTTCCGGTTCATCGATTTACTCCAAAAACTAATCAACTCTAAAGACTGCAATAGAAACACTGCATATGAAATTTGGTGTTGATCCGCCAAATAGTTTTCATGTTAGAGCGCCCACAAAGTACATAATCATCGTCTTCCGGTTTATCAGTGTTTCACGAATAACTCCTAATCAACCGGTGATACAAAAATATGTTAAATACAAAAGTTATAGTAAATTACATTATGTAAAACTTTTATAAGTTATCTAATATACGTATATATCATATTTATGGAGATATTTTGAAAACCGGAAATGAGCTTTAATGAATAAAGCTCGACTTCCGGTTGACCGATTCACTCCAAAAACTAATAAACTCTGACAGCACACACCTCAGAACTATATATGAAGTTTGGTGTTGATACGACCAATAATTTTCACGTTAGAGCGTCCACTATCACACACACACATACACACACACACACTCACAAACACACACACACACACACACACACACACACACACACACACACACACACACACACATACACACAGACATCATTCCGAAAATGGTCAAAACGTGTTCTAGGGACCCCAAAACATGTATTTCCGTTGAAATCTCGAAGTCGAATTTTTTCATGAAAACAATACTTTCTCTATACTTCGTATATGGAGAAAGTAAAAAAGGGGATTAAATTTTAAATTTTGCTAAAATTATCCGTTTTCGTTGCTTTTTTCGATCATTATTCAAGATAATGACGAAAATGACGAAAATTAAGGAAAAAAAGGGGATTAAGATTTAAATTTTGCTAAAATTATCCGATTTCGTTGCTAATTTCGGTCATTATTCAAGAAAATGACGAAAATTAAGGAAAAAAAGGAGATAAAAATTTAAATTTCACTAAAATTATCTTTTTTTGTCGCTTTTCTCGATCATTATTCAAGAAAATGACGAAAAATAAGGAAAAAAAGGGGATCAAAATTGAAATTTCGCTAAAATTATCCGTTTTCGTTGCTTTTTTGGATCATAATCAAGGAAATGAAAAAAATGAAGGAAAAAAAGATGATAATATTGAAATTTCGCTAAAATTATCCTTTTTCCTAGCTTTTTTCGATCATAATTCGAGAAAATGACGAATTTTAAGGAAAAAAAGGGGATAAAATTTGAAATTTTGCTAAAATTATCCAATTTCATTGCTTATTTCGATCATCATTCAAGAAAATGACGGAAAAGGAGAAAAATTAAGGAAAAAAAGGGGATAAAATATGAAATTTTGCTAAAATTATCAGTTTTCGTTATTTTTTCGATCATTATTCATGAAAATGACAAAAATAAAGGAAAAAAATGTTATAAAATTGAAATTTCGCTAAAATTATTTGTTTTCGTTGCTTTTTTCGATCATAATTCGAGAAAATGACGAAATTTAAGAAAAAAAAGGGGATTAAATTTTAAATTTTGCTAAAATTATCCGTTTTCGTTGCTTTTTTCGATCATTATTCAAGATAATGACGAAAATGACGAAAATTAAGGAAAAAAAGGGGATTAAATTTGAAATTTCGCTAAAATTATCCGATTTCGTTGCTAATTTCGGTCATTATTCAAGAAAATGACGAAAATTAAGGAAAAAAAGGAGATAAAAATTTAAATTTCGCTAAAATTATCCTTTTTCGTTGCTTTTCTCTATCATTATTCAAGAAAATGACGAAAAAATAAGGAAAAAATTGGATAAAAAATGAAATTTTGCTAAAACTATCCGTTTTCGTTGCTTATTTCGATAATTTTTCAAGAAAATGAGGAAAATTAAGGAAAAAAAGGATATAGAATTTGAAATTTTGCTAAAATTATCAGTTTTCTTTGTTTTTTCCATCATTATTCACGAAATGACGAAAATTAAGAAAAAAAAGGGGATAAAACTAAAATTTCGCTAAAATTATCCGTTTTCGTTCATATTTTCGATCATTATTCAAGAAAATGACGAAAATAAAGGAAAAAAAGGGGATTAAATTTGAAATTTCGCTAAAATTTTCCGTTTTCGTTGATTTTTTCGTTCATATTTCAAGAAAATGACGAAAATTAAGGAAAAAAAAGTGGATAAAATTTGAAATTTTGCTAAAATTATCAGTTTTCGTTGCTTTTTTCGATCATAATTCGAGAAAATGATGAAATTTAAGGAAAAAAAGGGGATTAAGATTTAAATTTTGCTAAAATTATCCGATTTCGTTGCTAATTTCGGTCATTATTCAAGAAAATGACGAAAATGACGAAAATTAAGGAAAAAAGGAGATAAAAATTTAAATTTCGCTAAAATTATCTTTTTTTGTCGCTTTTCTCGATCATTATTCAAGAAAATGACGAAAAATAAGGAAAAAAAGGGGATCAAAATTGAAATTTCGCTAAAATTATCCGTTTTCGTTGCTTTTTTCGATCATTATTCAAGGAAATAACGAAAATGAAGGAAAAAAAGCGGATAAACATTGAAATTTCGCTAAAATTATCCTTTTCGTTGCTTTTTTGGATCATAATCAAGGAAATGAAAAAAATGAAGGAAAAAAAGATGATAATATTGAAATTTCGCTAAAATTATCCTTTTTCGTAGCTTTTTTCGATCATAATTCGAGAAAATGACGAATTTTAAGGAAAAAAAGGGGATAAAATTTGAAATTTTGCTAAAATTATCCGATTTCATTGTTTATTTCGATCATCATTCAAGAAAATGACGGAAAAGGAGAAAAATTAAGGAAAAAAAGGGGATAAAATATGAAATTTTGCTAAAATTATCAGTTTTCGTTATTTTTTCGATCATTATTCATGAAAATGACAAAAATAAAGGAAAAAAATGTTATAAAATTGAAATTTCGCTAAAATTATCCTTTTTCGTTGCTTTTCTCTATGATTATTCAAGAAAATGACGAAAAAATAAGGAAAAAATTGGATAAAAAATGAAATTTTGCTAAAACTATCCGTTTTCGTTGCTTATTTCGATAATTTTTCAAGAAAATGACGAAAATTAAGGAAAAAAAGGATATAGAATTTGAAATTTTGCTAAAATTATCAATTTTCTTTGTTTTTTCCATCATTATTCACGAAAATGACGAAAATAAAGAAAAAAAAAGGGGATAAAACTAAAATTTCGCTAAAATTATCCGTTTTCGTTCATATTTTCGATCATTATTCAAGATAATGACGAAAATGAAGGAAAAAATGGGATAAAATTGAAATTTCGCTAAAATTATACTTTTTCGTTGATTTTTTCGATCATTATTCAGAAAAATGACGAAAATGAAAAAAAAAGGGGGAAAAATTGAAATTTCGCTAAAATTATCCTTTTTCGTTGCTTTTCTCTATCATAATTCAAGAAAATTACGAAAAAATAAGCAAAAAGGAGGATAAAAAATGAAATTTTGCTAAAACAATCAGTTTTGTTGTTTTTTCGATCATTATCCATGAAAATGACAAAAATTAAGGAAAAAATGTTATAAAATTGAAATTTCGCTAAAATTATACGTTTTCGTTGCTTTTTTCGATCATAATTCGAGAAAATGAGAAAATTTAAGGAAAAAAAGGGGATTCAATTTTAAATTTTGCTAAAATTATCCGATTTCGTTGCTAATTTCGATCATTATTCAAGATAATGACGAAGATGACGAAAATTAAGGAAAAAAAAGGGGATTAAATTTGAAATTTCGCTAAAATTTTCCGTTTTCGTTGATTTTTTCGTTCATATTTCAAGAAAATGACGAAAATTAAGGAAAAAAAAGTGGATAAAATTTGAAATTTTTCTAAAATTATCAGTTTTCGTTGTTGTTTCGATCATTATTCATGAAAATGACAAAAATAAAAGAAAAAAAGGTTATAAAATTGAAATTTCGCTAAAATTATCCATTTTCGTAGCTTTTTTCCATCATAATTCGAGAAAATAACGAAATTTAAGGAAAAAAAGGGGATAAAATTTGAAATTTTGCTAAAATTATCAGTTTTCGTTGTTTTTTCGATCATTATTCATGAAAATGACGAAAATAAAGGAAAAAAAGGTTATGAAATTGAAATTTCGCTAAAATTATCCGTTTTCGTTGATTTTTTCGATCATAATTCACAATAATGACGAAAATGAAGAAAAAAAATGTTATAAAATAGAAATTTCGCTAAAATTATCCGTTTTCGTTGCTTTTTTCGATCATTATTCAAGATAATGACGAAAATGACGAAAATTAAGGAAAAAAAGGGGATTAAATTTGAAATTTCGCTAAAATTATCCTTTTTCGTTGCTTTTCTTGATCATTATTCAAGATAATGACGAAAATGACGAAAATTAAGGAAAAAAAGGGGATTAAATTTGAAATTTCGCTAAAATTATCCTTTTTCATTGCTTTTCTTGATCATTATTCAAGAAAATTACGAAAAAATAAGGAAAAAAGGGGATAAAAAATGAAATTTTGCTAAAACTATCAGTTTTCGTTGATTTTTTCGATCATTATTCAAGATAATGACGAAAATGAAGGAAAAAATGGGATAAAATTGGAATTTCGCTAAAACTATACTTTTTCGTTGATTTTCTCGATCAGTATTCAGGAAAATGACGAAAATGAATATGAAAGGGGGAAAATTTGAAATTTCGCTAAAATTATCCTTTTTCGTTGCTTTGCTCTATCATTCTTCAAGAAAATGACCAAAAAATAAGGAAAAAAGGGGATAGAAAATGAAATTTTGCTAAAACTATCAGTTTTCGTTGTTTTTTCGATCATTATTCATGAAAATGACAAAAATTAAGGAAAAAAATGTTATAAAATTGAAATTTCGCTAAAATTATCAGTTTTCGTTGCTTTTTTCGATCATTATTCAAGATAATGACGAAAATGAAGGAAAAAAAGGTTATAAAATTTAAATTTCGCTAAAATTATCAGTTTTCGTTGATTTTTTCGATCATAATTCACAATAATAACGAAAATGAAGGAAAAAAATGTTATAAAATTGAAATTTCGCTAAAATTATCCGATTTCGTTGCTAATTTCGATCATTATTCTAGAAAATGACGAAAATTAAGGAAAAAAAGGGGACTAAATTTGAAATTTCGCTAAAATTATCCTTTTTTGTTGTTTTTTCGATCATTATTCATGAAAATGACAAAAATTAAGGAAAAAAATGTTATAAAATTTGAAATTTCGCTAAAATTATCCGATTTCGTTGCTTTTTTCGATCATTATTGATGATAATGACGAAAATGAAGGAAAAAATGGGATAAAATTGAAATTTCGCTAAAACTATACTTTTTCGTTGACTTCCTCGATCATTATTCAGGAAAATGACGAAAATGAAAAAAAAAGGGGAAAAATTGAAATTTCGCTAAAATTATCCTTTTTCGTTGCTTTTCTCTATCATTCTTCAAGAAAATGACGAAAAAATAAGGAAAAAAGGGGATAGAAAACGAAATTTTGCTAGAACTATCAGTTTTCGTTGTTTTTTCGATCATTATTGATGAAAATGACAAAAATTAAGGAAAAAAATGTTATAAAATTGAAATTTCGCTAAAATTATTTGTTTTCGTTGCTTTTTTCGATCATAATTCGAGAAAATGACGAAATTTAAGGAAAAAAAGGGGATTAAATTTTAAATTTTGCTAAAATTATCCGATTTTAGTTGCTTATTTGATCAATATTCATGAAAATGACGAAAATGAAGGAAAAAAAGGGGATAAATTTGAAATTTCGCTAAAATTATCCATTTTCGTAGCTTTTTTTGATCATAATTCGAGAAAATGACGAAATTTAAGGAAAATAAAATCTGAAATTTTGCTAAAATTATCCGATTTCATTGCTTATTTCAATCATTATTCAAGAAAATGACGGAAATAGAGAAAAATTAAGGAAAAAAAGGGGATTAAATTTGAAATTTCGCTAAAATTATCCGCTTTCGTTGACATTTTCGATCATTATTCAAGAAAATGACGAAAATGAAGGAAAAAAGGGGGATTAAAATTTAAATTTCGCTAAAATTTTCCGTTTTCGTTGATTTTTTCGTTCATATTTCAAGAAAATGACGAAAATTAAGGAAAAAAAAGTGGATAAAATTTGAAATTTTGCTAAAATTATCCGTTTTCGTTGCTTTTTTCGATCATTATTCAAGAAAATAACGAAAATGAAGGAAAAAAAGGGGATAAAAATTTAAATTTCGCTAAAATTATCTTTTTTGTTGCTTTTTTCGATCATTATTCAAGAAAATGACGAAAATTAAGGAAAAAAAGCGGATAAACATTGAAATTTCGCTAAGGGATAAAATTGAAATTTCGCTAAAATTATCCGTTTTCGTTTGTTTTTTATATCATTATTCAAGAAAATGATAAAAATGAATGAAAAAAAGATGATAATATTGAAATTTCGCTAAAATTATCCTTTTTCGTAGCTTTTTTCGATCATAATTCGAGAAAATGACGAATTTTAAGGAAAAAAGGGGATAAAATTTGAAATTTTGCTAACATTATCCTTTTTCGTTGCTTTTCTCTATCATTATTCAAGAAAATTACGAAAAAATAAGCAAAAAAGGGGATAAAAAATGAAATTTTGCTAAAACTATCAGTTTTGTTGTTTTTTCGATCATTATTCATGAAAATGACAAAAATTAAGGAAAAAATGTTATAAAATTGAAATTTCGCTAAAATTATCCGTTTTCGTTGCTTTTTTCGATCATAATTCGAGAAAATGACGAAATTTAAGGAAAAAAATCTGATGTGGCCAGCACATGACTTTCTCCATATATATAAGATGTAAATATTTATCTACCGCAATAATTTCGAACTCTTTATTCCATCTAAACTTGGAATTTGAGTTATTAATATTATATATTATCTTTGATGCCAAAAACATGATAAATAATTTTTACGGGACATGATCGATGAAAAACGATGAAATTGGCCTTTCGCCCATAGAGCCCAGAGCGCCCACAAAGTAGATAATCAGCAACTTCCGGTTTATCAGTATTTCATGAATAACTCCTACACAATCAGTGATACAAAAATATGTTTCAACCAAAATTTATAGTGCATTGCATTTTCTAAAACTTTTACAAATAATAGTATATACCTAAATACCATATTTATGGAGATATTTTGAAAACCGGAAATGAGCTTTGAAGAATTAAGCTCAACATCCGGTAAACCGATTCACTCCAAAAACTAATCAACTCTAACGACACAAACCAAAATACTATATATGAAATTTGGTGTTGATCCGACAAATAGTTTTCATGTTAGAGCGCCCACAAAGTACATAATCATCTTCTTCCGGTTTATCAGTATTTCACGAATAACTCCTAATCAACCGGTTATACAAAAATATGTTAAATACAAAAGTTATAGTAAATATTATTATCTAAAACTTTTATAAGGAATACAATATACCAATATATCATATTTATGGATATATTTTGAAAACCAGAAATGAGCTTTACACAACGTACATAATCAGCAACTTCTGGTTTATCAGTATTTCATGGATAACTCCTAAACAATCAGTGATGCAAAAATATGTTTAATACAAAAGTTATAGTAATATAAATTTTCTACAACATTTATAAATAATAGTATATACCTAAATATCATATTAATGGAGATATTTTGAAAACCGGAAATGAGCTTTGAAGAATGAAGCTCGACTTCCGGTCAGCCGATTTACTCCAAAAACTAATCAATTGTAACGACTCTAATAAAAGTACTATGTATGAAATTTGGTGTTGATCCGACAAATAGTTTTCATGTTAGAGCGCCCACAAAGTATATAATTATCTTCTTCCGGTTTATCAGTATTTCACGAATAACTCCTAATCAACTGGTGATACAAAAATATGTTAAATACAAACGTTATAGTAAAATTCATTATCTAAAACTTTTATAAGTAATACAATTAACGTATACATCATATTTACGGAGATATTTTGAAAACCGGAAATGCGCTTTAATGAATAAAGCTCGACTTCCGGTTGACCGATTTACTTCAAAAACTAATCAACTCTGACAGCACACACCACAGTACTATATATGAAGTTTGGTATTGATACGACTAATAGTTTTCACGTTAGAGCGTCCACTATCACACACACACTTACACATACACACACACACAAACACACACACACACACACACATACACACAGACATAATTCCGAAAATGGTTAAAACGTGTTCTAGGGACCCCTAAACATGTATTTCCGTTGAAATCTCGAAGTCGAATTTTTTCATGAAAACAATACTTTCTCTATACTTCGTATATGGAGAAAGTAAAAAAGATATGCTCCGAACGATTTCTTCAGCAAATATAATTTACTACCTAAATTACTAACAAACAAAGTGGAAAACCACAACTCTCCGAATGTTATGCTATTTACAAAGTCTTAAAACTTTCAGAGACCAGAGATAGGTTTGGATAATCGGAGATGAACCAATACAACCGGAGTACAGAAGCCAGCAACTTAGGCAAATGATATTTTCTGATTTAGCATCAACCGACTTCAGTAGGACTAAACCAAACTCAATCGTCTCTGTGGCCGATAAGAAAGATGGGATTGGACTGCATGTATCTAAGCCTTCGTTGTGGTTGAGTAAAATCGTTTTCTTCGTATACTTTTGTATCTTCGTTTATCGTTTATTGAAAAACATTTCAATTAGAAATAATGGTCGTACAAAGTCGGAATGAACACCAAAAGAAAGGAAATTGAATGAAGATTCTTATTTTGGCCGTGGAATATACCATTTGGTTCGAAATTACGAAAAATAGGGCAAAATACAGGAAATTTAGGTCAATTTTCTTCGTGGTAAACAACCAGTCACCCTGACGACCAAAGTGATTGTTAAAACCGGTGCATTCATTTTCCAACGAGAATACACGGTGATTTTAAGTCCATACCGAATTAATGGTAGCAACTAATGTCTGAATTTATGAAGAAGAGGGAATTTACCGAGATTTCAGGGAATGTAAACTATGATATTTAAATAGCAGGAACAAATTTATGGAGATAATTTACTTAGATGTCAAAGTAAGCAAACCGATTCAGAAACAGCACATATGGAATTTCGATCATTCAGTCAGCTGAAAAAATCACTCTTCAAAATTAAAAATTACTTTGAAATGTATCTAAACAGATAACAAAAGTATGATTTGCCCAGCACATGACTTTCTCCGTATGGTATTTCTTCCTCGAAATCAAAATACGAACGAAGAGCAGAATATCAAACGAACAACACAAACGATTAATAAAAATAAAGACCACACATTTAAAAAGCGGAAACTTAAATAAAGTAACACATAATATACACATAATACATACACATAATACATATAAGAAAGCTGATAAAGATGACAAATGGAGCAAAAAACAAAGAAGAAAACCTTTTAATTATTTTCAATCAGCGAGAGCTCAATCTATTGCCAGAGACTGATCGAAGGACGCTTAGCATTGCATTTTTTGCAATGTAAACAAACCCATAGCAACGAACTTTATTATTATTGTGAAGAGATATCAATAACGGCACGAAAAAATTATAAATGCATAAATATTTTGTAATAAATACGCGTGTTTTAAATTCTAAATGAACTTCCAAATAAAACAATGAAGAAATATGGTATTCATGCTGTAAATACGATGATTATGACTTAAATGAAAACAACATTTTATCCTAAATATGTCGCAATGACCAGAAACTTGGTTTATTATGATACGACTCCTAAGCGGTGGTTGATATCGATAATTTTTTCAAATAAAAATAATAGAAAAATACATTTTTTGTAATTTTAGTAGGTATATACCTAAATATCAGATTAATGGAGGATTTTTGCAAACACCGAAATTTGCTTTGAAAAATGAAGCTCAACTTCCGGTAAACCGATTTAGTCCAAAAACTAATCAACTCTGACGACACCAAACAAAGTGCTATATATGAAATTTAGTGTTGATACGACAAATGTTTTTCATGTTAGAGCGCCCACAAACTACAGAATCAGCAACTTCCGGTTTATCAGTATTTCACAAATAACTCCTAAACAATCAGTTATACAAAAAAATATTTTTACTTAAGTTATAGGAAAATATTTTCTAAAACTTCTATAAATAATAATATACACCTTAATATCATATTTATGGAGATATTTTGCGAAACGGAAATTTGCTTTGAAGAATAAAGCTCAACTTTCGGTTTACCAATTCACTTCAAAGTCTAATCAACTCTGACAGCACACACCACAGTGTTATATATATGAAATTTGGTGTTGATACAACAAATAGTTTTTATGTTAGAGCGCCCACAAAGTACATAATCAGCAACTTCCGGTTTATCAGGATTTCACGAATAACTCCTAAAAAATTTGTGATGCAAAAAATGTTTTTACTAAAGTTATAGTAAAATACATTTTCTAAAACTTTTATAAATAACAGTATATACCTAAAAATCAAATTTATGGAGAAATTTTGCGAAAACGGAAATTTGCTTCGAAGAATAAAGCACGACTTCCGGTTAACCGATTTACTCCAAAAACTAATCAACTCTGACAGCACCCCCCACAGTGCTATGTATGAAGTTTAGTGTGTAGATATGGTAAAAAAATATAAAATATGAATAAATATATATAATATATTTCGGAAAAGGACCTGAATAACGCCCAAACGGAAACAATTAATGAATTACTGCTGAATTTCGACTACTAGGCTATCAGTAGTATTTTTCAATACATCACCGATGTTTGTATGTAATACTGATCTATCAAATGATGTTTATGGAATCTCTTTTCGAATGATTTATATTAAAATATTCTTTAATATATATTCTTTCAAATGTGTTTAATTGAAGTATACATCAATGTACGACATGATTACATTGTCGGTGTATGGCCGAATTTCCTTATAGTAATTGTAGAAATAGCAAAACATCGTCAAGTTGACTTTTCTTTGCACTGTGCATCATTGTCCCTCAATATTACTTTTAAATGGAATCCAAAATCCCCTTCTAATGTGAAAACGCCTGAGCTCGGACTCAACAATCGCCTTGGTCGCCAGGGGGACTGAGTTGTTTAAGCAGATAATTAGCGAACTAATCGCCTGCTGAGCGAAGTCATCATAAACTAATAAATTACATTTTTTGCGAACTAATCATAAACTAGGCTTATTAATCACTTGCTCAGCGAAGTAATCGTTAACTAAGCGACCTAATCATAAACTAAGCGCACTTATCATAAAATAAGCGAATTAATAATAACCTAGGCTTAATAATCACTCGCTCAGCGAAATAATCGCGAACTAAGCGACCTAATCACAACCTAAGCGACCTGATCATAAACTAAGCGAACTAATCATAAACTAAGCGAATTAATAATAAACTAAGCTTATTAATCACTTGCTCAGCGAATTAATCGTTAACTAAGAGACCTAATCATAGACTGAGCGAACTAATCATAAACTGAGCGAACTTATCATAAACTAAGGTTATTGATCAAATGCTTAGCCAAAGCATCATAAACCACTTACGTTCTTTTCGAAGTAGTCATAAACTAAGCTTATCAATCACATGCTCAGCGAAGTAATCGTTAACTAAACGATCTAATCATAAACTAAGCGCAATAATCATAAACTAAGCACACTAATCATAAACTAAGCACACTAATCATAAACTAAGCGAACTTATCATAAACAAAGTGCACTAATCAAAAGCTAAACGCAGTAATCAAAAGCTAAGCGGTTGCATATATATATGTCTCCTGAAAACTAGTGTCTATTTTGGTAGCGAAGTTCTATAAAGATTCATATTGCTAAGTTTAGATAAGGAATATACGACATGTATCACTATATATGTTTCAATATAACTATTATAATTATCTTTTTAATACATTTGTACTTAATAAGTTGTAAAATTCTGTTTTATATAATGTAAAAAAACATCTACTTTTGTATGTTTTGGTTTTTCTTTTAAATTGACAAAAAATATTTATCAGTATAATGATACATTAATGATAAATATATATACGAGTAAAAGTTGCAAGTATTCTGCAAGCGTATTATTGATACAAATTTCAAGTCGGAATCATATCGAGAAGGTCCTCAATAGGAAACAAGCACACACACACACACACACACACACATAAATCATTCCGAAAATGGTCAAAACGTGTTCTAGGGACCCCAAAAACATGTATTTCCGTTGAAATCTCGAAGTCGATTTTTTTTTCATGAAAACTCTATACTTCGTATATGGAGAAAGTAGAAAAAGGATTGAAAATATTCTTAAAAACCGCAGCAATTAATTTTAAATGGGAGAAAACTGAACGAACCTGGCGTCAAACCCACGCACATCAGGTGACAGTTCCATAGATATAAATAAAGATGACTGAGTTTACTTCGACCTTAATGATTTTGAGTTCCCTATCCTACAGGGATGTAGCTTAAAATATTTATTTTTTATTTTTTTTAAGTCGTAAATAATTTGAAATTCTCGCCATACGTTTTTAAATAGAAGAGACGCCTGGTGTTGAACTCAGGACCTTGTGGTAAATATGAATACATATAACGCACTGGTAAAAATAAGACTTATATAATTCAAATTTTGAATTCGACGTCTTACCGGGAAGATCGTAAAATAAGACTCCGCTATTCCCATTTGAAATGGGTAGTGTAAAAGGCTCTCTGGGATCGAACCAAGGACAATCAGGGAAACAGCGCACATAAAATTTATTCATATCCTCTATTCAAATTCCGAGTTTAAAGTTTCCATCTTATCGGGAAGTGATCTAAAAAAATCTTAAAAATCGTAGCAATTTCTAATTTTTATACATAATTATATACATTATGCGAAAACAATGCTTCTATAAAGTGAAGAAATACAGCATGTATAAGTCAGAGCCACGTGTATTTCAATTGCCTAAAATACATCCACAATTACAAAGTATACAAAGAAGTAGAAGAGTGTGTACTTACCGCTGGTCCATCGGTGGATCCGTACCCAGAATGCCCTGGAAAATAGAGAATAAGGCATTTGAATATCACCCTTGAGGTGCAAAATGATCTTTATTTTGCAATTGTAACACGTCAAATGCGGGTGGGTGGTCTATTTACATACATAGTTATGTATTCATACTTATAAATTTATTTTTATATATTTATCTATTTATGTATCTGTATTTATATATATATCTCTATTTATATATTTATCTTTGTAATTTTTTTTAAACAAATTCATATACTTATCTTTATAAACTTATATCTATATATTTATCTTTATTTACCTTTATATACATCTATTAAAATATTTACATTGATATATTTGTATTTATGTATTTATCTTTATATACTTCTATTTGTATATTTACATTGATATAGTTTTATTTGTAAATTTATCTTTTTATCTTTATATTTATACGAGTAAAATGTTACTTTCATACTGCAAGCAGATCGGCAACACTATTTTTATGTCGGCATCATATCGGGACGGCCATCAAAAGAAAAAAATGATTTGAAATTTTTCTTAGAATTCGCTGAAATTCCATCGTCTGGCATCGAACGCAGGTCTTTACTGTGAACTTACTATAAGGCACAATAGAAAATCACCATCTCTAACCATGTGTGAAAATTCAAGCAGAAATATAATAATAATAATAATAATTCCGTCTTTCTTTTTTGGGCGAATTTTAGCCTAGGAAGGCTATTCCTCCAATTAACCCATTTTATTAATTTTATTCATTTTTTTTTGCATTTTCATTTTATTAATATCACACACACAACATACACAGACAACCACTCCCTAACCGGAAAAATCCGATTAGCCGGGATTCGAACCCGGGACCGTGAGGTTGGAGCGTTTACGCGCTAGCACGTTAACCACTCCGCCACCACGGCCGGTAAATATGGGCTACAACTGCCTCAAAAGACGTTTTAATTTCCACGAATTTAAATGGCTCTCTGGATTCGAACTAAGGACGATCTCGGAAATCAAAAAATGTTTCTGAAAATTATTTATGATCTCTATCTATATGCCAAATTTCAAGTTTCTATATTATTGGTAAAGGTTTCAAAATAATTCCTAAAAATCGGATCAACTTCTGATTGCAGAGACACCTGGTGTCGAACCCAGGAAATATTCTATGCTGTGAATGCAAAGTTTGATTTGTAAGGACAGGTTCTTCTATCATGCAAAGTTTGAAGTCGATAGCATGCCGGGAAGTACGTTAATTTTGTTTCCGTTA
Organism: Sympetrum striolatum; assembly: GCA_947579665.1. Classification (NCBI taxonomy): domain Eukaryota; kingdom Metazoa; phylum Arthropoda; class Insecta; order Odonata; family Libellulidae; genus Sympetrum; species Sympetrum striolatum. The sequence continues at coordinate 409,695 of CANPUZ010000024.1, forward strand.
TCTCCGTAAGAAATGCATTGAGAAGTGAAAATGTCCCTCTGGGATCGAACCAAGGACCATCAGCAAACATGTAAAATTTGATTATGAAATATATTTGTGACATCTACCCACGTGCTGAGTTTCGAGTATCCATGTTATCGGGAAAGGATCCAAAAAAAATCTTCAAAATCGCCGCAATGCATTTTAAACGGCCGATTTTTGCCCCGACCTAGCATCGAACCAAGGATAATATTCATAGATGTCTTTATGGTTTTCTTTAGATATCTTTGGCATCTAGCGATCCCTCGAATTTCAACTCTCTACTTTCCCGGGAAGTGCACCAAAAAAATTTTCGAAAATCCCCGCCATGTATCCTTATGGAGAAAATCACGACTTTGGGGCCTTCTGGAATCGAACCCATGACACCGAGGTTCAATGTCGGCTTTTTCCTGGAGGTCACACGTTATGGCCATAACGTCAAAAAAATTTCAAGTCGTTGGCACTTGTGGAACATGGTTAGAATTTTGTTCCCCTATATATAACTTATATATATATAGGTATATCCGGAGAAACGTCTATATATAATAGATATCCGGAGAAGCGTCTATATATAATAGATATTTACATTGATATATTTGTATTTATGTATTTATCTTCATTCAGGGTGTCCCAAAAAGCAGCGATGACCGGAAGGGGTAGAACTCCTCTTGGGCCACCCCACTTTTAGAGTGACCGCTGTTCATTCGATTTCGAGTTACAAATTTTGCGTATTTCGTATCAAAAAAACGTGACTTTCAGGACATCTTTCTTCATGATAACCTAAATAAATAAGATAAAGGGATTGTTTTTTTTCTCTAAAATAACTAAATAGCAACTGCTTTGACCGAAGGGTAAAAAATTGTCGTAGCTGATTTCATCGGAATTAAACTCCGAATTTCAATAAGTCATGAATTCGATCAAAATCATCGAGGCTAATTTTAAAAATGAGTCGAAAAATGTTTCGGTGAATATTTCGAAACTAGCGTAATTTATTGGCTATCTACCACGAAAAGTTTATCGAGCTATCTTAACGGCAACATACTTAAAAAGATTTAATTAAAATTGAAGACTCGGTTTAAGAGAAAAAATAGGTAAGACCATGCTGTTCCTTGGTTCGATGCTAGAGCACATTAAAATTTCTCTCATAAGGAATATAAGGGAAAAGTAGGATGTCGTTTGAGGCAGTTGCAGCCAATATTTCTGCTTGAATTTTCACACATAGTTAGAGATGGAGATCTTCTGTTGTGCTCCATAGTAAGTTCACCAGGAAGACCCGGGTTCGATGCCAGACGATTAAATTGCAGCGAATTTTAAGAATTTTTTCGTTCCTTTTTTTTTCATTTGAGGACCATCCTCAGATGATTACGACATGAAATTACTGTTGTCGATCTGCTTGCAGTATGCAAGCTACATTTTACTTTTAATATATATAGATGCTTTTCCGGATTCATTCATGTAACAATAATTTCATATTGGAATCACATCGGGACGGTCCCAAGACACCTTCAGGTGCATACATGTAAAGAAACTCACAGTATATATATGGAAGAGAGAAAGAGGGGGTTAGTGGAGTAAAGGGAAGAGCGTGGCCGGGGTAAGAAGAAAAACAGATAGAGGTACACAAGAAAGAATGGACAAGAGAAGACATTTTTACGTAAAAATCACAAATTGAAACTAATTGTTAGATAAGTTTAAAATGTAACGACAGGAAATGTATCAAAAGTTAAAAAAAAATCTGATGTGGCCAACGCATGACTTTCTCCGTATTTATTGAGAACAGAAGCCTATATAATAATGTATAATGTAATATATAAATAACTCCTAAGCAAAGAGTGTTACTGGAACATTAATTTTTATACAAAAGTTGTAGTAAAATACATTATCTATAACTTTAGTATATAATTGTATATGCCTACATTGCGTTTGACAGAGACATGTATGAAAACCTCCATTTCTGGATAAACTACAACTTCCGGTTAAACATTATTCAAGAATAACTTTATAACAATTAGTGTTACGAAAAAATGTTTAGTACAAAAGTTGTAGTAAAGTACATTATCTATAACGTTTGTGCATAATTGTATATACCAAAATTGCATTCTGACAGAGATATTTAAGAAACAAACTTTTGTTCCGGATAAACCGCAACTTCCGGTTAAGCGATATTCTCCAAAAACAAATAAACTCTTAAAATTGTTAGGAATATACTAAATATGAATTTTAAAAATGATCGGATGATTACTTTTTAAGATAGAGCGCCCACAAACTTTTTTACCACAAACAGACACAGAGACAGACATAGCATAGGGAAAATAGCGAAAACGTGCTCTATGGGCCCCAAAACATGTATTTCCGTCGAAATCTGGAGATCGAATCTTTTTGCAATTACAATACTTTCTCTATACTACGTACAGGGAGAGAGTGAAAATAAAAATTATGTACACATGAGAATAACACAATAGAGAAACAGAATATTCACTAGGTTAAATTCAGTTCGCTATGTCTATTTCTTGAAAAACTAAGTATTCGCGATCAGTGATGAGTCTCCGGGTACTGTTGGAGGGATGCATTGTTGACGAGGGGTTTCCTAGGAGTCGGATTGCTTGGGAATCGACAACTGGAATAACAGGGAAATGTCAGTTTTTTCAGAATTATTCAAAAAACATCGAAAACACGAACATCATCGGAAATAGTTTGGTTTCTCGGTCGGGAAGGCTTTTCAACTTTGGACTTAAAGCTTTTGACTAGAGAGCAAACATGTTAATTCTCCCGTAAAAAGGACATTCTTTAGTAGTTGAATATACTTATTATAATCTTCGCTTAGCTTAGGTTTGGAGCGCTTCACAAACAGATGTACCCGCTTAGAAGAAGTCGAGCTCCCTCAAAAAGTGATAAATTCGCTCAAAAAGTGATAAGTGAGCTCAAAGAAGTATTTGGTACGCTTAAATTACGTTTCCTTCGCTCAGAAAAGTTGCTCAGAAGGAGTTTAGATCGCTTAAAAATGTGTTTAGCATCTTTAAAAGTGATTAATTCTCTTGAAAAACTGATTGGTTGCGATTGCTATGTTTAGAGAATGTTGAGAGCCCTTTGAACATGTTGGGTGCGCGGAGAAAAGTGATTAGGAGAGGTTGAGTTGAGTAGAGCTTGATGTTGTGATTTTCAGTTTCCGTGTCGATGGCTTGTCCTGTTGAAGATGAGACAATTAAGTTCATCAATCGCCTTAGTCGCTGTTGAATTGTTGACGACCACAAAAATTGCACAAACGTTTCCTTATTTTCGTATGAAATTTTAATTGAAATTGAATGATGTTCTTTGTCTAAGAGTATACCTATATAATCATTGCTTATAATTTATTTCATCGTTTTTCTATTGCGTCAGCTGTGAGCGTGTACAAAGCCGTCATTGGGGTGTGTTGTTTGCCTTAATTCCCTTCAATAAATGTAAAGTTTTAATTTTTACAATTCCTTGTCATTTTTAATATTAAAGATTGATTTCCAAGTACAATTCCGTAAAATCGCCGTAATTATATCCCAGTTATTCATTAATCAGTTAGCGACTTGTGGCATTTCGGTTAATTGCCCTCTTTTCATAATTTCTGACATGAGTCCCTACCGTTAACTAAGTATGGAGATAAAATCCCCTTCTAATGAGAAAACGCATAAGCTCGGATTCAACAATCGCCTTGGTCGCCAGGGGGACTGGTTTGTTTACTACGAAGAAACTGAACAACATTTTCGTTTATTTTGCCTTATTTCTCGTAATTTCGACTCGAACACGATATTCCACGACCAAAATAAGAATCTCTGTTCAATTTCCTTTCTTTTGGTGTTCATCTCGATTTCGTACAACCATTATTTCTTATTTAATTCTGCGAAAGAAAAAAATGTCTGCAATCGATCAAAACGAACTTTGCGTGCATTTCTTATGAGATACGATTATACTGCTCCAGAGTCGAACCGAGGATACTCTGGACAAATATATTAGCTTTCTGCACTCCTTCTCAGTATGAAATTAGACTATGCCAAATCTCAAACTCCTCCGTTCGCGCAATATCCTTAAAAAGGGATCCAAAGTTTTCTCTCCACCTATTAATATATATAGATTAAGCTGTATTGCAACTCCTTCCTTCTCCAATTAATTCCACCCCATCCGAAATATTTGGAGGTGGATGAGTTAGGAAAGTGCTCGAAATAGAAGGACCAAGAGGAAGACCAATATGCAGATCAAATAAAGAGAGATGTAGGAAAGCAGGGATACCAGGGTGTAGTAGAGTTAGCACTAGATAGAGATGCTGCACTGGACCAGTGCACGGACTGAATGACCAACGACGATGACCCTGTTACGGTCTGAAACAATCTGAGGCGATTTAAAGAAACGAAGACACAAAAAAATCTTACTTTTACCTCTTAATTAGTGGCGTCAAAAAAAGGTGCGTAATTTTTCGCGTGGGGTGTAAATGACCCCAGAATTCTCTGAATTTTTGAGACCTCTTTCAATAGTAAATCAACTAATTTAATTTATCGTAGTTCATGAATGATTCTTCGAAAAATAAATGAATTTTTTTCAACGAAGTATCTCTCTTCATTATTTATAAATTAAATGAAATGTTTAAACGCGTTCCAAAATTGCAGTGACTTATATAATTGATATTTATCCTATTAACAATTAACCTAAGAGTTTCATACTTTTGGAATATGTGGTAGAGGGTTAATTATTTCAATTCTCCTTAGCAAAATTACGCTATGTTATAAATGCCATCTGTCGGAAAATAATGAAAATTAATTTCACTCCTTCCGGAAAAGAAAAGTCAACATAACAGGTGAAAATATATTTTCGATTTTTTTAATGAAACATTCAGTTTAGGGGTTTTCGAGTATTAAAAAATGATTAATAATACTTTAAAAACATTTAAATTAATCCATATCAGTATTACCAGCCTATACAATCATTACGAAAAATATATATTTCATTATAAGGTCTAAATTTGGGGATAAAAATTGTATTTTCAACTGGTTGCCATAAATAAACATTTCTGAACTTATAAGCAGCCTAACCAATAAATTCTCATAGCAGGGGTACCAAATTTTAAAAACCAATTATTCAAAATCTTTGAGTAGCTCTTCGTTACAATATCGAAAAAGCACACAGATGTACTCATTGAGCAATAGTTAAGTACTTTGTGATCCCTTAGGCCCGTTTCACATGGACGCGGACGGGCGGATAAGGTTCCATTGACGTTAATGGAAGCTTACACACGAGTGCGGACAGTCCGCACGCGGAGGAGCCATCCGCGTGGCCCCTACGCCCCGCGGATGGTCCGCGCGCGTACGGGCCACAGAGACAGGTTTGTGCTTACACATGGACGCGGACGGCTGATGCGGACCAAGCAGATTTGTCAGTAGAATCAGTTGGTTGGAGAGAACAGTGCGAGTGCGTCTTTTCGCCATGGACATTGACACAGAGCTGTGAATTGGAGAAGTAGAAAGGACTTATGGGGTGTCTCGAACGACATATATTAAGACTCCAGGATATGGAACTAAACGAAAGGGCATTTTTCTTCCGTTTTCCATAACCTGGTACACAGCAATTGCTTGAATTGCAATTGGAAGCATGACATTCTTCCACCTTGGCAAGCTGCACACAACTGACATTGTGCCGCGGACGAAAACCGTCCTCGTCCATGTGAAACGGGCCTTAAGTGCATTTTAAGCATTTTAGATGCATTGGAAAAATATTCGGTTAAATCTTTAAAAATGTTCGCTAAACTTAGAAAAAAAAAAATTTTCAAAACCTGTCTGTATTCGTGATATCGTGTTCATTATTTTCGGGGTAATTTAGATAAGAATTAGTTTATGTTTAGGCGGTTGAAAATTATTAAATTATTGTTTAGGTAATTATTTAAATTTACTTTTGTAAATTCGGTAATATTGCTAGAATTGCATACTTTTTATTATTTAAAATTTAACCAAATTCTCATATAATCATTAAATAGCAAACACCTTTACAACACAAAAATTTGGTTGAAATATCTTCGTCAGTTTCTGTGTTACCGAATTAAATACATCGCCTGGGGTCACACTGACCCCATGCGACTAATTAAAGGTTTTAACTTCAGAATCAGGATGTTCACTCGAACCCGGCGTAGTAATAGAAGGAACGGAAAAATCAAAGAATCGAATAAAAATCGTGACCTCACGCGAGGTCACGGCCTCCCATCGTTCCTCTCAGTTGTCGTGTCGATTAGTTGTCGTATCGCTCAGTTGTCGTAACGCTCAATTGACATGTTTCTCAGTTGTCGTGTTACTAACTTGTCGTACTGCTAAGTTGCCGTGTTGCTCAGTTGTCGTAGCCCTCAGCTGCCGTGTTCCTAAGTTGTCGTGTTGCTAAGTTGTCGTGTTGCTAAGTTGTCGTCCTGCTAAGTTAACGTGTTGCTCACTTGTCGTATCGCTCAGTTGTCGTGCTGCTAAGTTGTCGTGCTGCTAAGTTGTCGTGTTGCTAGGTTGTCGTGTTGCTCAATTGTAGCGTTGCTCAGTTACCATGTCACTCAGTTGTCGTATCGTTCAGTTGTCATGTTGTTCGGTTGTCATAGCGCTCAGTTGTCATGGAAGCGATCGTTTCAATGCCAACACAGTCAATTTATATTAATCTTAACCAATTCACCCAATTCATCGGATATTCACCATAAGTAAATCTCAACGAACTATCGACAATTAGAATGAAAAATGCGACCTCCACTCTCAGACCAAGGAGGGGTTTGTCTCTTTATGTTATACACGTGTTAAGTGCTGGAAGGGGAAATGGCGGGCGGTTTAGCCCAGGGAATTATGGGAAGGAGGGGAGGGGGGATGCTAAAGATGATCATCATCTAATTTTGCCTTTGTTTCGGAAGAACTTATTTACGCATTCAACCGGCCGCCATCTTGCATTTGCGAATTAAAAGACGTCGCAGTTGAGTTGTCGAATATCGGAATTGGTACTGATCGACGAAAACATCCCCTTCATGTATCTCCACATATATTTAAAACACACATATTTATTTAATGATCACCTATGTGTATATATTTATCCATTCGACGTCAGCAACCCTAGTGAGAAATGCATGGGAGATATATATTCGAACATTTCTTAACATCTTTACCGTACGAGAGTTCAACAATCACCTTCGTTGTTAGGGAATTGTTTACGCCGACAAATTCACTCAAATGTTTCGTCTTTTTTGTACGAACTCTCTCAATTTCGACTCGAATGCGATATTCCACGACCGTAATAAGAATCTTTGTTTAATTTCCTTTCTTTTGGTGTTTATTTCGATTTCTTACGACGATTATTTCTGATTTAATTCCGCAAAAGAAAAAATGTCTGCAATCGATGAAAACGAACTTTACGTGTATATCTTATGTAAGACGATTCCAGTCACCTAGACAACACTGGTTTATCTCTCCCTCTCTAATTATTGATCTTCGGAAGGCATTTTAATGTGGAAGGACCTTGGCAAACAAGATGATGTTAGGCTAAAATATATGCACAGTACAAGTAGGGACACAATTGATGAACAAATATAAATCTTATATATAAGAATTCAGTCTGCGTATGTTTGTGGCCGCAAAACTCGATAATACTGTGTCGATTGACTTGAAATTTTAACGCAAAGTTGCATTCAAATACGAGAGTGTTTACAAAGTAAAACATTTTGGCATTTCGTCCTCGGTTCGATCCCAGACGAGTAAAAGCCATTTCCATAAGAAATGCACGTAGAGTTCATTTTGCCGCTGCAGGCTTCGTTTCTTTTGCGAAATTAAATTAGAAAGAATGGTCGTACGAAATTGAGACAAGCACCAAAAGAAGGAAAAATAAATGAAGAATCTTATTTCGGTCGTGTTTTATAGTTTTCGAATTGAATTACCGAGATTTTACACGAAACAATCGAAATTTTAGTGAAAAATTTGAGGGTGTAAACAACCGGTCCCTCTGACGACAAATGCCATTGTTGAATCCGAGTTCCTGCATATTGTCCTATTTAGAGTTAAGAAGAAGAGAAACGCTGTTGATTCCGTTCACATTGACGTGCATAATCAAGCAGACTCTAAGCTAACTAAGCGGTCTCTAAGCGAGGTTAGCGGGATCTTAAGGTTACTAAGCAGAATGTAAAGGGGTGTCCAACCGGTGTATGAGCGAACTAATCGGAATGTATGTGGTCTCAAAGCGGTTTGTAAGCGAGCTAAGCTATCTCTAAGCGACTTAGCGGACTTTAAGCCGTCTCTAAGCGTACTGAGCGGTTTCTAAGCAAAGTAAGCATTCTCTAAGCGAGCTTATCGGACTCTAAGCAAGCTAAGCGGACTCAAAGCTAAGTAAGCGGTCTCTAAGCGAAGTAAGAGGACTCTAAGCGAAGAAAGCGGACTCTAAGCGAGCTAAGCGGTCTCAAAGCGAAATTAGCGATCTTTAAGCGAAGTAAGTAGTCCGATAAGCAAGCTATCTTATCGGACTGTAAGCGAGCTAAGCAGACTCTAAGCTAAGTAAGCGGACTGTAAGCGAGCTAAGCGGTAACTAAGCGAAATAAGCGGTTTCTAAGCGTATCAATCGGTCTCTAAGCGTACTGAGCGGTTTCGGAGCAAAATAAGCAATCTCTAAGTGAGCTTATCGGACTTTAAGCTAACTATGCAGCATATAAGCAAGCTTATCGGACTCTAAGCGAAGTAAGCGGACTGAAAGCGAGCTAAGCAAACTGTAAGCAAGCTAAGCGGACTGTAAGCGAAATAAGCGGTCACTAAGCGTAAATAGCGGTTTCTAAGCGGAGTAAGCGTACTCTAAGAAAACAAATTATATCTTTCATACAGTCATACGGAACGGTTTTCATTCGCTGTGCGAAAGAAATGTAAGAATTTATACGCATTAATACGGACAGGCATGAACATTCAAACAATGATTTACTTATTCGATGTAGGTAAGCGTAGGAATTATTGTATCATCAAAGGCCATTCAAGGGGATGTGCTTTAATTCAAATCGCATTTAATTCCTTAAATTTCCAATGGCAAACTGAGAGAATTACAGGACGTTGATCATTTTCAAGTGTACAAAGGTTCGTCGGCACAAAAGAAATGTCTCATCCCATACCGATTGATGCCAATTTAAGATTGGCCACACACAAACACTCTGCCAGTATCACTTACTAATCCCTTTTCTGTCAGCTATTCTAATTTCTGTCTGTTCGAAGTTCTGAGATTGGGGTCTGAAATACCCCATCAAAAGCCAATATGGTTCCCTTACTGTTCAGAATTCTAACCCCAACAATTTCTGATGTTCACCTTTTACTGTCCGCCAACATAAGATTGGGGTCTAAAACACCCCACCAGTATCCCACACTGATCTATATGATACTAATCGATACTACAAAAGAAATCATTTCACTCAAAGTCCACTGAGGAAACAAAATGTGTGCAAAATGATATTCAAATGGATATATTCCCGTTTGGAAACTGTTAGACAATCACCAAATATGATGCAATAATCGTGTTTATCCAGATTGAGACTAAAAATCTTTCCATTAATCATTTATTATAGAATAATTAATTTAAAAAGAAACAAATGAGGAGAATCGTAGATGTAAAAAAATCATCCACCGCAGAAAAACACCCACGAAGGAGTGAAAGAAGTCCACTGTTAGTATAACTAAAAAACCGAGAGAAAAGAACATATGAAGATATACGCTGCCAGTAAATTCTTGGAAGTGATACATCGATATAAAAAGTCGGTTGCAATTAAAATGACTCACATCCCAACATTTGAAATGATGAGGACACGTTTTTCTGGATAATTGGCATCGATAATATGAAAGAGAGCCAAAGGGAGCGAATGTGATGGGAGGATTGAAGATGGATGTTTCGGAGGAATCCTAAGTTGCGATTTGATCGAATCGTCTCTTCAAACGGATTATTGAATATTTATTATTAAATATGCCGCAAATTCTTCCGAATGAGCAGCTCCAACCAATGTCTACGAATAACTTAATCCTAACCCCATTCCCTCGCACCGGACGTTACACACGAAGACCCCTCTGTTTATAAACGAATATTTGGCGATATTACGTGAATGAATTTTTAATAAAATTGATGTTTTTGCATAGTTTATTCACTATATTTAAAATGTAAACAAATTAGTGATTTCAGTATGTCTTACATAAATTCTGTAAGCTTGGGAATGAACGATGTATATGTATATATATATACGAGTAAAATAACTTGGTTACGCCGCGGCTCCCAACAATCGTCCGTATATTGTAGTAATATCGAAGGGTATTGTTGTTGATTAAAGCAAGTAATGAGGGAAGGGCGTGTTAAATCTTACCGCCGGAGAGTGCCACAGCCATGTTAAATGGTAAAACGTTCTCTTGTTTCGATAATTAAACACATTAATGACTCCAGTTTAAGGTTTAAAGAGTCTTTGACTTGTTTGTTTGAACTGGGAATCATCGACTTACTACGTTTCGAATAAAATATTAGGTACGATGCCGTAAAGATGACCCAACAAGACTCACGTGGTAAATAGCTGATGCATTTAAAAAGTTTTTAAGATACGTGACAAAAAATATTTTCCAATATGAATTTTTTTTATAATTGCCTCAAAGATTATGTCAAAGTTCGGAGTTTTGAGAATTTAAGAATTTTTTTATGGCTAAACCGTAAGAGTAAGGGTAAAAGTTATTATCTTGTCAGTTACAACTATTTAGCATTTTTAGAGAAAAATTCAACAATGCATCTCAAATACTTACGTCACCATGACCACAAATGTCTGGAAAGTCATGGTTTTCTCAGAAATACGAAAAAAATTCTTAACTCGAAAACCAAAGAAGATCGGACACCAAGATGAATTGCAAACCGGTAGCCCAGGTGATGCTCTACCTCTGTGTTTCGTTTGGTCCATGACTTTCTAGACACCCTGTATATATAAAAGGTATATGTATCAATAAAAATATGAGCACATTTCTCGTAATATTGTAATATTAAATGTATAGTTGACATAATAATGTGATGTTAATAGACCAGATGAGTGTTGAGAGTTGTTTCATAATGTAAGTATTACTATGACGAGACATCACTTTCAGTGTTTTTGTCTGAAATGTGAAAGTTTTATGTCAATAAAATACCATTACAGTATTTTATTTCCTCAGCTTCTGATCCCCCCTCAATATCGTGCGGCTCCATCATTCTGCCTCTATGCTTCTTTACTCTATATACCGATGTCTCGATTTACTCGCCGCATTTTCCCGACGTTTACCAACAATTCGAACTCTTCCAATTATCGCCCAGCACAATTCACGGAAAATTACGAAGGCTGAAGTAATTGATTTTCTTTTAATTTACTTTTTCTTTTAAACCCCTTTTTTCACAAAGGGTTCATCAAAATTCTCAACAATACTGAGAATTGCGCGGAGTTGACTAAACTGATTGATCAGGCTGCAAACTTTCTTAGCGCACATTTGAACCGAGAGAGTCCCGCGGAAGGCACATCTCGACCGCAGCGCCGCCAAGCGAAGGATTGGGCCAACTTCGCCCCGGTCATTCATATTATTTCCATTGATGGGAAAAATTTACCGAACGCCATGTCGATGCTCATTTTCGTACATCATATATAGATCAATGCGCCATAAAATATTAATAATGATGGATCGTTTGAACAGATTCATGATCTTATTGAGCCGAAGTTACCAATGAATTTATGAAATAGGACCTCAAGTTACCAGCAAAATCTCGAAATTCGAGAGAGATACTTCCTCGGCCTTTTTTCTCTCGCCCCGCCCCCTTTCTCGATTAGAATGACGGAGTCAATCTCTGGCGGAAATCCGTGATTCAACCGTAAAATTAGAGAATTACGAATTTTAATCGCTTCTCTCTGCTCCTCTTCCTTTAGATTTTAGATTTAGATATATACCCCGCGAGCCGCCAGAGGCGTATGGCAGGGGGTGTAATACACCACCATTATTCATTCATCCCTATTAGCATCTCTCATAACCTGTGGAAGAAACGACCAAAAGTAATTATCCGTCCTTGCGATTACTTCCCTATAACGCTTCGTCGATGCCTCTCGGAGATCGCTCTTTACTGGCACTAACATTTCACTTACTTCGTCTATAAATTCTGAACGAATTAACTTTTCGAAAAGTTTCCGACGATATTCACATCTTCTCATATGTAGTGAATTCCAACCGATGGACTCTATCATTGCCGTAACGCTGCTATCAAACCTGAAATCCCCGCAAACGAATCTATGCTGGACCATCTCTAAATCTGAGACTAAACCTACTCCTCCCAAACCGCACAGCAGTATTCTAGACTCGGCCGAATAAGAGAAAAGTAAGCTATTTCTTTGACTCTCGATGAGCATCCTCTCAACGTAGTTAATCTTTGCATTCTATTCGCTTTTCCTATCGCATCTTTTCTTTTCCTATCGCATGTTTCTTTTGCAAAATTAAATTAGGAAACGAAGTCGCGACGAGTGCCAAAAGAAAGGAAATTGAACTAATACTTTTATTTCAGTCGTGGAATTTTGATTTTGATTTTAATTGTGAGAACAGCGATGAAATGAACGAAATATTCCGGAAAAGTTTGACGTTGCAAACAAAAAAATTCTCATGGACAACCAAAGTAATTGTTGAATCAATAGTTAAGGTTTTCGCCATTAGAATAGATAGTGCAGATCAACCCGATAGAAGGGAGAACAATATTTAAAGCGTCATTAGCAAACTAACCTTATATATAGCGACGTATAATTCTAATATTGGAATTTTATTTAATCTTATTATATCTATAAAAATGGATGTATGTTTGTTTGTATGTATGTATGTATGTTCCAGATAATCTCGAAAACCAGATGTCGCACAATGTTTTAACTTTTAACATCATTAAAAGTTTTTCCGGCGACGATCAAGTGGTACTTTTTATTTGCCAAAAGTCCACGGTTCGAACCCAGACGAGTAAAATAGCTACATCATCAGGTGACAAAATAAAATCACACTTCCGAATATATATACTCATGAAAGGAGGAGGGGAGAGAAGGCAGCAAGTAACGGAAGGAGGAATAAAGGGGGAGTAAGGTGGAATGTGGGAGAGAGGGGGTAAGTAAGTTTGTTCACCATGAATTTTTTATGTAAACTTTCTTCATAGTGAACAAACAGTCCCCCTGACGACAGGGGCGATTGCTGAAAACAAGGTCAGTCCGTAACGAATTAATTAGTTAGCATTTTAATTAGACACGTGATTGTAAACCTAGCAAGGGAAACGAAGCATTTGACCGGAATCTATTAATAACTAACAAAGCATAAAATGTTCATACGTTGCCTTTTTCCGTGAATAAGAGCCCTGGCGAGAGGGATAATTTCCTTCCACAAAGGAAGAACAAAAAATAAGATAAAGATTTGATTTCCAGAGACACTTTCCGGTACTTTAGAAATGAAAGAATCTATAAATATAAGAAAAGGTTAACAAGAAAGATATCTTATTTAAGAATAACATTAAACATTTTCTTTAAAGAAACCGGCATATGGCCCACCAATGACATATCCTATCCACACCATCCAAAGAAATTCTATCAGCGTTTAACGCGACTTTTTATAGCCTCCGCGTAACATACTTCTAAGTAAGAGCGTATTCTTATCTAAGTCTCCTTTTCAGCACCTATTAAAGGAGTGAACTATTTCATCGCAGTTTCTAATATTAAGTTCTAGGAGTGATGAGTAAAATAGTGTTTTTCACCTTGAAAACTTGCCCAATTCATCGGCCATTTACCACGAAAATTTTATTCGCCTATCTCTACAGCATCATACCTAAAATTAGATTTTAATCCTGCCATTACCCCCCGAAATGCCCGTAATTAACCCCACTATCTGGATATTACAGATTCATAGAGAAAAACACGCCTTCGTGATGTACGGAAAAGATTTCGGAAATAATAGCGAAGAATATCTCGATATACGAAATGCACTCACCGCCATATTGAATCAGTTGACAATTGCATAGCAACTATAACAATCGGTGTTACGGGAACCACCAACAATCGTAGCCATAGCAACCATAATAATGTAGTGCCTCTACCAATTGTTGCCATAGAACCCGTTGGTATGTCATCCATTGTTGCTGGTTGCCATAGCTTCCGCAGCAACAATTGCTATGATATCGATTTCTAAGCAAAAAACGCCGCGAAAAAGCTTTTGAATGCGTAAAAAAGGTATTTAGTTGGAATAAGAGGGGAATACGTTTCGCTAACCATTTCAAAGGTTTGAAAATTGAGAAAAGGTCAACTTTATCGTAAAATTTCTATATAAATTGCTGACAGAATTTATTTACATGTTCTTTGTCCAATTAAATTAGTCAAAATTACTTTTTTAAATTATTTAATAAAAAATGACATACTACTTATATAACAACTAGCATAAGTGCTCCTTGATTCCCAACGGGGAAACTAAACTAAGCTAAAGTTAATAAGATTAGGATTACGAAAATCTGCACAAAAAATAGAGAAAATGAAGAAAGCGTAGAGATATGAAAGAAGGAATATTCAAAAGAAAACAAGAAAATTAAGCGAAGAAATAATGGAATAAACAGGGTCAATGGGTTTAAAGGTAAGAACGAAACAAGAACATTGGAAACCGTTTAAAAATCCTATTTGTTGTCTCAAGTTCCTAACAGATGAAAATAAATAAGTAATTTAAGCAAAGTTATCAGACGAAATAAAAAAATCCTCTTTTTCTCCGCCAGCTAAATCCTTATGGAATGTAGAAACGGGAGAACGAAGCATAAGTAGGAAAGTGGTGTACGACCCTTTTACCGATTAAAATGTCATTACTACGTCATCACAATGTAGATTCATGTAGAGCTTTTTAGTTCAGTTGTTCGCATTCATCATTCTTTTATTAATTGTACTAAATGACATTTAACAATAAAAAATGTATTTAAATCATTTATAACTATACAAACAAAGATGTGTTGGATACGGTTATTAGAATTCTTCGATAATCAAGATAAACATAATCGCTGAAAAGAAGGAAACCGCCGAACCAATTTTATGAATTAAAAAGATCGATTAAAATAAATGCAATCGAATAAGCAAGTTTTTATTCCAGAATATCTTATCTCATCTTGAAATCATCCAGAAAACTTATTTTTTTTAAATCCTGTATTCTTTGGTCTTTGGGTCATAAAATTATTATTCAATTACCTGAATTGTCATTTGATCGCATTTTATTAGGACTTCCATTAATTCAATGGAAGAAGCCTTAACTTGGTGGAACTCCGTAATCTGGATCATATTAAATTAAATTTCGAAATTCCTCAAAAGAAAACTTTACTGTGCGACCGGTTTCGAGCTAATCGTCTGAAATGCAACAAAATCATTGGCCGTGGATGGGGGAGGCTGCACGTATAAGGACTCTCAATTATCATCACAACAAAATCACGTATTTTTTCAGTTTTTTTATCATACCTTAACACAGAAGGACACGAAGAAAAAGAATATAAGGACATAGAAGAGCTATAAAGAAATAATTGGATTGGTTTGGGGCGTGTTTTATCCATAGACTATTTTATTTTGCAGAATTAAATAAGAAATAATGGTCGTGCGAAATCGAGATGAACTCCAAAAGAAAGTAAATTGAACGAAGATTCTTATTTCGGTCGTGGAATATCGTATTCGAGTCGAAATTGAGAGAAATCCAACAAAAATGACGGAAAATTTGTGTGATTTTGTGCGCGTAAACAATTCCCTAACGACGAAGGTGATTGTTGAACTCTCGTAGGAATATAAGGGAAAGATAGGCTCATAAGGAATGCATGTAGTTAGCAATATGATGAAAGCAAAATAAATCTAATGAATGGGCAATAAACACATTACATTAAATAGGACATAAATGGAAAAAATGTACCCAAAAATTGTCGTAAAATTCATTCACTGCAATTCAAAGTATTGAGATCTATTTCAATTAACGGAGGAATCATGAATACTTAAGAACACCACATTTCCCCGCCAGCGAAGAAAAGGGATAGCGTTAACGCCGATTGAATTTTAGGCAAGTGCTTGCGGTGAATCGAAGCAAGTATCTGCCAGCGTGGAGGTGCGACATCGCTATGAAGAACAAAAGAGCAACGATATTTTAAACTCGATCGAAACAAATGAAGAGCGAATATGTTAGCGTTTTCACTGACGACGTGAATAAAAGGTGAGTAAGGAGAACAGAAAAATGACGATAAAATGATCGAAATGGAAAACAACTGAATCGAAAAAAATTCGTATTGCCGTAGAATCAACATTAAATAAGGCAAATATTCTCCCGTTTAATTTAAATTGCGATTTATAAGATTTTTTAAAAATCACTTACCGATAAGATGGAAACTTGAAACTCGGCATGTGGATAGAAATCATGGATATATTTTATACACGCAGTTGAACGTTCCGATGATGGTCCTTGGTTCGATCCCAGTGAGTGATTTACATTCCTCAATGCATTTCTTATGGAGACGATGTATATCAATTTCAGGTACTTCCCGGCTTCATACCAACTTCAATCTTTCCATTAAATAAGATCAAGTCTTAAGAAGCTACAATGTGTATTCACAGCTGCCTATATGTTCTGGGTTCGACACCAGGCGTCTCTAAGATTAGAAATTGCTGCGATTTTTAGGATTTTTTTTAGAACCCTTTTCCCGATAACATAGAAACTTAAAACTTGGCATATGAATCAAAATCATAGTTACATTTTAAATAAAAATTTTAGGCTTCCTCGATCGTCCTTGGTTCGATCCCAGAGAGCCATTTTCATTACCCTATGCATTTCAGATGGGGATAATGGAGTCTTATTTCAGGACCTTCCCGATATGAGATTGACTTCAAACTTTACATTAAATAAATTCAAGTCCTAACGACTTATACTGTCTATTCACATCTGCCAATACGTCCTGGGTTCGACACCAGGCGTCTCAAAATTAGAAATTAGAAATATTTTAAGATTTATTTTGAACCCCTTCCCGATAACTTTGAAATTGGCATTTGAATAAAGATTATTAACACATAAATAAACTTTTACTCGTATTATATACGAGTAAAAGTTGCTTGCATACTGCAAGCATATGAAATGTATTTATAATCTTTATTAACATTGAGAGTTTTTGAGTTTCAATGTTATCGGGAAGGGGTTGACGTTTGAGAGAAAAAGTTGGAATGTAGATAGTGAAAAAATTGCGTAGAAAAGGTAAATGTGGAGGAATAAACTGAGAATTATTAAGAGGAAAGGGAAAGAGACCGCTCTTAGCGTATGCCACAGAGTTACTTATTCCAAATAAATGTAGAATAAGGAGCTTTCATCATGGAACAGAAACATTAGCGGAAAGGGACAATATTTCCGAGGCATATCAATTATTGAACTATGTATATTGAGAAGAATAATGATTAATGATATGAGGTTTGAGAGAAGGAATTCGTAACGAACTTTCAGAGAATAAAGTGAGTTAACCGAATCCAAAAATATGTGTTCCGACCTTGGCGGTTCTATGTTTTCGTGTTAGCCAAGATATCGGCTTGGAGTTTCGTCTAATTACGATTTTATGATAAAATGTTTTTATTTTTACGCTTTAAATAGACAACTGTAAAAATTCACTTTTCGCCGTACGTGAGATAATGATAAAATAAAGAAATGAGCTGAAAATTACGGCATAACACGTCACTACTGCGCAGCTGAAATATATTCTAATACGGATGTATGGTTACCAGACGACCGCTTTTTCTGTCCCGTGTCCGCTTTTTTACTGAAATGTCCGCTTTTTTCTCTCAATCAACTATTTTTATACATATTTACATCTTACACAATCTTTCACCAAGTACTTCAGTATATTTTATTAATTGACATTCGATAAAATTAGTACAAGAAAAATGTTCGAATATTTCTTTTTTTTACTCATATTCCATCCTAACTCCTGTTAAAGTATACTATCGTGGTTCGAAACTGAACGAGTAGGTAACGCTTCTTTGATTAATTTTTCAATTTTTGTATTTTTTTAAATTTTACAATGTATGTATATATATATATATATATATATATATATATATATATATATATATATATATATATACGAGTAAAATGTAGCTTGCATACTGCAAGCAGATCGGCAATACTATTTCATATCGGCATCATATCGGGACGGTCCTCAATAGAAAAAAAAAGCATTGAAATTTTTCTTAAAATTCGCTGATTTTTCATCGTCTGGCATCGAACCCGGGTCTTTTCTGTGAACTTACTATGCAGCACAACAGAAGATCACCATCTCAAACTATGTGTGAAAATTCAAGCAGAAATATTGGCTACAACTGCCTAAAAAGACGTTCTAATTTTCACGAATGTAAATGGCTCTCGGGACTCGAACCAAGGACGATCTTGGAAATCTAAAAGGTGTTTCTGAGAATTATTTATGATTTCTATCTATATGCCGAATTTCAAGTTTCTACATTAATGTTAAAGGTTTCAAAATAATTCCAAAAAATCGGATCAACTTCTGATTTCAGAGACACCTGGTGTCGAACCCAGGACATATTGTAAGCTGTAAATGCACAGTTTGATTTGTGAAGACCTTTTCTTGTATCATGCAAAGTTTCAAGTCGATAGCATGCCGAAAAGTACCTAACATTTGTTTCCGTTATCTCCGTAAGAAATGCATTGAGGAATTTAAATGGCCCTCTGGGATCGAACCAAGGACCATCAGCGAATATGTAAAATTTTATTATGAAATATATTTATAATATCCTACCCCATGCCGAATTTTGAGTTTCCATGTTATCGGGAAGAAGTCCAAAAAAAATCTTAAAAATCGTCACAATGCTTTTTAAACGGCCAATATTTGCCCCGTCCTAGCATCGAACCATGGACCATATTCAACGATGTCTTTATGATTAACGTTGGATATGCCCGGCTTCTAGCGATCCCTCCAGTTTCAATTCTCTCCTTTTCCGGGAAATGCCCCAAAAAAATTTTCGAAAATCCCCGCCATGTATTCTTATGGGGAAAATCGCGACTTTGGGGCCTTCTGGAATCGAACCCATGACACCGAGGTTCAAAGTCGGCTTTTTCCTGGAGGTTGCACGTTATGGCCAATATGTCGTAAAAATTTCAAGTCAATGACGCTTTTGGTTTAGCCTGTGAATTTGTATCCTATCTGGGTATATATATGAATGAATATATAATAGATATATATATACGAGTAAAATGTAGCTTGCATACTGCAAGCAGATCGACAACACTAATTTCATATCGGCATTATATCGGGACGGTCCTCAAAAGAAAAAAAAAAAAGATTTAATTTTTTCTTAAAATTCGCTGAAATGTCATCGTCTGGCAT
The DNA here is from genome assembly GCA_947579665.1 of Sympetrum striolatum. Classification (NCBI taxonomy): domain Eukaryota; kingdom Metazoa; phylum Arthropoda; class Insecta; order Odonata; family Libellulidae; genus Sympetrum; species Sympetrum striolatum. The sequence goes on from CANPUZ010000024.1 coordinate 429,084, forward strand.
CGAACCCGGGTCTTACTGAAAACCTACTATGAAAAACAATAGAAGATCACCATCTCTAACTATGTGTGAAAATTCAAGTAGAAATATTGGCTATAACTGCCTCAAAAAACGTTCTAATTTTCACGAATGTTAATGCCTCTCGGGACTCGAACCAAGGACGATAGTGGAATTCTAAAATATGTTTTTGATAGATATTTATGATCTCTATCTATATGCCGAATTTCAAGTTTCTATTTTAGTGGGAAAGGTTTCAAAATAATTCCTAAAAATCGGATCAAATTCTGATTTCAGAGACACCTAGTGTCGAACCCAGGACGTATTGCAAGCTGTGAATGCAAAGTTTGATTTGTAAAGACTTACTCTTGTATCAAGCAAAGTTTGAAGTTGATAGCATGTCGGAAAGTACCTAAATTTTGTTTCCGTTGTCTCCGTAAGAAATGCATTGAGAAGTGCAAATGGCCCTCTGGGATCGAACCAAGGACCATCAGCGAACATGTAAAATTTGATTATGAAGTATATTCATGATATCTATATACGTGCCGAGTTTCGAATATCCATGTTATCGGGAAAGGATCCAAAAAAAATCTTCAAAATCGCCGTAATGCATTTTAAACGGCCGATTTTTGCCCCGACCAAGCATCGAACCATGGACTACATTCTAAGATGTTTTTCTGATTTTCGTTGGATACGCACGGCTTCTAGCGATCCCTCGAGTTTCAACTCTTTCTCTCCCCGGGAAGTACCTCAAAAAAATTTTCGAAAATCCCCGCCATGTATTCTTATGGAGAAAATCGCGACTTTGGGGCCCTCTGGAATCGAACCCATGACCCTGAGGATCAAAATCGCAATTTTTCTGGCGGTTACACGTTATGGCCAATACGTCGTAAAAATTTCAAGTCAATCACGCTGGTGGTTTAGGCTGTGAATTAGTATCCTATCTACCTATCTATATAGGTATATCTATTATATATAGATGCTTCTCCGGATTCATTCATATCTATTATATACGAGTAAAATGTAGCTTGCATACTGCAAGCAGATCGACAACACTAATTTCATCTCGGCATCATATCGGGACGGTCCTCAAAAGAAAAAAAAGGGGATTGAAAATATTCTTTAAATTCGCTGCAAGTTATTCGTCCGGCATCGAACCCGGGTCTTTTTGGTGATACGCACTATGCAGCACAATAGAATTTCTCCATCTCTAATTATGTGTGAAAATTAAAGCAAAAATATTGGGCGCAGCTGCCTCAAAAGACGCTCTAATGTTCACGAATGTAAATGGCTCTCGGGACTCGAACCAAGGACGATCGTGGAAATTTAAAAAATTTTTCTGAAAGTTATTAATGATTTCAATCCATATGCCAAATTTCAAGTTTCTATATTATTGGGAAAGGTTTCAAAATAATTCCTAAAAATCGGATCAACTTCTGATTGCAGAGACACCTGGTGTCGAACCCAGGACACATTGATAGCTATGAATGCATAGTTTGATTTGTTAAGACTGGTTCTTCTATCACGCTAAGTTTTAAGTCGATAGCATGCCGGGAAGAACCTAAAATTTGTTTCCGTTATCTCCATAAGAAATACATTGAGAAATGTAAATGGCGCCCTGGGATCGAGCCAAGGACCATCAGCGAATATGTAAAATTTGATTATGAAATATATTTATAATCTCCAACTCCATGCCGAATTTCAAGTTTCCATGACATCGGGAAGGGGTCCAAAAAAAATCTTAAAAATCGCCACAATACATTTTAAACGGCCGATTTTTGCCTCGACCTAGCATCGAACCCAGGATATTTTCCGTAAAACTCATTTATGTTTTCGATAGATCATGACCATATATATAGGCTCCTAAAGTTTCGATTCTCCACCTATCCGGGAAGTATTTTTTAAAAATTCCCGAAAATCTAAGCAATGCATTTAAACGGGAAAAATCGGGAATTTGGGGCCCTCTGGAATCGAACCCATGACACTGAGGTTCAAAATCGCAATTTTTCTGGAGATTATACGTTATGGCCAATATGTCGAAAAAATTTCAAGCCATTGACGCTAGTGGTTTGGCCTGTGACTTTGTATCCTCTCTATATATATATATATATATATGATATATGAATGAATCCGGAGAAGCATCTATATATAATAGATAGATGCTTCTCCGGATTCATTCATATCTATTATATATAGATGCTTCTCCGGATTCATTCATATATCATATATTCATATATATATATATATATAGAGAGAGGATACAAAGTCACAGGCTAAACCACTAGCGTCAATGGCTTGAAATTTTTACGACATATTGGCCATAACGTATAACCTCCAGAAAAATTGCGATTTTGAACCTCGATGTCATGGGTTCGATTCCAGAGGGCCTCAAAGTCCCGATTTTTCCCGTTTAAATGCATTGCTTTGATTTTCGGGAATTAAAAAAAAATACTTTCCGGATAGGTAGCGAATCAAAACTCAAGGAGCCTATATATATTGTCATGATCTATCGAAAACATAAATGAGTTTTACGGAAAATATCCTGGGTTCGATGCTAGGTCGGGGCAAAAATCGGCCGTTTAAATTGCATTGTGGCGATTTTTAAGATTTTTTTTGGACCCTTTTCCGATGGCATGGAAACTTGAAATTCGGCATGGAGTTGAAGATCAATAATAAATTTCAGGATCAAATTTTACATATTCGCTGATGGTCCTTGGTTCGATCCCAGAGGGCCATTTAAATTCCTCAATGCATTTCTTACGGAGATAACGGAAACAAAATATAGGTACTTCCAGGCACGATAAAGACTTCAAACTTTGCACTGAGAAAGATTAAGTGTATACAAATTCAACTGTGCATTCCCAGCTGTCAATGTGTCCTGGGTTCGACACCAGGTGTCTCTGCAATCAGAAGGTAATCCGATTTTTAGGAATTATTTTGAAACCTTTGCCAATAATACAGAAACTTCAAATTCGGCATATAGATAGTGATCATAAATAACTTTCAGAAACGGTTTTTAGATTTCCAGAATCGTCCTTGGTTCAAATCCAGAGAGCCATTTAATTTCGTGAAAATTAGAACGTCTCCTGAGGCTGTTATAGCCCATATTTCTGCTTGAATTTTCACACATAGTTAGAGATGGTGATGTTCTATTGTGCTGCATCGTAAGTTTACAGTAAAGACCCGGGTTCGATGCCAGACGATGGAATTTCAGCGAATTTTAAGAAAAATCCATTCCATTTTTTTCTTTTGATGGCCGTCCCGATATGATGCCGACATGAAAATAGTGTTGTCGATCTGCTTGCAGTATGCAAGCAACATTTTACTCGTATCATATATTCATATATATATATATATACGAGTAAAATGTAGCTTGCATACTGCAAGCAGATCGACAACACTAATTTCATATCGGCATCATATCGGGACGGTCCTCAAAAGAAAAAAAAAAGGATTGAAATTTTTCTTAAAATTCGCTGAAATTCCATCGTCTGGCATCGAAGCCGGGTCTTTACTGTGAACTTACTTTGCAGCACAATAGAACATCACCATCTCTAACTATGTGTGAAAATTAAAGCAGAAATAATGGCTACAACTGCCTCAAAAGACGCTCTAATGTTCACGAATGTAAATGGCTCTCGGGATTCGAACCAAGGACGATTTTGGAAATTTAAAAAATGTTTCAGAAATTTCTTAATCATCTCAATCTATATGCCAAATTTCAAGTTTCTATATTATTGGGAAATGTTTCCAAACAATTCCTGAAAATCGGATCAACTTCTGATTGCAGAGACACCTGGTGTCGAAACCAGGACACTTTGATAGCTTTGAATGCATATTTTGATTTGTTAAAGTTTGTTCTTCTATCATGCAAAGTTTGAAGTTGATAGCATGCCGGGAAGTACCTTAATTTTGTTACCGTTATCTCCGTAAGAAATGCATTGAGAAGTGCAAATGGCCCTCTGGGATCGAACCAAGGACCATCAGCGAACATCTAAAATTTGATTATGAAATATATTCAGTTAATGTATTTACGTGCCGAGTTTCAAGTTTCCATGTTATCGGGAAAGGGTCCAAAAAAAATCTTAAAAATCGCCACAATGCATTTTAAACGGCCGATTTTTGCCTCGACCTAGCATCGAACCCAGTATATTTTTAGTAAAACTCATTTATGTTTTCGATAGATCATGACCATATATATCGGCTCCTTGAGTTTTGAGTCCCTACCTATCCGGCAAGTATTTTTTAAAAATTTCCGAAAATCAAAGCAATGCATTTAAACGGGAAAAATCGGGACTTTGGGGCCCTTTGGAATCGAACCCATGACACTGAGGTTCAAAATCGCAATTTTTCTGGAGGTTACACGTTATGGCCAATAAGTCGTAAAAATTTCAAGTCAATGACGCTTGTGGTTTAGGCTGTGAATTTGTATCCTCTCTATATATATATATGATATATGAATGAATCCGGAGAAGCATCTATATATAATAGATATATATAGAGAGGATACAAAGTCACAGGCTAAACCACAGGCGTCAATGGCTTGAAATGTTTACGACATATTGGCCATAACGTATAACCTCCAGAAAAATTGCGATTTTGAACCTCAGTGTCATGGGTTCGATTCCAGAGGGCCCCAAAGTCGCGATTTTCCCCATAAGATTACATGGCGGGGATTTTCGAAAATTTTTTTGAGGCACTTCCCGGAAAAGCAGAGAGTTGAAACTCGAGGGACCGCTAAATGCCGTGCATAGCCAACGAAAATCGGAAAGACATCTTCGAATATTGTCCTTGGTTCGATGCTAGGCCGGGGCAAAAATCGGCCGTTTAAAATGCATTGCGGCGATTTTTAAGATTTTTTTTGGATCCTTTCCCGATAACATGGATTATTGAAACTCGGCACGTCGATAGATATCATGAATTTATTTCATAATCGAATTTTACATATTCGCTTATGGTCCTTGGTTCGATCCCAGAGGACCATTTGCACTTCCCAATGCTTTTCTTACGGAGATAACGGAAACAAATTTTAGGTACTTCCCGGCACGATATCAACTTCAAACTTTGCATGTACAAAGATCAAGTCCATACAAATCAAACAGTGCATTCACAGCTATCAAAGAGTCATGGGTTCGACACCAGGTGTCTCTGCAATCAGAAGTTAATCCGATTTTTAGGAATTATTTTGAAACCTTTGCCAATAATATAGAAACTTCAAATTCGGCATATAGATAGAGATCATAAATAACTTTCAGAAAAATTTTTTAGATTTCCGAGATCGTCCTTAGTTCGAATCCAGAGAGCCATTTAAATTCGTGGAAATTAAAACGTCTTTTGAGGCAGTTGTAGCCCATATTTCTGCTTGAATTTTCACACATGGTTAGAGATGGTGATTTTCTATTGTGCCTTATAGTAAGTTCACAGTAAAGACCCGGTTCGATACCAGACGATGGAATTTCAGCGAATTCTAAGAAAAATTTCAAATCATTTTTTCTTTTGATGGCCGTCCCGATATGATGCCGACATAAAAATAGTGTTGCCGATCTGCTTGCAGTATGCAAGCAACATTTTACTCGTATCATATATATATATATTCATATATATATATATATATAGAGAGGATACAAAGTCACAGGCTAAACCACTAGCGACAATGGCTTGAAATTTTTACGACATATTGGCCATAACGTATAACCTCCAGAAAAATTGCGATTTTGAACCTCAGTGTCATGGGTTCGATTCCAGAGGGCCCCAAAGTCCCGATTTTTCCCGTTTAAATGCATTGCTTTGATTTTCGGGAATTAAAAAAAAATACTTCCCGGATAGGTAGCGAATCAAAACTCAAGGAGCCTATATATATGAACATGATCTATCGAAAACTTAAAAGAGTTTTACGTAAAATATCCTGGGTTCGATGCTAGGTCGGGGCAAAAATTGGCCGTTTAAATTGCATTGTGGCGATTTTTAAGATTTGTTTTGGACCCTTTCCCGATGGCATGGAAACTTGAAATTCGGCATGAAGTTGTAGATCAATAATTCGTTTCAGGATAAAATTTTTTATATTCGCTGATTGTCCTTGGTTCGATCCCAGAGGGCAATTTACATTCCTCAATGCATTTCTAACGGAGATAACGGAAACAAATTATAGGTACTTCCCGGTACGATAAAGACTTCAAACTTTGCACTACGAAAGATTAAGTGTATACAAATCAAACTCTGCATTCCCAGCTGTCAATGTGTCCTGGGTTCGACACCAGGCGTCTCTTATATCAGTAACTGATCCGATTTTCAATAATTATTTTGAGCCCTTTCCCAACAATATAGAAACTTGAAATTCGGCATGTAGATAGAGATCATAAATAACTTTCAGAAACATGTTTTAGATTTCCAAGATCGTCCTTGGTTCAAATCCAGAGAGCCATTTAAATTCGTGAAAATTAGAACGTCTTTTGAGGCAGTTGTAGCCCATATTTCTGCTTGAATTTTCACACATAGTTAGAGATGGCGATGTTCTATTGTGCTGCATAGTAAGTTCAACAGTAAAGACCCGGGTTCGATGCCAGACGATGGAATTTCAGTGAATTTTAAGAAAAATTTCAATCCATTTTTTCTTTTGATGGCCGTCCCGATATGATGCCGACATGAAAATAGTGTTGTCGATCTGCTTGCAGTATGCAAGCAACATTTTACTCGTAATATAGATGCTTCTCCGGATTCATTCATATATATAGCTATATAGGTATATAGATAGGATACAAATTCACAGGCTAAACCACAAGCGTCATTGACTTGAAATTTTTATGACATATTGGCCATAACGTGAAACCCCCAGGAAAAAAGCGACTTTGATCCTCAGTGTCATAGGTTCGATTCCAGAGGGCCCCAAAGTCCCGATTTTTCCCGTTTGAATGCATTGCCGTGATTTTCGGGAATTTTTAAAAAATACTTTCCGGTTAGGTAGAGAAGTAAAACTCATGGTTCCTATATTTATGGTCTTGGACTTTCGAAAACATCAATGACTTTCACAAAAATTATCCTGGGTTCGATGCTAGGACGATGCAAAGATCTGCCCTTTAAAATACATGGGAGCCGTTTTTCATTATTTTTTTAGATGCACTTATCGAAATGATAGGATGTTCTTGCTTGGCTGGAAGATGTATGGTACGAATAAGTTTTAGAAAAAAATTTTCATAAGACCGTACTATTCTTGGGTTCGAAGCCAGAGCACAATAACGTTTCTCTCATAAGGAATATAAAGGAAAAGTAGGACGTCATTTGAGGCAGTTGTAACCAATATTTCTGCTTGAATTTGCATACGTGGTTAGAGATGGTGTTTTTCTGTTGTGCTGCATAGAAAGTATTGCCTGAAAGACCCGGGTTCGATTCCGGGCGGTAAAAATATCCCCCATATATAATACTATGGGGTATCCTTTCATAATTTTTTTATGCATTTATCGATATGTAAGGGAGCTCTTGCTTAGATGGAAGATGTATATTAACACTTTGTTTAAGAAAAAAAATAGATAAGACCATGCTGTTCCTGGGTTCGATGCCAGAGCACATTATAATTTCTCACATAAGGAGTGTATGTGAAAAGTAGGACGTCGTTTGAGGTAGTTGCACCTAATAGTTTTGCTTTAATTTTCACACATGCTTTGATATGGTTATCTTCTGTTTTGCTGCATAGTAAGTACACCAGGAAGACCGGGGTTCGCTGCCAGGCGATTAAATTGCAGCGAATTCTACGAATATTTTGAATCCTTTTTTTTTTTCTTTTGATGTCCGTCCCTATATGATGCCGATATGAAATTAGTGTTGTCGATCTGCTTGCAGTATGCAAGCTACATTTTACTCGTATAGGTATATACATGAATGAATCCGGAGAAGCATCTATATATAATAGATATATATATAGAGAGGATACAAAGTCACAGGCCAAACCACTAGCGTCAATGGCTTGAAATTTTTTCGACATATTGGCCATAACGTATAACCTCCAGAAAAATTGCGATTTTGAACCTCAGTGTCATGGGTTCGATTCCAGAGGGCCCCAAAGTCCCGATTTTTCCCGTTTAAATGCATTGCTTAGATTTTCGGGAATTTTTAAAAAATACTTCCCGGATAGGTGGAGAATCGAAACTTTAGGAGCCTTTATATATGGTCATGATCTATCGAAAACATAAATGAGTTTTACGGAAAATATCCTGGGTTCGATGCTAGGTCGAGGCAAAAATCGGCCGTTTAAAATGTATTGTGGCGATTTTTAAGATTTTTTTTGGACCCCTTCCCGATGGCATGGAAACTTGAAATTCGGCATGGAGTTGGAGATTATAAATATATTTCATAATCAAATTTTACATATTCGCTGATGGTCCTTGGTTCGATCCCAGGGCGCCATTTACATTTCTCAATGTATTTCTTATGGAGATAACGGAAACAAATTTTAGGTTCTTCCAGGCATGATATCGACTTAAAACTAAGTGTGATAGAAGAACCAGTCTTAACAAATCAAACTATGCATTCATAGCTATCAATGTGTCCTGGGTTCGACACCAGGTGTCTCTGCAATCAGAAGTTGATCCGATTTTTAGGAATTATTTTGAAACCTTTCCCAATAATATAGAAACTTGAAATTTGGCATACGGATTGAGATCATTAATAACTTTCAGAAACATTTTTTAAATTTCCACGATCGTCGTTGGTTCGAGTCCCGAGAGCCATTTACATTCGTGAACATTAGAGCGTCTTTTGAGGCAGCTGCGCCCAATATTTTTGCTTTAATTTTCACACATAATTAGAGATGGAGAAATTCTAGTGTGCTGCATAGTGCGTATCACAAAAAAGACCCGGGTTCGATGCCGGACGAATAACTTGCAGCGAATTTAAAGAATATTTTCAATCCCCTTTTTTTTCTTTTGAGGACCGTCCCGATATGATGCCGAGATGAAATTAGTGTTGTCGATCTGCTTGCAGTATGCAAGCTACATTTTACTCGTATATATATATGGATACATGAGTGAATCCGGAGAAGCATCTATATATAATAGATATACGAGTAAAATGTAGCTTGCATACTGCAAGCAGATCGACAACACTAATTTCATAACGGCATTATATCGGGACGATCCCGGAAAGGAAAAAAAGGAATGAAAATATTCTTAAAATTCGCTTCAATTGAATCGTCTGGCATCGAACCCGGGTCTTTTTGGTGAAATTTCTATGCAGCACATCAGAAGATCATCTTCTTTAACAATGTGCGAAAATTCAAGCAGAAATATTGGCTGCAACTGCCTCAAACGAAAACCTACTTTTCACGAATGTTAATAGCTCTCTGGATTCGAACCATGGACTATCTAGGAAAAATAAAATGTGTTTTCGAAATTTATCTATAAGTTCTATATAAATGCCGAATTTCAAGTTTTAATATTATTGTGAAGGGGTTTAAATTAATTCTTAAAAATCGGAAAATTTACTGATTGTAGAGCCACCTGGTGTCGAACCCAGGAAATATTGGTAGCTGCGAATGCACAGTATGACTTATTAGGACTTCATCTTATTTCATACAAATTTTGAAGTCGATATCATGCCGGGAAGTACCTAAAACGTTTTGCTGTTATCTCCATAAGAAATGCATGGAGGAATGTAAATGGCCCTCTGGGATCGAACCAAGGACCATCAGCGAATATGTAAAATTTGATTATGGAATATATGTATGATCTCCAACCTCATGCCGAATTTCAAGTTTCCTTGCCATCGGGAAAGGGTCCAAAAAAAATCTTAAAAATCGCCACAATGCATTTTAAACGGCCGATTTTTGCCTCGACCTAGCATCGAACCCAGGATATTTTCCGTAAAACTCATTTATGTTTTCGATAGATCATGACCATATATGTAGGCTCCATGAGTTTTGATTCTCTACCTATTCGGGAAGTATTTTTTAAAAATTACCGAAAATCACGGCAATGCATTTAAACGGGAAAAATCGGGACTTTGGAGCCCCCTGGAATCGAACCCATGACACTGAGGATCAAAATCGCAATTTTTCTGGTGGTTACACGTTATGGCCAATACGCCGTAAAAATTTCAGCTCAATCACTCTTGTGGTTTAGGCTGTGAGTTTGTATCCTCTCTATATATATATATATATATATATATAGATGCTTCTCCGGATTCATTCATATATCTATTATATATAGATGCTTCTCCGGATTCATTCATGATATACCCAGATACCCAGATACCCAGATACCCAGATAGGATACTAATTCACAGGCTAAACTACTGGCGTCATTGACTCGAAATTTTTACCACGTATTGGCCATAACGTGAAACCCCCAGGAAAAAAGCGACTTTGATCCTCAGTGTCATGGGTTCGATTCCAGAGGGCCCCAAAGTCCCGATTTTTCCCGTTTAAATGCATTACCGTGATTTTCGAGAATAAGAAAAAAAAACTTTCCGGATAGGTAGAGAAATAAAACTCAAGGAGCCTATATATATGGTAATGATCTATCGAAATCATAAATGAGTTTTACGGAAAATATCCTAAGTTCGATGCTAGGTCGAGGCAAAAATCGGCCGTTTAAAAAGCATTGTGGCGATTTTTATGATTTTTTTTGGACCCTTTCCCGATGGCATGGATACTTGAAATTCGGCATGAGGTTGGAGATCATAAATTTATTTCATAATCAAATTTTTTTGTATTCGCTGATGGTCCTTGGTTCGATCCCAGAGGGCCATTTACATTCCTCAATGCATTTCTTATGGAGATAACGGAGACAAATTTTAGGTACTTCCCGGCATGATATCGATTTCAAACTTTGCACAAAATAAGATCAAGTCCTTTAAAATCATATTGTGCATTCACAGCTTAAATATATTTCCTGGGTTCGACACCAGGCGTCTCTTATATCAGTAGTTGATCCGATTTTAAATAATTATTTTGAGCCCTATCCCAATAATATAGAAACTTGAAATTCGGCAAATAGATAGAGATCATAAATAACTTTCATGAACATGTTTTAGATTTCCAAGATCGTCCTTGGTTCGAATCCAGAGCGCCATTTACATTCCTGAAAAGTAGAACGTCGTTTGAGGCAGTTGTAGCCAATATTTCTGCTTGAATTTTCACACATAGTAAGAGATGGTGATATTCTGTTGTGCTACATAGTAAGCTTACCAGGAAGACCCGGGTTCGATGCCAGTCAATTAAATTGCTGCGAATTTTAAGAATATTTTCAATACCTTTTTTTTTCTTTTGAGGGCCGTCCCGATATGATGCCGACATGAAATTATTGTTGTCGATCTGCTTGCAGTATGCAAGCTACATTTTACTAGTATACCTATATAGATAGATAGATAGATAGGATACAAATTCACAGCCTAAACTACAAGCGTCATTGATCTGAAATTTTTATGACATATTGGCCATAACGTGAAACCCCCAGGAAAAAAGAGACTTTGATCCTCAGTGTCATAGGTTCGATTCCAGAGGGCCCCAAAGTCCCGATTTTTCCCGTTTGAATGCATTGCCGTTATTTTCTGGAATAAAAAAAAAAATACTTTCCGGATAGGTAGAGAAGTAAAACTCAAGGTGCCTATATTTATGGTCATGGACTTTCGAAAACATCAATGACTTTTAAAAAAGTTATCCTGGGTTCGATGCTAGGACGATGCAAAGATCTGCCCCTTTAAAATACATGGGAGCCGTTTTTCATTATTTTTTTAGATGCAGTTATCGAAATGATAGGATGTTCGTGCTTGGCTGGAAGATGTATGGTACGGATAAGTTTTAGAAAAAAATTTTCATAAGACCGTACTGTTCCTGGGTTCGAAGCCAGAGCACAATAACGTTTCTCTCATAAGGAATATAAAGGAAAAGTAGGGACGTCATTTGAGGCAGTTGTAACCAATATTTCTGCTTGAATGTGCATACGCGGTTAGAGATGGTGTTTTTCTGTTGTGCTGCATAGAAAGTATTGGCTGAAAGACCCGGGTTCGATGCCGGGCGGTAAAAATATCCCCCATATATAATACTATGGGGTATCTTTTCATAATTTTTTTATGCATTTATCGCTATGTAAGGGAGCTCTTGCTTAGATGGAAGATGTATATTAACACTTTGTTTAAGAAAAAAAATAGATAAGACCATGCTGTTCCTGGGTTCGATGCCAGAGCACATTATAATTTCTCAAATAAGGAGTGTATGTGAATAGTAGGACGTCGTTTGAGGTAGTTGCACCTAATAGTTTTGCTTGAATTTTCACACATAGTATGATATGGTAATCTTCTATTTTGCTGCATAGTAAGTACACCAGGAAGACCGGGGTTCGCTGCCAGGCGATTAAATTGCAGCGAATTCTACGAATATTTTGTATTTTTTTCTTTTGATGTCCGTCCCGATATGATGCCGATATGAAATTAGTGTTGTCGATCTGCTTGCAGTATGCAAGCAACATTTTACTCGTATATATATATGGATACATGAATGAATCCGGAGAAGCATCTATATATAATAGATAGATAGATAGGATACAAATTCACAGCCTAAACTACAAGCGTCATTGATCTGAAATTTTTATGACATATTGGCCATAACGTGAAACCCCCAGGAAAAAAGAGACTTTGATCCTCAGTGTCATAGGTTCAATTCCAGAGGGCCCCAAAGTCCCGATTTTTCCCGTTTGAATGCATTGCCGTGATTTTCGGGAATTAAAAAAAAATACTTTCTGGATAGGTAGAGAAGTAAAACTCAAGGTGCCTATATTTATGGTCTTGGACTTTCGAAAACATCAATGACTTTTACAAAAGTTATCCTGGGTTCGATGCTAGGACGATGCAAAGATCTGCCCTTTAAAATACATGGGAGCCGTTTTTCATTATTTTTTTAGATGCACTTATCGAAATGATAGGATGTTCGTGCTTGGCTGGAAGATGTATGGTACGAATAAGTTTTAGAAAAAAATTTTATAAGACCGTACTGTTCCTGGGTTCGAAGCCAGAGCACAATAACGTTTCTCTCATAAGGAATATAAAGGAAAAGTAGGACGTCATTTGAGGCAGTTGTAACCAATATTTCTGCTTGAATTTGCATACGCGGTTAGAGATGGTGTTTTTCTTTTGTGCTGCATAGAAAGTATTGCCTGAAAGACCCGGGTTCGATGCCGGGCAGTAAAAATATCACCCATATATAATACTATGGGGTATCTTTTCATAATTTTTTTATGCATTTATCGATATGTAAGGGAGCTCTTGCTTAGATGGAAGATGTATATTAACACTTTGTTTAAGAAAAAAAATAGATAAGACCATGCTGTTCCTGGGTTCGATGCCAGAGCACATTATAATTTCTCAAATAAGGAGTGTATGTGAATAGTAGGACGTCGTTTGAGGTAGTTGCACCTAATAGTTTTGCTTGAATTTTCACACATAGTTTGATATAGTAATTTTCTATTTTGCTGCATAGTAAGTACACCAGGAAGACCGGGGTTCGCTGCCAGGTGATTAAATTGCAGCGAATTCTACGAATATTTTGAATTTTTTTTTTCTTTTGATGTCCGTCCCGGTATATGATGCCGATATGAAATTAGTGTTGTCGATCTGCTTGCAGTATGCAAGCTACATTTTACTCGTATATATATATGGATACATGAATGAATCCGGAGAAGCATCTATATATAATAGATACGAGTAAAATGTTGCTTGCATACTGCAAGGACATCGATAACACAAATTTTTTTTCGGCATCACATAGAGTGAGTCCTCAAAATAAAAAAAAATGGATGGAAAATATTCTTAATTTCCGCTGCAATTTATTCGTTTGGCATCGAACCAAGGTCTTCCCGGTCATACATACTATGCAGCACCATAGAAGATCACCATCTGTAACTATGTGTGAAAATTCAAGCAGAAATATTGGCTACAACTGCCTCAAACGACGATTTACTTTTCCCTTATATTCCTTATGAGAGAAACGTTAATGTGCTCTGGCATCGAACCTAGGAATAGTACGGGCTTATGAAATTTTTTTTCTTAAACCAATCTATATATATAATAAATCTGTAGAGGTGGTCGTGTCTGTACATTGATCCGATTTCAAAAAAAGTTGTATTGCTGGATACTAGGGTTGTTCCCGAGTTCGAAACACGTTTTAGAAATTTTCATGTCTGTCTGTCTGTCTGTTACAGCATCACTCAAAAACTATCCAACCGATTTTGATGAAATTTGGTATGATGGTCTTTTGTCATCCGGGGAGTGACATAGGCTACCTTTTATCCACCTAGCTGTCCCCAGTTCGTCCCCAGTTGGGGTCAAAAATCTATTTCACGCTATAACTCTAAAGTTAATTATTCATAAAATTTCAAAATTTGTACAATATTAAAAGTCTCCCTAGCGCAAATGATAGGCTAATTTTTGTTGACCCAACTGTACTCGGTTCAACTCCAGAGGGTCGAATAGTTTCCATAAGAAATACATGGGAAGACATTTTTATCATTTGCACGAAACTTTTCTTTAACAAAATTAAATTAGAAATAAAGGTCCTTTGAAACTAAAACTAACACCAAAACAAAGGAAATAGAATAAAGTTTTTTATTTTGGTCGTAGAATATTGCTTTCACTTCGAAGTTGTGAGAATTAGTAAGTTAAATACGAAAATTTTATGAGAATCTGATATTCTAAACAACCCGTCGTCAAGGCCAATCTCGATATCTTTAAATTCAAATTCGTTAGCACTAGCGCATCATCAACAACCAAGCTTTGTTTATAGCAACACCAGTGTTTGTTGATTCTTTACGTGAAATTGATGTTTATCGTCGTATTAAATGAATAAAAAGGAAAAGGTGCGAAATGACCTCAGCTGTCGAGGCACCTTCATAATTACTACTACTCCTTAAATTAATCTTCTTTCCTCATATAAAGTAATTATATCTTCTTAGCTTGGTAAGTTGATAACTTTCTCAATCTTATTTTCCGTTCTAAATAATAATCGTTTTACTTAGCGTCCCGCTGTGAATTTAATCTTTAACGCTGAAGAATAAATCAATCAAGATATTTGAAATATCCCTGAATTCAGGGATTGTTTTCATTGAAGTGTCAATAATTGGGCTTAATAAGCAGCAAGGAATGACAAGCCTTTTATAGCTGACTTGAAAGGTAAACGAATTGTGTACTTTTAGATATAGAATGGGAAATTAAACCAAGAAATGTTTTATTGGATCACCTATTGGTGTGTTTAAGTATAGTTACTGTCCACCTACATCCACCTACTCGATATCTTTAAATTTGAATTCAAATTCGTTAGCATACGCGCGACTGCAACAATCAAGCTTTGTTTATAGCAACGCCAATATGTATTGATTATTTACGTGAAATTAATGTTTATCGTCGTATTAAATGAATCTTCTTTTCTCATATAAAGTAATTATATCTTCTTAGCTTGGTAAGTTGATAACTTTCTCATTCTTAATTTCCGATCTAAATACTAATTGTTTCATATAGCGTCCCGCCGTGCATTTAATGAATCAATCAAGATCGTTGAAATACCCCTGAATTCAGTGATTGCTTTCTTTGAAGTGTAAAGAATTGGAATTTAAGCAGCAAGGAATCTCAATCCTTCTATGCCGGACTGGAAAGGTAAATGGATTTTGTGTTTTTAGATATAGAATTGGAAATTAAACCAAGAAATGTTTTAGTGGATCATCTATTGGTGTGTTTAAGTATAGGTACTATCCACCTATATCTTTTCTTGATGGTGATAATCATACATATTGGTATTTTGTTACATCTTAAATAATATGTTTAAATGTTCGTGTTAAGCGATTGCCGATACGTTATTAAGTTGTTTAGACTATAAAATATGGAACACCTCTCTCAGATTATGGGCGGCTGTCCTTTATTTTTATGCTTCGGTTCTATGCTGGCTGCTCAAATATTATCATTAGAAATACCTCTCAATATGTATGTTGTATGTTGCAGGGTTTAATTATTCCAAAAAATCAAAGTAGTATTCATTTTACGGACTCTAGACAAGTATCGAAGGAGATAAAATATACCTGTATTATTTTCATTGCTGTAACTAATAGATTCTATGTCTAGGCAAGGGCAAATTGGATAAACTGAATAAGAATTTAGTCGAATAAGCATCATTTCGAAGTATGACCTCTAACAAGATATTTCACTTTCGAAGTCTTTTTCGTTAATTTACTTCTCATTTTCACTTACATATACTATAGAAATTCCCTCTAGAATGAAGTATTGCTGGTATATGGTTTTCCTTCAGTCCAATATTAAACTCGGAAACTTTTTTCAGATATGTTACTCTATACATGAAAATATCATCTTTGAATAAGGAAAGGGTTAAGGTGACTTTACACATAAGGGCGTGCACCCAGGAAAATTCCCAAGGAAAAACGGACTTGAAAATTCCACCTCCTCCTCATTCCACGTTTATAAAAATATCGGAAGACAATATTTTTCGTCAACGGTATCTGAAAACATTTAAATTAAATTAAATCCTATTCAAGAGAAGAGGTAAGAGTTCACTCTGATTTTGCAACATAAAGGTCAAATTATTATTGCGATATAATTAAACAGATGCGCTGCTTACATTATCAATAGGATAAAAAATTCTACACAATTCATACAGTTAATTAAACAGCAGAGGGTTATTTATTAAGTGTTAAGTAATTAAATTAAGAAAACGGCCGACGCCATCTTAAGGATATTAGGTGTTAATTCATAAAAGGACGAGTTCTAATTGGATTAACTGCTATACATCGTAATTCCTTTGCGGCGTTTATTTGTTAATTCGTTTATTTGATAGATTCGATGATTTCACTGACTCGCTGTCTAACGAACATATTGGACGTGCTAAGCGACTGGTTCATTCGTTTTCGTTTGTGGTTCACAAGATTTGTGTGGCTATTTTTGTGATTTCGTCTCCATTCATTTGGTCCTCAGTTGTTTCCTCTATTTGTTGTAGAGACTGGTGCATCATTAGTTTAGTCTGTGATTTAAATTTGTGTTGCTGTTTTTGTGATTTCGTAAGTCACATAGGATGAAGAGAAGTATTGTTTTTTTCATAAATTTAAGACTATTCATATCCAATTTTTTTTCAAATCAAAATTTCATTACTTTTGATTTACATTCATTTTTCCGTTGAGAATCAACGGGCACTCCGCTAGTTCTTAGTATATATCTTCTAGCTGAGCGAAAAGTTCCTTACATTCCGATAAGTGCATCAAAAAAATTAATGAAAAACTATCCCCATGCATTTTAAATGCGGGATTTTTGCATCGTCCTAGAATCGAACCCAGGACGTTCCTATTGGTAGTCATTAATGTTTTTAATAGTTCTTGACCATATATGTAAGCTCCTTGAATTTCGATTCTCTACCTGTCCGGGAAGTATTATTTAGAAATTGTTGAAAATCGCCACCATGTATCCTTATGGAGAAAATCGGGACTTTGAGACCTTCTGGAATCGAACCCATGACACCGAGGTTCAATGTCAACTTTTTCCTGGAGGTTACACGTCATGGCCATAGCGTCGTAAAAGTTTCAAGTCGGTGGCGCTTGTGGAACATGGTTAGAATTTTGATCCCCTATATATATCTATTATATATAGACGCTTCTCCGGATATCTATTATATATAGATGCTTCTCCGGATTCATTCATATATCATATATATATATATATATATATACGAGTAAAATGTTGCTTGCATACTGCAAGCAGATCGACAACACTAATTTCATATCGGCATTATATCGGGACGGTCCTCAAAAGAAAAAAAAAAGATTTAATTTTTTCTGAAAATTCGCTGAAATTTATCGTCTGGCATCAAACCCGGGTCTTACTGGTAAACCTACTATGAAACAAAATAGAAGATCACCATCTCTAACTATGTGTGAAAATTCAAGCTGAAATATTGGTTACAACTGCCTCAAAAGACGTTCTAATTTTTACGAATGTGAATGGCTCTCGGGACTCGAACCAAGGACGATCTTGGAAATCTAAAAAATGTTTTTGAAAGATATTTATGATCTCTATCTATATGCCGAATTTCAAGTTTCTATAATATAGAGAAAGGTTTCAAAATAATTCCTAAAAATCGGATCAACTTCTGATTGCAGAGACACCTGGTGTCGAACCCAGGACACATTGATAGCTGTGAATGCACTGTTTGATATGTATGGACTTGATCTTTCTATATGCAAAGTTTGAAATCGATATCGTGCCGGAAAGTACCTAAAATTTGTTTCCGTTATCTCCGTAAGAAATGCATTGAGGAATTCAAATGTCCCTCTGGGATCGAACCAAGGACCATCAGCGAATATGTAAAATTCGATTAAGATATGTTTTTATGGTGTCTAACCTCATACCGAATTTCAAGTTTCTATGACATCGGAAAAGGATCCAAAAAAAATCTTAAAAATCGCCACAGTGCATTTTAAACGGCAGATTTTTGCCCCGACCTAGCATCGAACCAAGGATAATATTCGTAGATGTCTTTATGGTTTCCTTTAGATATGCGAGGCATCTAGCGATCCCTCGAGTTTCAACTCTCTCCTTTTCCGGGAAGTGCCTCAAAAAAATTTTCGAAAATCCCCGCCATGTAATCTTATGGGGAAAATCGCGACTTTGGGGCCTTCTGGAATCGAACCCATGACACTGAGGTTCAAAGTCGGCTTTTTCCTGGAGGTTGCACGTTATGGCCAATATGTCGTAAAAATCTCAAGGCATTGGCACTTGTGGAACATGGTTAGAATTTTGATCCCCTATGAATGAATATATAGGTATATCCGGAGAAGCGTCTATATATAATAGATAGATACGAGTAAAATGTAGCTTGCATACTGCAAGCAGATGGACAACACTAATTTCATGTGGGCATCATATCGGGAAGTCCGTCAAAAGAAAAAAAAAAATGGATTGAAAATATTCTGAATATTCGCTGCAATTTATTCGTCCGGCATCGAACCTGGGTCTTCCTGGTGATACTTACTATGCAGCACATTAGAAGATCACCATCTCTAACTATCTGTGAAAATTCAAACAGAAATATTATCAGCAACTGCAACAAACGACGTCCTACTTTTCCCTTATATTTCTAATGAGAGAAATGTTAATGTGGGATGGCATCGAACCCAGGAATATTACGGTCTTCTGAAAACTGTTTTCTTAAACCAGTTTTAACCATACATCTTCCAGCGAAGCACGAACTTCCTATGATTTCGATAAGTGCATCAAAAAAATAATGAAATACTAACCCTATGTATTTTAAACGGGAGACATATTTACCGCCCGGCATCGAACCCTGGTCTTTCTGGTGAAACTTTCTATGCAACATAATAGAAGATATTAATCTTTAACTATGTGCCGAAATTCAAGAAGAAATATTCGCTGCAACTGCCTCAATCGAAGTCTTACTCTTACCTTATATTCCTTATGAGAGAAATGTTAATGTGCTCTGGCATCGAACCCAGGAATAGTACGGTCTTATGAAAATTTTTTTCTTAAACCAATTCTTACCTTTCACTTTCCGGCTAAGCACGAACTTCATATTATTTCGAGAAGTGCATCAAAAAAATAATGAAAAACAGCTCCCATGTATTTTAAAGGGCAGATCTTTGCATCGTCCTAGCATCGAACCCAGGATAATTTTTGTGAAAGTCATTGATGTTTTCAAAATTCCAAGACCATAAATATAGGCTCCTTGAGTTTTATTTCTCTACCTATCCGAAAAGTATTTTTTAAAAATTCCCGAAAATCACGGCAATGCATTTAAACGGGAAAA
Organism: Sympetrum striolatum; assembly: GCA_947579665.1. Lineage (NCBI taxonomy): Eukaryota > Metazoa > Arthropoda > Insecta > Odonata > Libellulidae > Sympetrum > Sympetrum striolatum. The sequence continues at coordinate 448,873 of CANPUZ010000024.1, forward strand.
ATCGGGACTTTGGAGCCCTCTGGAATCGAACCCATGACACTGAGGATCAAAGTCGCTTTTTTCCTGGGGGTTTCACGTTATGGCCAATATGAAATAAAAATTTCAAGGCAATGACCCTTTTAGTTTTTCCTGTGAATTTGTATCCTATCTATATAGCTATATAGCTATATGGCTATATATTGTAACAATGTAAAAACCCCCCCCATTTCCATATTGTATTTCGTGTTTTTGTGTGCAATGAGTGAGGAAGTTAGTGTTGCGATTTTCGGGAGTGTTTTTTTTGTGTTGTGGGTAATGTGACATTTGGACGCAAGAGGGCAGATGGCATGAAGAAGAGGGCAGAAGGCCTGGAGAAGAAGGCAGAAGACGGCGGAGGAGTCCAGAGAGAGGAAACGGAGCTCCGGCGGACCGGGAAAACGCCGCAGAGCTTACCTCGGGCTATTTGATTGTATTAAGCAGTGTCAATTGGAATAAAGGACGTTTTTGTTACTGTAATCGAAGGAAAAATTCGTTACATTTGGTGCCGTGACCAGGATACAAACAGGAGTACGACGCTATTCGGTTATTGGAGGTTTTTAATTTTCCCTGTTACTAACTCTCCCTTTCCATGGTCCATCCCATGACCTGTAGTGAAGTCTCCCCGATGGACCTCGGAGGAGTGAAGAAATAGATTCCTTTATCCAATTCTTAATCTCGTTTGTTTAGGATAACTGATAGGGATATTCAATCAAGTGGGTCGTTAGGAAGTCGCCAGTCGACCGCCGAAAATTGTTAATTTTTGATCTAGCGTAAAATAGATTATCTTCTTTATATTGGTAGTTCTTGATATTTGTTGATAGTAGAATGGATTTATCCAAAGATCCGTACATGAGTTACCGGGACCCAGTGCGGATTTCCGAATCTGATGACGCTGATGAGACCCCCGGGAGTCTCGTACCGGGGATGCAGGGAATGCAGTTAGGAGACGATGTTGAGACGTCTAGGGCAAATGTGGCAGCGCCACCGAAGGCTATTGAAGGGGACGCGGGTAACCTTAATATGCTCGTGCAGCTTTTGAAAGAAGAGAATAGAAAAAGGGAAGAAAGGGAAAAGAGAGATAGAGAAGAGAAAAGAAAAAGGGATGAAAGGAATGAGAGTCGATGGGCCGAGTTAATTGCTTCGTTTAAGAACAAGATAGAAGAGCAGGACCACAAGGTCCAACGCGTAGAAAATGACGCGGCCGAGGTCGAAGGCCGAGTTCGCGATCTCAGCAACAGTTTGAGTCTGCATGCCGGTAAAATCGGGCTGGCCGAGGCCAGAATCGACCGAGTCGAAAATAGGTTGGAATTGGCGAATAATAAACTAGATCAAATGGAATACCCTGGTGTTACCCGGAGTGTCGGAACTCTGTCACCAACTTGGGCCATTAAACCGATTTTTCGCGGCGAAGATCTTGAGAATCCGATAAAATTCATGAGGGAGGTAGAAGATTATTTCACCCTGTTAGCGATCCCTAGGATTTTTCGATCGCGTATGTTTATGCAAACTTTGGAGGAAAAAGCTAAATTATGGGGGTCTACGGTAGAACCGGTACCCGAAGATTTCAATGTTTTGAAAGCAAAATTTTTAGACGCGTTTTGGGATGTCGACGCGAGGCATCGCCATAGGAAGTATGTGATGACGGGATATTTCTCAAGGGGTGGGAGCGAAACTATGAAGGAATACGCGATGAAAAAGATAGCAGCTGCGAGGTCGTGCGAGCCGCCGATTGGGGACGAGGAGCTAATATACATGCTAATCCTGCAGTTCCCGCCGCAAATTCAAAATCTGCTGAGAAGTGCCGAGCCGACCACTACCGAGAGATTACTCAAATTGTTAGGATATTACGATCAGGCAGCGCCGGAATGCAATGCCCGTCAAATTCGTGGGGCACCGCAACTTGGGAGTGTGAGGCGCGAGGGTGCATTAGACCGCTCGAGAGAATGGCGGGGCTATTACGGACAGCAACGGGGAAGTCCGCTGCTCGCGACAATTCAAGACCCCATAACTACCTCTAGTCCAATGGGTGCTTGTGGACGTAGCAACCAAGGTAGAAACCCGAACGCTCATATATTTGAAAGATCGCGTCCGGAGGACCAGGCCCGCGGACAACCAGATACGGAAACGAGGAACCAGGAAAACTGGACACTTCCGAGCTCCACCATTCCCGGGGTTCGGAAGCAGTGACAAGGGAATGTGTGCCAATAGCTGCCATATGCTACCTCGATGGAGATCCAATGGAGGACCTCCTGAGCGAAGAAAACCTGGGTAAGATCAACCGACGCAAGTGTCCTGAAATTAACGCGTCCTGTCATGGAATAGACATCAGTGCATTAATAGATACGGGGAGTGAGGTGTCGGCAGTAAGTGAAGAGACGTTTGAAAGCATCAGGGGTCGAAATCCCACTATCCCGGTATTCCCGATTAATAAGTCCTACTTGATTTGCGCGAATAATAAAAAGTCAAATCCAATCAACAAGCAAGCGCTTTTGGGAGTTAAGGTGGGGGGCTGTGAATTTGATGTCCCCGTATTGATTGTAAGAAATCTGGTAAAACCTATGATTCTCGGTAACGATTGGCTAACTCGCCATAAGGTTGTTATCGACTTTGAAAGACACGTTGTTCGAATTGGAGAATATATTTTGACTAGAAACAATTCGGAAATTATGTGTAATAATGTTTTTTTGCCCGAGTCCGGTGAAAAACAATGCTATGCGACCGCAACCGAGCTAAAGAAAGCTGCGGCCGCATCCGAAGTTTTAGAGGACGGTCAAAAGGAAATGTTGTTTCGATTGTTGCCAGAAACCGATGATGAACTTGCAAAAATTTCGTCTCCCTCCAAGAGTTACCGTCTGGAGAGAAATCTTTTATTAATCAATACCGGAAACGAGAAGCCAAATTTTAAAATTTGTGTCCCGCTAACTTTGCAAAAAAATCGTACAATGTTTGCGCATGCAAATAATGGTCATTGCGGTGTTTTCAAAACAATGTTTTGGCTCCGCGATAAGTATCATTGGAAGGCGATGGGACGGATAGTACGGAATGTGATACGCACATGTGACTTGTGTCAAAAAACTAAATTCCCTAACCGTTACGCGGAAGGACGTTTGCAAAATATTATTCCGTCCAACCCTAGGGAAATGTACGCTGTGGATATTTATGGACCTTTGCCAAAAACAAAATTCAAGAATAAATATGTTCTCGTAGTCATTGACGTATTCTCTAAATTTGTCCAAATTTATCCGTTAAAAAAGCCTACCGCAAAAAATTGTTTGAATAAGATTGTTAATAATTATTTTGAAGTGTGTGGTGTGCCTGATCGTATCCTGTCGGATCACGGCACGCAGTTTACTAGTCATATTTGGAAACGCACATTGAACGATTTGGGGGTCAAGACGGTTTATTCATCGATTCGTAGACCTCAAACAAACCCAAGTGAGAGGGTGATGCGCGAACTGTCGCGGGTATTCCGAACCTTCTGTTTTGACGACCACCGAAATTGGTTTGAATTAATCCCGCACATAAATTCCTGGTTCAATAATCTTGTTCATGAGTCGACCGGGTATACGCCAGTCGAAGTGCATTTTGGGCGGCGTCCGTCGCGTGAAGATGACGCAAAATTTCAAATTCCCGGAGTGGAGGAACTTGATCACACGGAAATCAAAATCATTACGTTACGTAATTTACGCAAAGCCGGAGATAGAAGAAAAAAATACCAAAAAACAAAAATAACCTCGTTTAAAGTTAACGACTCCGTATTATTAAGAACACCTAGAGTTTCGGACTCTAAAGCTCAATTGTTCCACAAATTCTTCCACTTATATTCGGGACCGTTTCGCATAACACGTTTAATCAGCCAAAATGCCAGTCATTTTGTGGACGGCAACGAACGAGATATTGGGATTTACAATTTCGGCAATTTTAAAACCTTATTATTCTCCTGTTTAACCTGTCTGTTTATTTGTTTATTTGGTGAATTTATGTAATATAAAAGGTAATTTTTTGTTGTAAAAAAAAATCTTTTTTTTTGTACAAAAAAAAATTAGGGGGGCAAATGTAACAATGTAAAAACCCCCCCCCATTTCCATATTGTATTTCGTGTTTTTGTGTGCAATGAGTGAGGAAGTTAGTGTTGCGATTTTCGGGAGTGTTTTTTTTGTGTTGTGGGTAATGTGACATTTGGACGCAAGAGGGCAGATGGCATGAAGAAGAGGGCAGAAGGCCTGGAGAGGAGGGCAGAAGACGACGGAGGAGTCCAGAGAGTGGAAACGGAGCTCCGGCGGACCGGGAAAACGCCGCAGAGCTTACCTCGGGCTATTTGATTGTATTAAGCAGTGTCAATTGGAATAAAGGACGTTTTTGTTACTGTAATCGAAGGAAAAATTCGTTACAATATATGAATGAATCCGGAGAAGCATCTATATATAGTAGAGATAGGTATATCCGGAGAAGCGTCTATATATAATAGATATATATATATATATATATATATATATATATATATATATCTATTATATATAGATGCTTCTCCGGATTCATTCATACATCAAGCACATCGATAACACAAATTTTTAGTCGGCATGACATAGAGTGAGTCCTCAAAAGAAAAAAAAAAATGGATTGAAAATATTCTTAATTTCCACTGCAATTTATTCGTCTGGCATCGAACCCGGGTCTTCCCGGTGATTTTTACTATGCAGCAACATGGAAGATCACCATCTCTAAGTATGTGTGAAATTTCAAGCAGAAATATTAATTGGAACTACCTCAAACGACGTCCTACTTTTCAATAATGTAAATGGCTCTCTGGATTCGAACCAAGGACGATCTAGGAAATCTAAAACATGTTTTTCGAATGAATCAATGTTCTCTATCTATATGCCTACATTCATGTTTTAATATTATTGGGAAGGGGTTTAAATTAATTCTTAAAAATCGGATATTTTACTGATTATAGAGACACCTTGTGTCGAACCCAGGAAATATTGGAGGCTGTGAATGCACAGTATGTCTTATTAGAACTTCATCTTGTTTCATAAAAAGTTTGAAGTCGATATCATGCCGGGAAGTGCCTAAAACCTTTTTCTGTTATCTCCATAAGAAATGCATTGAGGAATGTAAATTGCTGTCTGGGGTCGAACCAAGAACCATCAGCAAATATGTAAAATTTGATTATGAAATATATTTATGATCTCCAACTCCATGCCAAATTTCAAGTTTCCATTCCATCGGGAAAGGGTCCAAAAAAAATCCTAAAAATCGCCACAATGCATTTTAAACGGCCGATTTTTGCCTTGACCTAGCATCGAACCCAGGATATTTTTTGAAAAACACATTTATGTTTTTGATAGATCGTGACCATATATATACGCTCCTAGAGTTTCAAGTTATGGCCAATATGTCATAAAAATTTCAGATCAATGACGCTTATAGTTTAGGCTGTGAATTAGTATCCTATCTACCTATCTATATAGGTATCTATTATATATAGATGCATATATATATACGAGTAAAATGTAGCTTGCATACTGCAAGCAGATCGAAAGCACTAATTTCATGTCGGCATCATATCGGGAGGGCCGTCAAAAGAGAAAAAAAAGGATTAAAAATATTCTTATAATTCGCTGCAATTTAATCGTCTGGCATCGAACCTGGGTCTTAATGTTGAACTTACTATGCAGCACAACAGAAAATCACCATCTCTTACTATATGTGAAAATTCATCCAGAAATGTTGGTTCAACCTGCCTCAAACGACGTCCTACTTTTCAATAATGTAAATGGCTCTCTGGATATGAACCAAGGACGATCCAGGAAATTTAAAACACGTTTTTGAAATGTATCTATGTTCTCTATCTATATGCCTAATTTCATGTTTTAATATTATTGTGAAGGGGTTTAAATTATTTCTTAAAAATCGGATAATTTACTGATTGTAGAGACGCCTGGTGTCGAACCCAGGAAATATTGGTAGCTGTGAATGCACAGTATGACTTATTAGGACTTCATCTTATTTCATACAAATTTTGATGTCGATATCATGCCGGGAAGTACATAAAACCTTTTACTGTTATCTCCATAAGAAATGTATGGAGGAATGTAAATGACCCTCTGGGATCGATCCAAGGACCATCAGCGAATATGTAAAATTTGATTATGAAATATATGTATAATCTCCAACCTCATGCCGAATTTCAAGTTTCCTTACCATCGGGAAAGGGTCCAAAAAAAATCTTAAAAATCGCCTCAATGCATTTTAAACGGCCGATTTTTGCCTCGACCTAGCATCGAACTGAGTATATTTTCCGTGAAACTCATTTATGTTTTCGATAGATCATGACCATATATATAGACTCCATGAGTTTTGATTCTCTACCTATCCGGGAAGTATTTTTTAAAAATTCCCGAAAATCACGGCAATGCATTTAAACGGGAAAAATCGGGACTTTGGGGCCCCCTGGAATCGAACCTATGACACTGAGGTTCAAAATCGAAATTTTTCTGGAGGTCACACGTTATGGCCAATATGTCGTAAAAATTTCAGGTCAATGACGATTGTGGTTTAGCCTGTGAATTTGTATCCTCGCTATATATATATATGGATACATGAATGAATCCGGAGAAGCATCTATATATAATAGATATATATACGAGTAAAATGTAGCTTGCATACTGCAAGCAGATCGACAACACTAATTTCATAACGGCATTATATCGGGACGGTCCCAGAAAGGAAAAAACGGATTGAAAATATTCTTAATTTCCACTGCAATTTAATCGTCTGGCATCGAACCCGGGTCTTTTTGGTGAAATTACTATGCAGCACAACAGACGATCATCATCTCTAAATACGTGTGAAAATTCAAGCAGAAATATTGGCTGCAACTGCCTCAAACGAAGACCTACTTTCCACGAATGTTAATAGCTAATTGGATTCGAACCAAGGACGATCTAGGAAATATAAAATATGTTTTTGAAATGTATCTATATGTTCTATATATATGCCGAATTTCTAGTTTTAATATTATTGGGAAGGAGTTCAAAATAATTCATAAAAATTGGATCAGTGACTGATTGTAGCGACGCCTGGTGTCGAACCCTGGACGTATTGGAAGCTGTAAATGCACAAAATGACTTGCTAGGACTTGAGCTTATTTCATAGAAAGTTTGAAGTCGATATCATGCCGGGAAGTACCTAAAATGTGTTTCCGTTATCCCCATAAGAAATGCATTGTGGAGTGCAAATGGCCCACTGGGATCGAACCAAGGACCATAAGCGAATACAAAAAAATTGATTATGAAATATTTTTATGATTTCAAACCCCATGCCAAATTTCAAGTTTCCATGCATTCGGAAAGAGGTCCAAAAAAAATCTTTAAAATCGCCACAATGCGTTTTAAACGGCCGATTTTCGCCCCGACCTAGCAACGAACCCAGGATAATTTTCGTAAAACTCATTTATGTTTTCGATAGATCATGTTCACATATATAGGCTCCTTGAGTTTTAATTCTCTACCTGTCCGGAAAGTATTTTTTTTTAATTCCCGAAAATCAAAGCAATGCATTTAAACGGGAAAAATCGAGACTTTGGGGCCCTCTGGAATCGAACCCATGACACTGAGGTTCAAAATCACAATTTTTCTGGAGGTTATACGTTATGGCCAATATGTCGTAAAAATTTCAAGCTATTGACGCTAGTGGTTTAGCCTGTGACTTTGTATCCTCTCTCTATATATATATATATATATATGATATATGAATGAATCCGGAGAAGCATCTATATATAATAGATATATATACGAGTAAAATGTTGCTTGCATACTGCAAGCAGATCGACAACACTAATTTCATATCGGCATCATATCGGGACGGACATCAAAAGAAAAAAAAAATTCAAAATATTCGTAGAATTCGCTGCAATTTAATCGCCTGGCAGCGAACCCCGGTCTTCCTGGTGTACTTACTATGCAGCAAAATAGAAGATTACCATATCAAACTATGTTTGAAAATTCAAGCAAAACTATTTGGTGCAACTACCTCAAACGACGTCCTACTATTCACATACACTCCTTATTTGAGAAATTATAATGTGCTCTGGCATCGAACCCAGGAACAGCATGGTCTTATCTATTTTTTTTCTTAAACAAAGTGTTAATATACATCTTCCATCTAAGCAAGAGCTCCCTTACATATCAATAAATCCTTAAAAAAATTATGAAAAGATACCCCATAGTATTATATATGGGGGATATTTTTACCGCCCGGCATCGAACCCGGGTCTTTCAGGCAATACTTTCTATGCAGCACAACAGAAAAACACCATCTCTAACCGCGTATGCAATTTCAAGCAGAAATATTGGTTACAACTGCCTCAAATGACGTCCTACTTTTCCTTAATATTCCTTATGAGAGAAACGTTATTGTGCTCTGGCTTCGAACCCAGGAACAGCACGGTCTTATGAAAATTTTTTTCTAAAACTTATTCGTACCATACATCTTCCAGCCAAGCACGAACATCCTATCATTTCGATAAGTGCATCTAAAAAAATAATGAAAAACTGCTCCCATGTATTTTAAAGGGCGGATCTTTGCATCGTCCTAGCATCGAACCCAGGATATTTTTTGTGAAAGTCATTGATGTTTTCGAAAGTCCAAGACCATAAATATAGGCATGTTGAGTTTTACTTCTCTACCTATCCGGAAAGGTTTTTTTTTCAATTCCCGAAAATCACGGCAATGCATTCAAACGGGAATAATCGAGACCTTGGGGCCCTCTGGAATCGAACCTATGACACTGAGGATCAAAGTCTCTTTTTTCCTGGGGGTTTCACGTTATGGCCAATATGTCATAAAAATTTCAGATCAATGACGCTTGTGATTTAGGCTGTGAATTTGTATCCTATCTATATACCTATATAGCTATATATATGAATGAATCCGGAGAAGCATCTATATATAATAGATATATATATATATATATATATATATATATATATATATATATATATATATATATATATATATATACGAGTAAAAGGTAGCTTGCATACTGCAAGCAGATCGACAACACTAATTTCATAACAGCATTATATCGGGACGGTCCCGGAAAGGAAAAAAAGGATTGAAAATATTCTTAAAATTCGCTTCAATTTAATCGTCTGGCATCGAACCCGGGTCTTTTTGGTGAAATTTCTATGCAGCACATCAGAAGATCATCTTCTCTAAGTACTTGTGAAAATTCAAGAAGAAATATTGGCTGCAACTGCCTCAAACGAAGACCTACTTTTCACGAATATTAATAGCTCTCTGGATTCGAACCAAGGACGATCTAGGAAATATAAAATATGTTTTCGAAATGTATTTATAAGTTCTATATATATGCCGAATTTCAAGTTTTAATATTATTGGGAAGGGGTCCAAATAAAATCTTAAAAATCGCCACAATGCATTTTAAACGGCCGATTTTTGCCTCGACCTATCATCGAACCCAGGATATTTTGCGTAAAACTCATTTATGTTTTCGATAGATCATGACCATATATAAAGGCTGCTAGATTTTCGATTCTCTACCTATCCCGGAAGTATTTTTTAAAACTTCCCGAAAATCAAAGCAATGCATTTAAACGGGAAAAATCGAGACTTTGGGGCCCTCTGGAATCGAACCCATGACACTGAGGTGCAAAATCGCAATTTTTCTGGCGGTTACACTCTATGGCCAATATGTCGTAAAAATTTCAAGTCAATGACGCTTGTGGTTTGGCCTGTGAGTTTGTATCCTCTCTATATATATATATATCTCTATATATATGAATATATATATGGATACATGAATGAATCCGGAGAAGCATCTATATATAATAGATATATATATATATATATATATATATATATATATATATATATATATATATATATATATATATATATCTATTATATATAGATGCTTCTCCGGATTCATTCATATATATAGCTATATAGGTATATAGATAGGATACAAATTCACAGGCTAAACCACAAGCGTCATTGACTTGAAATTTTTATGATATATTGGCCATAACGTGAAACCCCCAGGAAAAAAGCGACTTTGATCCTCAGTGTCTTAGCTTCGATTCCAGAGGGCCCCAAAGTCCCGATTTTTCCCGTTTAAATGCATTGCTTTGATTTTCGGGAATTTTTAAAAAATACTTGCTGGATAGGTAGGGACGTAAAAATCAAGGAGCCGATATATATGGTCATGATCTATCGAAAACATAAATGAGTTTTACTAAAAATATCCTGGGTTCGATGCTAGGTCGAGTCAAAAATCGGCCGTTTAAAATGCATTGTGGCGATTTTTAAGATTTTTTTTGGACCCTTTTGCGATGGCATGGAAAGTTGAAATTCGGCATGGAGTTGGAGATCAATAATAAATTTCAGGATCGAATTTTACATATTCGCTGATGGTCCTTGGTTTGATCCCAGAGGGCCATTTAAATTCCTCAATGCATTTCTTACGGAGATAACGGAAACAAATTATAGGTACTTCCCGGCACGATAAAGACTTCAAACTTTGGAGAAAAAAATATTAAGTGTATACAAATCAAACTGTGCATTCCCAGCTGTCAATGTGTCCTGGGTTCGACACCAGGCGTCTCTAATATCAGTAACTGATCCGATTTTCAATAATTATTTTGAACCCTTTTCCAACAATATAGAAACTTGAAATTCTGCATGCAGATAGAGATCATAAATAACTTTCAGAAAAATTTTTTAGATTTCCAAGATCGTCCTTGGTTCGAATCCAGAGAGCCATTTAAATTCGTGAAAATGAGAACGTCTTTTGAGGCAGTTGTAGCCCATATTTCTGCTTGAATTTTCACAAATAGTTAGAGATGACGATGTTCTATTGTGCTGCATAGTAAGTTCAACAGTAAAGACCCGGGTTCGATGCCTGACGATGGAATTTCAGTGAATTTTAAGAAAAATTTCAATCTTTTATTTTTTTTTATGAGGACCGTCCCGATATGATGCCGACATGAAAATAGTGTTGTCGATCTGCTTGCAGTATGCAAGCGACATTTTACTCGTATATATATATATATATATCTTTCGATTACTAATGGGATGAGAAATACAAAAAATGATAAATTTTACTTTACCTTTGAAATAATTATTTGATGAATTGATCCGACGCAATACCATTCAAGAAGCGCTTGGGGCCGAATGAAATTCCAAGACTAATTTAAGATTCGAGTGAATCATTTACTGAGGCAAGAAAACACAATCGAGATTAGATTAGTAGATTGAGTTAAGGGGTGACAGATGATGAGAAAAGGTATCCGTTCATGGATAACTTTCGAGGAATAACGACAGGATCAGGGAGGAGCGGGAAGAGAAGTTGGTATAAAAATAGAATCACCAATCTATTAAAAGAATGAACAACAAGGAATGACAGCTAAATGAGACCCTACGGTCAGGAGAACAAAGAAGTTTATCTTAGAAAATGGAAGAAAAATAAAACATAAGCAAGAAGATGGGTTCAAAATTTTTAATCAAGAGGATTCATCACGAATCGACAAATATCCGTATCTTCCGAAATATTTCAATACAGAATGACTGAAAATCATAAAAGAACAGTAAAAACGTAGATAATTGGAAAAGTCAGAAACGGTATGGAACGTTTCCATTTTTTTTTCTTTTTTATAGAAACATTGCTCAATGATTAATTGCGGATTTTAATGCGGAATATAATGATCAACATTTTTATTAAGGCATTTACTTACCGTTCTCCATTGCGGATTCAGGTAGATAGGACAATGCTCCTTCGCTGTAATCTCCCTTACCTCATATAGATATGAAATTAGCATCACAGTGATGTTTGGTAAGTCTTCCAGATGTGCGGGACACGTAAAAGGTAGCGAACAACATGATTCTGCCTTCCTTTCTAAGATTATGTCCTACATATTTCGTAACTCGAAATTCCGGTCATATGACGTTTCAAGACCCAATCAGTAATAAAGTCAGATGTTAAACAAAGGCGGCATTTGAGCCTCGCTTACTAAAACTACTCATATCTTCAACATCAGTGGTGAACACTTTTGCACAAGGGGAAATTTGTTTTAAAGGATAGGCTCTTAATTACAGAAAAGTTTTTGGAAAGTACCCAGATCAAAATATCGGCCAAGTAAAAAGTGAGATCTAAGTGAAATATGGTAAATATTTAAAAAACTATTATTATATTTCGAACTGCTAGTATATTGAAATGTCTATAATGTTTAGATCCTTCATACAGAATACAATTATGGTCGATTAGTAAAAGAAATTAAACAATGGTAAAACTTAATTTTGAATTTTCGCGCCTAAGGCGGGAGTCTGAATTTTTGAAATGTTACCAAGTTTGGTTTAAGTCGATTTTAAACGAGTAAAGGAAGTTTAAAACTGAATAAATAGTTAAATAAGTAAATACTAAGGTAAAAGTGATAAATTAGAATAAGATTTTAGGATTAAAATAATAAATAATTTTAAAATTTTAAATATTAAAAATTTTGAATTAAAATCGAAGCGCGAGTTTTCAAAAGCTGAGAAAGATAGTCATTCATAAAAGTGAATGTTACTTTATTTAATCGTATAAATAAATAAATAATAAATAGAATAAATAATTTTTAAAATTTAGAAAAATAAAAAAGGACCACGTTTCGAATTTTCCCTCCGAGAGAGGTAGTGTCCCGCCGTCAGCGCCACAAGGCAGGCCCTGGGTGTACTAAAAACTTCGACACTCGGACGCGCGAATTCGAGTGAATTTAAAAGTTACGACGTTAGAGCCATACTTGGGCCTTTGTATTTCAGGTATCCTCTGGGGAGTCCCACATTGTCCTAAATAACTCCGAAGGCACCTGTGGAAGTCGCTCATGGAAGTTCTTGATGGCTTATTTTAAGACAGTCTCCAACGACTTGAGCCCATGCGCCCGATAAATGTCCCTCATTGAAGTCAATTTGGGAAGTATTTTTTTAACGGTGCTTCTCGCATACGCGATTAATTTTTTAAGCGCTGTGGAGCCGCAGTGCAGCCAGGCCGGGTTCGCATATATTAACATTCGTCTGATCATTACGTTATATAATAAAATCGTTATTTTATTTTTTATCTTTCTACTCTCAAAGAGTCGTCTGAGGCTAAAATAAGCGGCATTATCTTTCGTAATTATTTTTCTATGTGGGCTTTCCGCGACAGCCGGCTGTCAAAAATTACGCCGAGGAATCGCTGTTCCTTCTCGTTTGGGATCCCCCAAGCACAAGAACGAGCAGTCGCGATTTTTTTCCCTCCTCGCGAACACCATTCTCGCGCACTTGGAAGGGTTGACCCTGAGCCTCCACTTAGAGGCCCAGTCATAAACCCAATCCAAATGCGATTGAAGAATGGCATTCGCGAAGTTGTTATTATTTGATTGTGCAGTCAAAGTACTGTCATCGGCATATAGGTAGATGCTCGTGCGGAGGGGAATGTCCGAGGTGAACAAGTTAAAAAATCTGATGTGGCCAGCACATGACTTTCTCCACATTTAAGATGTTAATATTTATCTACGAGAGTAATTTCGAAATCTATATTTCATCTAATCTTGGAAGATGAGTGATTAATTTATATATTATTATCTTTGACGTCACAAAATTTATAAATAATGTTTTTCAGGACATGATCGATGAAAAACGATGAAATTGGCCTTTCGCCCATGGAGCCCAGAGCGCCCACAAAGTACATAATCAGCAACTTCCGGTTTATCAGTATTTCCTGAATAACTCCTAAACAATCAGTGATACAAAAATATGTTTCATACAAAAAATATAGTAAATTTTATTCTCTAAAATGTTTGTAAATAATAGTATATACCTAAATATCATGTTTATCGATATATTTTGAAAACCGGAAATGAGCTTTGAAGAATGAAGCTCGACTTCCGGTCAACCGATTTACTCCAAAAACTAATCAACTCTAACGACACCAACCTAAGTCCTATATATGAAATTTAGCGTTGATACAACAAATGGTTATCATGTTAGAGCGCCCACAAAGTACATAACAGCTACGTTTATCGGTTTTTCACGAATAACTCCTAATCAACCGGTCTCATCCATTATTCAAAAACGCATTTGTGGTCTCTATTACGTGTCCAAAGAATTTCGCCTCACTAGTATTTTCGTCCGCGAGTAACATCAGTAATTGCATTATCCAGATTTTAATATTATTTTTCCAGCTGTTCCCTTCTTTTTGAGTCGGTGACGGTGTTTTTGGGACGATTTTAGGGCTTCCTTCAAGACGACTGGGCAGACTTTCCCTCACCCTCCCAATTTCGACTTCTACGGGATCGGAGTTTTTAGTTCCGCCGGCCGCCGCCGCTGCATACGTTGGACTTATCCGCGGCGCCACAGGCGGGAAGTTCGCTTCTACAATTTGAAAATCGTGTACATTATTCACTTTTAATTTCTAAGTCTCACTTTTTCCGTGAGTAATTTCATTTTAGTTTTTAGAGATTGATATACTGGACAGCCGCGGTAGCTAGCCGGATGTTTACCGTTGCAGTTTGCGCACATGGCCGGCTCTTTAGAAGATTTTGTGCAATCTTTTGTTAGGTGGTCTGATCCACATTTTACTCATTTGGCCGGCATATGGCGTGCTTTGTCGACATGTCCGTATTGTTGGCACCGGTGACATTGAGGGGGCCCGCTGGGGGGGTTTAAATCTTTTAATTCTAATTTTTAATCCACAAATTACTCTTCGATTTAAAAATAATTCGATATTTTGTATGTCGTCAAATTCTATTAAAAACAAAGGTAATGGTCGGAGCTTGAAGGACGTAATTTTCTTCGTAAGGTCGCTCTTCGTCGGCCGCGTAGTTTTTAATTTTGTTAAAATTTATTTCTGTTCTCGGGGGGATTCCTCAATGTCGGAAATAAAAATACTAAGCGGAAGGTCCCTAACGATGAAATTATGTATTTTTTTCTGTGGCAAGTCTATAAGTAAAAAATTAAATCTCGTCTTTAGTTAAAATCTCTTTCACCGAAAGGAAGTCTTTGATGGTACTACATTTTATTATTTTTTTTTCCTGCCATTAGCGCAACCGGCTGCATTTGGCATTCTGCACATAGCTTCTTAAATAATTGAACCCAATTATCTACATTACCCAGGTAAATTGGCGGAACTCGATCTTTTTTAATACTATTTGTTGGAACTTCGTTAACTATATTATCAAGTCGCGGCCGCGATGCGCTAGGTGGGGACAAGGGCGAGAAAGAATTGCTGATAGCAACCAAGGATGCAGGTGGCGAGGACCCTGCCTTGTGCTTCCCCCCCTGAACGGTATCCAGTCCTTATTTATTTTATCTCTTTTGTCGTTGGCCACGTCCGACCCCACCGGGCGCCAATCTCCATCACTGGACCTAGAATCGATTCTAGCTTTCTTTCATTACTGCCACGCCCCCTTCCTCTCTGAGGGAGTGGTTTGGGGTGCGTTTGAATGATTTTTGCTTGGGCCTCATTCGGGCAGCTGGTCGCCTCGGGGGGCGGCGGGGGCGGGCGGCAAACTTCAGCGCATCGGCGCTATTTTGACTGGAAGGGGGGGAGGCCGCAGCGGTACCGGCTTCGCCGCCCGGTGATCCTCGGCTGCCGGCAAATAAATCACGCGACTTGACCCCATTTGAAAGCGACCCGACGCTAATATTAGTTTTCAAGGAAACCGAAGGGAGGGAAGGGTGGATTTAACTTCTGGCTCTTATGGCCCTTTCTATTTTTCCCATTACTTTCATTTTTCGTGAATAGGTCTTTCGGGAATTCTTTCGGGCGAGTTCCGCTCGCTTTGTTTTGGGCCGCGCTCCATGGCAGGGGTGACGTCCTTGTTAAAAGAATTTACTAGGTTGTTGGCCTTTTTTTCAGAACCGCGACAGGTGACAACAACACCGGCACGTGAGACCTCGGATCGCCGAGACGGGCGGGACACCGTTTCGCAATCGCGGCTGTCTCTATTGTTTGATGAATTAATTATTTCGCTTGGAAATTCGAAAGAACTTCTGGTGCGCGGCGACCGGCCGTCACTCTTTCCTCCTTTTGAATCGAGATTTGGTCTGTCGTTTCCGTCATTAGCTAATTCGGCCATATTCATTTTTAGTTATTAAGAAATTGAGAGGATAGAATTAAAAATAACTGAAATTCAGGTTTAGTGAGGCAGACAATTATTTTAAAAAACCAATGAGGCGCTGGTAAAACATTCGTTTAAAGAAGCAATTATTAAAGTTAAAAGAAACAGTTGACGAAAATAATTTAATTAAAATTCCGTGAGTTAAAAGTTTGAAAACCCAGTTAAAATCAATTGTAGCAGCGGAGTTTTGCCACACAGTTAAGTTTAAATAACGTCAGGTGATTGAATTAAAGGTAAATTAGGCGAAAAAACGCAAATAAATACAAATCTACGTACAATTTTAAAAAACACTAATTGAGCTGCGTCAGAAATTAAAACACGGTTTAGAGGCACAGGAGAAACCACAAATACAATCAATAAATATATCCGAAATAAAAGATGGGAAGACAAAGTATAAACAAGATATATCTACAATAAGGTCAGAAAATTCAATTAGAAATTTAAAATTCGCGAGAAACAAGTTATATTGACTCGGTCGAAGTTAAAGAAATAAATGATTAATAAATAGGTAAAAATACGAAAGAAAGTCAAGAATTAAAATACACAATGAAGAACAAGAAACAATTTGACAAATGAGTTAGAAAAGGTAAAATTTACAATTAAAATTTGAAATTCGCGGCAGAAAACGTGTTTGAAAGATCGCGATCGAAAAATTTAAAAGAAAATAAATATAAAATTTAATTGAATAATTTAATACTAGAAACAAGTTTAAAATATAATTAAAACCAAAATTTCAAATGGAATGCCTTAGGGACTCGGCAAAACCGACTATGGAGGGACGAGATAAGGCGCTAAATTGATATAAATTTTAATATTGCTAAGGTAAACCTGGAATAAAAAACGGAGAGCAACATAAGGCGTACCAACTTACATACCATCCAACCTTACTTTGAGGAAGTCCTTGGGCCCTTTGGGCGTACCTTAGGGAAGGGACAAACGTCCTCCTCGCTATCAACTATGGTGAAAACTAGATAAGTACAACGCCCCGTAGCGCGAAAGAAATCGAGTTGAGAGTGACATTAGGGGAAATACGCTTTCGCCTAGATCGCTCTTCAAATTACAACCAGCCAAGATGAAATTAGACGGCGCAACGAAAGAAACGAAGATACGAAAAGAGAACACATTACGCCAAAGGAGGATGTTTTTCCGAATGTTTTCGGGATATCGATGTTTTTGTGAAATATCTTCTCCGCGTAAGCTTTAAAATGAGTCAAACTTTGTGTATTTAATCTCATTTTCTAACAAGTTACGGCCAAAGAAACTGAATAGGGTATATAAAAAATCTATATAGTAAAAAATTCATATTTAATCTCGATTTCTATTAAAACCGTGGTAAAAAACTAAAATATTTTTAATAATTTTCTGGTTTTCGATATTTCTTGGATTACCTTCCCCGCGAAACTGTATACCTTCTCCCAACTAAGATTATAAGACGAAAAAATTTCCAAAGAAAGAATTCTTTATTTTAAACCACATATTCAAGTAAAATATAAACTCTATCAACTCGATATTACGAGACCCCGCCAAAGATAAACGAAGACAAACCCACAGAATTTCCACTTTCTATATATACAAGACATCTAACTTCCCTCATCGGTAAAGTGGAAATCTCTACCCTTTCTGACTGTAATCACGTACCGGCAATTCATCGTTACCTTCCTCCAGAAAATATCTCGTTGTCCATGTAATATATCTCTTTAATCACCAGCTTTATGGGCCTCGAGTATTTTTACAGGATAACACATCGGATTCAACAATGGGATCGGTCGTCAGGGGGATGAGTTGTGTACAACCTCCAATTTGAAATTGAGATCGAACCAAGGACTATCAGCGAGAAAGAAGAAATCGTACAAATAATATATTTATGATCTCTATCTAAATTTTCAAATTCCCGTCATATCGGGAAATGATTTAAAAAATCGTCGCAATGCATTTTAAAGGGGAGTGTATTTGCCCTGACCTAGCGTCGAGCCAAGGATATCGACCTATCGTCGAACGAAATCTTCGAAGATTTCTTTGCGGTTTTCGTTGGATATGCAAGGCACTGCATCTCACGAATTCCAACTCTCTACTTTTCCGGGAAGTGCCTCGAAAAAATTTTCGAATATCCCGCAATGTATCTCTATGGTGAAAATCGTGATTTTCGGCACTCTACGATAAAGAAGTGATAGTTACTAATGTAATACAAATAAAATGAGTCAGGGTACGGGATGGGATGTTTTCAGAAGATAGAATATTAATAGAAAGCATGAATTAAATAAATACAATCAGAGAAATTACATTCTCAGATGATGCAACCTATACAATGCGACCCCTGTTATATATTCTGAAACTGCCAGAAAGATTAGGGAAATAGATGCTAGAACGAATCTTTTCAAAAATT
The DNA here is from genome assembly GCA_947579665.1 of Sympetrum striolatum. Classification (NCBI taxonomy): domain Eukaryota; kingdom Metazoa; phylum Arthropoda; class Insecta; order Odonata; family Libellulidae; genus Sympetrum; species Sympetrum striolatum. Next base: position 467,437 of record CANPUZ010000024.1, read on the forward strand.
AATACTTTTACGCGTACGATACGCAAAAGCAGTCGATTAGGAAATTAGAGCCAAGGTCACCACTTTCAACAATCCGAAAGGCAGCTGGAAATTAAGTCGCTACCAAGTAAAATGCAGATCTTTTAAACTAACACCTCTGACTCCATAAGTGTTCGTTTCTCATTTTCGCAAATTTTTAACTCCTCGGCTCGGGAGGCATTCGTAAATATAATCCGATTCTGAAAAAAAGTTGCATGTCGTAATTTCATATCATTACAGAACATTAACGCAGAGCGCAAATTGGATTAAAAAAATACTGTTTTTCGGCCCACTTTTAGAAGTCTACAAGAGGAAATTAAATGTAAAAGAACATTCCCGAATATGATTGAGTAGAGAAATTTACCAATCTCCATAAAAATATTAGTTTCGTCATCACGCCGCGCTAATGACCATAGTACGTGGCATCCTTCATTAGGCATGGCCACGTATCGATGAATCAGAAAATTCACATCGATATAATAACCGGCAGAGTTACCTGCCAAATAGAAAGGAAAATAAATTCAATCTTTCTTTCCTTTATTTTACTTTCCTTTCTTTCCACACTGTGTATCTCACTTCACTCCGAAGTTTCCGAGAGCACCTTTGAGGCTGTGAGCATACCCATAGGGAGGAGTAAAGAGGGGCATGAAATTAGGGTCTTTATAGTGACGCAAGTCTCATAATGATTTCCATAAAGTTGTTAATAAATCGCGCCTAAATTCATATTTCTGTGATATTTCTTAAGAGATCCTTATCGAAAGAAATTCGCAAAAGTGGATCCACGATTCAATGCGTTTAAGAGCCATCTCGCGTTATTTTTCTAATACCTATTCTAGTTTAAGTTCTTCCGCCAAACTACGTCACCATAGACGTCACAATGCGCGAATGTGAAATTTAAAAGCGTTTGCAAGAAGCGACTACAGATGGCTGTTTCTGTCCTTTCTTCGCCTCATCTTTACGCTGCTATGGATCCGTTAGGAATTTCGAAGATGATGTCACAGCAATACGTATGTTCGACGCCATTTGTAACTATTTCTGACATATTCCAGTAGAAGTTTAGTTCACCCCGTATTAATGCCGTTCCTTCACTCTCAGTAACACTTTCCCTGATCTGTGTTTTCACTGCCTCTCTCCCGATCCCGCAAACTTCAGAGTTATGTTTCGTGTTACCATTATCGCTATAATTGGCGTAAAAATCGGGCATAACCATATATTTGAAGACTCATTTTGATGCTTTTGAAAAGATCCAACCGATTAACGAATACATTTTAACATTCAGGTGGCTAATAAAAGATATTTCCATTTTGCTCTTATATTTTGCTATTTCTAAGTGAAATTAAAAGTAATACTTTTTTCATTAATTAAAAAAATAGGGGTAGCCCATATTTTCCCATTACCTCATTTTTAAAATGCGACATTTTGGATTTTTTAAATAAAAGCATTCTTTTAAGAAATTTTTTTAAATTCTGAAACTTTCCCCTTTGACAATCAACGGGCTCTTCTGCGAGTATTAAAATAAAAAACAAGTAGATGATGGCAAATAAATGTAACTTTTAAAAGATATGGTGTAAATGCCATCATATGATCTTAGTATATGATCAACAGTGATTATAATACACCTATGTTATTTCAAATAATGATAAAAAGCGGAAGGTAAAAATATTCAATTAACGATGAAAAATTCTCTTTGTAACGTTAATCGAAGATATGGCAATTCATTTAAATAGCATGAGCTACAAAAGGGAATTTGAGAAACGTTTAAGGGGCTAATTTTTGCTATAAATTTTCCAATAGCTGTTTTATCCAATCTCTGATAAATAAGTGGATGTTTCAATGGAACCAATCTAGTGAAATCAACACAACAACAAGCGTGTATGTTTGACCATTAAAACAAACACTCAGTCCGAGATTTATGGCGATTATTGAGAGTGAAATGTTTTAGTTGGCCAATTGAGAGTGCGGCCAAAATTATTAAAATGAGAAATTTGGAAAAATATCAAACCCATGAAATAATAAAATTTTGGGAATATTACCAATGCTCTTTTTGATATAATGTTAATCGTAAACACCCACGTCAAGTGTAATGTGCTCAATGAGAAGGAAGTTCTTCAATGAGATGAGAATAGGAATATTTGCGTACTCACCGTTGATGTGCCATTTAGAAGTTAAGACTGCTTCAATATCCTGCAAGAAATAAAAACGGAATAAATATATATTTATTTAACGAACCAAAATAACAATTTCCAAGTGTAATTTTTCAAACATTAGATTGTATAGAACACCAATGGATCTCGGGAAAATCTCGAGATTCGTTCTCGAACAAAAGAAAGGATTAGATTGTGTCTAATTTTCCCCTAAAAAGGCACAAAGATTGAACAGTCTTTGGGATGCAATAGAAATGGCGGGAGCGAAACTTTTCAACTGGACCGTGGCATTCAAATTTACGCTCCAAATCACCCACGTGCATGAAAAACACCTGGAAAACGTATAGATATCCTCCATTGAAAAATCGGGACCGAGCACATGGACGAAGACAGCATTGGAGACGAACTTAGACGACCTTTCTTCAAAATGGTCATCCTCTGAGGGAAGTAAACGTGGCCCTTAAAAGGGCCGTTCAGGGAAAGAGTAAAGAACCAAAAGGAGAAGAAGAAAAACCCAAGGCTACGGCCTGCATTCCCTATGCTGTATGTAGAACAATATCGAGGAAATTACAACATACGGACCATCCATGAGCTGCCAATTAAACTGGGGACTCAACTGTCGAAGGTAAAAGACCGGATGGAGCTCAAAACACCTGGAGTATACCCTGCGAGAGTGAAGCAGGATCTATTGGAGAGACTGGCAGGACAATTGAAACACGGATCAAAGAACAAATCCGACTCAAGCAACCCGAGAAATCTGCCATCGCGGAGCACTGCTTGGACACGAGATGAAACTTGAAGACACTAAAGTCTTATAAAAGGCACCACGATTTTGGGACCGAATCAACAAAGAGTCCATTGAAATTCAAATCGAAAAGAACAACATAAATAGAGATGGCGGTTACAACCTCAACAAGACATGGCAACCGATCCTTCGGAAAATCTCCGAGAATCCACTGCCAATCAGAACCCCTCTTCCCCATATAAGCCCGGCCATTTCCTTTATCACACCTTCATTCGATTCAATAGGCATCCAAATTCAGACAGGAAATTAAGCAATCAACATCCACTCAGATTACGGCCCCGTAATATTTAAATATATACGTCGCAATTGGACAACAGTCCGGTGGCGTTACACTCAAATACATAAATACACAATATATAACACGCAATATATACAGAACACACTTTTACGACAATCCTATATCAATCAATAAAACATCGTCAAGAGCGTTTTTCACTGAAACTCTTCCTCATCTTCGCCTTAGAGTAGTGTACATTTGAAGGGAATGGTTCAATAAAATCTACAGGTAGGGCATTCCATTGCTCAATAGAGCGATTACAAAGCGAATATTTGCCTACGTTTGTCCTCTTGAGGCATAGGTTCGATCTGAAACCTACGATCCTTTCTGCCGTAGTAGGATGGCTTTTTCAGCCTGCCGCTAATACCAGCCCATGCTGACTTTCCACTATATGCTTTATACAAGCTTCCTAATCTACTGATAATTCTTCTCCCTTCAAGAGACTCCCACCCCAATTCTTCTATCATTTTAGAAACGCTTGAAGTCCTTTCAAAAATCCTAAGGACATAACGCGCTGCCGTTCTCTGCACAATTTCAATTTATTTAATGAGTCCCGACTGATGCGGATCCCATTCCGTAGCACCGTACTCTAAAATGGGCCTAACTAAAGATGTATATGCTATTTCTTTGGAATTTGAGCTACCTTCTCCTAAAACTCTCATTAGAAAATGCAACGCTCTATATGCTTTGTTCACTGTGCTACTGATGTGCGGCCCCCATTGCAAATCTTTTGTGAAAATTACCCCTAAATATTTGCAGTCGTTGCTTTCCTAAGTCATTAATAATACCATTCGATCCCAAGGATTTATCAACTCTTTTCACCTCTGATACTCCATCGATTTTTGCAGGGGATTGGAATGCTAAGCATAGCGATTGGGGAGCGCTTAAAAGCAATAAGAACGGCTTTGCACTTCGTCAGTTTTCACCTAAAGGAATCATTAAAATTCATTCGCCTAACAAGCTCACCTACGTTGCCCCCCGATCAATGGACATTTTAAATTTCGCAGTAACAAGAAACCTTAATCTCAATCCCACAGTTCAAGCGGTGAATGCTCTCTCATCAGAGCATCTTCCCATCAATCTCCCTCTCTCTGCATCATCATACTTCTTCTCACCATGCAAAACTAGTACAAACTGGGAGCAATTCACCAACTTCATCATTGACAGCGTTCATTTCATTCGAAGCCCCGTCAATCGCGTCAATAGATAACCACATCTCCCTCCTCACAAACTTCACCGCCCGAAATAGTGCAACGCGCACTTTTTCAAGCCCCATAACTGACGCAAATCATTTCAGAATTCCAATACCACTCGGTAGAAAAATCACACTACGCAACGGCTGTTTCAGGAAATGGAGAATCTCCCACAATCCCGTTGATTATTCAAATTATAAGGCCTTAAAAAGGGAGGTTAATTAAGAATTTAAAAATGGAATTACCAGCATTGGGTTCGTCGGCTCTCCGAATCAAGTTTTGAAGACGATTCCATCTGGAAACTAGCGAAATCACTTAAAAATACTTCAAAATTTCCGCCACCACTTAAAAAAAGACGAAAAATTGCATTTCGATCCCCAAACAAAAGCCAATATTCTAGCCTCTGTCCACGCAGCAAATACGGAAAATAACCTCATCTCACCTCACGAAAAAATAGTCCAAATTGCTCTAATTAACCTTGCATTCACGCCTAACTCGTTTGTCCCATAATTTGACTCATCCGAAATCAAAAACATCGTGAAAAATTAAAAAATGCACTCCGGACTCAAAGACGCAATCACAAATCGCATGCCAAAGCATTTCATTCTTTCACCTTTCGCGCTCGATTTGTTAACAAACTTGTTCAATAGCTGCATTTCCGTCCCATATTCCCCTTCAACTTGGAAAAAAGCAAAGTCATTTTCATTCCTAAGCCTGTTGTAATTGTAATGTAATTGTACCTCATCTTGGTGACTGGAATACTTATTGTAGTATTTTGGGATAGGGAAGAATTTTTTTCCCTTTGCTCCTACGTTATTTTCTAGTTATTTTTTTATAAATCCATGTAATGTCGATTTTGTTTTTGATACGATAAATAAATATGTAAGATACATAAAACATGCATTAAAATCACTATGATGTCCTTCATGCCAATGAAACTACCAAGTTTATGTAAACGGTTGAGGTATCAGCGATCATGAATTATGTCATTGATTGTGATATACTATAAAATCCCGCGTAAAGTCTCCTTCTCGTACACATAAAACTAAAATTTAAATAATTTATTTATAGAAAGTTTCAGAAACAGTTTTGAGACCATTTAAAGTGAATACAAGCGACAAACAAAGAATGTAGCAAATTTAAAATAAATATACATGTCTATACGAAATAAAAATAGAAGAAAAATAAACAAAAATCCAACATAGATGAATATATACAGAACGAACCAAGTAGGAAATGGTCTACCAGAATCTGAATACAGACATACTTTCAAGAATATATATATATATATATATATATATATATATATCTTGTTTCGTTGCTTAAAAACCGTTTTTTGACAAATTCGTTTGACTTTTAATATAAACATTTTGTTTTAAGACTACTAAATCGTACGCATAGTCTTCATCTTGTTTCCTAATTCTTCTTCCGAGAATCAATAAAGGGTACCCATGTCCCAGTTGACAATCAAAGGTGGTGGATTCGGCCGAGGGCCTTTTATTTGCCGCGCCTAGGATTCTTAAGTACCTTCCGCGCCTCTATTGACCCTTCCCTAGGGCGCTCCCAGCGATTTCCATGAATAATTCATTTAGTTTCAATTTTCAATTAAGTGTTTATTGAGCGCTTATTTTCAAATCGTTCCATCTACGTCACTCTCCAACACTCGTTTTGCTTATTCAAAAATCCATTATTCACGTGAATTCTAAATTTATGCCGCGTCGTCTTCGCATATTTAATATAAATAATGAATTCAGTGAATCAATTTACCCTATCGTTGAATTAATGTCAATAGCCATTGGTCTTTCGCATAGTAAACCTATCTTCAGAATTTGGATGCGCAATTTGATTTCCTTTCCATTAAAATACGAGTGATCAGAGGTACCATCTTCATTATAGACGCTGGATGCACCCATAGAATTAGCTAAAAAGTCGTTAAACTCGATATAATTATTAATAAGAGATAAAAAATAATAATTTATTATTACTATTATCATTAAGGTATACATATTTCTTATTAGTAAACTAATTAAAGATTCTCGAATAGGCCTAATAAAGAGAAGAAAGGAATATCTTCTACCCGAAACTGCACCACTATTAAAAGTTGCAGCAAAATGCGGAGGGAAAAGGGAAGAGTGAAAGAAAAACGGGATAGGCGCCGAAGATATTAAGTAGGAAAGAAGGGTTTTCTAAGAACTTGGCCTCCTAATTGAAAGTGTTACAAGAATTAGTGTAACGTGAAACAGAAAATTGTACGTTCTGCGTTATTACTATGGTTTCACACCCTAAATTTATATTCCTTTTCGACCGCTTAACGTGTGTTGAGTACGGTGTGTACGGAGTTAGTGTTAAAAACTGACGATTATGATGATATTCTATGAAACCTCTTCTGAAAATCAATGCAAACAGAATAAAGAAACTAAGAATTCAGAGATAAAAGAGAATTATATAATGTAAGATCTGAACGAAGAGGGATTGTAAAGGGAAGGTAAGGAGCCATTGGGGGAAAACAGTGACTCAGGAAAACAGGAAATAACTTTAAAAGAATTTGGGAATAAATAGGTCGGACCTTGAAAATGGCTATTTGAAGAAAATGGATGATTCCTGGGAAAGATAAAGAGGTGATCTCAACCAAAAAATGGAGAAAAAACTCTCTCACGAGTTCTTTTAACAAACTGTGAAGAGTTCAAGTAAATAATAGTAATAATATGATGAGGATATTTATGATATAACCTAGTTACTCAACCTAGATAACTTATTAGCATAATAGGATTAGAAATAGCATATTATTTGGCTTTATTCAATACAATTTAAGCCTCCACTCCATTTTTGCAGGGTGTAAAATTAATTAAGGGCCATATACTTATCACGAACGTGCATAGTATCTTTGGAACGAAGATATCTTTCCATGGAAAGTTATAAAAGAATATTTAATCCCTAAAGTGGTAAAAAGACAAAGGGACTTTGGGTAGGATACGATTGTATTCCCTAAAATAGCTACAGGTTGACCGAGGGTCCTGCCTAAGCATCTGGAAGTTATTTCGAGAGAAGTTATGAAGTATCTCTTTTATTTAAAGAGGAAAAGATAATTTTTTAACCTTTTCCGTATCTGCCAACTTCCCATGAGTCACGAATATTTCATACACTCGAAGGATAAAAACTCGACGTTTCTGCGCCCAACTCCCGTTAGACGCACTGCTTCGAATCGGCTGTGAGTCTTTAAAATAGATGGCGGAAATAAGTTGAAAAATAAACGCAGTTGGGAAAGTAAAAGTGGAACTTGGAGTGATTTGAATAATTAAACGTGACAATCCGAGGCAATCTGCAGTAACAAAACGAAAAACTGCTCAACTGTGAATGAATAACGAACGTTTAACGGTTGCTAATAAACAATATCCGAGGACTACTTAGATACGCACTGTTGTGAATAAAATACGATTCTAAAGGATTCGTTTTCCTTGTATTTTTGAGTGACATTTATGAGATACATCGGATATCTCCCGTGTTACCGATGTGTTTTGAGCTTCGATTGAGAAATTCCTCAACTTCGAGGCATTTCCCCTGTTAATTGTTTGAGGTATTATGCTCACATTATTAAAGGTGTTCGCACTATTGTGTTTTTTTCTTTCTGATTTGTATCAACTTCTACTGCGCGTCGATTCTCCCACTTAGAGTGGATTGTATTCATTGAAAGTCCAAGTGATTGTAATTCATTTAGAACTTACTTATCGCCAACAGGTACGGCCGGGATACTCATCGACTATCATCATACCACCGTATCCACGACACATTTTCTTCATTAGGCGAATGCGAAGATTCGGCTCAACTTATCAGTGATTCAATTTCAATCTATGACTAAATGCTGCTTTTCGGAATGCAGCGGTTCTCATGCTGCGAAAACTTTTATAACAGATTCATTCCCCGTAATCAAATCTTCTACGGAAATAAAGACTTCCCCACGTTGTGAGGTTGTGGTGAGATTACATAATTGTAATTTTCTCGTTCTTATTTGCCAAGGAGCGATTATTTTCAAACGGCCAACGGTTAACTAGTAAAGCAATGATATTGCCAAGTTATGGCCTAAATTTCACCCCTAGAAAGAAATGTTATGTGGTGCCCGCTTCGCTTTCGAAAGCACCTTTTGGTGCCCGGGCGCCAAAAAAGGTTGAGTACCCCGGTTCCGCGGCGTTCGTATCCGACGGATCTGCGAATGCCTACGTCATCGCGCATGCGCAGTAGTTCTGCCGCGTTTTTTCTTTGAACTCGCGGCGCTCTTCCTAATACATGCAACAAGTGGCGAGGCCCGAGTTCCCATCGGCCTTCGACTTTGGAGATGTTTTATCGCCCGGTTTTATTCCCCGAATTTGCAAATGATAGCAAATCCTCTTAATAAAAAGGAAGGGAATGAGAATTAATGTAAGTTAAACTAAATTAACGAGAACCAATAAGGTAAAGAAGGTTAATTAGGGTGGATTGTCTAGAGCAGGTGGGTGAATTCCGTAAATTGGGAAGGACTCTTTGTTTAGAAGATGCAAATATGAAGTTCTTAAAAGAATACACCAAGGAAGAATTCGTGAAGCGAAGGGAATTGACGACTAATTGACAAAGGAAAAGATTGGCGAAATCCCTGGTTTGGAGTGTTTTGCTTTAAGGGTGTGATACGTGGAATTTAAGTCAAACAGCTGGTTGCACGAGAAGAGAAAAATAGTGACTTGGCTGGGAGTCGAACCCAGGTGAAAGAACTCCTACTGTGAAAGTGGGAGACCTGGGTTAAACTTCTCGTACAACCTTGGGTTGAGTTGCACGCTTTCCTGTGCTAAGTCTAACTCCATTTACATCATTTGTCAAACAGCTGTGTTGAAACACGGAGGTGCTGGAGATGATTGGACCTTAATTGAAGTGATTAAGGAAGTGATATTGAGGGGGATTAGTGAAGATTGGGGATAAACTTAAAGGGAAATAACAGAAGATGTTGGATGATTTAAAGGGAAGTGAAGGAGATGGAATTGAATAGGGAGTTTTGAATTTTATTTTATGCACACGAACCTACCGAAAAATAGAAAGCCCAGAAAGAAAGGTATTTGAACCGAGTTTCTTATTTCGGTCGTAGAATATCGCATTCGATTCGAAATTGAGAGAATTCAGAGAATGATGACAGTAAATTTATGTAATCTCGTGGGTATAAACAATTCCCTAACGACAAAGGTGATTGTTGAAAATCCCATTAATTTATTTGTTGTGACTATGTAACATTTTGGATCCCTCACCATTTACGGGATAATTCACTAGCGTATTTATAAATTCTTTCGTGACGCGAAGAGTCGATTCTTCGTCCAATTGTAAATTTCAATTAAAAAAAGATTGTGGTATTACATCGATAATGGAACGAGAACAATTAAAAATTGACTTTTTTGCCCAATAAAAACATCTATTTAGCTTAAAATATTTCACGTTTCCTTAAAAAAATCACTGAAAGCAATGCACGATAGCAAGATGCGAGAATTCTGTTTCTTCTAGGAATGACTGAGAAGCTTTTTCACGCGTTAAGCGGGAACTGGCTGACCTTCACGAATCCCCAAAGCTGTTCTTCATTTAATGATGTTCTAATTAGTGTATTTCAACGAATTTACTCGCAAACCATTCCAACGATGAACTTCATGTTCATGTAAATTGATAAATTCGCTGTAAACAACTTCTTTAGGAGAAAAACATTCTTTGAAGACCATTCCTTTTGTGTGAATTTTAATTGGAAACGATGGTGTCACAAAATCGGTACCATAAACATTATAATTTATATTTCATGCTCTCATAAGAATATTGTACTGCGAAATATCCTAAGCAACTTCAGTATATGTTAGAATGGCTACCAATAGGATATTGGCCTTTTTCCTAGATAAAAATCTAATCCAATTTGGGATTGAAATTCACGAACAACTTTCTTTCTACCACATATTTTGGAACGAATACAGAACTTCACCTCCAAATGCTATTAACTCATATTTCTTTGATTATACCGCTTTATTTACAGGCAAAATCGAAGCTTAAACAACGGTATTCGAGTTGTAATTTTCATGAAGCACACACATATGTAGACAATTCACTTATGTAATTAGTCGGTTCTCTAATGTTACAATTTGAAAATCACAATCATGCAAAGTCATCGACTAGTGCGATCAAAGTTACACGTTCACAAAAATACGATATCACAACTCATGTTCATGCCATCGGGACAGAATTAAACAAAAATAATACTCTCCAAGTTACATCAATGCAATATACTACACAGCAATTACAAAGAGACGAGAGTGAACAATAGCAATGTAGTTAACAAGTTATCAACTAGATATAGCAATACAATTGCTCCAATGCTTTCATTACCTAGCTACGATATTTCACTTTCAAAATTAACATAATTATTACTAGATATGGCAATCAACGGGTACTTCAGCTAATTAATAATATTTTTTATAAATTATAGAGGGTGATTAATTGTTAACAGCGATTTCATTTTTAAATGGCAATGATATACTGACTACGTGGTTATTATAAACCGACAACATGATCTATATATAAAGGTAACATGTTCTAAATTAACCGTCACTAACTTCACGATAAACCGGAATTCAAATCCGGAGTGAAATTAAACCGGAATCGGAAGCTCGATACACAAACTTTCCAAAAACCTTTCCTATAGAAATCACTGTATCCAATGAAGAATAATTAATGCCAAACAATTCTGTATCGGTGATAAAAAAACCTCAAACTCCAATGGAAAACATGACAGGAACACATACAACGTAGATCGCGAGAGATTAAGAGAGAAATGTGGAAAGAAAATTCCATCTTTATTTTACGAAATCATCGAAGGTATCCCTCAAACAATGGCCTCCGACACGAGTTGTACTTTTTGGAGAACTTACAAGTTGGCAAATTGATAGCTTTAATTAAATCACAAACACTCCCAGTTTTTTAAAGAAATCACTGAATGTACTGCACGATAACAACATGCTAGCAATCCCGCTTCACAGGTGGAACAATTTAGAAAAGCAAAACGTGACAGGCACACTCACAACTTAAACCACGTGACATTGAAGAGAGAGCTACAGAAGTCGCATGCTCGTGACATGACGACAACATTTCGTTACTCAAAAATTTCTAACCACAATTCCACAGCACCGGAACGTGTATGTTAATGGCCTTCAGAAAGAAATAGTAAGAATAGAAAACGTGAGGTGACGCGAACTTACAACGATTTTTACTCGTTTTAACGAGGAAATATCGCAAAAATCGTTTGCCAGAGCCCTGGATGGTGTGTTCTCGTGCAATTGAATGTTTGTGGTGAGTGAAAAACAATCGCATGTGACATATGTGTTATTAGAGCTTTTAAGTACTACAAGATCCGCATTGTATTCAGTGTAACACTCCCACAGTTGTTATAAAGTGTTCCTTTCACATAAGTGTTGTTGCTAGAATAAGGTCTCTTTAATTGAAGGAAAGATTATTCGAATTGCTGAGTTGCTACGATGCCAATGGGTCAACATGCAGAAGACCAATGATTTAGGATTTCGTCAGGTTACATGCAACTAACCCTGGCCTTACAAGAATTATGAAGTAAGTATTGCATTACTCTCGTATTATTACATTGATGCACATAATCGTTTGCGATTATTTGCTACATATCAGTGCAAGATGAGCTCCAACGTAGGATAAAATAAACTTTGCATTTGGAGAATCATTTTGACAGTTGCTAATACGTGTTTCAGTTACAATACTACCACAGTTTGTCTCTTTTGGAATAAGGTTTTCGTGAAAGATACCAAAGGTTTGAGCTGCTATGACACCAGTGGATCAAGATGGACCGACTACGTGTAAGCGATCAATCAAGAACCAGACATTTCTTCGCATTGAACTTGCCAATATAAGAACGTAAGTACTGTGTTACTTTAAGAGCTCTATATTCGTTTAGAACAATCCAAGACAGTTGCAAAGCGTAATGAATATAAGTGATAAGGAATTAGCTAGTTAACCTGGAAGTAATGACTTATATACTAGTGATTCGCGATATCAGATAGATGGATTACTGTGATCCTAAATTGAAGAGGAGTCCAAAACTTCACATATAATACTCGAAAGCTATTCTTAATCTCTTATTAAAACTAACAGTCACTTGGATTATTTGAAGACGTGTCAATTGTTTTAAATATGATTGATTTTATATTTGCGGTATAAATACAACTGTAGGGGTGAAAGGCAAGAAACTTACTTCTCATTATTTTGATAGAGAAAATGAAGACTTGATATCCTGTTGTGCATCTATGAAACATATCGATAAAAACATATACAGTTGAAAGATATATTTGGTGGCCATTTTGTTAACATGGAGTGATGACGTTTCGAGTCAATTACGAAATTATTGTAAGAGTTTAAATTTTAAAAAATAAAGAAGTATTAAGTTTTTATAATCTTTAAAAAATTATTAAATAAAGATCCGGTAAAGTTTACTTTTATTTTATACCAATTATAGTTGTGTACATAAAATTTAAAAATAACCGAGATTTCAACAGCCAATCAGAAGCTTGCATTCCGTCTCCCCCCTCCCCTTTCACTGTTCAGAGCTGTAGTTATTCAGAAGATTTCGTAGACGGAGGACGTACGTCACTTTTTTCTGCAAAACGGTTTGAATTTAAATTTCCTGCTCTGCGATGAATTTGAAGTCTAGTACATGTGAGCGAGATATTTTTAAAGTTCAACTCAAGTTTAATGTCAATTTCATTTCTTGTTAAGTGATTTTAGTGAATTAAGGAAGAAATCGACATTTTCCGACCCTCAAGACATAATCCGTGGGTGTTGTCGAGGTGCTCGTAAATCTGGTAAGTTGAATATTTTAAATTAATACTATCTCAGTTTCATCGGATATTTCTTACAAGGAATTGATTTTCTTAATGATAAATGTGTTAAGACACAAGTGATTCCTATTTTGAAAACTTTATTCCGATAATTAAATCTACAACTTTTTATATACGTCACGTGATGGGTACTGGCTATTTTATAATTTTTATTCTAATGAACGAGTTCTAAATCTTCTGCAAATCAAGGATGAAGGGTAAATTTATAATTCTAATCTTCTGTCAATATTTATTGACAAGGCTATATTGCCATATATAGCGTTGCAACTATATTCATCTAAAAAATCTTAATGGAATTGCCAAAATTCGTTACTGTTTTGCAATCGGTAGGAGTTGCGAATACGATCTGCAGATGTTTTAAACGGACTCAGATTTTAATCGCAAAATTATTTATGCGAATAGATTTACTTAAAACATCACCTTCACTTCTCGATATATTGCAATATTTTAGCATCTATCCGAAATTAATAATTACCATTCAGATTTGGCTTAGTTAAATAATTAAATTAGATCTTTCGTAAAGTCTTCAATTTGTTTGTTCAATACGATTAGTTTTATTTTATTTTAACAGGAAAAAGATTTTCTCCGTTTATTTACCGAGATTTTAATTAAAAATAATCAACGCAAACTGAAACCGAAAAGAAGATTTGAATTTCAAATCGATTAAGCATTGTTTAAAGCGGTTTATTTATTCCATTAATTCACAGACTACTGTTAAACCGTAATCCATGTATTGTATTTTCGTCCTTGAATCACTAATTGATGTAATTTTTGAAATGGTTGACCTTGCTGATCGACATTGTAATAGAAGTGAGCACTTGAATAGTTACTAATCAAAACATAAATCTAAACATGCATTCTGTAATTACAGCAGTTCTTGTTTCACCCTGTGTGGGATTTTCATGCTTTATCATCTTTCATTTCAGATTTCACGAAGGGGAAGTCACCATGATATTATTAACCGTTGGTTTCGTGATCGTTCAAGAAGAGACTCATCACTGGAGTAAGGCTTCCAGGAACCCTTTGTCAGGCAAGTAAACGCATACTAATTAACATCAGTAACATCGGTTTCCATAAGGAATACATGTTAACTTCACTTTTAACGTTTGCAGGATTTATATCTTTTGAAGAATTAAATTAGAATGAATAGTCTTGAAGAGTCCAGACAAGCACTAAACTTTAAAAAAATCGAATAAAAACTCTTATTTGTGTTGTGGAATGTTGTTTTCGAATCGAAATTTCAAGAATTTCGACAATACACGCAAAAATTATCCGAACAACCAGTCCCCTGACGACCAATACGATTGTTGAATCCATGCATACTATCCCGTATAGAATAGAATGGGATTTCAGTTTTGTAAAATTAAAAGGTATTAACTCATTGTACGACCGACAATTATAATTCAATATACTTCTATATTCCCCGTTGAGAATCAACGGGCGCTTGGATAGTCAACTTATATGCCTCAGTTCACTATTTAATGAAATCGTTTCTTCTAAGTAAAAAAATCTGATGTGACCAACAAATGACACTTTCTCCATATTTATTGAAAACAGAAGCCTATGCCGGTTATATATATATAACTTCAAAACAATGAGTGTTACAGGAAAATGTTTCATACAACATTTGTGGTAAAAAACATTGTCTATAACTTTGGTATATAATTGTATGTACCTGCATTGCATTCTGACAGAGATGTGTACTATGAGACGTACCCCTTTGACTCATTAGAAACACAACAATAATGTTTTTCCTGACTGAACTTTTAAACCTCAGTTTCACAATGCTTTCTTTAAATTTTCATATTACAGGCAAATTAGGAATATCTTCCTTTTATATGAAATTTTCCAATGTTCCTACGGAATAGATTGGTTAAAATATCAATAAACAATATTTAAATATGAGAATCGATACTGTGAAACCGTTAATTCATACATGAATTTCGAAATTAAAATTCCAGAGAAATTATATTTAAGATTATCTTTCGAAAAAAATATATCATTCTTAAAACATTTAATTTAAATTTTGCTCGCCTTTAATCCTTACCTTTGCAATACATATTATATTTCAATGCATACCTGCATATTCTTGTACAGGGTGTTTCCCGGGAACCGCATGGTTTTTAAATAGCCACAATTTTTTTAAATTTTTAACTAAACATTAATTTTTTAAACAATGTTTTCTACAAACTAGGAATTTTAAGAAAATTGTACAAAAAATTAAGTAACAAAAATAATATCGCGTAGATGGTGTCCTTCCGATTGAACACATATTTCCAGACGTTCCCTGAAGTTACGCATTGAATTTTGTAACATTTCTCGTGGAATGGCTTGGATTTCTCTTCGTATGGCATCCTTCAACTCCAGTAATGTTCGTGGCTTTTTAACGTAAACACGTGATTTCAAGGAACACCAAAGAAAGAAGTCCGGGATTGGGGGAACGGGAGGGGGGGCAATCTCCGAAGGAGAGATTACTTTTCCAGGGAAAGCTTGTCGGACACGTTCCATCAAAATTCGAGCAGTGTGGGCCGTAGCCCCGTCTTGTTGGAACCATATTTTTTTTTTATTAAAATCAAAATTTTTCTAACCGGCAGAAATGCGGAGGTTTGAAGCTCGCTCTTAGCGAACGGTTTGGGCTCTCCAGTGTAGCGACGCGCACACGCTCAACATTCTCAGGCGTACTGGCCCTAGAGGTTTTCTTTTCATAGATGATCCCGATGTGTTCACATTATGCATCCACCTCAAAATTGTGTTACGATACGGAATCGGCCCACGCGTTGGGTGCCGGCGAAGGTCTCTTTAGGTTTGGGTTACTCACCGTTAGCGTAAAACCGTCTCATAACAAAAGCGCGGTGCTCAAGGTCCCACATCTTCAGTGTAACTAAAACTTCCAACTCCCCTCTACACAATAGGACCTTCCCAACCACCATCCTCCCTCTACTTGCCGTGTACTAACCAATCCAAAAACATGCGGTTCCCGGGAAACACCCTGTATATTACATATTTTGTAAGAATTAACGAATATCTAAACCTATTTTCTTCAATCAATTCATTCGGTGTAAACACAAAATATATTTGATCTGGGATTATGTTAGGTGTTCATCTCTTTTTACTTTCTCCATATACGAAGTATAGAGAAAGTATTGTTTTCATGAAAAAATTCGACTTCGAGATTTCAACGGAAATACATGTTTTGGGGTCCCTAGAACACGTTTTGACCATTTTCGGAATGATGTCTGTGTGTATGTGTGTGTGTGTGTGTGTGTGTGTGTGTGTGTGTGTGTGTGTGTGTCTGTATGTGTGTGTGTGTTAGTGGGCGCTCTTACGTAAAAACTATTGGTCGTATCAATACCAAACTTCATATATAGTACTACGGTGTGTGCTGTCAGAGTTGATTAATTTTTGGAGTAAATCGGTCTACCGGAAGTCGAGCTTCATTCATCAAAGCTCATTTCCGGTTTTCAAAATATCTCCATAAATATGATATATACGTATATTGTATTACTTATAAAAGTTTTAGAAAATATAATTTACTATAACTTTTGTATTTCACATAATTTTGTATCACCGGTTGATTAGGAGTTATTCGTGAAAAACCGATAAACCGGAAGTAGCTGTTTTGTACTTTGTGGGCGCTCTAACATGAAAACCATTCGTTGTATCAACACCAAATTTCATACATAATATTTTGGTTGGTATCGTTAGAGTTGATTAGTTTTTGGAGTAAATCGGTCTACCGGAAGTGGAGCTTCATTCATCAAAGCTCATTTCCGGTTTTCAAAATATCTCCATAAATATAATATTTAGGTATATACTATTTTTTACAAACGTTTTAGAAAATAAAATTTACTATAACTTTTGTTTGACACATATTTTTGTATCACTGATTGTTTAGGAGTTATTCAGGAAATACTGATAAACCGGAAGTTGCCGATTATTTACTTTGTGGGCGCTCTGGACTCTATGGGCGAAAGGCCAATTTCATCGTTATTCATCGATTATGTACCGAAAAACATTATTTATAATGTTTGTGACGTCAAAGATAATAATATATAAATTAATCACTCATGTTCCAAGTTTAGATGGAATATAGAGTTCGAAAATACTGTCGTAGATAAATATTTACATCTTATACATGGAGAAAGTCATGTGCTGGCCACATCAGATTTTTTTAATATAAGTTGAAGTATCAGTAATATAAAACGCACTTGTCCTTCTATATTAAATACTTGTGAATTATCTTATTTATAATTTCTGAAATTTAAATGATTTTCTTTTTATTTTTAACATGTCTCGGTGGAGACGACTCCTTATCTGGCAGTTCATCGAGGACATTCCTCTGAGGTCGTACAAAAGAACCATCGAAGAAGGAAACCGAACACAACTTGCTGGTTAGTTATTTAAAAGTGTTACAAATGTTTTTGCTTTTTCGTACGCCATCATTTATATTATTCAATACCTTTAGGTTATTTTACTTTTGGATATTTACGGCATCGGGCTGTTCAGTTTGAATTTATTTTATTACAAATCGGTAGTAGTTTATACCTTTAAGAGAGAGATACTTTGCCTAATCTGCTAGAGTTTTGATAGTTTTCATAGAAATTTTAGGGTTCTCGTACGAGATACTTCTTTTCATGTGCTTATGATCTTCTTACGTCATTCCTGATCATATATTTATTATTTATATATTTATCGATGATATATCAAAATTGAAGTCATCATTTACTCCATGTTCGTTTTATTATTCAACTTTTGTTTCGTCTTCTTAAAAATGAATCATTTGGTGTAAAAAAATTAATTTAGTTAATCGAAAAAATATTTTATTAAAAGGCTGTCACTTTGTATAGTGGCATTAATCACGAATGATTAAGTGTGATTTATAACCAATGTTTGTGAATGTTTTACAATTAAGAGATCCTTTCGTTTCGTTTTCTCCCAGATATTTGGAAATATTTTAATCAAAAATTATCAATGTTAACATATGTTGATTTGAATTTCCAAATCGGCCTAGATACTGTCTACCATAGCTGTGATATATAGTATATAGAGGTAATTTTTTTTTAAATCGTTATAAATAGCTTATTTACAATTAGTTTTCTTTTTTCAAAATATTATCGTGTAAATGAAATATACTGATATTGAAATGTCCAACATTTCTTCTATTCCAGGAAAAATGAAGAGTAATATATTTACATGGGAGTGCCATTCAAGATAAGGAAGTGACGGATTCATTCGAAATAATATACCATTGACATGAAACATTTAACACCACTTTTGGCGGAAGACGGACAAATGATGCGTATCTTGAATTATATTTAAAGTAAAATCTTATTTTTGAATTATTATCAAAACTAATCATCAAAAATGATGAGTAGAAAGATATCGTAAAGTAGTGTGTATAAATTCAATCTTTTCCAATGATGATAGTGTTAGTATCTGTGTATTGTAACGGAATTCCCCGTTCTTATTTTTTTCGTGTAATTTGTGGTATTTGTTTCTTGTGATAGTTGTTTTATTTGTGTTGTTCTGATTATGGCTGTATGATTTTTTTGGTATTTGAACATTTTCCGGTTACTGTATTCGAACGTGTAACGCTTATCGTGTTGTTCTTTTGGTGGTTAGTTTTTGAAGACCCGAGGGCGTGAAGAAAAAGTGACTCAGGGTGAGTGAGAAGGGAGTTCGGGGGACGACGCAGTGAAAGACAAGGAGGGGTCAGTTGGGTGGACGAGTGAGCAAGAGAGAGAGAAGGCAGAAGACAAGAAGGGGTTCGCTGGCAGTGGAAGCAGGGCATAAAAACTTTTTTCCAGATTTTCCATTATTTTATATTCTGCCTTGATAAT
The DNA here is from genome assembly GCA_947579665.1 of Sympetrum striolatum. Taxonomy (NCBI): domain Eukaryota; kingdom Metazoa; phylum Arthropoda; class Insecta; order Odonata; family Libellulidae; genus Sympetrum; species Sympetrum striolatum. The sequence continues at coordinate 486,617 of CANPUZ010000024.1, forward strand.
CGAGTGATCATTAAATGAGCGCTGTGCTTATTGTTTGTTTTTCATATCGTATCTTTTTCTTGCGTCTCTCGCTTTCATTCGCCCTTAATAATTTCACACTCGTTTGCAGCGTATGTTGATTGGGAGGACGTTGGGAGGAGGGAAATGCCTAAAATTTCAACATTTGGTTTCTTGTGTGTGTTCTATTTTCCCAATGTATTAAACTCTGTTTTTCTTGAGAATACTTCAGACATTTAAGCATCATTAATAATTAATGCTGTACAAATTGGGAGCTGTATTTTTCGAATGATTTTGTGATATTTTCTCATTCGTTGCAACCGTGTGCGTATATTCAGATTTGTGATCCTCTGAAAGTCATTTTATGACACCGACAATGCCGCCCAGTATTTTTCTAACAGCAAGTGTTTATTTGATGATAGTAATAATACTATTTTAAATTTAATTTAGTGAAATCATGTATAATACTATGTGAGAATACTATTATATTTACAATGACTGTATTGATATGGTCTGTGGGCACTTTATATGAGAATGAGGATATGTTGCGAAGTTTGTATGATTCCTGTTTTCTCGTTTCGTGTGTTTCATTTTTCCAATGTACCAAAACCCGTACTTTGAGAGTAGAAAATAAGAGTGAGTGTGTGCATTGTATGAGTGACTGTGTGAGAGAGAGAGAGAGTGTATGATTGAGCCAGTCATCGAAAGAGAGCGAGTATTAGTTAATGTAATCGTATGCGTTAATTGCGTCCGTCCTAATCAGGAGAGGCAAACGAAGAAAGCAAACAAGAAGGAAAACATGGAGAGATGAAGAAAAGAAAGACAGTGGCGGAAAGAAGAGGTGACGAAAGAGCCTCCAACAAAAAATAAAATTGCGAACAATATCTCATTCGTTCGGCTGTCATGAATCTTGAGATGCCAATAATAAGCAATGCGAAATGATGAAAAATTCGGCTCAAACGCCATTCGAACCGGAACGTATAAACGTCTTTCTAAAATTGGAATTATTACAAAATAATATCAATATAATCTTAATCTTAATCTTCACTTCGTGGCAATATGGAATAACCGTCTGAAATGAAAATTACTTGGTCCTAGCCTTCCATATTTAGAAGGATCTCGCTATGATCTTCGAAACGAGTACAAATTTTGTTAAGTTTACTCGAATTTTTATCAAAATGCAGCAATAATATTTAAAAATTTCCCAAAAAGGGCCGATTTTCACACCATTCGTAAGTTGCAAAAAATGGAAGCTAATGTTCAATACATGGAAAAATTGTATTGAGGTCTCGAAAACGAGTCCAAATTCGACTTGATTTACTCGAATTTCAAGCAAAATAGAGCCAAAAAACTGAAAATATTGAAAAAATGCTGTTACCGCCGATTTCTTCGTAAATTGCAAAAAAAACTCAAATATTTCTTCGATATTTGGAAAGATTTAGTTGAGATCCCAAATTCGACTAGGTTAACTCGAATTTTAAGCAGAACCAAAAAACAGGAAATTTACGCAGAAAATGCGCAGTTTTTACTGCATTCTTCACGTTTAAGAAGATAAAACATATTTTCCGGGAAATTACATTGATTGTTAATTTAGAATCGGAGCTAATCTATGAAATCCGAACGAAACCTTCGATTCTTGAATTAAAATTCCTACAAATCACTCTGTCAGAGTTTCTTACATGCATTAAAGCGAATTATATTCCTATTCTTTCCCACTTCCCATTCCCAAAAAATGTGAACGATTAGTATAAATAATATACTAATTGTCATAATTATTACGATGCAATTGCTTCAAAATAAGGAGACAACAAAATTGTCTTACCTTTCCCATTTGGTCCCATAGATTAAACAGAGAACAGGCCCTGGAAAAAAGAACCGCACGAATTAAAAAAACTACATTATATGAAATGCGTCGAATACTCGTGTTATAATGAGCACTCGAAGAAGACATTTAGTTTAATTGAAGAGTGACTCCCTTTCGTTTAAAAAAAAGGGTGAAAAGGAAAACAATTTGTGAAAATACATCAGTAACCATTTATACAAAACTTTTGAAAGAAGAGATATAATTTAATACTAAGAGATTACATTGATAAATTCAATTAATAATTACATTTAATGCAAGACAATATATGGACGAATTTGAAAAAAAAATCTATTCAATTAATTTTCTAAGTCAGGATTTTCTCTACATTTCAAATTTTATTCTTTGGTTTCTTCGCTCCCTATCCATTAATTCCTTTCAACGAGACGTAGATGTTCCACTTAAGATACATTAGGTACTACAGAAAGAAAACCGAACGAAGAATCTTATTTATAATTTATATTCTTATTTTATTCAAGTATCGTGATTTTATCTTGAAGTTATAAGAGTTCTCCAAAACGAGCACCTATTGCAATAAGTTATCTAATGGAAGTAATTCCAGAGACACGCGAAGCGGCACTGCGCTGAGTGGAATAGAAAGAAGCTAAGCGAAGCTAAGTTTCGCTTCAGAACGAACCACATTAGGAAGACGAGAGAAGAAGTGACGTCAAAATTTACCGCTCGACTCCGCTTCGTATCTGTTGGCTTTAAGTGCATTCAGAAGTGTCAGGTTCGATTGCCAAAGCGTAGTCCGCTGCGAGTAGCTAAGCTCAACTTATCTTCGCTTTTTATTTATGCAAATTAATGTCTCTAAGCGAATGAAACGGAGTCTAACATTACTAAGCGGAATGTAAGCAGCTGTTTATGAGCGGTATCCAAGCGAACTGAGAGGAATCGAAGCGATCTCTAAGCTGAATAAGTGCACCGTAAGCAGGCTGAAAGCGTACTAAGCGGACTTTAAGATTGGTCTCTAAGCAAAATAATTGTTCTCTAAGCTAATTAAGCGGATTCTAAGTGGACTCTCGGCGTATTAAGCAGTCTCCGAGCGAACTAAGAGGTCTTTTAAGCGCACTAAGCAGTCTCTTAGAAAATAAGCAAACTATTAGCAGAATAAATGGTCACTAAGCGAAATAAGCGGTCTCTAAGATAATCAAGCGGTCTCTAAGATAATCAAGCGGACTCTAAGCGAAGTAAGCGGACTTTAAGATAATGTAGCGAGCTCTAAGCTAAGTAAGCGGTCTGTAAACTTAATATGCGATTCAAGAATTGAACATCACATGTTTATATAAAAACTAGTGAATTCCCCTGTCAGAAATTACGCAACGAAAACTTAATTAACTGTTATAAAAGAGTATTTGTTTATTTGGTTGTTAAAATAATATTTCGTATGTGTACATTGTTCCAATGGGATCGATTTTGACGGCGAAAGTTTCCATTCTGTTTGGAAGGAAATCGTTAATCATTCGAAATCTCATTCAAAAAAGCGAATATTTAAACAAACATTATAGAGGGTGATATTATTTATAAAAATATACATTGAATTTCAACTTCCAAATGTTACCAATAGTTTCATTGCAATGAAATGTCTTCCGCTTACATTTCTTATGTCTTTCCCTTATATTCCTACGAGAGTTCAACAATGAGCCTTGTCGTTAGGGAATTGTTTACGACCACTGAATCACACAAATTGTTCGTCGTTTTTGTCCAAATTCTCCCAATTTCGACTCGAATACGAATTTCTACGACCGGAATAAGAATCTTTATTCAATTTCCTTTCTTTTGGTGTTCATCTCGATTTCTTACGACCATTATTTCAGATTTAATTCCGCGAAAGAAAAAATGTCTACAAGATCAAATTGAACTTTACGTGCATTTCTTATGAGAGAGACGATTCGAGTCGTCCAGTGTCGAACCAAGGATACTTGGTTGGTGTGGTTGCCACCAAATACATGCCTTTAACATCAAAAGTATCAATTGCATCTGAATTACCTCTGGTTTTCATACATCATCTAACTATTCTATATTTTATTGAAAACAGTTTGTGGAATTGAACTAAGGTGTAGAAACGTTTCGAAATTTCTTTTCGGAGTATATATCTCACGCTTGTGAATTGTCGAAAATTGCAAATTTAGATTAAATTTAGTCCCCAAAATATAAATAAGTTTTTAGATCTTCAATATGACGCGCTCCCATAAAAAACGAAAGTAAATGCAATTATAGTTATACTTAAAATCATTGAATGGAAATCAATTGGGATTGGGAAAATTGAATGATGAATCAAAAATAGCGTTGTTTGGGAGTAATATCGGGTGGTGCGAAGGAGGACCAGTAAAAGAGGCCTTTTATAAGGGGAATGGAAGTTTCGGGGAGTTGCAACGGTGAAATTTCGGAAGGCAGAAATTGAATGAGTGAGCGTGGTGCGGATCGCGAGCTACAATGATCTCCTATGATCATATGATCAAGAAAGATGTTTCAGAACTAAAAACCTTGTTACTTATTACATGGCTATGATGGCCGATATCATGAAAAATACGCCGACAGCCTCTAATTACAGTAGATTTAAACAAACTGATTTCTAACCAAATGCTAGGCTTTCTATGAGATTAATATTCGAATTGTAGTACACAACTTTGTAAAGAAGGTAAATTCTAAAAATACTGGCTTACCTCGAAGCGAAAGGTTTAGTCGGTCAATTCAAAATGTTCCATTTAATTTCATTTATATTTTGTTATTGTTATAATTAATTTGATTTTCTATTTCATTATACTTCATTGTAAATTTGTGATTTTGCCGTATGTGAAAAATTGGATAAATAAATGAACAAATACGGATTGGCATTGTCTGTTAATTCATGGAACTAAATTTACGTGAGCTAGAGTAGAGAATACAGTAGACACAATGGACGAAAAAATCATTACATAGAAAATTATCATTGAAGCCTACAAGGGATATTTCAAAGGCCATATTAAATATATCGATCGCAGCTATTCAAATTCATAGAAAAGATTAAAATAGGACATCTGAAATATCTTACTCTAAACAACCATTAAAATATAGTGAGTAGGTATGTACCTTAATTTTCCTCATACTAAACTAGAGTTATTCATACTCTATCGCGATTTTCATACATGATTATCTGCAAAACATTTCATTCATTACGCATATTAATAAAGAAGGCTCAGACAAAACGTACCATTTATCGTTCTAATAACTGAGGGAATCCTTCCCTGATTCTGATGCATGTAAATATATCAGATCAAACTTCGATTGCTGGAAGCGTGATGTAGCGATAGTCTCTTTTTATGCGAAGCGATTATGGATGTATACATTTCTTCAGAACACAGCCTCTCAGAAAGGGTTTCTTAAATTGATGGCTTCCCTGGAACTCTGTCAATAAATCAAAGTTAGAGTCGGGAATTCACGCAAAAGCCTTGCGAGACCAACACAGCTGCACACGCTTGCTATTTTATGGGGATGCAAATCTTATTATAACAAAATTAGAAGGATTTTCTCAGGAAAGCGGTTTCTGAGAGACTCATCGCGAGCCGCTGATTTAGGAAGACAATGCAGATCTGTTATTTGACGAGTGCTATTTTAAATATCATTAAGATAATGTTTGAGGAAATACACAATCAACCGACAAAGGAACAAAAAGGAAGAGACGGAAAGGGAATCGCAGGGAAGAATTTTCCCACCCATTTCTTGGTTTGGAGCAAATTCTAAAAAGTCTTGGCACTTAAATATTAGGTCCAAAAATTGTATGATTCTAAGCGGAATATAGAGAAACGTAGAGTTATTACTTAAAAAATAGAATGAATATTTCAATCTCTGATTTTTTGAACACTTAAAAATGAACGTGAAATCCCAGCATCATGATGGTTACGTAGGAAGATGGTGGAAGATTCGCGGTCGCTTGAATCCAAACTCGAGAGGGGTTAAGAGAGAGTCCTCGAGCACCGAAAAGTAAAAGTAAATTACCAACTTTATTCTATTGATTACTTCACTAATAATATTTCCTGAATACTCTAAAATCATCGTAGACTTAAAATTTCCTAATTAAATCTTTTGTTAAAGTATTTGAAAACAACATATTATATTAAAATAATAGTTATTGCAAATCATAACCAGCCATTTCCTGAGTGAAATTAAAAGTGGATACTCAAATGTGTAAGAGTGAAGTAGTTTGCTTTGCTCACTGAGTCAGGACAAAACGGAATAAATCCCAGAATACTGACCTTATAAACAACCCTTTTCATATAACTTTTCTATAATTATGAAGAATGCCATTATTCAGTACCGATCATAACTGTCGCATTATCACAGACTTGCACCAGGCTAATACAATGCTGGATAAACAATAACTGAAAGATACATTTTCTTCTATCTTGCACCAAAAGAAGTAGGAAAACTAATTTGATCAGTTACATGATTACAAAAGCAAATGTGAATGCGATTCTTGATTGGATAGAAAGGTTCGTACATTTTTAATAAGAGCATTTCATTAACTTATTTTCGTAATTCTGATACTAAAAAGAAGCAGCCACAAACATACTTTCTGTGCTACAGATTACTGAACGAAACAAGAGAAAAACGTAGCCTTTCCTCTTAATTCATACAATAATAGGAACCTTATAAATTCCGCTCTGTCTCTTTCATTTTGAGTTTGAAAAATATCAACCGCGTAGAATCTCCCAACAATTAGACCAGCTGTCAAATACCACAAAAACACACTTTGCGCCGTGGATAGAGAACGTGTAATAACGAGAGTAGTGCAATGGAAACTGGAGATAAGAAGCGGGAATAAAGGCGAGAAGATTGCATGGGTTGAACTATTTGCTCAAAGTAGAATGGCACGCGAATAGGATTCTCCCGATCAATCTGCGGGTGCTCGAGGAGGAGAAAAATCCCACGCGTTTGCCCTCTGTCTTGTTAAAGCGAGGATCTTTTGGCCTCAAAGGATCTTCGCTTTAACTTTGCATATTCCTTAGAGGACTTCAGAGGACATTCTTTAGGTATTCTATTTTCCCTCACTGTTCCTGTTGCACCATAATTCCTTCCGCGAAGATATTTAACTAAGTTGTGGCTCGTGAAATAATTATCGAAATAGAATCGGAAAGGCAGCTCTTTCTGTTGCAGTTCATCTATCATTCCAACTAAAGGTGCTGCGGCCTTTCCAAATTCTTTTTCGTAGCTTTCCACTTTCCTGGGATTATTTCTCTGATAAATGTCAACACTTACAAGGCCCCGTTTACTCTGTAGGGACAATTCTTGTCGTCGGTAGCTCAACATCCTCAAAGAGCTTTCAGCTATCCAAACGCACCTTGGAAGTGAACGTGGAAACTCAGGATAAGGAATAAAAGCCGCAAATATTCCTCGATTGTTCGCGATGGAGAAACGGAAGGCAAAAACAATACAAATTCTTTCAGATCTCTCTCAGGTCGCGTGTTCCTCGCTTTTTGCCAGCCATCTTCGGAGTTAACGGTGGTAATCCCTTCCCCCACCACTCACCCATAAGCTTCTTTCGCTCCTTTAGAGAAATAGTTCATTTTTAAAACCAGACCCAACATCTGTCCCTTCCTAATTCGGTCGAGGGTGTACGTCAAGAGCCCGAAAAGGGTAAATCCATACCGCCGAAATCAGCCTAAATAATCGAAAACGACCGAACTAGATATATTTTTGGGGTGTACATAAATGAAATGCAACTATATTCAAGTATTTATTTGCTATAGCATCGCAAGTGCAAAAGAAATCCTATAAAATACCGTAGAAGAGGAAACTTCCGCCTATTCGCACCACAACATTTTAATCATCAGTATAAGCAAAATTTTAATTCACTCTCATTAATTTTGGGATAGTATCACACATAGTAAAAAGTTATAAAAATTGAAAAATATATAGCTTAAGCAATTCTTAAGTAAAACGCTGAGAAGTGTTACCGTAAAATCACGAGAGGAGAGCGACAATTCAAAGAAACAGAAAAATACCGAAAAACGATATTATACACTACCTATTACTTCACCTCCCAACCAACTCTATTAACATAGGATATGCTATAACAACCAAATTCCCACACTACTACACACCAAGAAATATGAAAACCAAAACACGAAACTTACTTGTATTGAGATCCTCTCAAAACTTTATAATTGTTCCTATTTCAACTTATAAAAATTAATTTTCCATTTGATAGAAGAAACCCAAAACAAACAGCTAACAAAAGTTGGAACAATTAATGAAATTCATCGACAATAGAAGAATCAGAAAGCAAAAAAGTATTTAAGTTTAGGGAAGAATTTATTATTCAATTAATGGTTTAAGATTGCTTAAGAATTTTACTTAACCAGGCGATAATAGAAGAAGACAAACCGTAAATCGTTGATCCAGGATAATATAATAAAAAATCTGATGTGGCCAACACATGACTTTCTCCGTATTTATTGAAAACATAAGCCTATACCGGTAATATATAAATAACTCCGAAACAATGAGTGTTACAGGAAAATGTTTCATAAAAGCTTTGCAGTAAAAAACATTATATACAACTTAGGTACATAATTGTATATACCTACATTGCATTCTGACAGAGATAAGTATGAAAAACTTCTATTTCTGGGTAAACAACAACTTCCAGTTAACCATTATTGAAGAATAACTCCTAAACAATCAGTGTTACGAAAAAATGTTTTATACAAAAGTTGTAGTAAAGTACATTATCTACAACTTTTGTGTGCAAATGTATATACCTATATCGCATTCTTACAGAGATATTTAAGAAACAAAATTTTGTTCCGGATAAACCGTAACTTCCGGTTAAGCGATATTCTCCAAAAACGAATCAACTCTTGGCATTGTTAGGAAAATTCTAAATATGAATTTTGAAAATGATCGGATAATTACTTTTTAAGATAGAGAGACCACAAACTTTTTAACCACAGACAGACACACAGACAGACACACAGACATGTTCGGGAAAATAGCTAAAACATGCTCTATGGGCCCCAAAACATCTATTTCCGTCGAAATCTGGAGGTCGAATTTTATTTTGCGAATACAATACTTTCTCTTTACTGGTTGGTATTGATACGACTATTAGTTTGTACGTTAGAGCGACCACAAGCACTGACACACATACATACACACTCTAATACATACACACACATCATTCCGAAAATGGTGAAAACGTGCTCTGGGGACCCCAAAACGTGTATTTCCGTTGAAATCTCAAAGTCGATTTTTTTTCATGAAAACAATACTTTCTCTTTACTACGTATATGTAGAAAGTAAAAATCTATACTTTTATCGTGGAGACCAGTGGCGCAGCGAAGGGGGGGTTTTAGGGGTTCAAACCCCCCCCAAGAGTCAAGTCCTATGACTAGCTCTATACTTTTATTTCTGCTGAAGAGTACAAAACCGCCCCCTCGCTAAGGTGGGGTTATCACGCAAATCATACAGATACACTGCTTGTCATGTGTTTGCTTGATAAATTCATCGAAAGCTTCGTGCACCCGAAAATATGGCTCCGATTTCAGTGAAAGTGATGTTTTCGGTAGCAGAGTAGACATCGATATCAATGGGGCGCAATGATACGAGTGTTTCGAAAACTATGTTCAACGCGTGCACTTCTTAATCCTATCCTTTAGTTAGATAACTCACGCCATAAGATAAGATTCCCATGAGAAAAATTCGAAAGTGCTGATTTGTTTACTCCTCGAAAAAATACAAGCGAACATTCGAGAAGTAATTCGAAACTTGCACCCTGAAAACAGAGGTTAAGATTACGTTTGAGGGACAAACAGATAGATAAAACGCTCAGTTAGATCTTTTGCATGTGACTGTTTCAAGGATGTAAATACAAAGATAGGCTCGTGAGTATTGCTTTCGAGAAATTCACAACAGTTCTAAGGAGAGTTTTGTTTGGATTTCATTTAGATGGACATCCAAAAATTCCTTTCACAGTCCGCTAACAGCTCGAGACCGCTATCGGAAAAAAACTTAAGTTAATGGCCATGTGTTTTTTTGTGAAATAACCATTATTAGATGCATAAATTAGGATTTTCTTATTTTAGGGCTGTTATCAGAGGACACATCTCAAGATGAGTTTAGCGACAATTGAAAAGCTACTGTTTCCTTTATTAAGCATTCTAGACGATTAAAAGTCTGCACACAGTTGACTCTTTATTACTCGGGATGATAGAAAATATACTGATCTTTATTTTATGATTGCCTGTTAATTTGGTGTATATTTAATAAAAATTTTCGCTAACCGAATTTCCCTAAACATTTGAAAAAGTATTGGAGCAATGAAAGATTTCACTAAAAATTAATCTGCGATGATATTATTAATAATATACCATTTTCGAAGCAAATCTGTCAGCTGAAAGGTATTGTGCGCGCAAGTTACGCACATATTTATCGGAACTGTGACTTGATGACTTGAATTAAACTTGATAAACTGTGAATTAAATTTTTCAGTTTCCTTTTCGATGCAGCCAATTTTTTCTCTGGTGATAGAATCCCACGAATCTCATAACTTATCCTGTTAACCGCTTGGTCATGCAATGCCCATTCAAAATTTCAATTCATGGAAAATATTTGTTTTCTTTGAACACTCAGTGCGTAAGACTGGGTTTGCATCAGCTCTTTGCTGGTTAAACCACCTAAAACTTAGTCTAAATAATTGTAAGTTGACGTCTTCATTTTTTTCACCTTGGTATGTGACTTTAATACTGCAAGTTCAATTATAATATCAACTATCATCAAGAGTATACTGTATTTTTTAATGCAGCCGAATTTTTAATTTTCGGTATGAGACGCATTCAATGAAATACATATCTAATACATAAATAACGAAATCAGGCTTAATTGTAAGCCTGGCAGAAAATTTCATCTGATCAAAATTATTTTTTGTTTCTTATACAAACCTTTTGCAATAAGCTGTATAGTATATACTTCATATCATTATTTTTATACATTGATGGCGTTTTCTTGACAGGCGATATTTCAATTAAATTCCAAAATCTGCTGATGATATAGTCAAATAACGAAAGATAATGAAATAAGCATGGGCGCGTTACGTTTTATATCGCTTGCCAAATAACCGTAGCTATTTTTTTCCTTCCCTTGCTTTGCAACCTCTAGGGAGAAAGAACTCTGGAAGACTCGAGAAGTTTATATCTAAATCACTAAAAAGCTTCAGCATAGAAAAAATGAGCTTATAATAGATATTGAACGTATCCAAACCAGAAATCCAAAGAACACACTTGTTAAGTTTCCAATTGTTCGCTTATGTAAACTACTATCTTGCAAAGTGTAATAAGTTGGCCACATAAGCGTTAAACTCCTCTAGTTTTGAATGTATTTAGTTTTTCAAAGAATTGACATATATTGTAGTAAGTAGCGGGCATGAATATACTAGCCCCTGTAAAGTAGGCATTTTTCGTTTCCTCAGACCCCCCCATTGGTAAATCCTGGCTGCGCCACTGGTGGAGACTGCTATATTATAAAATTTAAATGCCTCTGCTGCATGATCAAACCATTAAAATTATTGCATTGCGAACAGAGGAAAAATTCGGACGCGGCAGTTACGGAACAAGAGGTTTAAAATCTCCAATAGTTGTTTTTGTCGGCGTTCCTCTTCTCCCGGTATTCCGAGAAAACAAAACACCGCACATTTTGAGAGCACTCAATGCGTATTTCGAATGCTATAAATTCATGTTCAGAAGACTGCGTGTGGGGCAATTAATCTACAAGTTCTACTTCATGTCTATGGTCTTTTCTAACATGAAATTTTGCCATAGTGACATTGTTTAGTAATTCCTCCAACGATTTAACTCCTGTGTATACTTTAAAAAATAGCTAGCCTTTTCTTTAATCTCCGCTGCTCTAAACTTTCCCAACCTAATTCTTTTAGCATCTGAGTAACACTATCAAGCCTTGATATCTGCCTAAGACGGATACTGCTGCCTTTCTCAGTACCTTTTTATCATTCGCTTTAAGCTAACCTCATTCGAATCCCATAGGCATTCCCTGTATTCCAAGATTGGCCTTCTGTCTGTCAGACTTCTGATATCAATTCTGAGCAGCCATTTATGATTATCGCGTAATTAACCAGTTCAGTAACAACTTGTCGAAATTCTGAAATTATTTCGGACGAAGGCTTCGGAGGAAGACTTTTTGCTCCAGAGGAATATATTTATTTCCCTGTATCGAAAATGTACGAAGCGAGATGTTCATGAGAAATGTGGATATTATTATCAGAGTCCCTCGGATGCATCCAACGGTAATATAGCCAAGAATCAGCTAAAATTTAAATAATAAAATCTTGTAAAGAAAACGTTCTCAATGAATAAATATAAAAGTTAATCAAATTGTCATAGTATGTATGAAAATAATTGTAAACTTGAGTTAAATCAGCAAACAGGCGTAAAACCGCCCTTCAGCATTCCCACTTCTATAAAACAAATAAAATCACGATCATCACATTTCACTGTTAATTACAATTTTAAGAGGAAAATAGTTTTTCCCTTTCCATCTTTGGAACTTCGCTGTTATCCCGAATTTTATATTATTATCTAAACACCACAACTGGTGTTGTTCGAATCTCGAGGTTTTTTGATTTACATAAAAATGTTCTGAGATGGGAAAAATGGTCTGACTGCTGGATGGACTGCAAAGACATACTACGGACAGTCCAAAGTGATTTTCCAAGATCGATTTCGACTGGACATGAGACATGCTGCAAGGGATTCCGTAAGGTACACAATTTGTGCAATGGGGTAAATTGATTGGTAGAAATTAAAAAAAATGTTTAATTAAAATGGATTTGAGTACCACCTAATTTATATGACTAAATAATTATATAAATAAATATAGCTTAGTGGTTTGCTAAATATTAATGCTATGCTAACACATTAAAGCGAAAAATATTTTAATGCGTACGTAAAATGGGTTTGATGGAGAAAGAGACTTTGAGTCTCAATCTCGCACAAATGAAGAAGATTATGAAAAGGAATCACCAGGAAAAAATCTGATGTGGCCAGCACATGACTTTCTCCATATATAAGATGTAAATATTTATCTACGACAGTATTTTCGAACTTTATATTCCATCTAAACATGGAGGATGAGTGATTAATTTATATATTATTATCTTTGACGTCACAAACATTATAAATTAAGTTTTTCGGGACATAATCGATGAAAAAAGATGAAATTGGCCTATCGCCCACAAATTACATAATCAGCAACTTCCGGTTTATCAGTATTTCCTGAATAACTCCTAAACAATCAGCGATACAAAAATATGTTTCAAACAAAAGTTATAGTAAATTTTGTTTTCTAAAACTTTTTAAAGTAATACAATATACGTATATTTCATATTTATGGAGATATTTTGAAAACCGGAAATGAGCTTTGATGAATGAAGCTCGACTTCCGGTATACCGATTTACTCCAAAACCTAATCAACTCTGACAGCACACACCACAGTACTATATATAAAGTTTGGTATTGATACCATCAATAGTTTTCACGTTAGAGCGCCCACAAGCACAGACACACATACACACACACACACACACACACACACAGACATTATTCCGAAAATGGTCAAAACGTGTTCTAGGGACCCCGAAACATGTATTTCCGTTGAAATCTCGAATTCGAATTTTTTCATGAAAACAATACTTTCTCTATACTTCGTATTTGGAGAAAGTAAAAAGAGTTTAAGTTAGATTTATATCTGTAAAGCCATCGTCTTAAGAGGCCATTCGAACCTCAACGCACATGTTTTTATTTAAATGCAAACAATTATTCATGAAACCTTGCATTAGTTCATATACACGGCCGCGGGTGGCGGAGTGGCCAGCGCACTAGTTCACCTAAAAATATATATATCCAGTACATCCCTACTTAGGAAAAAATAAGAAATAAAGAAATTAAAATTACGTGATTCTTTTTTATATTTGTGTTTATGATTTCGTATTATTTTAGAGAAATTATTTTATTAATTATGCCTTATATAGATAATTGTGCGACGAATATAAGCCGTTAATGAATTATAAGGAACATAAACGATAACACGAATATGTAGAAAGCAAAATCCCTGAGACACGAAATAATTAAAACTCAAAATACCTTGAATCGCAGTTTATAAAAAGTACGTTGATAATAAAATTAATAAATGTTAAAATGCTATATCTGTGGTTCCGAAAGTCTTCGCGCTGATCACTCCTAGGTTTCCCAGCCCAGGTACGCCAACGACAGCAGATTTCTGATTTGCTCCTTCCGTAGGTGATAGGCAGGGAGGGGGGTAGGAAGTGGAGTGACTGACAATTCCGACGTGACCGCAATACATTCACTCACACACGTAACTAAAGTCTGGGGATTTTAAATTGTTCCTGCCAGGAGGGGCAACAAACACACAAAGAAACACAGTCTATGAAAAAGAAACAATAGAATATCCACACGTTTATCTAGTCCTCTCGATATTCTATGAGCATCATTCACATCACATCACAAATGCCCTATACTACAACAACAACAAAAAAAATAGAAAACGAAAACCCTAAAAATACAAAATAATCATCCTGCAGCATACACTAAGCACTTGATATCTCTACATTGATTAATACCTAAAACACTTAATAAGATCCCTACAGCTACACAGTTTTATAGTTCGGTGCACTCAGCACGTCGACTAGGCCAGCCAATCGGCGACGCCGCTGAATTATGCGCCGCTTTTTATTATGCTGTTTACGGCCTAGCCCCTTAGTTTGTCCGGCCTGGTTCTCCGAGGAGAACAAGGCCTTCCGCACTGTATTACTCCCACCTGCTGATCCTCGGGCCGGGAGAGGATGATATCCCGCCCCGGTGTGGCCAGTAACCCTACTGCTGGTGGTATGGTAGGCAGATCCGCCGCGCCCGTGGCTGGCTTCTCCGCAGTAGGTGGCGACGACGGGTAGCCTGCCTCTCTCTGCCTTAGGGTGAAGGATGATCCCACATCCCATGGTATCTCCTTCCCCGGTGTAGGCGGTAGCCCGATCTGACGACAGCTTATCGCCAGTTCCTCCTCCGCCTTCTCAGGCCAAAAGTTCTCGTCCGCGGCATCAATCTCGCGAACATGCGACTCTTTGCCGCGGATCATTGTCTTTCCCGTAAACAATTCGACACCGATTTCGTTCCCCTTTTTGAGAGTCTGTTCACTTGCCCTCTTATTACAATTGAGCAACGGAATTGCTCCATCGCCGCTGACCGTAGTTACGACCGGAAGAATTGCTACATCCTGATCCTCTTCAACAACCAAAACATTCTTACCGCGATACCCCTCGAGCTCTACCTTAGCAATCACGACCGAAAACGGCGGTACTCGAATCGATTCCCTGACGATAACTTTATCTGGACCACTTGCATATTTACAGCTTAACTCTTCCGCGCTACAATTAGAGTCGTTTCCGATTTCCCTACCAACGTCAGTGACACTCTTTCCATAAACACTAAAGTCGACTACTGACGGTAACATATCGGCCTCACCAGACTCTATTATACTACTTCCGAAAATATTTACACTATTAGTGGTCCCTTCACACAGAACAAAAACTTTATCGTCAAACGATATCAAATCGACAGAGATCGCACAAAACTCGTTTTCTTTAACATTATCCTTAATTGTCTCCGGTATGATTGCCTCGTTAGCCAAAGTCTTCAATTCTTCAAAGTGATATCCGAGAGATTCGCGATTTAAAACGGTATCCGTTCGCGATATCTCTTCGTCAAAACTTATCAAACAGTCGGACTCGTTGGCCAAGTCAAGAATATTACTGTTAAGACATTCGAGAGCCGGAGTATCCTTAACTTCTAAATCGCGATGTAAAACGGTATCCGTTTGCGATTTTCCCTCCGTAAACTTAATCAAATCGTCGCACAGTGGGCTAGAATCGAAAAAAGCTGGCCAAAAATAAAAAAGTGCTTTTTTTGAGTGCGGACTTTGAAACTTCCCATAGTCGTTCTTGAATAAATTCTGCATATAACTGCGAAATCATTTGCGTTGGTTCCCACGCGTTACAATTCTACAGGGGGTCAAAGTTGACCAAATTTTACGAAAAATGCCGGTCCTCGATTTTTCGCAAAATTCTTCCATTTCAAGTCAATCCTGAACCAAAATGAGATAAATCATCGGGAAAAAAACGATGCAGTATTATAAACCTAATCTTTATGCTTCATAATACTGGGTTTGAATGATCACAGTTGAATATTTGCATTATTTATACAACAAAATGGCGAACCCTTATTTTACGTCAAATTTCCACCTAAAGTGAGGAAAATAGTAGTGAATAAGCGTGGTGTACGCAGAGTTATTTATACCAAAATGTTCTTTGAAGCTTTCTGAAGAAGAATCTGAAATAAAATCCTGCGACAATTTGCGACGCCGATAAATAAAGCGACTTTTCGATGGCGGTGCAAGAGGTATGTCCGTGCGGCGGAGCGCCACTTTCTGAGACGACCTCGGTTTTGAGAGGATATGCGGATAAAAACGATTCTGAACAGCGTTTCTAGTAGCTTATAACTATGATTTAATACTCTATACACATTTCAGGATAGAATTACTTAAGAAAATCCTAATGATATGAATAAAATATTCTCTTTCTGTAAGGTTTTATAAAGCTTTGTCTGTACATGCCTCCATTGACATATATTCGTTAATATTGAGATTCATAAATTTTTTATATAAAATAGGCTTTTGATGTTTTAAGCATAAGTGCATTTAAATTAATGATTCCTACCGTATGTCTTAAATAGAGTCATCATCAGAGGAATCTTCTTCTCGACACGCCATCTCTTCTTCATTGCTCATGCTCACAAGCTCCTTCACTTCTGCGTCCATATTCCTTGATTTTCTTGTTGGAGCAGCAAAGCGAATTTAATTCAATATAAGCCCACATTTACCGGCCTTAATTTTTCTATCTCCTTCTGAAGATATCATTCTTTCGCTTGAATAATTGTCTTCGTCTCTTTTATTCACTGAAGGCGAATCGGTCTGCAGAATCTTGTTGAAGATGGTCAGGGATTCGCCCATATTATTTCATCTATATTAAGCAATAAATTGTGAATTCCAACTTAAAGTTAGTTATATTTTTATAAATTTCAACTACTATGAGCGAGGAACAATTATGGTGTTTATGTTTTTACCAGATGCATCGTTGAGTAAACGAAGAGGCACCAAGGAGCTCATGAAGAGGAACTCATCAACTCTTGTCCTCCGTTTACCACACTTGTTTATATTGAGAGTGGCCATCCGTATTTACATATTAAAGTGGAATTAACTTTACTGCTTGATGCTGGAGCTGACAATACAGATACTGCGATACGGGATGCTGTGTGCAGCAGAAGGGCTTTCAAACTGACTCCACACACATCTTCGGTAATATGTATCCCATCTGGAAACGCAGCAGATGTTGCGTTTTTAACTACTTCATAGCTGGGGCACAACTTATGACCATGACTAATGGCAGTATCACGGAGAGTTTTATATTGACTTTTTGTTAACTCCGACGATATAATCAGAGATACGGCCTCTTCTCCTGACAACTGAGTCTGAACATTATCCGTTTTCCTCCACTTCGAAAGTACCCTCCTTGCTCTCGTAGGTGTGGTTGTCCTTATTTCCTTGACTAACTCAGAAGCAGCCTCATCTCCTTCATCTCGAAGATCATTGTCGCAGCGAAAGACAATTTAGCCACGGAGTGCGTGGCCCGAATCGATTCCGTTTTCCTTCGTTTAGTTCGTTCACTCGAAAGATGGAAATCTAATTCTGGCCGTCCTCTAGCGTCTACCAGAATGAATTAGTTTACATAAGATGAGTTATATACAAAATTTTAAACTATCAATAAACGATATTATAAACATTAAATAAAACTTTACTAACCAGGAGTCATAGAGCTACTAGGTAAGTTCTGTAGCACAATCTCGATGAAATTAGCGTTAACATTCAGCCAACTGGAATTGCGCTTAATAAATCTCTCATTATTGCGTGAACTCAGTTTCCATTTTCTTGAATAGTGCACTAACAAGAAATCATGGATATAATCAATAAGAGTATTTTGACCCCTCTCAAATTCTTGTAAGTGTAGTTTTTAATTAGATATTTCATTAAACGCTGTTTCTTGTAAATTAATGATTCATTATTTCCATTCATCATCTTATTATGCATTATTAAACGAGAAATTACCAGGTTAGACATGGTATTTCAAGTAAATAGCAACATTCTGAAAATGTAACATAGATTCCTTAAACTTTATACCTTCTTCGGTAATACATTAAAAAAGAAAATGGCAGCAGAAAGTCTGAAAACGATGACTAGATTTAGTGACACTAATAAGGAAACAGTGCAGTTATTGAATTTTTAATTTTCATGAAAATAAAGGAAAATATTAAGTATAAAATTAAATGTGACTCACCAAAAATATATTTCACATCGCAACAAGAGAATTCTGCAGGAAGGAACCTAAAGAAATTGCGACGCGTGAAATAGATGATCTACAGAAATATAACCAGAACACAACTTCACTTCGGCACAGCCAAAAAATAACTGACTCCGAAAGAATATTTCGAGCTTAAACTGGTGGAAATAGTATGTACAATAAAATAAGTAACCGTTTTCCGCAAAACATACGTAGCTGGGTGTTATAAACTGAGCCACTTCGAAAGTTTTACTTTGGTTTTAGGGCACACTCTGGAGCGCGCCCTCCTCCCACAAGAGGGTCGTGCGAGCGACAATAGAAGTGAGTTTACTCATCCAGCAATTGAAAGTCGAATGAGGAGAAGAGAGTGAGCCTCTATAGCTTTAAGGATTTACTGTTAAAAATTTTAAATTTCAGAAATTGTGGCTCTATCAAGACATTTGAGGGAAAGCAGTGACTTACCGCTAAATCCACTTTTTTTTTGGATTAAATGAGAAAATTTTTAAAATCTTATTATATTTCATCTAAATATATAAAACATAACTTTTCTTCAGCATAATATTTCCGAAATATAACCATTCAGTTGAGTTTTTCTCCGCATGTCCACTCAAAACCGAGGTCGTCTCAGAAAGTGGCGCTCCGCCGCACGGACATACCTCTTGCACCGCCATCGAAAAGTCGCTTTATTTATCGGCGTCGCTAATTGTCGCAGGATTTTATTTCAGATTCTTCTTCAGAAAGCTTCAAAGAACATTTTGGTATAAATAACTCCGCGTACACCACGCTTATTCACTACTATTTTCCTCACTTTAGGTGGAAATTTGACGTAAAATAAGGGTTCGCCATTTTGTTGTATAAATAATGCAAATATTCAACTGTGATCATTCAAACCCAGTATTATGAAGCATAAAGATTAGGTTTATAATACTGCATCGTTTTTTTCCCGATGATTTATCTCATTTTGGTTCAGGATTGACTTGAAATGGAAGAATTTTGCGAAAAATCGAGGACCGGCATTTTTCGTAAAATTTGGTCAACTTTGACCCCCTGTAGAATTGTAACGCGTGGGAACCAACGCAAATGATTTCACAGTTATATGCAGAATTTATTCAAGAACGACTATGGGAAGTTTCAAAGTCCGCACTCAAAAAAAGCACTTTTTTATTTTTGGCCAGCTTTTTTCGATTCTAGCTCACTGTGCGTCGTCTTGGTTGTTGACGGTATCAGATCTTAACTCTTCTACGGCGAAGCTAATTAAATCTTCGTCGCCCTCATCCCTTCCCCTATTCTTCGGTTCCTTAATTGCAATATGCAATGATTGACTCCCTTTGGATTTATTGTGGGCACGAATAATCCCACCGGTCGGTTTTACATCAATTTCATGACCCTTGCTGATTTCTATTTTACGGTGGGTAAACGACAATTTACTTCCGTAACGAACTATGAAATCGAGTCCTAAGATTCCCTCGTATTTGGTGTTTCCAAGATCTACTACTAGTACATCGTGGGGATATGAGCTTCCATCGATTATAAAAGGAACATAACACTGACCGATAATTGATAGGGCGTGACCTGAAGCACTGCGAACAGGCGAGTGATACTCAGTAATTTCTAATTCGCGAAACGGAAAATTCTTACTGTGAACAATAGTAACCGCCGCGCCACTATCAACAAGGAATCGGTATGTCCTTCCTAATATACATACGGAAATCGTCATCCCCGCCTCCGGTGTCACTGATAAAATTAATTCCTCCCCGACCCGTTGGTCGGGGTGGGGATGTTTCCCGAATTCTGAGGAACTCCTCGAGAAGGGCAATGAATAGGACGGTGGCCTCCCTCTTTGCACAACCCGCATATCAAAAGGGGGCAATCCTTGGATAGGTGCGTCTTATCCCCGCAATTAAAACATTCGCGGCTTTGATTACTTCCCCTCGAACGACATTCGCTCGCAAAATGCCCGGTCTTTCCGCACTGATAACAGGTGCGGTTAGAGTTTCGAATATTCGGTTCTGAACCGCGATTGAAATTAACCGCTCTTGCCGACGGCCTAGACTGCATGACCTGAGCGGAATTAATTTGATTTGCGCAATTACACATTGGTGAGCGATCCCAATGTGAGTCATTATGAGGATACGGTGGAAATTTCGGACAGGAGCTGAACTGATCTTCGGGAAACGATCGGGAATCGAATGGGGACGCGTGCTGTAATTAATTAATCCCTGGCAACATGTTCGCGTAATTTCTCGCGTTCGACTCCTCGAGAGCAGCATATTCTTCCGCCTCGATAATATTTTTGGGGTTTCGTACCAAGACGAACCTCCCAATCTCTCCCCTTAATCCCATTAAAAATTGAGCGAGAAGTCGGCTGTCAATCATTTTCTTACATGCGTCGGTGTTCGGTTCGCACCACGATTCGCGTAATTTTCGGGCGATATTCCTTAACCTAGTGGAAAATTCCGCGACACTTTCAAGTGGTTTTTGAAAGCAACCACTAAACATTTTCTCCATTAATATGGGAGAGAGTTTTGTCGAGAATCTCTTTTTTAATTGGCTAGAAAAAATCTCAAATGACTCGATTACGTGCGGATTAGCTGTTACAAAATCCTCGGCCGTGCCGCTGAGTCGCAAACGGGCTACTCCTAATGTTTGCGCTTCGTTCCACCTGCTAAGATCACTGGTGATGCGAAGGCTATCCAAAAATGTATCGACGGATGTTTCATCGTCCCCGCTAAAAACTGGAATGAAGTGGACATTACCGCCTAGAGGAGCTGTATATTGAGGACCGTTTGGCTGATTTTCTTGTGACTCTATTACGTTAATGGAGGATGTGAAATCCATTAAATTATCGGTCGGATTTCGTGATTCCCAATGGGGAAGAAAGGGGTTATTCCGGGAGGAGCTATTTGAACTGAGCCAATCCATGGTGTTGCCGTTTCAAATAACCGAAACAACAAAAATTAAATTATAATAACCGGATACTCTCTGTGGGCTTAAGTTAGAAGGGCAACCATTCTTAAAATAAACTCATGCACATACAATTGAGAAACACAGAAAATAAACTAGTATGCTGGCGGTCGAACGGAATAATAATTATTCGACAGTTAAAGAGAGAGTCAACTATCCATCGTACTCAGAATAATTCGAACTAAAATCCTTGCAAGTCATAACGTAAATTATAATTACTATATTGGAATTTGAAATGATGGGTAATCGCACTCTTTACGTATAAAAAGAATGTTCTCGGCATTATGCGAAAGCATCAAACGCGTGCGCATCCAAAATTAAACAAAACACACATTTAGATTCCAATAATAATGAAACCCATATTTACTTATTTACAAAATTGGCGAAATTGAATTTAAGTGAGCATTACCGTGACCCCTTACATGAATCATCGTAGCAAAAAAATTAAAAATTCCCTTAAACATTATCACGCAAAAATAAAAAGGAGTGTCGTGGCAATAGCCCCTTATTTTAAAATGACCGCGCGCATTCGACATCAAAAATGCTATACCGAATTCCCCTGGAAATGTCGTTTCAGTAGTCCCTAATAACTGAAAAAAAATGTCACTTTAATGTTCCCTAATAACTTCGCACACCCCACACACCTGACACCAGAATGTCGCAGCGACGACATTGGGAGTACCGGTTAGAAAAGGGATTGGCCAATATCTATTATAGGAGTTTATTTGTACTTCACACAAGGAAATATTACACATACCGTCGTTACTGGCTGACGGGGAAACACCACCAACGGGCTGAGTCCAAACCGGACCTGTCTTTTCGGGAACGTCTCCACCAGCGGAATGAGTCTGCTGGGGAGCGGGGGGGTCCAAATCTGTTTCCAGATCGGGCCCTGGGACCTATTTCACGGGAACGTCTCCACCAGCGGAAAGAGTCCGAATCGGCAAGCCAACTGTTCTCGGGGCTGGGGACTACTTTAAACCATAGATTTATATGAAGCAGGTTTTCTGACTAACTGAATCGACGAATAAGATTAATAAATATTAAAATGTTATAAGGCCAAACGTATACTCGTGTACATCCAATATAACAATGATAAGTGTAGCCAAAAACGAGCAAATATTGTTCGTTCGATCGATCCTTCGTGCGTTCATTCGTTCTGTCTTAGAATTGGAAAATTTGTTCTATATATTAAATGAACCAGCTTAGACCTTCATAACGAGTACAAATTCTACTAGGTTTTATCGAATACTAGGCAACGTTCAACCAAAAATTTAAAAATTCGAATATACGACCATTCTTCCCTGATTCTTCCGTAAATTGGTAAAAAATTGTATCTTTTGTTCACAATATGATATACACACGCTTATATCTTCATGACGATTTAAATTTCGACTAGGTATTCACGACAAACCAACGCATTAATGTCCTTTTGAAAATAGATTTGGTTAAAAAACAATTAAAAAATAACAGTAATTTTGTCGCTTTTTGCAATGTATCATAGATTGCCTGTCTTGAAATCTCAGTAAATTGCCTCCTCTTCAGAAATTCCGACATTAGTTCCTTCCATTAATTCGATATGGACATAAAATCCCCGTATATTCTTGTGGGAAAATGAATGTATCGGATTCAACAATCGTTTAATTTGTCATATTTCTCGTAATGTAGATTCAAAACGTGTATTTTAGGACAATAATGCGGTTTTTTATTTATTTTACCTTCGTTTGGTACTTTGCTTGGCTTCGTAGGACCATTATTTCTAATTGAATTCTGTAAAAGTAACGACAGCCTGCAATATACAAAAACGAACTTATACGAAAGTTTGCACAGCTGTTTGAAGCCGTCGTGCGGTTTCTCGTCAAGCGATCGTCTCCGAGAAGTCTCGAGAATGAATGTACAGAAGGCGGCGCGTGTTCTGCAATGCAGAGCTTGATTGGCGGCGAGGTGTCTATCGGTGTCCGCGGAGGCGGCACTCGGTTAATGCAGGCTTGGGGCGAGCGTCACAGAGATAAGAAAACATGGCAGCACCAGCGAGCGAGCTTATGGGGATGCGAGCTTCGCACCGCCTAACATCGACAGTCGCACTGCCATCATCATTTCATAACTACTTCCCCTCCTATTGCATCATTCCCACCACTCCGCCTCAAGAAAGCGCGCGCCTCCGATCGCCCCCATTACGTCACAGCAGCTGATATCAGACACTCAAAGACACACGATGGGAAACAGCGAGCCAGGCGCAGAACGAAATCACACACCGCCCTTATCAACATTGGAAACGGCCTCTCGACCCACAACGACAAGTTAACAAAATTCACTTCACACATGGATATATGTAATTCGTCATAAAAGTGCTACGAAAGAAAAAGGTCGATTAAAAGTCTCGCCAATTACCTACAATTATGAAGAAGCACGAACCGAAATTTTATATATGACTTCGAACAGTTGGAAATCAAATTTGAAACGGTAATTTCAAGTTAGATGTATTGTTCCATCTAAAATTCGCCTATAATAGCGTTTAAAAAAAATTACAAAATATATCTGCACACATCAAGGTATGGTATCGAAGATGAAAAATTGAAGATGAAATCACGTCCTCCCAAAAGAGAAGATCAGTCTACTCTTTCCCGGTCCTCAAATTCATTATCATAACTTCCAACAAAGGAAATATTGACCGATAAAAAAATCGTGCCTAATAAAAAGTAACACAATACAAACGAAGTTAAATATTTCGCTTCGAGGGGGGAATTCATCCAATCCTTCAAGATAGGAATTCAAATTCCATAGTTTGGTAAATATTTCGGCTAATAAGAAAATTCACTTTAAAGTTACCTACAGTATATTGCTTTTGATTAGGATCTGCGAGATCAGCGATGAAATAAACAAATAATTCCGGGAAAATTTTAGGTTATAAACAAAAAATTCCCCTAGACAACTAAGTGATTGTTGAATCAATAGTTAAGGTTTTCATCGTTAGAATACATAGTGCAGATCAATTCGATAAATGGCAGTTCGATATTTTAAAGCGTCATTAGCAACCTAACGTTATTTATAGCAACGTAAAAATCTTATATTGGAATATCATTTCATGAGAGAAATATATGAATCTATTAACCGAAACGCTTCTTCTAGGAACTTAATTATTCAGTTAAGTGTTTATTATGTAAGTAGCATATGACGAAGACATTGTGCGACCTACAGCGTTATTATACAATTCTGTTTACTGCAATGTAGATACTTGGGAATGGAGTTTTGGTTACTAATGCATTATAGAGGAAAGAAAAATGTCCACTTTCTAAGGTTTTGAACATTTTGGAGCAATTGTTTTCGTCTGATATGGAGAGAAATCCGTTAAATATTGTTCGTTCACCAATTCGTCTCATTCAATTGCAATAACCTCTGAAAAAATATACGAAAATAAAAAAATCGAATTTTGATGAAGAACAACCAAGTTTAAGTCATATCAACTTAACTGTTTCCCGTCTTTTTCGAAAAATAAAGCAGTTTAATAATTGTGGGCTACTTGAAACTGATTTCTCACAATCAATTTTTCTGATTGCATAAATATATAAATATATATCCTGGTAAGTTGCAGATGTATAATACATGTATAATGATGTATAACGTATTTATGTTGAATTTAATTCGAATCTAATCTATTTGCATCGATGAATATTTAGCGAGTGACGGAAATGGAGTTGGCGAAGAACGTAAAGATTTCCCAGATTCGGTGTTATGAAACTTTGAAGAGTAGAACGGCGAGTTGTAAACTTGCAGCAAATGTCCAACAACGTATAAGTGACCAAAAAGGGGAAGCAATCTTGTGTTCTTAAATGCAGATTGCTCCTTCAGGTCTGAGAATCAATACCATTTAGAAAATCCCCAAGAAAAGTCCCCGCAATTACTTTCCGTGACGTTTCGATTCGTAGCAACAGCGAAATAACTTCAAAATCCCTTACGCTATAAGAATGTCATCTAAGTGAGGGAATCTATTGCCCATGACCGCTACAAATGTTGGCTTTGGTTTAAGAGAAATACCTAAATAAATGAAATGAACGTCTAAACGTGTATATTGAAGCAAGACAACTAAATTAACCCCACTAAACAATGAATTCATTCTTTCGAAACTTAAATTGAAGTCAATGAAATTCTCTCAAATACCTAAAAGTGGAAAATAAGTTTTTAAATACCTGCGAATCGTCCAACGCCAACAAGTAATCCGACAACCTACCGAACAAAAGATAAATCACATTCACGATCACTCAGCAATGCCTAAAATTCTCACTTTCCCTTCACTAACACGTCGAGGGGTCACTTTCGGTAAAAATTCAAAACACCTTGGTCAAGATCACTTTTGGCTCAATTAACGGAGGGACAAATGAACTGAATCCACCGCTTGGATCGAAGTTGGCTCTCACAAATGATAAAGTGCAAATAAACATTGAGTTCTTCTTGTCTGTGCTTCTGCAGTGCAGACGGTCAACCGTATCACTGAAGGTGAATCCACTTCCGAAGCTTGCCTCAAACTGAAAAAGATACTCAAAATTCTAAGGGAAGTATTTCCCCTGGCTTTGCACTTCTTTCCCACGCGTTTCGCCCGTCGAGGCGACCAGTCCTTGGTTAGAGGTGTGGGTTACATTGATTCTGATCGAATGACGTCTACGAATTATTTCTGGGTTCGAGGAAGAGCTGTTAAGGAAAGGAATAAGTTGAGCCAAAGTGTTCCCTGTGACTTTGCACACCGAAGCCTCAGAGCGTGAACATTTGAATTTAACAATCGATTGACGGTAAATGGCTTGTCTGAAATATTTCGACTGCTGTCTCGCAACATCCATCTTTACCATCGCAAGATAGACAGAGAGGAAGAAAACATATATTATATGCACAAATACTCATCTAACTCACTCTATGAGTTTCGCACGAAACATGGCGAGTGTAATGTACTTTTCAAAGTGGATAATTATTCGACGCATCTAAATGTAATCCAAAACAGCTCGGGAGTGGGGGAAACCGCTTACCGTAATTTTCCGATTCCGAAATTTCTTAATATACGTGGCCGGTCCAATATTTCGCTTTAGGAATTCATCTACCAACTGTGTCAAATGTTATTACAGAAGTCATGCCTGAAATAATCGAAAAGCTGAATTTTGATTACGTCTTCCCTTTCACTGACGAGAAGTTTGATAATGCCAAAAAAGGCAACATGCATATAATTTCCCTTCTTCAATAGAAACAGTGGATTGCACCCATATTCCTATTTGAAATCCATCTTACCCTGGAGATGAGTATATTAATGGAAAAGGTGTCCCAAGTATCGACGTACTTGCAGCACAGCTGAGAAATGTTTTTACTTTAGTAACTCTCGGATTCTCCTTGTAGTACCCTAACAGCCTTTGCCAGTAACTTAATGTATTTGGAAAAATTAGTTCTAGGTCACATTTTTTCTTCAAACGGGTTTTCGTGTTGTAAAATTTCTTCGTTTTTTGATTATTTGATTTTCTTTATTTTTTTGACCCTGGTGTACCTACAGCCAGGGCCGTAGCTAGAGCCTCGGGGGCCCTGGGGCAACAAGTAAATTTGGGGCCCCCCGAACGGAAATCTTTTTTAAAATTTAAAGTACACCTAGAGTTGTCTAGTTTGAATTTCCCGAGCATATAGGGAGACGCATATTTTGGGAGGCAATTGTTCAATTTGAAGTATTTTCAGGGGCCCCTAAAGTCTTTGCCGAGGTAAGGCTCTTTCAGGGCCAAAAAAGTGGTCTACGAGAAGGGGCCCCTTCCCGTCGGGGACCCTGGGGCACCGCCCCACCTGCCCCATGCTAGCTACGGCCCTGCCTACAGCGTACTTTTGTAGTAATTCTTCTTTTCATTCCTTTTCCCTCCTTGCTGGATGGAATCTTAGATGTTATTAGAATACGTTTTCCCGTTTGTTTTCGATATGGGTCTCATCCATTAGACCGGGTGGCCAACAAATGCGAAGCGAAGCTAAGTTGAGCGAAGTTACGCCGAGCGGGCAACACTTTCACAAACGAACCTATACTTTTGAATGCAGCTGTGGCCACCGGATACGAAGCGGAGTTGTGCTGAGAATTGTGACGTCATTCAGCTCCGCAAGGCACATATTCCGAACGGTCGTGGTTCGTGATAAAGCGAAGTCAGCTTCCCCCTCCTCAGCTCTCAACGCGGCGGAGTCCCTCGCTTCTTTCCTCGGCAGTATCTGAATTGTTATCAGTTTGTGAAAGATTTAGGCCCGAGTGCACCAATCTCGGTTAAATCCACCGTTAGCTGACCGCGGTTAAATATTAACGGCGGTCAACTTGAGTTTGGAGTGCACCAACAGTAACCGAGGTTTTCGTAACCGCGGTTAGCTGACGGCCGATTAACGTCCCTGTGAATACGTTGAGTACCGCTTAGTGCTCGCCTAAACGTATATCGCAACTCATTTGTCTTTGTTGTTGATACATTGGAC
Organism: Sympetrum striolatum; assembly: GCA_947579665.1. Taxonomy (NCBI): domain Eukaryota; kingdom Metazoa; phylum Arthropoda; class Insecta; order Odonata; family Libellulidae; genus Sympetrum; species Sympetrum striolatum. Next base: position 514,361 of record CANPUZ010000024.1, read on the forward strand.
GACTAGTAAATAATGATATAAGTGGACTCACAAGTGTGTACACTTTGTATGTGGAACAAATAGTAAAGAATCGCTATATGAGATGGACGTAAACGATAAAAAAGGCAGAGAAACCCTAATTTTAATAAGTATGAAGCTGATCTTCTGATCGATTTGGCTATAAGACGAAAAGACATCATTGAGAACAAGAAGACAGATGGGAAATAATTGAAGGAGAAAGAGTTGGCATGGCAAAAGATTGTCTCAGAATTCAATTCCCTTCCTGGTGACTTAGGGGATATTAAATTAAATAACAATTAAATTTGTTTAAGCGATATTTCTTGTAATTTTATCGTACACAATGAAATACTTATTACCTGTCGCTCTTCATTTCGCATGCTTTTGAATTTTATCAATGTATATTTATAGTATTAGTTATTATTACAATGTTATTTTAGTAATCTTCGATATTCGCAAGTATTATAAAGAGAATTAATTCGTAACAGCAATTATAGTGTGCTGTTGAAACACTCGTATAACTTAATTTTCTCACTAATTTTGATCTTATCCAAATAACTTCTTTAGCTTGCTTAAATTTTAAAATAACAGGAGTGAATTTATATGGTCCTTAAGGTATTGTTAAAAGATCACATGGCCAATTGAAAACATGCTATGAGAACATGAAAAGAAAGACAAGGAAAGATATAGCAGGTGAGAAGATGGAAATGTATAAGACTGAATAAGAGGAGGGCCATCAAATGAAAAAATAATTAGAATTAACGAAAAGGTAGCATTTATTTTGGGTCCTAATGTAAGACCAATGGAAAACCCTTCCGATTCGGATTCTTTTTATCATAGTAATGGTTAACATAATTATATTCATACCAGTTACCTAAATAAAATGAAAAAAAATATCAAATCTGGTTACTTTTTTAGATCAGTAGCATATAATCATTCTACCACAACATATATCAAATTCATCAGAGGTAGGGTTACAGGTAACATAAGTTTACACCTTGTATAAATCATGAGAATAGTAAACTACTAATATTCAATGTTTATAGGATGTGTAGGAGAATTCAGATACAGCACAAAATGAATCAGTATCATTTACTGAGACTCCTCTAGTGGAAATTCACGAAGTGGAAGTAGTATATATATTGCATGTGAAGCAGTAGTTCGGTGTATTCCGAAAGAATCTCCTATCAGCATGTGAAACGCACCTGTGGCGTAAAATCTCAACGAAGTCAAAATTTAACTTAAACTTAAGTTTATCCATCGGCGAAAGAGGATTGTTTCTCTGGCTTGGATATTCAAGCTGATGGCGAATATTTTCTAAGAGTGAAAGCACTGTTTCTTTCCTCAACGTAGAATTTAGTTTCACTTAAATTATCGAAAGGATTCACCCTAGCGTCATGGTTTCTACGCTGTAAAATATTGTGGTTTTCTAAATAATCTAAATACAGTAGAACCCCGGTAATCCGGACACTCGCTAATCCGGAACCCTCGGTAATCCGGACGGTCCATTGGGAGTTGTGCAAACCCGCAACTTCTTCTAGTGAACACGCATATTAGTAGCAAGAAACGAGAGGTGGACAGACTACGCACTTGATTTAAAAATAAGAACGGTCGCGCAAAAGAAAATAACTGACTTTTTCGCTCGCTGATAATATTCATTCACTTTCTATGTTGTAATACCTTATGCAATATATACATGCATTATCTATAAAATATAATTTTTGAGAAAAAATGTTTTTTACGTTATTTTTTGAAAACCTCGCTAATCCGGAAACCCCGCTAATCCGGACGCCTATGTGCCTGAATTCGTCCGGATAACCGGGGCTCTACTGTACAGGAGTTCATTTTCAAAATTATCAAATCGAAACGCCATAACTGTTGGCCATAAATGGCCTTAACCGCGGTTAGTTAACAATTTAACCGCGGTTAAGCCTTAACCGAGATTGGTGCACTTGGGCCTTACATTCATAAACTTGAAAGGTGTGATTAATTTCCAATTATATCTTTTTTTCAGGAACATTGTAATGTAAATATTGATGACCGAGTCCATTTCACAAGAAGTAATCACTTTGTCACAATCAACTGTGATAATTGTGATCGGACCACTTCATTAAATTACTTCCGATGTCGTTACACTTGAATTAAGTACTATTTTAAGATATTCAATCGTCTTAGCGGAAAGCGGAACGGAACGGAATGTCGTCCGATAGGTTCAGTATAGCCGAGAAAAATTTCTGACGTAAACCTCTTCTAAATGAATGAGGGTTCACTTCCGTCCCTTCACCGGGTGTGGTATTCCGGTAATAACCACACGGAGTTGTCGAAGTGCGCTATGCCACTGATGCCACTTGAAACTCAAATTCCGCCAGAAAAAGTAAAAAATTGCGACTTTCCCGCCCAATTTACTGCTATCCGCTAAATGATATTTTTTCCGCTAAGCGACAGCAAATTCCGCCAGATCTAGCGGGAAAAAAGCCAGATTGGCAGCACTGTACGAAATGAAGATTCCTATAACCCTTCGCAACAATATCCTCAACGTGCCCTCCCCATTTAAGATTTTCGGTTAACTTGATACCTAGATATTTGCAATCAGATACGACTTGAATGATTTTGTCATTTAGGGAATAATTATGTGGTATTTGAGACATCCTTCTGGAGAACTTGATATGCTTACATTTTCCAACATTTATTTCCATCTCGTTTAATTTAGTCCACTCGGCTAGTTTGTTTAAGTCATTTTGCAGAAGAACTCGGTCGTATGCTTTCGTTATTTGTCTGTAAAGTATGCAGTCGTCTGCAAATAATCGAATTTCGGATTTTATATTAGTTGGGAGGTGATTCACATAAATCAGGAATAACAGTGGCCCGAGAACGCTTCCTTGCGAAATACCGGAAGTGACATCTGCCTCATTGGAGAAACAATTTCCAATTATAACCTTCTGTTTTCTATTTTCCAAAAAAAGTTGAATCCAATCTGTAACCCGATGGTCAATATTTAACTTACGTATCTTTGCTATTAGTTGGTCATGTGGTACCTTATCGAATGCCTTTGTTAGGTCGATAACGACTGCATTGATTTCGTCCCTGTGATCCATTGTTTCTGCAATATCTTGAACGAGGCCTAGGAGTTGTTTACAATAAGAATAAGAATGTTTGGCGGAAAACCTGTGGGTTTTATTAAGATTAGCATCGACATAGTTTATTAGCGTTCTTAAATGCTCCTTAAGAAAGGACTGGAATCGTGCAACAACAGATTAGGTATAAATTTTAGGATAAATTTACTCAATAAATAAATTAAACGAACTTATTAAAATTAGTGTGGAACATACTTGTACTAAGCGACCGGACCGGAGGAAAAGGTGACTTGATGATGTCTGCAAGGCATTTATTTAATGGCATTTCACGATGTGCGGTCACATCAATTAAATCTACTCTATAAATTAGGAGATAATACGCTAACGGAATTGTGATATTGCGCGTCGACCTCTGTTACATTTTTCGATCATACGTCACAAGAAAAATAAGAAAATTAGGTTCTGGAATTATTAGTTTTGATGGTTCATTTTTTGCGGACAAAAACTACAATGTAACAAATTGGAGATATAGAATTATGGTGCACGCACCCACTGCCACTCGTTGAATGGTGGTTCACGGTATACGAGCGTTAATGTAAATGATTCCAATTAATCATATTAATAATCCAAATATTCGTTTTTAGGAGCTGTCCAAGGCTCTCCAGCTGTCCTGATTCAATCGCTTAATACTCTCACCCTTCCACATTAATCTTGTCTGCATTATAATTATCCAGTATAATAATAATTATATCCAATATAAGCCTCTCTCTACGATTCCTCCAACCATTCCTTTCAGCATTGTCTTAATGACACTATCATACCTTATCGTAATCCAATTAGGCTTCCTGTTATTTTTATTTTAATTAAGGAATTATTAAATTACCCGGTCTGTATATTTTATTTTCCTCATATTTTTCATTTCATTTTATTACATCTCTGTTGCTCATTATCATGTCTTCTGTAATTCTAGTACCGCTATCGTTCGTGTCATCTAAACATTATTATATATATATAGGTTTTAATGAACCTTTTCCTGATTTCCAAGCTTTTATTGTTTGCTATCAGCGATTTGCATTCCTTGGCCCCCCTCGCTTCATTTATTCTACTTGTGTTTAGCCACTGGCTACTTTCATTTCATCTTACAACTCAAACAGCCGTGTTTTTGAACCAGTTTAAGAGTCTCCTTTCTTTCTCTCTTTTAATTCGTACGCTTCCTTGCGTCTTTTCCTTCACTCTGTATAAACAAAAGCTTTTACCTTTCGATTGACATCTACCGTAGAGAGAGTAGGGAAAATTCTCAAAATCATTTTTGTCATCTTTTAAGTTCGTCGAGGGTATAGTTTATATTTATTTCTCCACGAAAAACATTGGGCCATCATGAGTGCGTTCAGCGACAAGATTGAAACGCTATGCAACAGATACCGCTTTGAGGAGATGAAGGAAAGAATGGAAGTTGAGATCGTAATTACAGGGAAACGCGGAGAGGAAGAAAAAAGGAAAGAGGAATCCGCTGACAGACGAGAATGCTACTGGGCTTGAAGATGAGGAAACGAGAGGATGAAACAAACAAAAAGCAAACATTCCGAGAATCTGACTCCAAAATTCAAGACAGACTCACTTTTTTGACCGGTTTCATCGAGATCGTTTTTTACTCGCTCAGACAATGGCATCCATTATAAATAGCCTAATACAGCTCGTGATATTCGAAAACGGAACTACATCTACTCATCGAAGGACTAGAAGCTTATTTTTCTTCAGTGCTCTACCTTGCAACTTTATTAAAACCTCTTGCAACAAGAGCGCGTTTCTTGGGACGTTTGTTTTCCTATCAACATGTTTGGATAGAAGAAGATATATGATTATTTCGCATTAATCGAAAAAGGAATTGGATGAGATCTCAAGATATTGCAGGTAAAGAAAGAGAGTAGGCAAAAAGATGACATGAAGAGTAGAGTAAGTTATGAAGAAACAAAACAATTGGCATTGAATGAGGAGCATTAAGACACGCTAGCTTACCGAATGAATAGCTAATATAATGGAAAACATTCTACAAGACGTATTGTCTTCAGTACAACTTAATTTAAATTATCAAAATATCGAAAAAATGAGCTCGAGACTCTGCGTCGAAAAATGCAGCAAATTCCTTCATTGAATAATGCAAGATGATGCCTGCTTCGAATTCCTACACTTTTTTCTGATTATGTAAAAGCATGATTCTTTATATACGTTAAACTCGAATGATTGACCCACGATTTAGCTATTCTTATCTTATATATTATTCATACCTCATGTGGTGTATCAGCTAAGATAGAGAACTTCCCCAGGAGTAACAAATCGGCGATAAGTCTTGACTTTTGAAACCAACAAATGCTGCAGGAAAACCACGAACACACGATCACTTAAAAATAACCTCGCATCTTCACGGACAGACCAAAACTGAGGGTCGAAGCGTATTTTCACCCCAAAGACAAGCGCGAAATAGCCATCGAGAGGATGCGCGTTGGTCATAAACCAGATGCTCCCACTTCTGCAACGCTAATCCTAAGCTCCCTTTACTTGTGAGCGACTATCTAAAAGAGGGAAAAGAGAAGGACAGCAATCTTGGAAAGGAGGTCACGGGACAGCAGGACTGCTGAGGATTTTCTTCATTCCATGCACTGCGTCACCCCTGGAGGAAAATTGTCTTTCTTACGTTAGTTATAAGTTTTATGGGTTCGGAAACTTTGCTATTAAAGAAATTTGCTATTTTATCAGAAACGTTCCCGCTGGAAATTTTCCCTCAAATGTTTTCACCAGCAAGACGCAAAGGGAAAGGTTTGGAGCAAAACTTACAATTAGTGTTAAAAAACCCATATTTAGTGAATTAGAGAATTAATTACATTCTTTTCAAAACATTTGGAACAAAATTCCGCATTTCTCTGAAATATAAAATTTTTGATGTGCGATAGTATTGTAAATAAACAGAAAATAATCACGGTGATATGTATGATTTCACTGCTACTCAGAAAACATTATAACAATTTTGACCGGAGAATTTAATGATCGGCTCCTAGGGCCATATTCTGTATCTCATTCCCCGTCGGTACGGTAGCCAAGCAGTCGGTTGGGATCGCAAACCGACTCCGCGAGCTCTCTATGCTATTCTGGAAGCTCCTGCGTCGGTTCGACGGCTAGCCATCGTCGGTAGAATCCGGAGAATCCTACCGATAATGAATAGGAGTCGGTAGCGATAGGGGTCAGTCGGTTAGCAGACGAACTGTGGCAAGTGTGTGCATATTTAACAATATCATCAAGGCAAATGCGTTAATTGAATGCCCGTAATTAGCAGAATGTAAAATAAAGCCGCAATAAGACATGCGATCGCATAAAATGAATGCGATACTCGCTTTTAGATGCAAAATGATGTACGCCATAGTACATATCGATGCACGTATGTACTACGTTTCTTGGAGCGTGCATCTATCCAAGGACGTGGAATAATATTAACGTTTTAATCTTTTAATAATAAATGTAAATAACCATCAATAATTCATTAGGTAAAGTGTTGGGGAACGCTTAACATCCGTTACATATTTTACTGTTTCCCCGTGCGAGACTCGACTATGGAAAAATAATGACTCCGCTTGCAGAAAACTATAAATAAAAGAGAAATAGATTAAACTTAGTGATAGTATTTCATGCGATCGAATTTTCTATTTTTTAAACGTATAATGATTAACTTTTAACTGACGTGGATGGTATAATTTTTGTTCATTTTAAAACACAATTTGCTAATTTTCGAAATGTCAGCACTTAGAAGACATTGCTTATCATATATATAAACTGCAACCCTTCTTCTATAATATGGTGTAAGAATGGTATGCGTATCTTCAGTAGTAAAGGAGATATATAATTTCTCCCAAACACCGTGAACCTAGAAAATTACCCACAATTTTACCATTAGATTCCATTAAAATCATATATTTCAGCAATATATGAAAGGTCAAGACAAGTGAATAATATTTGTAGGGTGTAGTTAATCCAGGCGAAACTAATTACAAGTATTAATTATGTATAAGGAAGTGCTACAGTCGAAAGTTGCTGTACTTCTCGGTTCACAAGGAGACGAGAGGATTTTGCTTTTATAGCAAATATAAAAAAGAAAAGATACCTATCCGTTTATACGAATCGAGGTCTTACTAGCTGACCAATAGTAAACTGATTTAAAGACAGCAACAGTTACAACAATAACTTTATGAAGCACCTAAGGAATTCGTGGAAATCTAACCTCCAAGAAATTAGTCAGTGAGTGTATCAAAAGTACTTTGTACCTACTAATTTTCTACTACTTTCACTGATACTAAGTTCCAAAAATCACGCACCGACTTCCAGTTAATAAAATTACGAAATTTAGGGATTCACTGTAGGGCTATTAGTATTTTAGATATCGATATTTTATTACCATAAGTATCCTTGAGCCCGGATTTGGGCACTGGAAAATCTTCTGCAAGCAATGTATGTTAAAGTCAAACATCAACCATTTAAGACCATACAAACTAACTTATGCAATTATCAATATCTTCCCTATAAGATTTATTTCAAAACTTTAGTAATAAATCAACAAAGGACAACAACAAATCCTAGTTACCTAAAATTTCATACATATCATCGATATTTACATCTGCTATTCATTCTTCATTTGTCTACTCGTTTGCCCTCTCATTGGTTGAGATGAAGCACGTGACCGTCACTTTCGGAAATGCTCGGATGTTTCCCCTGAATGTGGGTGGGGGCAGTCGGTTTGGTTGTTTTCTGCCCGACGATGCTACAGAATAGGATTTAGAGCCGGAGTCGGTGAGAGATCACGGTTTCCTCTCCAGTCGGTTGGATTTGAAATCGAACCAACTGCTTCCAAACCGACAAGTTACATAATATGGCCCCTGACCAAACAAAAACTGGATCAACCCGGCTGGGAAACACTCAAACACCCTCCCTATAGTCCAGATCTTCCTCCCTGGGACTTTCATGTCTCTGGTCCACTAAAGAAAGCTCTGGGAGGTCGAAAGTTCAATGATGACCCTGGGGTGGAAGCCTATGTGCGCAATTGGCTGCAGACATGGCCAACTACATTCTATGAGGATGGTATATTAAAGTTACCAATTCGTTGGGAAAAATATGTTTTAAGAGCAGGGATGTATGTGGAAAAATGACCTGCACTTGAATTTGGAAAACTATCTGTGCGACCTGGGTTCGAACCCCGTAAGATTATCAAATAAAAATACAACAGTACTTCTTTCCTGTTCCCAGAGAATACGTATGCAAAGTTTGAAGCGTATCTAATATAAGCATAGCAAACGCTGTGCACTCCTATAGAACACAAGCAAACATACAAACCATAAGAATGTCTGCTTCGCATAGATAGATTGATGTGCACATACGAGTGACGGGAAAAGATACTGGAATGAAATACATTCCGGCATTCATTTTATGAGAATACATTTCGAAAAGTTACTGAATCAAGCGTACATAAATACAGAAATGATTTAGTGGAAAATAACACATTCATGAATTCGTAGAAATTACGCGTGATGGAATTCACAACAAATTTCATTAGAGATTGATTACGAAAACCAAGTCCCACAGCGCCTTAAGTAAAACAGAACAAAAAAGGAAAAAAGTGACTGATAGATTAGCTGTGAAAAGTGACACTAATTAGACTGAAAATCAACATTCTTGAAAGAAATACAATTAAAACGTTTAATAAAGGATTCTGTAATTAATTCATTAACATCGTAAAGAGTCGCACTGAATATTTCCTCGTATTTACAGTTATAGGAAGACCGAATTCAGCTGCTCTAAATTTCGAACCGAGAAGGCAAATGTAAAAGGCGAAAGTTGAGGCGTACGCGAAAGCATGGACTCCTTATTGAGTGTTTCGGTAAAACGCCTTATGATGGCTTTTCCATTGAAAGGGGGATCCAGTGAAGCGCCAAACAAAAAGACATTGGGATAGGAGTTCCAGCCAGGAGGAGTTGGCAACGGCGCATTATTTGCGTTTTCTAGCTTTGAGAGTTAAGTGGAGGCCGGTGCAGACGACTGACGATTGTTTGGCGGACTGCGATCGGCAATTTTTTTAGGTTTTTCGAATTGTCGCCTCCACCTTTTCCGGCAGTTGCCTGGATCCATCTTTAACCATAAAGCATACAGTTGGTAAACAGATTCATTGACGGAGAATGCTTAGGAATTACTGCAATAAGTGTATTGACACCCAATAACAAATCCTGTTAGGTTTATGTAACTTACTTGAATATATTTTGGCGATGTAAATACTGAAAGTTATTAAGTTTCAGAACTTTGACTTCCCGTTTCAATTCATCCTAAACCGTCTCTTTTACATAAACGTAACGTTTGGAATGCAACTCAATCGAAGCGCTTTATCATCATCGTAGTGCTAGTGGGGATAGAGGAGGGTCAGAAGTTTGGTCTTGGGATTCGTAAACATCGAGGGTGTTTCTTAAACTTATCGCCTCTGTAAAAGACGCGCATCTATGTCACATTTCCTTCATAATGCAAATGCGAAGATTCTGCCGGGCTCATCTTATCAGTGATTCAAATTCCCCGTAATCAATGCTGCTTTTCGGAACGCAGCGGTGCACATGTAGTGAAAACCTGAATACCAGATGCATTCCCCGTGATCAAATCCTCTTCGGAGATGCAGACTTTCCCACGTTGAGAGGTTGTGATGAATATAATTGTAATTTTCTCCGTCTTATTTACAAAGGAGCGTTTCTTTAAAACGGCCTACGGTTAACTACAAAAGTGATAATGTTGCCAAGGGGTGGCCTGAATGTCACCCTGGACGGAAATGTTATGTGGTGCCAGCTTGGCTTACTGGAATGCCCTTGGGTGCACCAAAAAAAGGTTGAGTGCCTCGGATATATATGTTTATTTCTTTCGAAGATTAAAACTATGGTAACTGTCATTCTTAACGTCGCATATAAATTGGTTAACAAGTGATTTCCAGTCAATACGAACGGAAATAAATTTAAATTATTAGAAGGAAGGAAATTATTTCGTCGCCAATCTTTTAATTCCAAATAAACAAAAGAAAAATGATTCTTATTTTAAATATCAATCACAACAAAACCCGAAGTTTTTTTATCATTTTCAGGCAATTTTTTTTTTCGTTTGAAGAATTATATTAAATATAATGGTCCTAGGAAATCGTGACATTTAGCAAAAGATGAGAAATTGAAGATTCTTATTTAAGTCGAGTAGTACCGATTAGGCAATAAATTTGCTAGAATATTGACGACACATACTAAAGATATGTATCATTTTGTGGTTATAAGCAACCAATTCCTTCTGACGGGTGATAAAAAAATTATGAGGCCCTCACAGGGAGCCCTGGCGCCTTGGGAATAGAAATTATGCAAATTATTATCCCAGGAAGTGACGAAGAGACCCAGTGGAAAAATATCGGTATCAATAAAAGAAATAAAATAGAAAAGAGGATACTGAAAATGACCCGAAATCAGGGTGAAGGAATGCAAGAGAGCGGGGGAAGAGTAAGATTTATACAATGGCAAAATGATGAAGTTTGAACATTGATTCCTCCTTAAGTTTCGATGCTCTGCCATCATTTACGTCTGGTACTCGTCAATCGAGGAGCTGTCGCGTTGCTGCTAAGACAAAATCTTTATCGGCGTCGCAACAAGGATTTCATTTCAAATTTCTCATCAGGAAGCATATAAAAGGATCGAATGTCTATAAACGCGGCTTTGATTATTTTCCTTTGGGTAAACGTTGACCTGAAAAAAAGATTTATCATTACTTTAATAAGGCAGGCAAATACGAAACTATGATGTTTTAAATGGAGTGTAATAAAGCTTGATGTACTTTGTGGGCGCTCTGAGTTCTATGGGCGATAGGCCAATTTCATCGTTTTTCATCAATCATGTCCCGAAAAACATTATTTATAATGTTTGTGACGTCAAAGATAATAATATATAATTTAATCACTCATCTTCCAAGTTTAGATGGAATAATTTCGAACTCTATATTCAATCTAAACTTGGAAGATGAGTGATTAAATTATATATTATTATCTTTGACGTCACAAACATTATAAATAATGTTTTTCAGGACATGATCGATGAAAAACGATGAAATTGGCTAATCGCCCATAGAACCCAGAGCGCCCACAAAGTACATAATCAGCAACTTCCGGTTTATCAGTATTTCCTGAATAACTCCTAAAAAATCAGTGATAAAAAATATGTTTCAAATAAAAGTTATAGTAAATTACATTTTCTAAAACTTTTATAAATATTAGTATATACCTAAATATCATATTTACGGAGATATTTTGAAAACCGGAAATGAGCTTTGAAGAATGAAGCTCAACTTCTGGTTTTCCGATTTGCTCCAAAAACTAATCAACTCTTAGCAAACCAACCAAAGTACTATATATGAAATTTGGTGTTAATAAAATGAATGGTTCTCATGTTAGAGCGCCCACAAAGTACATAACAGCTACTTCCGGTTTATCGGTATTTCACGAATAACTCCTAATCAACCGGTGATACAAAAATATGTTAAATACAAAAGTTATAGTAAATCACATAATCTAAAACTTTTATTAGTAATTTAACACACGTATATATCATATTTATGGAGATATTCTGAAAACCGGAAATGAGCTTTGATGGATATAGCTCGACTTCCGGTAAACCGATTTACTCCAAAAACTAATCAACTCTGACAGCACACACCACAGTACTATACATGAAGTTTGGTATTGATACGATCACTAGTTTTCACGTTAGAGCGCCCACTAGCACACTCACACATACAGACACACACATACAGACACACACACACACACATACACACAGACATCATTCCGAAAATGGTCAAAACGTGTTCTAGGGACCCCAAAACATGTATTTCCGTTGAAATCTCGATGTCGAATTTTTTCATGAAAACAATACTTTCTCTATACTTCGTATATGGAGAAAGTAAAAAGAAAATAACTGTACTGCGGCGACCAAAATAAAGACAGAAATTGACTGACATTTATAATTAAACACTACAGTCACAAATCCTACGTAAAGCTCCTCTTTATTGAGCACCGCACTCGAATTATTTTCCGTAGCACTCCCTAAGCCAACTAAAATCCTTGAAGGTTCAGCAATTAATACTGGAAGTACAATTTTTTAATGATCGAGCACGGATTGCCAATGCCGACAAGTCTGCTGAAAAATGAATATCAGTTTTCGATGTGAACAACTCGGTTACGAGAGAGGAACTAAAGACGGAGGCCAGAAGAATGACTAAATGGCAAAGCATTTCTATATTTCTTGTTTATGAAATTCTCCTTCACGTCACCTCTTATCTGTTTACAGTATGATATAATGCTTACGTAGTCTAATCGCGCCATTGAATAGTTTCAGCGGTGGTCAGGTGACTCAAGCTCTTCAAGGACGACTCATCCCTTTCGAAGTCAAAAGTATTTTGATGCATTCTTAGTAGTAAAACCTTTTAAGTGATTACTCTAAAATTTCTTAGAAATATCAATCGTTCCAGAAGTCTTTCGGTAGCACTGATTAAATTAAACTGACGCGAGAAGATTTTGTTATTTTGTGTTACAATTGAGACAGTTATAACCGATCTAAAAGTGGAATTCTGTTTAACAAACTGTGATTCTTTTACAAGTTAGCTTTTTGAGCTACGCATTCAACTGTTTCTCTCAGCAGAGAGTGGAACACCGTGTGTCATGATCGAAAAGAGATAGTTACCAAAATAAGAATGTTCTGGGAGAAGAAAAAGGAACATGCACTCCTATTATATTGCCTCGTTTTTTCAATGAAAGTGCGTTAGCTCCAATCTCAAGCATACGAGATGAGAAACAAAGTGAATGGAGAACAATAGGCATCGATTAATTCTTTTATTTTAGTGAAATATACTTTTCTGTCAAGCAATTTGGGATCTTCTAAGTAATTCATTTGCATCGATTTACATTCTTAAAAAATAAAAGTATTTAGGAGCTGTGGAAAAAGTTATGCATTACGCAAGAAACGCAATTTTATAAGAGAAAAAACATCAAATTTAAATATACATACAAACGTGATTGCTCTACCTTTCGGTTATGTGCATTCAAAAATTCCTATTCAACGTCATCTTGTTCACTTCCTTGTAGCTAACCCCGCCTTTTAAAACATCTTCTGTCTTTGTCTTCTGTTTTTCCCTCTCAATATTTGACCGACTCATTTCTTCTGTCAATGCTCGACCACTTCAATTACCCTCTCAACCATCTCCAGCACCTCCGTGCTTGTTCAACCCAACTTACTTTTTCTATTCAACGCCAAACCCACATTCCAATAACCTCTAAACGTTTGACTACTTCCATTCTTAATGTGAATAATTATGTATGTTAGTGTTAAAATTAATAATTAATAGGCTTTAGACTGAAATTTACATTTGCATGAAAATAGATACTAGTCATTAACTTGCCCGGTTCGAGTCTTAATGGCAGGTGAAGGAAAAATACTCGCAAAACCATTTTAGGTTTTGGAGTCATTAACGAAGCTTAAAAGCATTCAATCATCTTAGAAAATATGAAACAAGACAGCACCGACTTCCTGCAAATCCGAGTGGAGATATTTGTGGGGAGGAAGTTTGGCAATCGAGCGAAAAAACTCATTCCAGTGACCCCAACACTTTTCTTTCGAATTCTGTCGAATCCGCCGACGGAATGGTATTCAGTGAGTGCGTTTGGCACACAGATACAGCGATGTATAAAAAGGCGTCGACGGCCTAAGCGATCTGGTGCCTTCAGAGATGGCCTCCCTCTTTCTACCGGTGCCGAATTCATTGGACATATAGACAGTGTGGTGTAAAAAGTGCCGTAATTCTTCTCTTCAGGAGGCGTAAAAACGGAAAGGAGTTTTGGAGGAGTCATCGGAACCAAAAGTTTTATTTGTCGAGTGAAAATACCGAAAAAATATATAAGATTTTTTTAAAAGAGCGCAGTTTACGCGAAAGAGAAAAGGAAGATTTAGGGAGTGGAGATATCGCGAGCAGACGGCAAAGAAACCATTGCCTCTCCTGCATCAGCAATATCAACTCAACCGAGAATTCGGAGATACATAAAGCAATCGAAGTTAAATACATGGTTCTTTGCCATTTTCGAAAATTTCTCGGAAGGATACATTGCAGTTAGAAGATGCAGAAAAGAAATGACCTAAATATAAAAATGAAACCAATAATTCTTCCAAATTGCGATAATTTTTCAATAACTTTGTAAAATTCAATATGGAACAGATTCTACAACAATGACGGACCAATTAGGTGTACTAAGTAATGCAGGTATAGGATGAGTATTTACATGTAGAAATATAATATTTGTTAGTATTACCATAGAGTAACTATACTAGAGGGCTAACCTTATGGGACTAAATGATATGAGTTTTTTCATTCTTTTCCTCCTCGATGGATGACCTCAGCGTAGTTCTTCTTCGCCCGGCCGCCAAGCCGGAGCTTATCTCTCGCAGCTGTGATTAGATTAAAACGATAAGAACACAGCCCAAAGCACAAGAACGGCTCCTGCTCAAGTTAGCCGTTCTCCGATTCATTCGCTTCGTTGCTTCCGCGGATCCCCTATACAAGTGGACCACGAACCACGGCTCGCGAACCTCATGCGGCTCTTTAGCCCCATGAGTGTGGCTTTTCGTGATTACTGGTTTTCTTATTTATATTTTAATAATATACTTAACTACATAGTTTAAGTTAAAAACAACTGGCTTTCAAAATAAATTTTAACCGTTTTATTGTTGATATTTGGCTCTATTGATTAATAAGTTTGCCGACCACTGCCCTATATTCTTGCAACTGCTTGCTACTAACATTTCTTTGATTGACTTTTAATAACTGTTCACCGATTTATCATGGATGGTTGAAAAATCTTCTTTAATTATTTTCGATGGTAATGATGAATATTCATTTTATTTCGAGTACAGAGTAGATGTTCTGGAAGATCGATAATGAATCCATAAAAACTGAATAACAGGGTAGTACAGTAGAACCCCGTTTTTACGAACCTGAATTTTAGGAAATGACACAGTTTTACGAACCATTCCTCCGGTCCCCATCTTTGTACTTGTAAAAAGACCTCAGTTTTACGTTAAACCTCGATTTCATGTTTTACGAAGTGAGAAGCCGGTCCCTAAGAGTGAATGAACCCCGGTTTTACGAAGTATTTGAAATGGTTTTGTCGCACTGAGCTCAATACAACGGGATGATGATCGCCGTAAACAGGAGCAGCTGAACCCAGATCGTCTATGTTGGGAGGATCCTCAGTACATGTATTTTAGATGGTAAAATGTGGAAAGATCGAATATAAGTGTGGTGTTTTTTGACGTGCTTACACTGTGGTAAAATTCCTGTGGATGATCATCCATGCATTCTTACGGATCGCAATGCTATCGCTGGTATCGTCATTCTATATATATTTACTTCCGTGTTTTGTCGTCGATGCCTAATTCGATGTGTAAACATTTGGCATTATGCAAATGTAAGAGCGAGTATTTAAAAGTCAATAAATTTCGTAAAAGGTACCAAAACACCTTAACAACATTTTAAAATTTAATGCACGTCACCTCTGCGCATATTTGCGCCACCTCCAATGATGTTTTTCCCCTAGCGAGCGTGGACACGCTGAAAAATATTGGTCTCCAAGCGAGGAAAAATTGCGCGTATTCAGTCAGAATCACTCTCTGACACACTGGCCTGTCTTATGATATCCCGTGTGCCTATCAGTGAAATAATGGATAAAACATCGCTGACCAAGAAAAAGAGGAAGTCCCTGAGTTTGGTCACCAAAAGGTCAATTATCAAGGAAGTACGTGATCGCTGGTAGACAAAAACAGAAATTTCTCGGAAGTATGGCATTTCTTTATCTATATTAGCAACAATCGTCAATTCTAGTGAAAAACGTTTGAGCCACGAAAGGCATCGTTAAAAACAAGTACGTCTCATCGCACAGTGGGCTGGAATCGAAAAAAGCTGGCCAAAAATAAGAAAGTGGTTTTTTTGAATGCGGACTTTGAAACCTCGCATAGTCATGCTTGAATAAATTCTGCATATAGCTGCGAAAATTATTAGTGGTTCCCACGCATTACAATTCTGCAGGGGGTCAAAGTTGACCAAATTTCACGATTCACGATCTTCGATTTTTCGCAAAATTCCTCAACTTCAAGCCAATCCTAAACCAAAATGAGCAAACTCATCGGGTATATGGATATCATCAAATATGGGCCGGAGTGAGTTTTCAAAAGACTCTAGTTTTCTTACTCGTGAAGTCTCTCGTACAAACGGCGAAGATTTCGAATGAGAGGGGTTTACCGTCCAGTCTGAAGTTATTGTAGATAAAATTATTTCTTAAGGATTTCACGAGATGCGGTACGTAATATATACAGAAGATTTTACTGCCATTTATTTTAAAGAAAGGTTTCTCTATTGAAACTCCCATCTCTTTAATTGTCTTGGAGCAGTTGGAGCTGGCTTGATCAGATACAATACACCAAGGTCGTAACCCAATGGAAACTAGCTTTTCAATTAAAAGGAAAAGAATGCTTCGTATTTGCCCGCTGTTGAGACCATGCTCCGAAATATAATAGCCTACTGGCAATATCCAGTTCAGAGGAATGCCTCTTATCATGAACACCAGGTACTAGAAACGACTTTATGTTCTCGCCTTAGAACCAACTTATGTTTTCGCGAACGGCCGAGCGGTCCCTTTTTAGGACCACTGATTTTGAGAGACACTTTGTTTCAAATCAGCATATTATCACTTTCTTCGCTAAGAATGGGAAGATATTTTTCTCAGGCTCCTAGGATGACCCTCTAACCAAGGTAAAAGCTATGAATCACACTTGACATGTGGTATACATTTATTATCAATTTCGAAATGAGGCCCATCTCATCATGAATCTCTCTCCTGTGCATCTGAAATGTAAACAGTCCCAATGCTCTCTTATGCCTCACCCTACTCGTTTATGCTGGGCGTAAACACTCTTGAGTTTCCCTAGCATCTTTGGTCTAAACAAGTGGTCAGCTCTTTTCCTCAGAAAAAAACAAAGATAACGATTAAAATCCTCTCAAATTCATCCTCTGGCTCTTCGTTGCTCAATTCAGATGAGTGTCTCCTCGGTTCGAAGTTCCGCCAGTAAATAGATCAAGGGCTATACTAAACAAACAAAAACCTTTGTAAATGTATTAAAATTATTTGATAAAATTATAATATAAAGTAAAATTTCCGATACATCGTAAAACATATTCCCTGGATAAATAAACATATAATTCTTCATTTGTGGGTCAGTTCCTGTAAAGTTAAAATATAATATAGACAATAAAAGAGAAGTACATATTGACATTGTGATGTTGTCTTGAATATACATGTACTTTAATTAGACCATCATTAATAGCTTTCGAGTTATTTAAGAAACTGGAGAACTAAATAATTTTCTTACTCTCAGCATTTACATGCCCGGCCACTCATTGTCAGAGATACATTTGCGATTTAAGGTCTTGAAAAGACCTCGATTACATGGTGTTTGCGAAGAATGCCAAGGAATCTTTGATGAAAATTTATATAATAATAGTATATATGTAATAGCTAATTCTTACACCATGATGCCGATATTTTTATTTATTCTTACTAAACTTATAAATTCGAAATAAAATGTAACTTTTCTAATGATCCAAATTATAGTTCAGGAATATATTTTTAAATTAAAAAAGTATATTTAAAAAATAAACTTTTACATTTCGATTACGAAAATTTTATGAAATAATTTTTAGCCTTCGATATTTTTTCCAATTTTAGTTATTGCAATTATTGGTTAACCTAAACACAAAGTTTCATACTTCTGGCGTTTTTCTTTCAAAAGCTACGTTTAATCTGTTAAAAATTATGCATACACTATAAAGGGCCTTCTCGCACTTGGTACATATTGTGCGGCTCCTTTTACGCTTCCCTTTCCCTGTTTTACTTCTTTTGCTGCACACACAACAGCCCATCTTTACCTCTGGTGATATCTCTAGTGGCTGACCGTTAAACTGACAGGCGTACCTGACAGTTAAACAATGATTTTTTTATGGAAAATTATCAACTTAAAAGCGCATTTAGGTAAATACTCCATACACGTGCTTACATCACAGATCACGAGAGTTACAGATGACTTATATTTTTTAAATAAAATTTCATCTTCTTACTTTCCAAGCATTCTTTACATTTTTAAGTGGCATTTATTGAAATATGTATACATAACGTCGAGATTCTAGCATCTATTACATTTTAAGGTTTGCAGCTGCATATCGGCTGCAAATTCTTAATCAAATCCGCAAGTATCATTTAGTTAACCTTTGCTGTATGGGCTCCAACTACCAAATCCTAAGTACCGCTACTTCTATTCTATAAGACGTCAAACTAACGATTTTTTCATAATAAGTTATTGCGCGGATTTCTGGAAATTTACCTGACGTACTTTTCGAGATTTTGCATATCGAGAATCGGGATATTTTGGCATATGTTTACCTGTAATGTGGAATGTAAAGTTTCCGGGGATAAATGTATTGATGGACTAGCATATTTTCCCTTCCCCAGAGCATTCAGAAGTAACCCCAGATTAAAGACTGCGGAGAAAAACCCCGATGTTCTTTGGGTGTGTTTTGTAATGTAATTTGTGATTTTCGTGAACGGAGATGAGTAGGCATCAGAGATACTGTAGCCTATGTTCAGTTTCGCCAGCGGACGAAAACATTACACCAGAACTGCGATTGATCAAGGAAGTCCCAGAAATGTCATCGTTGAAGTTTTTCCCACAATAACATTTTCGTCAATATTTTCTTCGTCAGTTCTTTCCTTTTCCAAGTGATAGTGAAGGAATCGTACTCCAGTATGTATCTGTTAATTATTTTCTTATCAAACCAGTTTTTGTGACTATTGCTTTTGCCTTGTTTTCATTTGTCTTCAGCCATAGGTCAAACGTGCAGCATTTGTTATTTCTCCTCTTATCCCTGATCTATCTAAGGCACTTACTCTCAGGTCTTATTCTCACTAATCTAATCTTGAATGAAACTGATCCTATTGGAACCAAACCAGATGAGTCATTTTGTCTCAGAGACTTTTGAGCGTGAAATGTTGACGAGAGTGGATGCTGAGCGGTCGAGTCGCCATTGTAAGGCAATTGTTATCTTCTAGATAACAAAACGATGTACATAATTTTTTCGTACGATTGACCACGGCTCACCAACGCTAATGCTGGTAGCGACAAGAAAAATGAATAGTGGTAGAATCAAAGAGGGAAGCACTCCGGTCAGAAGAAGTTAGGAGTAGTATTGGCGATACGTAATCAATCGAAAGATCCTAATGCCCAAAAATCCCCTTTATCACATTATCAATGCAGTAAAAACCTTTGTAATTAGAATACAGCCTTATTACAATTCATCACATTGTATAGGGGTCATTTTTATACTGCGCATATAGTTTTCTGAGCTAAGTTACTTTTATAGCATGCGCTCCGAATTCTGCATTTGCGGACCCTGTCCAACCAAAGTTGCGAAAACGTTGATTTTAGCCTTCAAATTAAATGAGAAATATATCTATTTATTCCAGAATAAAGAATGTAAGACATTTAAAGGATATTATTTTAATCTATATATATAAAGCAGAAATTCTGTGGGTTTGTTTGTTTGTCTTGGATTGGAGTCCACACCGTTTGCCCGATTTGTCTCAAACTTTGCATACGTGTCCTCTGACATCAGGAAGGAAGTGTTGTTGCGTTTTTATTCAAGAATTTTGCTGGGTTCGAACCAAGATCGCTCAGATAGATTTTCATAAGGAATACACGTAAGCTTCACTTTTATCGGTTGCAGGCTTTATTTCTTTTGAAGAATTAAATTAGAAAAAATAGTCACACAGAGTCGAAACAAGCACCGAAAGAAAGAAAATTGAATAAAGGTTCTTATTTTGGTCGTGGAATCTTACTTTCGATTAGAATTTGCGAGAATATCGGTAAAATATACAAAAATTTTGTGAAAATTCAAGGTTATAAACAACTCATCCCCCTGACGACCTATCCCATTGTTGAATCCGAGCTCAGGTTTTATCCCGTAAAATACTCGTGGACTTTAGGCTCATAAAGCTGATGATTGAAGAGGACGATATATTACATGGATAACGAGAAATATTCTGTAAGAAGGTAACCAGCAATTGCAGGTACGTAATTACAGTCAGGAGATTGTGTCTCTTCGATTTTAGTACAAACCGTTTGCCAGATTCGCGTCAAACATTGCGTACGTGTTTTCTGGGACCAGGAAGGACGTACTGTCTCAATTTTATTCGATTATTTTGCTGGGTTCGAACCAAGATCGCTCAGATGGGTTTCCATAAAGAATAAATCTAATCTTCACTTTAATCGGTAGCAGGCTATATTTTTTTTGAAGAATTAAAACAGAAAAATAGTCGTGCGGAGTTGAAACAAGAAGCAAAATAACGGAAATTAAATGAATGTTCTAATTTTGATCGTGGAATATTGTTTCCGAATCGAAATTTTGATAAAATACGCGTGAATTATCCAAAATTGTTTGTAAACAGCCAATCCTACTGACGATCAATGCGATTGTTGAGCCGAGCTCATGAATTTTCCTGTATAGAATAGAGTGGGATTTTAGACTGTATTCTGAAGGGAATTTACGCATTGCACGACGGGCAACTTGAATTTAATCTACTTCTATATTCCCCGTTGAGAATCAACGGGCGCTTCAGCTAGTTAGAGATATAGATGACAGAAAACAGACATATTTAAATAATTCTTTAGAAAAACAATATTCCTCAGCGATTACTTATTTATTATTTATTTACATATTTAAAACAACAATGTCGCGTTTTCGCAACTTCGGCCAAAAATATGTTAAGATACGTCATCAAAAACACTTTCGAAGATACGACGCCATGACGACACCGTATAATAATAATACGATGAAGTTATAAAGTAAAACACCGTAAACTTCCACACTATAGGATTTTATTTCTGACCGATTTCGGCGAAAAGGCCATCATCAGGTGAAGCCGAAACCGGTCGGAAATAAAATCCTTCAGTGTGGAAGTTTACGGTGTTTAACTTTATAACTTCAGAATGTCCTTCCACGAAGTTCGGCCGAATACGATAGAATTTAATAATACGAAGGATTCATTTACTATTTACGTTCTCATAAAGTACGTTTTCAGAAAACGTAGGGGATATAATGAGACTCCCTTGTTATTGTTATTATCTATACGGCGAGGAAGATCAGGAAATTAGATTCTAGAACGAATCAATTCAAAAATTAATTCCATCCGCAAACGACACGCAAAAGTAACCGATAAGGGAAGGAGATTTCTTGCCACACACCGAAAGGCGGCTTTTAGGGCTCTTATGTAAACATAGACCCTTGAATCCCCATTAAGTTGTCTTAAAAAGCCCGGATTGCCGCTCATGGATCTGATTTAAATGCCCGCGTCGGATGGAAGCAGGAGGAGCTGCGCTAACTGACGGCTGCTTCTGAACTACGTCAAAAAAGCATAACACCTCGATGCATTGACGCGAGCCCTCTAGTATAGTTACTCTATGGTATTACCCTCTGAAAATCACATGAACTCATCGGGTTTTCCTCGTAATTCCTTGCAGTTTTTACTATCTTTGATTGCGGCATTTCCATTAGAATAAAATTTCTGATAATCGAACCCAAAACAATTAATAGAGATTAGAGTTTGTTTTTCTTATGACGTTATATTGATATCGGAACCGCTCTAATCTATGAAAGTTTTAATCCTGATATTTTGAAATTATGCGAAATCAGTCATCTAATTTGGTCAAAAGAGATTCCAAAACAGGATATGGTTTGAATAACATGGATAAAGAGCCACTCAATTAGTAAAATTGATAATTAAAAGGATCAAAGTCCAATCTCTTTTTTGCACTGTGATAACGTAATGAAAGTATATAATAAATAATAATAATTTATTTGACACATACAGTTTAAATTCCCACATAGATGTGTTGTATTATAAGAACAATAAATAAATAATAAGCACTATAAACAGAGAGTGAATGTGAAAAATAGATGAGAAGAACATAATGATAAAGAAGATGAAATGATGGAGAAGTAGGAAACGGGTGAAAGAACAAAATAGAGGGAGGAGAAAATAACTTGAAATTAGGGTAATGATTTTATGAGATTCCTGCGGATCTGTGATATTGAATCGCAGAAAAAGACAGCGTTCCTTCTGGAAAAAATAAGTTTGCTTCCCTCATGATTCGTGAGATCGGGGAAAACTTGAACTCTGCACTGAGGTTCGTAGAACACATGTGTACTCCTTAACCCGAGTTGTGGCACAGACACACCACAGAGATTGGTTAGCTGGGGGCAGTCAGTCCTGTCTGTAAAGAGTTTTTCTAAGAAAAGGACATCTGCAGCCTTTATCCTAGACTTAAGAAGGGGAAGATTGAGATTCTCACAAAACTGAGGATATTTATCTTCGGAATAATCCCAGTTTGATCTAAAACAGATCCATTTGACGAAGCGTTGCTGAATTTTCTCAACACAGCGCACTTTCTTCTTGCGGTGGGGACTCCATGTTACACTCGCGTATTCGATAACTGGCCTGACAATGTTGCAAAAGGTTTTTACTACGGTTGGTAGTGAGAAGTTTGAGTAAAATAAAAAATAGAAGGCCTATCAATAAAATGCGAATTGTACGAGAAGAGAAAAATAGTGACTTGGCTGGGACTCGAACTAAGGGTCTCCCACTTTCCGGGCGGTTGTTCTAACCACTAAACTACCGAGCCACGTCCCCTTCTGTAACTGGGGGATTTTATTAGTCAGTCACTATTTTTCTCTTCTCGTACAACCTTTGGGTAAGTCTTACGCTTTCCTGTGCTAAGTCTAACTCCATTTACATCATTTGTAAAATGCATTGTTGAAGGGTCTTAAGAAAGAAGAATAATCAGCCAGAACTATGCACAAAAAACAAGGACAATAACAAGAAGTATACATGAAATAGGAGTACTAATCAAATAAATGAGGAAATTATATTTTCTTAAAAATACCAACAAATAATAGCGGAACAAAATAATTCTCATTCATCTTCCAGTAATGGAATACTATTCCATTTAATATCAGTGGATTTTCCCATAAATACAATCCGTTGCATTACATTTTCTGAGAGTCATACAAATCATCCACGGCTTTTTTATTGGATTCCTCTCACTTTTTGTGTTTCCAAATTATCCGTCCCAATCGAGAAAAGGCCCTTCACAACGATATAATCAACGCAACCTTTTATCCCATTATTTTTTCATATTTCCTTATCCATCGCGCTTAATTCGAGACCCTCAATTTTTCCTCGAGATAACTAATTGGAGAAATCCGATGTGTAGCGATCGCTTCCCCGCCTTTATCTTTTCCTCCTATTTAAATCCCATCTCTCAAGCGTCCTGTGCCTCTTCGATTTTCTCCCGAACGGATGAGTAAGAGAGGGATTCGGCGAAAGTACGAAGTAGAGGAATGTAGCAACCAGAAATGGGCATGCAATCGGGGAATGTGAAGACATTCGTGGATTTGAGATTCAGAAAAACTAAACGTGTTGATACATGATGGTTATAAGGGTAGAGCAAATATTTCTAGATAGACGTGTTTTATTACCTAATGGAGATATGATAAGGGTATATAAGGGATAAATCTTAGGTTTAACTATAGAAGGATATAATAAGGGATGAATATAAGATTTAACTATGTAAAGAAAAAAACTCATTACTTAAGATTAAGAGTCAGCCATTTTCTTTATAATTGATACAAAGTCAAGTCTCACCTGAGTACTGGACAATACGCTTTAAGGTATTTAATGAGGAAAGAAAGTCAGTAGTGCGTGAATAGTTCTAAAGTAAATGGCATACGAAAGCATCGTTCATACCGCGGTTTATTGCAGGTACTATTCATTCCTGTAATGAACAAAACTGACAATGAGACAAATGGATGGTTGAAAAGCAGATTTTTCTCAGTGCAGTTCCAAAAAATAGATATAGAATTATGAAATGCAAACGACATATAAAGCTTTTTGAACTTCTGGCAGCGAACTACCAGGAAAGCATTCCTTAGGTCGTTTCGCAAGGATAGCGTTTGCAAGTAAATGTTAGTTCAGCAGTCTGAATCGCCTTAGAACCCTCGATGAAATCGATTGTCCTGGACGAAATCACCGAGTAGGACCGTGGGTGCTAGTAGGCGCCTCTCCCTAGGATGTGGTGTCGTGAGATGGGCAAAGGTCAGCATCTGGGGGAAGGGACCACGTATGGATAACGCCATACGGATTATACATATATATGCTCGCTTCCTCAATCAATTCTATTTCAGAATATTTATAAATGAAAATTCCATACTGAATTTAAAGAGACATCTGTCGCGTCAATGCCAAAACTAATTATCACATTATAACTTGGTCGCCATATTATAGTTTTCGTGACAAAAACTAAGTATTTTTATTTAATTGTAAACCTACCTAAATGGAGTTCCACGCAGTCACTGCTTATTTTTATGGATACGATCCTTATTAAATTCCTGACACTTAAAAGCTGCTTGACGCTATAACACCAACGAAATCACCGTGCGGTCTGGAGCACAATTGATCAAAGGTAGCAGACCCACGAACGCTTCACGTCAGCAATTGCCAAAGGTCGTCGATGAAATTTAAACATTTTTCAGGTAATCTCTGAGCGACGAAAAAATCACCGCGAAAAACACGTGTTGAGGTTTGGAGGGGCGTCCGTCGAAAGAGGCGACAATTTCCGCCATCCACTCGAGTTGTCAAAGATAAACGCCCTGCGATTCACGAGTCGCAACGGGACGCCAATTAATTACGGAAGGGCAACGCTTAGACCGGGTGGCCACCGAATGCGAAGCGGCGCTAAGTTGAGCGGGACAGAGTGACACGGAGCGAAGCGTAGCTAAGTTTAGTATCTGAGGGTCGGCAACTGGAAGAGAAGCTGAGCGAAGCGATTCGTTTGTAAATAAACAAGATGGCGTAAGATCTAGCCTTTTGTTGCCGTCTGAGAATTTAATTCTCTGATATTACGGTTAAATCACGGAATTTCCGTAAGAGACGGATTCTGTTATAATAATTACGCTGGCACTCTTTTATTAAGATATTATTTACAGCCATTGGACAAATTTATATACTTCGCTAATAGCATATAAGTTTCCTATCGTTCGTACAACACTCGAGTACACTTTTCAGTTTGTAATGACGGAACTGATAATATAAATTGTTCTTAGTTTCATATCAATACAAGGATAAATGTTTCTGTAACGAGCATCACAAAAATTAATCACTTTACTCACGTAAGCATGGAAATAAAATTTTTCTTCACTCTTCATCCAACGTTTAACTTTTGCTGATGAGTAAATATCTCGGAGAGGAGCTCAAGCCATTTCTTTAAACCTGCTTCAAATCGTCGTATTCTTTTTCTTTTTAAGGGTGCATAAATGATTATCCTACTTTTATTTCTTTTGTAATGCTATGGTTTTTAAGCTGGTTCCTCTCTGAGTAAATTACCTGCTGATGATATCACAGCTTTAGTTTTTTATTTTCTAAAACTGACCTGCGTTCAATGATTAAATTTACGAGAAAATTTTTCTCGGCTGTACTGAACCTATCGGACGACATTTTCACAATGATTGCGTTCCGCTAAGATGAGTGATTATCTTAAACTAGTACTTAATTGAAGTGTAACGACATTGGAAGTAATTTAATTAAGTGGTCCGATCACAATTATCACAGATTGACAAAGTGGTTACTTTTTGTGAAATGGAATCGGTCATCAATAATTACGTTACAATGTTTCTGAAAGAAAGATATAATTGGAAATTAATCACACCTTTCAAGCTTCTGAATGTAAATCTTTCACAAACTGATAACAATTTAGATACTGCCGAGGAAAGAAGCGAGAGGCTCCCCCCTCCACCGCGTTGAGAGCTATGGAGGGGGAAGCTGACTTTGCTTCATCACGAACCACGACCGTTCGGAAGATGTGCCTTGCGAAG
This sequence comes from Sympetrum striolatum, assembly GCA_947579665.1. Classification (NCBI taxonomy): domain Eukaryota; kingdom Metazoa; phylum Arthropoda; class Insecta; order Odonata; family Libellulidae; genus Sympetrum; species Sympetrum striolatum. The sequence continues at coordinate 540,550 of CANPUZ010000024.1, forward strand.
CAGAGTGACGTCACAATTCTCAGCTCAACTACGCTTCGTATCCGGTGGCCACAGCTGCATTCAAAAGTATAGGTTCGTTTGTGAAAGTGTTGTCCGCTCGGCGTAACTTCGCTCAACTTAGCTTCGCTTCGCATTTGGTGGCCACCCGGCCTTAAGAGGAGCAGCCAAGCGGTGAAAAGGAGTTGCAGCAGGAATCAGTGGATTCGTGGGAGAAATGCAATCTTCCGAGGAAGGCCTAACGCCCTAAATCACATGAATTAATACATTAATAAACGAGGAAGTGACGGTTTATCGGAAAGTGTTTTCTTACCCCGATGTCCGTACGCAACTTGAGCCCGAGCCAAACAGTTAATAACCCTAATTGTGCTTAGTGTTTGTTTTGAAGGATAGCTCTAGAAACATTCCAATTGCATAGGATTAACGAACTTAAACATAATTATGAAAGAAAATATTTAATTTTCATCTAACCAAAGCTATGATTATGCTTGGATTCCCCCTTCTCTTTATTAAATTTCTATCTTAGTGATTAAAAGAATAGTCTTACAAATGATGGAAACGGTTAGAATACCTATCCAGAAAATGAGAGACCTGGGTTCGAGTCCCAATTTTTCACTCCTTTTATGCACAATCTTGTAAAACGTTGAAGTATTAGTAACTAGGCAAGGATAAAAAATCTGATGTGGCCAGCACATGACTTTCTCCATATGTAAGACGTAAATTTTTATCTAAGACATTATTTTCGAACTCTATATTCAATCTAAACTTGGAAGATGAGTGATTAACTTATATCATATTATCTTTTACGTCAAAAACATTATAAATATTGTTTTTCGGGGCATGTTCGATGAAAAACGATGAAATTGGCCTTTCGTCCAGAGCGCCCACTAAGTACATATACAGCAACTTCCGGTTTATAAGTATTTCATGAATAACTCCTAAACAATTAGTTATACAAAAATATGTTTCATATCACAGTTATAGTAAAATACAATTTCTAAAACTTTTATAAATAAAAGTATATACCTAAATATTTCAGAACTATGGAGATATTTTGCCATAACGGAAACGGGCATCGATAAATAAACCTCAACTTCCGGTGAACAGATGTACTACAGAAACTAATCAACCCTAATGACACCAACCAAAATAATATATAAGAAATTTGGTGTTGATATGGTAAATAGTTTTCATGTTAGAGCGCCCACAAAGTACAAAATCAGCTACTTCCGGTTTACCAGTATTTCACAAATAACTCCTAAACAATCAGTGATAAAAATATGTTAAATACAAAAGTTACGGTAAAATACATTATCTAAAACTTAAAAAAATAGTATATATCTAATTATCATATTTATGGAGATGTTTTGCAAAACCGGAAATTGGCTTCGAAGAATAAGGCTCAACTTCCGGTTAACCGATTTATTCCAAAAACTAATTAACTCTGGCAGCACCCACCACAGTTCTATATATGAAGTTTGATATTGATATGACTAATAGTTTTTACGTTAGAGCGCCCACAAAACCAGACACACACTCACACAGACATCATTCCAAACTTGTTCTAGGGACCCCAAAACATGTATTTCCGTTGAAATCTCGAAGTCGATTTTTTCCATGAAAACAATACTTTCTCTATACTACGTATATGGAGAAAGTAAAAATGGAATATTCCGATCTTGAGCACATGGATGGATTGAAAGGTATTGTTGTTATTAGCAGTGGCTTAAATCTATATCCGATGACACTATCCTCGAATATCAATTGTTTGAATCCAATTGCTAATTAACACACGGGAATCATACAATCAAAACCAGCTTTCGATAAAATTTTATCCAAAAAGTATCAAAGCGATCATCCCACGCAAATGTCCCGTTATCTTAAATCGAATCTATATTCAGTCAGCCGAATCAAATAAACTTTCTGGTAATATCCGAAAGAAAGAGATTGCAGAGATATTTGTAGAGACAAATGATGATCTAAAGCTCATTCCTAACATTCGTTTTGGTTCAAGAATAACTTTAATTTCCAAACACAGCTCGGAGAAGAACACGAGCTATGTTTCATGTGAAACATAGGTCGTGAGCGTAATTAAATTATCAAGCTCATAACGTGTGTCATAAGTGAAAGAAAACGAGTACTTCCGTATTATTTGAGTTCAAATACTCATTAAAATGACGAGCAGAGATCTCTTATGAGAACATTTCCGAACGTCGAAATGATACGGTTCAAGATAATCAGATTTCTCGTGACACCGTTTACAAATCTCCCACTTCCGGATTCTAGGGCTTCCGACTAATGGTGAATGCAAAGAACTTTCTTCCTCGAATGTTCTCATTTAAACGCAGCATTGATAACAGAATGATTAAATATGTTACGGATATAGATTTCATCGAGGAAAAAGATTTAAAGGCGAAAATGGTAATTCAGTCACATCTTTGTTCTCAAGAAGAGCACTTTCATTCTAACGGAGAAATTTTCTAATTCATAGTCCAGGTCGCTGACTTCAAGAGAAAACATTTCTTTTTTCTCACATTTACATCCAAAGCATGATTGTCTTTTCTTTTCTCAGTTAATCACAAAATTGTAGCGAAACATGTTAGGGGAGGGGCTGGCATAACGGCCAGGCTAAGGTTTGCTGAATATTTTACCTAACTTGCAATAGGTCGAGTTACTTATAAATCATAGAATATATACATGAACTATTATGGTACATGCCTGAATTTATTTCTTGTCGTTGGACTAAGGAAAAGTACCTAAATAATTTAATTTCTGAAAAATACCTAAGTTGCCATTAAAAAGTGGTAAATATATTTAGAAAACGGGTTTTAACTTTGAAAAATTTATTTTAGGAAAATTTAACTTATTTACAGTAAAAAATTATATAATTATAAAAAATTTTAGCACAAAATAATTATTTTTTTTTCAATAATATTGTAAAAGTAGGCCAAAGTATTTTTATAAAAAAGTAAAAAGTGATTCTAAATAAGTTTAGTTACACTTTTCGCACAAATGCCCATCGTCCTCTTCCCCAACACCAGCACGCAGTTCCACATTCTGTGCGGCAGCCTATTGGCCACCCGCTGGCCATTGTGCCAGACGCCATTCAACAAAAAGTTGTTGTCAGTTGCCAACAGCCAACGATGAAGCATTTTTCAATACGGAATTTTGTACCCAAGTTACCACTGTTTTAATACAATAACTTTCGAAAAACCTAAAAAAGTTGGGTAAATGTGTAATAATTACAAGAAATGAGGACGTATCTTAGATCAGAGAGTATAAAAAACACAAAATTTGCAACAACTCGTGATGACGCGGTCCTTTCTCCTTCCGGAGAACAACTGAAAGGTTTATGGTGGTCATCTTCACGCGTTTGCCATGCGATAGAACCACTGTAAAGCCTCACAAACCCCCCTGGCTGTTATGCCCACACTGGCCATTATGCCCGTCCTTCCCCTATATAAACATGTATCTAAATGAGAAAAAAAATTAGATATGTTATAGTAATTTATGTGGTAAATGTTTCAATGGAATTATGGGAATGAATAAATACCTGGAAAATAAATCTTTATAATCTCGGAGAAGCTAAAAGAGAGGATATTCTTAGGTTTGCAATGTTAACACCATGCTTAAGAAGATGAGTAGAGAAAATACAATTTCTATGAAATTAGACACGATGAGAGTTTTTTTAGCCAAAACTATTTATTTAAAGGAGATTGAAAAGACCACAGATTAACAGCGGTTTGAGCTTTCTGGTTCAATTCACTGTGTGAGTAATCATGTTGCGCATCGTGAAAAATATTGACGAATGTACCTGAATGTCCATGAAATAAGGGAGTCTATGAACTCACCCAATTGGCGAGGTACAACTGTCGGTTTAGATTGAATTTCATTCTAAAATCAAAGAAAGCGGAACGCTAGAACAAAGGTGGAACATGACCTCCTGAGATATTCTCAACATGAGAAAAATAAATGGTTAATTTTTCTCCCTTGTACCTATACTTCCCGGCAATAACAGTCGGAATTCTAACGTTGCAAATAATACGACAAAAGGAAAAGGTTTATGAAATGGCTTTGCTCTTTGAGAAACAGCGACAGAGCAGACAAATAGCAAAGGACTTATAGACATGAAAAGATCAGAATTTTACCCGTACCAGTGGAATAATTTATTTGAAAATGACTGGGCAGGTCGAAACCTAGGTTGCAAATCAATTACTCCAGTGATACGGGTAAAAGTCTGATCTTTTCATTTCTTTATGGATTCCTAACGCAAAGTTGTGCCTGAAGCAATTGATGGGCACATGACTTTGGGTCAGAACTTGGCAGGAAGAGCCTCGGAAGATTTTTTGAATGCAAAAAGAGCTTTATATTAAGTAAGCAACTTCCGAAATTCACCACAAGACTGATAGTTTGCCGTTTTCTCGGCAATGACTCCATATACTGGGACTAGAAGAGATTGGGGGAGCCACCAATGCATTCGTTCCCATTCATTTTCCACCCCTCTTCTGCTTTCTGGTAACCAACATTTAAAGGTTGCAAACAACGGCAAAGAAAAAGTCTTTTCTTCCCAATGACTCCTTCAAGTCCTTGTCATCAATCACCAATCGCCATCAGACTTCTGCTTTCCCATGCAAATGAAAGCAGAAAAACGCCATACGCTCTCCTCCCACAGTAAAGGGGGCATAATAAACCGACCTGATAAGCCCTCAATAATCAGATGTTATTCAAATTCGGCAAACGAAAAATCGCGACCGATACTCCGCAAAAACCTCTGCGAAAACGCACCATCGTCCATTGCCATCTGAATGTCTCGTCGCAAAGGATGCCGGGAATAATATTGCGAAGAAATAGAAGATGTCAGAAGGCGGAGAAAATTTTGCGATTAATTAAATAAATTGTTAAAATGTAGAATCAATAATAATTCAGCGAAAATATTTCGTAGTGGCAAAAAGGCGATGTAATGTCGAAAGAAATTTTTTTTAAACATCCGAGAGAAGGAATAAAATAAAGAAGTAGAATAATACAGACGGAAGCTTTTCATTACTTCAGAGTTTTTAGAAGAACTAAATGAGAATTAAGTTTCAGTAAAGAACGAACACGATCTCCGAGAAGCATCGACAAAACGTTACATGGAAGAGATCGCAAAGGGACTTGTGGTCGTTCTTTTCGCAGTCTATTAGACAAGCTAATCGGGTAGATAGGCTAACCTTACTCACGGGCTACAAATCTAAATTCTAAAATCTAAGTGATGTAATTGATGATATGGAAGGACGGAAACTTCAATGAAGGTATAAATCAGGACTTCCTTTAAGATTATTCATAGAGACGAGCTTACATAAATTACAGTTATATTATTCAAGTTAGATAAGAAAGTATATCATCAAAGAATTAATAATAAAACCAAGCCGATTCAAATAGAAGAATTTGGCTACTGAAAACAAAGTCGTTCTTAATTTTCACAAGAAAACATACACCACTTGCTAAAAATAATATGCTGGTCAACTTTGATGCGCATTCGAGCTTTATTTGGAGGCAAGAGGTGATAAACAATCTAGGATGATATGGAGGTGATAAAACAATCTTAAATGTACATCTTCAAAATGAAATTTCACGGCCACACAATTTCATAGAGGTGCATTTTTTTTATTTACATCGAAGACTTCTTGAATAAAAATCCACCTTATATCCTTTGAAATAAGCTTTGAAATTCCGAGAGCAGTTTAGCTAGTACTAATATAAGAGATTTCCTAGCAGTTGTTTTTTCGCAGATGAGCTCTCGCCGGGAATCGAACCTGGAACCGCTTTCACCAAAGGCGAACAGGTTATCCAATTGGCTCTCAAGGAGGTACATTAGTTTAACTAATTCAGTCTTAAGAGTCTATCATAAAGTTTAATTATAAGTCTCTCCACATAGTGGCTGTTGTTCTTCTGAAATTCAATGCTATTCGGTGACAAATACTTTTCGAAGTAAATGATGGAAAAGAAGGAAATGTGATTTTCTTCAATAATCGCAACTTTCCGGCCCCTGAAAAAATTTTATATGCCTACATAAAGCACACGAGAAGTATAACGAAGAGAGTTGATAGAAAATCTGTAAGCGATGAATATCAATCACAAACTTTTCGTTGGAAGTCCTTTTCGCTTACTCATGCGACAACGCAAGAATTTAGTTTGAGTTTACCACGTTAATATATTCATACTTATGAATTGCACAATGAATTCATACAATGAACTGAACAGGAGATTTCTTGTAATTATGAATTTTTGGTCTCCATAAAACAATCAGAATATTTCTGATTAATAAAAATCATTTGCTTTTCTTTACTGTTTGTTCTTCCATATTTTGAATGGTCTTTCCGTCGACATAAAGGATTAACTAAGATAAACTTCAACATTTCCGATATTTCAATCAGGCCGACCAACGACAATGTTTCAAGGAAATGAAAAAGAATGAAATATATTACAATCTTGCAAGTTAACATTCTTGGTTCCAGCAAACATGAAAGGAAGAAAATACACATTGCAACGAGAAAAAATCTATTGCCCAAGCGGAACACATTCAGATATGACTAACGTATCCTCTTAAAGCTCGATGAAGGCGTTCGATATACGGTGAAATAATACCTTTCGCGTCGCAATAAGTTAACGTCTTTTCTTAGTTGCCCCAAGGTAAGAATCCCACACGCAGAGACAGTTGTACTGTAGACAGTGGTTTCATTTCGAATTTCCTGCGAATTTAATGGAAACGCAATCAGCAGAAGCCGTAAAAAAGTTTTGAAACGACTGTATTTCAATGCATATCGTCTACGTGGATCGATATTCAGTATTTAATGAATTATCTACGCCTTTCTTATTTATACTAAAGAACAGTGTCTTAGATGGAAGATTACTATTATATTTCGTAACCTAATTTGAGAAATAAATCAATTTTTAATGTTTTATTTGCCTCCCGATAAATCGGATGACGATTTTCGTCCATTGCTTTCTTTCCATAGACAAATTGAATTTCCAAAACTGAAATAATGCAAGAATATCGCTCCCTTTGCATTCTATGAAGTTGAGAGGAGAAGAGGTAGCATTTCATCGACAATCTTTTAAGATTTATTAGATTCCACAACCGAAATTTGATTTTAAAAATTCATAGATCACAAGGACTGAGAATTCTTGAAGAAATCGCGTTCACATTCAGATGTGATTACTTACAACGTTCTTCGTGTAACATCGCGTTTTAAATTTCTTCCTTATTTCGGATCGCCGCAACAAACTTCTACGAACAAAAAATAAAGCATTTGGACGAGCAAATGCATGTTTTTCTCTTTCTACACAATTCCCCCGAAGGGTGGTTTGAGCCCAATCCCCTCCACCATTAGATGCAAAAAGATTTGAGGAGGGGATGAAGCTTACTCTACAAGATGAGGAGTGAGGTAGTTTGCCCGTGCTTCCCAAACGGATGTCATCACCGGAAAAATTCCTTGTTAGAGAAGCAAAATATCTCTTCGAGAAACACTTTTTGTAGTAATCTGTAAGGATATGCGTAATCTATGACGATGGGTTAGAACGAAGAAGAGACTTTTATCTCACCCGAATGAAGACGTTTCATTATTATTACATGGAGATAAGCCGGGATACTCATCCGCTTCGGTATAAAGATTATTCTTATTTGCTTCAACAGTATTTCTTGGGACGAACTAGCGGGGATTGAGCGGAAGGCGTGTCTAAAGTTAATCCCTCTTATCGCCTCTGTCCAGATTGACAAGACAAGTGTTTATGTCATATTTTGTTCATAATGCGAATGTAAAGATTCAGCGATGCTTATCAGGGTATCAAATTCCCCATAATAAATGACTAAATGCTGCTTTTCGGAACGCAACGGTGCTCATGCAGCGAAAACCTTCAAACCAGATTTATATGGGTGGTCTGAAAAGTTTCCGACATTTCGTCATTTCTCGACATGTTTTCTGAAGATATCTGAAAAATTTCTGAAGATTTCTGAAAAATCTGGGATCGGAAACTTTTCAGACCACCCTCGTATTTCCAGTAATCAAATCTTCTTTGGAGATAAAGACTTTCCCATGTTGTGGGGTTTTAATGAAATTATATACGTTAACATTTCCATCCAGTTTGATATTGTGGCCATACCTTGGCAATATTATCACTTAATTAGTTAACCGTAGTTCGCTTGAAAAAAGCTCCTTCGTAAATGAGTTCAAGAAATTTACATGTGGTGCCCTCTTTGCTTTCGGAAGCGCCCTCGGGTGCCCGGGCACCAAAGAAGGTTGAGTACCCCTGCCTTAAAGAATACTATTACTCAGCATCAATGATAACCTCATCCCTGCTTAAGGTCCTTCCCCTTGGCCCAGTGTTACTATTTGGTGACTTCAATTTATCCGTTACGTGGAACTCCCCTACTAGTGGCTCCCCAAAAAATTCCCTTGATGAATATTTCATCGAAACATTCATCATTGCGCTTCGTCTTCCACAATACAACCTCCATCCCACCAGAAATCTGGCAACGCTGGACTACATACTTTCCACCTTTGCCCCTAAATCTATTACGCCCAGCCGAAATATTTTTGAAAGTGACCACGAGTCTCTTGATGCCTCTTTCAATGTGCTTCCTAAGAAGATATCACGCAGAGAACCCTTCCGCGCACAACCCCTACGTTCCTGGAACAAAGTTCAATGGTCTGAGGTCAACCGCTACCTAAACGTGCTTCCGTGGGACATTTTAAGCTCTATTCCTCTCGAAGACGCGGTGGATTTGTTTTACGATTTATTGTGTGCCGTTATAAACGATTTTGTTCCTTTTGTCAAACGTAAGTCCAACAGATTTCCTATTTGGTTCAAAAGTGAAACTAAATTCCATTTAAATAATAAAAACCGTGCGTGGTACGTCTGGAAGAAACATCCGAGTGATCAGACTAGAAAAGTGTACACCGATCTTCGCCGCTTAACTAAATCGCTCATCCGAAGTGATTATTCGGATTACTTAAAAAACATCTCGGAGTCCATCCCGAATAACCCCAAAAAGTTCTGGTCTTATATCAACGGCCGAAAACCGCACTCTAGAATTCCTGAAGAAGTTCACTACGGAAACGTTTCAGCATCTGGTCATCAAAGGACTGAATTATTTCTAAATTATTTCGCGGACTGTTTTGCCAATTCTTCAATTTCTCTCCCAGATGCCACCCCCCAGAATCAATTTTCATCTATATGCAGCCATTCGCTATCTCAACTTCAAACCTCTCCTCACGAAGTGTCTCAATACATTTCCAAGATCTCTCCTCACCGTTCTCCGGGTTCTGATGGCATTCCCCCTATTCTTATCCGTAACTGTGCTTCGTCTCTCGCCACCCCCCTGTGCATAATCTATAACCGTTGCTTCTCCTCTGGTACCTTTCCTACACATTGGAAGACAGCCAACATTATTCCCATCCATAAGTCTGGTCCCAAATCAGATGTGTCTAATTATCGCCCAATATCCATTTTACCCATTTTCTCCTCCATCTGCGAAAAAATCATCCTAAACCGTTTATATTACTTTACATCCCCCCACCTCTCTACCTGCCAACATGGCTTCCTTCCTGGTCGCTCATGTTTAACAAACTTAGCAGTTTTTCAAAATCACGCCATAAATGCGATTCAAAATAAGGCACAATTAGATACTATATTCCTAGATTTCTCCAAAGCGTTTGATTCCCTTGATCACGAGTTATTGATATTCAAACTTGCCCACCGTTTTAATTTTCACGGAAAGTTCTTACAGCTGATATCAAGCTTCCTAACCAATCGAACGCAATGTGTCAAACTTCCAGACGCTAAATCCAACAGGGTTACTGTCACCTCTGGGGTTCCACAGGGCAGTTCCCTAAGCCCATATCTATTCAACCTCTTCGTTGATGATCTAGTCTCTATACCCCCTACGGAGGAAAATGTTCTGCTATATGCTGATGATTGTAAACTTTTTACCAGTGTGACGAAGGTAGCGGATTTGAACAATTTCAAAGAACGTTAAATAAAATTACCCAATGGTGCGGTGACTGGAAATTAAATTTAAACATTAATAAATGCCATGCTATGTCTATAGGGTTAAAAAAACCGATTGAATATAATTATAAGTTAAACGAAATCACTCTTCCAAGAGTAATGCAACAAAAGGATCTGGGTGTTATAACTGATAATAAATTAACATATTCTGAACATGTTACAAAAATAAAAAATCGTGCGATGTCTCTCCTAGGCCTACTTTATCGTTTCACCGATATCAAAGACCCTCTGGCTCTCTCCCTATACTTTTCCTCGTTCATCCTTCCTACTGTATCTTATTGTTCCCCCATCTGGTCTATGTCCTTTCCAACTCATCTTTCCTCATTAGACAGAATTACTAATTTCTTTCTCAGAATTGTAAAAGCCAGAGTTCCTTCCTTCCGTCAAGCCTCTAAAGATTCTATCTTATCTTCACTATCCTTGGAATCTCTCTCTGTCATTAGATCAAAACATGATTTATCCTTCTTACACTCACTGCTGAACTCCCTTTATGACTGTCCTCCCTTAACTTCACTTATCAATTATCGTGTTCCAAACAGATCTACCCGTTTGACATCATTGCTTCACTATACTACTCCTAGACTCTCACTTATCAAGCGCTCCCTTTTCTTTCGTCTTCCTTCTCTGATGAACTCAATTCCTCCTTCTATTGATCCTTTCTCCTTATCTAAACGGAAATTTTTGAACCTGAGCTTACCACACACCAGATCCATATAATTGTAAAATCTAACTTTATGTTTTTTCTTTTTTTCACTATATTTTCTGTCAATTGTTTTTTAACTATTTATATTTATTACTTTAATATATGTATATTTTTTATATTTCACTTTAAATTGGCATTGATATGCTGTATGTGAGATTTGAATAAATAAATAAATAACTCAGTATCTTTCATATTACAGATATGAACAAGAGTGAGGCAAAATTAAATGAAAGATAAAATTCAAAATATCCTGTACAAAAAGACGAGAAAGATATGCCATTTATATGGTAGCAGGAGAGTTAGCGCTCCAATAGGATAATGCTTTCTCGCAAGCCATTGAATATGTCGAAGAAACAAATCTGAAATCTCGATTTCTAATGTTACTCGATTCCGACGATATCCACATTAATGCGAAGACTCGGAACCGCCTCAAAAATCTCTCTCACGCCAACTTTTTAACTCCTCAGCCGACCGGAAGTTTCCTTCAACCTTCAGAAGCAATCTTTTCATCTCCAGAAATCGTTCTTGAGGCGGAGGGAAAGGCCGCCAGAGATCGATGTTCGGGAGATGCGAAAAAAGAAAAATGTCCGAAGGTAGAGGACAAACGAGGGGAGGAGTGATGCCCTCCCGTGGGATTCCAAGAGGGTATGATATGAGAGGCGGTGAACGGTGGTTGGTTAGGAGAGATGGTGGATAGGACAGAGAGAGGCGCAAAGGTAGAAGAAAAAAAGAGGGGAAGTGGAAGGAGATGAAAGTCCGAAAGAGCCGGTGGGAAAAAAGGGAAGGAAATGGAGGGCGTCCAATGGTATAAAGCTTCCCCCTTAACAACTTGATCGAGACCAATCGGCTGGCGAGAACCTCTTTATAAAAGTAATCGACGGAGTTTTCTGTACACTGACATTAAGCTTTCCACGGACCCGAAGAAGAGCCGGGGATTATTTTTTCTTTTCCGCCGGAATTTACACTGAAGGAAATGAGCAGGAAAATTGCCAAACGGCGAAACTCTTATTGGGGATAAAAAAAAGCAGAAATACGAATACATTTCATTGGATTCGAAAGACGATTGAAGGAAAGGATCATTAGCGGTTGGTTGCGGAATAGGCGTTCCAGGTAAAAAAAGATGTTAACTTGCACACATTTTATCGTAACGTCGTATTACGCAAAGTATGCCGAATGTATTACTTCATCTCTATGGGAATGAAAATTCCGAGGGTTTTGAATTGATCTTCGGCGAACCGTCTGTCGGTTCGAATACGGATGACAGTGTTGTACAAATCATACTACAGCCAAGGAACGTTCCTGAGATAATTTCGGCGATTTTTAAGTAAGTTCAACAATTGCACTTAAGAATGTTTACACAAATGGTAAATAGTGAGTATCGCGCACATTTATATTTATTAATAAAATCTAGATGTATTCAGTAGATAAGGATAAAATACGAGAACAAAGAAGGAAATGCATAATTGCTGCATCGAAAGGATCAAGAAACGGATTCCTATGGAAATAGTCCATTTCCCGACAAGAAACGAAATCCCGTTTATATCCCGTTGTTATGGAAATGCCTGAATATCTGGGTCATCCCAGACAATTAGCCTACTATATACCATACTTAAGAATGATACATTTCTCGTTTTTTTGGGGGGAAGACGTCCAGGATAATCAACTATTCAAAACACTTTGAATCATATTCTTAAAACTGAGCGGCAAGCGAACCATATCTCTCGTTTTTTTATCATAATCTGTCTGATGTATCTAGAGATCCGTGGTAATTTCCCCTACTTAGGATTGAGGGATTACATTTTCTATGCTTGGATGATTGTCTTCCAGAATTCAATATATGTAGATTAGAAATAGTTTAAATGTGGCCTAAATATGCTAATGTTCATCAATAGGATGTTCACAAACGTGGACCGAATTCAGTATTTCATGAACCCACACGTGTTAAAAACAAGATTGTATAAAACATATACTTTCAGTAACATTAATTTATGCGTAAATTCGACATGGTCTTGAAAATCGAATCTTGCTGAATTTGAAATGATTAAACAACTAGCAATACGGGAATACACGATTCCTGAGGGAAACGTGATTAGAAGTCGATGTTGCTAGTTTAAAGAAAGCGCGTTAGGAGGACATACTTCGATGATAATTTGACCAGCTAAATTCGGCCGCTCCCATAAAAAGAAGTCAAATAAGAGAAACGGACGCAAGTACAAATCGTTATCCAAACTCACGCTTTCCGATACGCGATGTTATTAAGCAAAAGAAATCGGTCGATTGTCTATAAACACTCGCCCATTGGGTTAAGCAAGTGCTATAAATGTAGATGTTGATTTAATGGATGGGTGATTATCCCAATAATTAATAACTTCAAGGGAAGAAAAAGTTATACATAGAGAGATTTGGTCGATTTCATCAGACAGACTTGTCGACGCATTTAATGTGTATTTCAAAAAGAGAGTTTCTCCCTGCCGCAAAGCGAAAGGAGGCTAGCAGGGTAAATATGTAGATGGATACTTCAGTTCTAACGGGAAGAATATTTCTAGATGACTCCTTTATTTTATTTCAGCTATATTAACTGAAAACTAGTATAAATTCAGACCTTCTCTTTCGTGAGTGGCAAAGATAGACGTGGAATTGTAAGCAAGGTCTGATTAGATATTAGGCTCATCAAAGTACCATTTGCTCAATATCTTGTTGGATAGAATATTTTACGTTTGTCAGTTGATAGCGGAAGAATGCTTATACACTAAAGTCTCATACGCAATAGTCTCAACGCAATAGTCCTTACAATGAACTCGGCCGAATGAGTTGCATTAATGATATAGAAAAATGTGGAATAGCTCTTCCTGTTCTAACCAGAGATTTATAAAGCTTAATTACCAACGTTAATGTGCTCCAGATTAATCGCTGGTGCAGCCATTCATCTGGTACAACGTACAACATTCGCCCTAAAAATGGTTATCCTGGGAGAATAAAATATCTCCTTTTTAGAAATTACACCTAGAGACGATTTCTTCTGTCTGAGAGGCTGAATATGGGTCGAACGCCAACTTTTACCGCCTTTTGATTTAAACTATGGGACTAGGAATGATTGCTTTAATCGAAGGACGCCCGGGGAAACCCTTTAAAAATTTTAACAATATTTAAGTCGTTAATGAAATCCCCCATCTGGCCACGGAGGAAATAAGGCGATAAATATTCCCACGTTAAGCTTATTTTTAAGTTATCAGAGGAAAACCTTTTAGTTTATTCATATATTTCCGCAGCAGAAACGGTAAGTAATGCAATAGTTTCCTCCGGGGACACGTGCAAGCAGGGACGAGGAAAAAATGAATGACGCGACCCCAGAGTTAGAACGGCTCAAACTTTTCGAGCGGGGAGGGAAAAACACGTGCTTTATTTCTAGTCCAAAAGAAACACGCTCGGGGAGAAAAGTCGACGTAAACAAAATCGATCCATCGAAATTACGATACTGCAGGACTTATTCTCTTCTTTCAGATGTTTCTCGAAGTCCAATTTTACGTAATCTCACGATGTGAAATTATTAACCCATTAACGGCCAAAGTTGCGAAACGCAACATTATTGTTTAATTAAAAATGTTTATGTTGACGTTAAAATTTCGATTATTTCTGTTGTTAATTATATATTTAAAGTTCTATCCTTATTTTTGATGTAAAAATATCACAGTTTAAATCCATTTCTTCTTTTTTTGGAATAATTTAAATATGGCGCATTTTCTGTCATATGAGTCTTAGAGAATGAAACATTTCAACCGTCCAATCAAAATTGTTTCTTGAATTTTAAGCTGATATACTTGAGGATGTTAAGAATAAGGTTTAACAAATACTTTTTTCCATAGATTTATTTGCAAAACGACCGGTTTCGGCACAGATCGGCCATCTTCAGGTAAGGAAGTTGACATGCAAGAAAGCTTATATAGGGGGAAAATGAGGGGTATAAGGTGGGTGTAAAGGAACAAAGCAATATGAAAGGGTAGGGAGAAGGGGGGAGGTGGAAAGGAAGGGTTAGGTCTTGTGAGAACTATCCGGGGGGTAAAGGTTGGTCTTATCTTGGAGAGAGCTTTTTGGGAGAGTACAAAGAAGTAAGGGAGAGTAAGATACTGGAACTATTTCGTTAACTACGTTCTGGGAAGCAATTTTAGGCGTTAAAATTTCTCTCTGCTCCAAGAAATTCATTTTGGGACCTTTTCGAAGGATATGCAGAATTTCAGGAATGAAAGATGAGGAATGGTGGGAATCATTTAGGTGCTGAGCAAAGTGAGAGGAGGGAGTATTATTTAAAAAAGAATGATTGTGCTCTTTTACACGGATATTGAAATTTCTCCCGGTTTGACCAATATATACGGATTCGCAATCGTTACATTTTAATTTAGTTTCTACTTTGTCTTTATTGTTTACCAAGTAAGAACCTAGGTTGTGGCTATTGTAGAATGCAGGTTGAATGGTTTCTTTAGGGAGGATATTGGCAATTTTTAATGAACAATCATCTATGAAATTAAATTTTCGCCATTTGGGTGGATTTTCAGGTTGGATGACAGGTGGAAGAAAGATTCTGTTAATTGTTAATCTCCGGATTTTTTTGGAAAGAAGTTTGTCTATTAATTTGGATTGGAAACCGTTTTTTCGGCAATGTATTTGATTATAGACAGTTCCTTATTGAAATCAACTTCGTTCATAGGAATATGCGTTAGACGGTGGATAAAGGCATTGAAAGAAGAATGTTTTTGAGCGGGATGATCGTTTGGGGAAGCAGGAATGGTATGGTCAGTATAAGTAGGCTTACGGAAAATGGAGAAAGTTATTTTGTTTTGGGTATGGTGAAGGGTGAGATCCAGGAAATTGAGTGAATGATTTTTTTTCTAATTCTAAGGTGAACTTGATAGTAGGGTGAAGGGTATTTAAGTAATGATGAAATGATGAAAGTTGTCTTTCCGTACCCTTCCATATACATAGAATATCATCAACATATCTAGATTTAGATTTAGATATATACCCCGCAAGCCGCCAGAGGCGTATGGCAGGGGGTGTAATACACCACCATTATTCATTCCTACCTATTAGCATCTCTAATAGCTTGGGGAAAAAACGACCAAAAGTAATTATCCGTCCTTGCGATTACTTCCCTATAACGCTTCGTCGATGCCTCTCGGAGATCGCGTTCGCTCCTTACTGGCACTAACATTTCACTTACTTCGTCTATAAATTCTGAACGATTGAACTTTTCGAAAAGTTTCCGACGATATTCAGATCTTCTCATCTGTAGTGAATTCCAACTGAGGGACTCTATCATTGCCGCTGCTATCAAACCTGAAATCCCCGCAAACGAATCGGGCTGCTCTACGCTGGACCATCTCTAAATCAGAGACTAAACCTACTTCGTGTGGGTCCCAAACCGCACAGCAGTATTCAAGACTCGGACGAATAAGAGAAAAGTAAGCTATTTCTTTGACTCTCGATGAGCATCCTCTCAACGTTCTACCAGTTAATCTTTGCATTCTATTCGCTTTTCCTATCGCATCTCGAATATGTTCTTCAAAAGATAAGTTACTGCTAAACGTGACTCCTAGGTATTTGTTGTAAATATCTAAACCAGCATTGAACATAAATTAAATATTTACAATTTGAACTGAACAATTTGGATTCCAAGAAGTCCATAAAAATATTGGCGAGAAGAGGGGATAAAGGAGATCCCATAGCGAGACCCTCGTTTTGTCGGTAAAACACGTCTTGAAATTTGAAGAAATTTTGTTTGGTGCAGGTTTGAATGAGTTTTTTAAAGTCACAAATAATATCACTGCTCATGTTGGCACTGCGGAGGCGGTCTTCAATGACACTTATCACTTCACCCGATCGATCGATCTGTGCCGAAACCGGTCGTTTTGCAAATAATTCTGTGGAAAAAAGCATTTGTTAAACCTTATTCTTAACATCCTCTGTTATGGATTTCCACACGGTAAAGCCTGCCACAATCGATTTCAACTGATATACTTGGTAAAAATAATATCAATTGAATGCCTCAAATTCCTTTCTTATGAAAAAAATACGTTTTTCTGGAATAATTTGAAGAGTGAACTTAATGTTGCGTTTTCGCATCTTTGGCGGCACAGGCACTGAGGGTCGCACGCGCGCTCCCAATTTAATCTCCGTGTCTCAATATGTTTGGAGAAGAAAACATCAAGATTGACGTCGCTGGGACTTTTGAGATCCATAGGAGTTCTGGTGCAATGTTTTCAACCACTGACGAACCTGAAAATAGGCCTGTGAAACGTTCTAGAAAAGGTACTCCTAGTGAATCGTCCAAAAGAAAAGAATATGCATTCCCAAAGTGGATAAAAGTGAAAGAATATAATCAATCGATTCGGCCGAGATGTTGTGGAAAGTGAAAGAAGTTATATTTTTATCAGCGCCTTATTCAATGGAAAAGGAACACAAGGAAAAATTGTGGAATGTACTCGGTGGCATGTCTCCGATAAATATTTGCCGGTCATTTTTGGACGACAATGTCTTAGAAAAAAATGTTTTTTTTTTCGAACAAATACGCCGCAGACAACAATATGCATGACTTCCAGCTTATTGTATCTGATTTAAGGACATTTATTGGTTTCTTGCTTCTCACTGGCTATAATATGTTTCCCCAGCAAGATATGTATTGGTTGAAGGATGTTGATAAAGGCGTAGATTTAGTACGCAGTTCTTTCAGTAGAAACAGATTTCCGGCAACTAAAGAGAACATTCATTTCTCAGATAATTCATGCTTGGACAAAACGGTCAAGTTTACAAAAATCAGGCCCTTGTTCAATATATTAAATGAAAAATACCTGCAATTTGGAATATTTGCTCATAATTTATCCATAGATGAGCAGATGGTACCTCATTTTGGCCGTAATTCCGCGAAGATGTTTATTAAAAATAAACCTGTGAGATTTGGTTTCAAGTTATGATGTCTTTGCTCTTCTGATGGGTACCTATTTCAGTTTTTGCCGTACGCCGGAGCCAGAGAAAACTCCTATGAAACTAAATTAGGTTTTTGTGCTAGCGTTGTTCCTGAATTATTAAATGTCATTCCTGATTTATACCATCATCGTTTGTTTTTTGACAATATTTTTTCGTCGTACGCTTTATTTCGTATATTGAAGGAAAAGAATTGTTTCGCTACAGGTACTATCCGAGAAAATAGAACTGAAAAGTGTAGAATAGAAGATACGAAGAAATTCGCAAAAAGGTCTAGAGGAAATGTCGATTATGTTTTCGATGAATCTATTGATCTGTCAATAGTGAAGTGGAACGATAGCTCTGTTGTTACGATGGCAAGCGATGTAGCATCTGTTCTTTCTTTAGGGATGGCTAAAAGATTCAGCCGTGAAGAAAGGAAGTACATCTCTATCCCACAACCTCATGTCGTCGGAGAATACAACAAGTATATGGGCGGAGTTGATCTTCACGACAATGCCAATGCGAATTATAGAGTTCGATTTAGAGGAAAGAAGTGGTGGTGGCCTCTATTCACTTACGCAATAGACAGTGTCTGTACTAGTTCCTGGAAACTGTTCCGGAAAGCTAATGAAAGTAAGATTTCATTGCTAGATTTTAGGTCTTACGTAGCAGTGACCCTCCTCAAAGGTGATGTGGCTTCCCTTGAAGAGCAACAAGAACCATCATGTTCAAGACATAACTACCAAAAGGGGAGACCTTCCCAATCACCTGCTGAAGTGAGAGAGTTTCTCACATTATTTCTAAGGGCAATGCTAGAAAAAGATGTAGGTTTTGTAAAAGCCAAACTATATATCTTTGTAGAAAATGTAATGTGTCCTTACATCCAAAATGCTAAGAAAATTTTCATGAATAAAAAACATACTTGCACAAATTAGTAATGGAATAATATTTAATTAGAGGAAATATTGAATTTTCTATTAAGTTGGCACCTGATTTTTCTCGGAAACTTCGCGTCCTTATTGTAAGCACATTTTGTTCATTTATGGGATTATAAAAATAGAAACACCGAAGGAAAACATCAAAGGCAAAAGGTGAACGTATTCATCAGTCTTTAACAGCACTTCTAAAGTGACATAGCATTGAAAAAGACAAAATTATAAATGCGTGGATGGTTTCCATAACATCCAATAGAATAACTGATTCGGCCAAAGTTGCGAAAACGCATTATTAAGTTTTTTATATTTATAAATTTTTTTAAGAAACCAAATTTTTTATTAGTATTTTCTAAGAGGTTAAAAGAAGGTTGGTGCAAAAAAAAACGGTAAATTTCTCGAAAATTCTAACATTGGCCGTTAATGTATTTTTTTATTATATGAATTTTTAAAATCATTTCTTTCATTAAATTAAATTCGTTTCCAAGTTTCGAAATGAATTAGTACAAGTAAAATATAGGAATAAAGAAGAGATACCATCCAACTTGATGTAAAACAATAAAGGTTTGTGAAAAAAAAACATTTACTAAATTGATACAAATATATAAATTAATTGAATTATCGAAAATGCTAATTGAAGTTGCGTAGTTGATGATAGTCAACAAGAGTAGAAATGAATATGTGGGAGTTAAATAACAATTCATTCAACTCACAAGAATTACGATCGTAAATGAGCTTAAGGCATTGTAGAAATAATTTGAGACGACACTGATTTCGTAACAATATCAAAATCGATGAAACCTTACGTGAAATAAGCAATAATGCACTTAAATGAGTATTGTGTGCATAAATAAATAAGAAAGGTAAATAGGACTAAATTATTGTGCAAATGTCGCACTATAATTTTATTTCATTCGATGATCAAATTTTAATTTTCGTAAATTAAATTTATGCACGAATTATAAAATAGACATTAGATAAAAAGTAGGCAATACTTTATAAGGATCAATCGAATACTACATTTGCCCATTGTAGATTGGAAATACAAGTATACCTTCTCTCTTATTTTTACATACACGAGACAAATATTTTTCTCCAAAATAAGAACGAAATCTTTCTTCATCTTATATTCACTAATACAATCACCGTTGTTTACATTATCCACCCTATGTCAGAAACTTCTGTAAGAGAAATGCATGGGAGCGATTTTCGAACATTAATTTCATGCACTTCCCGAAGTAATAAAATTGTAATGGGAGTCGTTTAAGGGCCATTAGAGCATTTCATATTGATGTTAGTTTGTCCTAAGTATCCTTGGTTCGACTCTGGACGACTCGAATCGTCTCTCTCATAAGAAATGCACGTAAAGTCCGTTTTGATCGGTTGCCGTCGTTTTTCCTTTCGAGGAATTAAATCAGAAATAATGGTCTTATGAAATCGAAATGAACACCAAAAGAAAGGAAATTGAACAAAGATTCTTATTTTTGTCAAGGAATATCGTATTCGTGTCGAAATTGGGAGAATTTGGACAAAAATAACGAAATATTCCTGTAATTTCGTGAGTATAAACAAGTCCCTGACGACAAAGGTGATTGTTGAACTATTTGTGTCAAAGTTTGTACTGTGAAAATTCCTGTGAACCTTAGAAAAGACCAAGAGATGGCTTCAAAATTTTAAAAATAAGTATTTTTAAATTTAGAAAAGTAAGTTGCGGTTAATTGCCGTAGTAAATGTGAATATAAATGCTTGAAGATTGAAAAAACAACCAAAATGTTCAGTTCCCAAGGAAAAACGGACTTAAAAAAGTTTGACAGGGCCGGGAATCGAACCCGGGATTTTCCTCAAACCGGGAGGCTGTCTTAACCATCTAGGCTACCCGACCAGAACATTTTAACACTCCGAAGATCCCGGGTTCGATTCCCGGCCCTGTCAGACTTTTTTCAAGTCCGTTTTTGCTTGGGAATTTTCCTGGGTGCACGCCCTTTTGTGCAAAGTCAACTAAACCCTTTCCTTGTGTCCTTAATTTAAATTCTATCAATGTTTTCACTTTTTTCCGTGTCTTTACAGTTACTTATTAAATTACGAGTAAAATGTAGCTTGCATACTGCAAGCAGATCGATGACACTAATTTCATATCTGCATCATATCGGGACGGTTCTCAAAAGAAAAAAAAGATAGAGAATATTCTTAAGATTCGCTGCAATTTAATCGTCTGGAGTCGAACCCGGGTCTTCCTGGTGAGCTTACTATGCAGCACAACAAAAGATCACCATCTATAACTGTGTTTGAAAATTCAAGCAGAGATATTGGCTGCAACTGCCTCAAACAACGTCCTACTTTTCACGAATGTAAATGGCTCTCTGGATTCGAACCAAGGACAATTTTGGAAATCTAAAACATATTTTTGAAACGTATTTATGATTTCTATCTATATGCCGAATTTCAAGTTTCTATATTATTGGGAAGGGGTTCAAAATAATTCCTAAAAATCGGATCAGTTACTGATTGTAGAGACGCCTGGTGTCGAACCCAGGACATATTGATCTTCCTCTAACCGAAGGACTGCCTTAACCATCTAGGCTACCCAACCAGAACGTATTAACAAGCCATTTTGGGCAATTTATGCGCAAAGTCACCTCAACCCTTTCCTAATCAAAATGTTCAGATTAAATTCGGCCCTTATTTTATTCTAATTATACTAAAAGCGCTTCCATTTTTCGATTTTCGGAAACCATGCTTAATTTTAACTCCGTCACTTTCGACGGGGAAATTCACTCGTAATATATATTTTTTTCCAAATTTCGTCTCGCTGCTTCGATGACCGCTACAAAGGAATCAAATTTTTAGGTTGTCATCATATAGCGAAAATGTTTACAGAGAGAAAGAGCGGTTGAAATATATTCATCGACACTTGCTTTTTCGGATGAAATGCATCATTGAACTTGCGTGAAATATTAAGGTTCGACTCAATATTCAGTAACTATATCCGAATATAGCAGATTTAAGGAAATGTTAAAATGATGCTAATATAGTTCGTGCACACCCTGCCACTCACCAATAGGAGGTTTTCAAGGCAACTGTATGTGTAGCATTGATCAGCTTTCAAATGTTTAATAAAGTAGCTTCATTATTGCTAGATCTCGTCGATAAAATTTAGTTTAGTAGAAGCTTTGCTTTGAAGATGTTTGCATTCAGTGGCCCAAAATGTCGAACTGAGAACATATATTTGGAAATGAAAGCTGCTTTGAGGCCATAACAGAATACATAGGCTCTGAACAGGAAGCGGAGCGAAGTTACGCCGAGCGGACTACGTTATGAAAATTGATCCTAATACTTTTGAACGCAGCCACGGCCACCGGAGTTAAGCCGAGACGTAACTCAGCTTCGCTCAGCTTCCGAACTGCAGTGGTTAGGTAAATTTTTCGGAGAGGAACGCCAACTAAAAAAATCATAGCTTTACATCCAATAACAGTTCTCCTTGTGCGCCATTAAAAAGGAAAAAAAAACACGACGACTTGTGGTGGGTTTGTCATAATGGCAGTTGATCCTCTCCGATACAATTACCCGTCAGCAAAAGTTAGAATTTTGATGAAGATCGAAGAAACATTTAATAGCCATGCTTATGTGATTAATCTTCGTGATGCACCTTACATAATCAAGATACAATGTATTGATATTAAATTGAGAACTATTTATACTGTCAATTCCGTGCGTGTAATTTTTATGATGTGCAATAAATAATTGTTGAATGTAAAACTGTAGAGCATTACTTTCTCGTAGATTTTTCGATGTACGCATTCATTTTGGAACTATATTTCAATTGACTCTAGAATCTTTTGTTGCTGAAAATGCATTTTAACCCCTTCCCTGACGCTCCCGAGATATATCGGGCAAGGCTACTTGTTCCGTTTTCAACGCGTCGCACACGAGTATTCTCGTGTTTCCTTCTTATTTCGCCATGCCGCTGTAGGAGAACAGTTAGCCGAAAGTTTTTGACTATTATATTGAACATTTTGACATTATATCGATGTTTCGACCGTACATCAATCTTTACTTATAACGTTACTTAAACTTATAAACGTTGCTACGATTTGTTTGTTCTAATTGCTTTTCGTCAGTCGCAAGGTCCAATATATATCAAAATCATAATGATCGTTTGTTTTGCTCTGAGTAGGAGGCAGTTGCAGTCATTAATTGTTGTTTTACATAGTATTGTTTATGTTATCTTGGAGAAGCTTTCCCTGAACCAACACCCATGTACTTCTCTGATACATTATAATATTTGAATATACACACTATACTAGCTTCCGTTAAATTAGATAACTCTTCTTTTTGTTATATTTTAAATATTTTTATTGTTTTCTCGTATATTTTTCGATTTTGCGTCCTGTGAAAGACCCGTTTGAAACAACATTTTTTTGAAATTTTAGTCCACGTTTTACTTCGATGGATTCGGCAGCAGATTTCTTTGGTCGCCTCTGATGTCATCAATATATATTTCTACTACCTCTAAAATATAATTAGCTTTTTTTCTAACTCTTTCTATCGGCTAAGATTAATTCTCTAGCCTAACCAAACTCGTGGCAAAAATGAAACGTTTGCTTTGCTCTCAATGCCTTGAGCTTTGGCCGCTAAGACGGCAGAGGGTACTTCAGTGTTGTGAAAGATAAAGAGAAACAGTTGGATCCCTTTCCTCCCCCATAGTCATTTTGACACGTGTTGACCACTCTTCCCTTTTTCGAATTGCCGTTACTCCTGGTTGTTCGCCGTGGATTTTCCAAAATATTTTCTATAAATCGTCGATTTTCCATTCGTCCTTCCTAAGCTGCAGCGGATGAGTTTTATCATGATTTCTATAAACTAAGCTTATTCTCATACGATATATACTTCAGTTATTTGTGGAGCTCTGTAGCATAAACATCTAGCATTTTCTCTCTCGCCTTTACGGTCTTCATTGCAATATTTGTATCGAATACCATTTTGGATTCTCGGAATACTTCGTAAATCCTTGCATCTGATCCGAAATTACGGAGGAAAATTTCTCCAGTCTATCATGGATCATCACGAAGATTCCGATCTTGAAACCGAAGACATCGACATTGAAGTTTCCGGTTCCGATTCAAGCGTTTCGGAAGAATCAGATTCTGAATCTATCGATGGATCAGAGCCAATTCAAGACGGTGAATGGAGTGAACTTCAATCATCAGGTTCTTTTGCTCCTGCACCAGCGAGATTTTTCTTTGAAAAATCTTTCTTTCCTCAAAATTCATCTTCAATGAATTTTGAGGAAATCTTCCGATTTTGTACCATTGAAGTTTTTTGAACTTTTCTTGACTTGACTTTTCAATGACGACATGATAAGTTTCATTGCAAATGAAACCAATCGCTACGCAAGCCAACCCTTCCGTGACAAGCCGTCGGGGTCTGGCGCTGAAAAGGATAAGCTGTGGCGGGAAGCGAATGGATTAGAAATACGTGTTTTTTTTGGCACTTGTGATGTTGCAGAGCATCATTCGCAAGCCTGATCTAGAATTTTATTGGTCAACCAGACCTACTCTTGACTCTCTATTCTTCGGGCAGATAATGTCGTACCGCAGGTTTGTGAAAATTCGGCAGTATCTGCATTTTTCTGACAACAATACATACGATCCTGAAACGCACCCAAACCCGAAGCTGAGCAAGATCTAGCCAGTTCATCAGAAGTTGGAGGAAAAATTTAGAAAATTATATACGCCGGAAAGAGAAATTACCATAGACGAGAATCTTCTTCTCTACAAGGGAAGGTTG
The DNA here is from genome assembly GCA_947579665.1 of Sympetrum striolatum. Classification (NCBI taxonomy): domain Eukaryota; kingdom Metazoa; phylum Arthropoda; class Insecta; order Odonata; family Libellulidae; genus Sympetrum; species Sympetrum striolatum. The sequence continues at coordinate 564,973 of CANPUZ010000024.1, forward strand.
GGTTGGGCAGTACATTCCGCAAAAGAGGGCGAGATTTGGAATAAAACCTTTTATTCTAAGTGAGTCTCGTAGTCGATACGTGAGGTCAACAAGCATTTGCACGGGAAAAGGAACTCTTTTTGATGATGAGTTGAAGGAAAAACCTATGTCACCTTAGGTAGTGATGACTCTAATGAAGCCTTTACTGGACAAGGGATATTGTGTGGTCACGGACAATCTTTATACGTCTACAGATTTGGCTGAGTGGCTTATATCGTGGTCTTCGGACACATACGGCACTCTGAGAAGAACACGAAGGGGAGTACCGAAGGCATTGGTGGCAAAAAAATCTGAAGAAAGGAGAAGTTGCTGCATTTAGAAAAGGGAAGGTGATGGTGCTGTGATAGAAAGATAAAAAAGAAGTCACTCTCTTATCAACTGTTCATAAAAACTATATGAAAATGGTAGAGAAAAGTGGCCGAAGTTTGAAAAAAACATCAAAGGTGACTGATTACAATCACACCATGGGTGGGGTGGACCGGGTAGATCAACATTTGTCCGATTACCCCTTACCTAAAAAAAGATCGAAAAAATATTATTAAAAAATATTTTTCCATTTGGTGGAGCTAAGTGTGTGGAATTCATTCATTTTGTACAAAAATGTGGTGGACGAAAGGTGCATTTAGAATTCCGATTACAACTAATTGAACAATTGATTGAGGCCTATCATCCCACTCTCGTCTCTCCAAAGAGCGGCAGGCCATCCGCAGAGCAGCAAATTCGAAGGCTCGTAGATAGGCACTTGCCCGACTCTCTGCTGCAGAGCGAGAAGAAAGCAGCCCCTACTCGGCAGTGTATTATTATCTGTTGCCGAAAACGCGACGCTAAGGGGAAAAAATCCGTAGGGAAACGAGGTATTACTGTCCAGATTGTGATGTACCCTTACGTGTGACGCCTTACTTCAAAGTTTATCACACCTCTAAAGATTTTTAAGTGCAAATTATCATGGCTATGACTGTATCTGGTATTTGTGTATTATGATTAAATTATTTAAAAATGAATTTCCGCTTTCATTTTATTGATATACCTTTTTATAGCTCAAAGCTAGTAAATTCTCGAGAAAAACTTAATAAAGAAAACCTGAAATATTTTCTTTAAAATGAAAAATTTGAAAAAATTGACTTCATCACATATGAAATATAGCAATCACGTTGAAATTATTAATAAATGGTATAAATGAAAACGACTTTTAAATATATCGCAATAACCATAAAATTGATTAATATGATTAGACTCTTAAACGGTGGTTGATGTCGAAAATGTTTCCAAACAGAACTCATACAAAAGTTAATTTTTTGTAAATTTTGTAGAAAATTGTATATCGAATCTATGAATGGCTTCCATAACAAGAGACAGCATCTGCAAACAGTAAACATAAATTGTGAGAAACGAATGAAATATTGAACTCACCGAATACGTCTGTTTATCCTTCGGTCTGAATGGGTACCAGTTCAAGCTACAAAAGAGAGAGAAAATTCAATTAAAACCAATCATCAGGAAAAGGAGAATCTATTCATGTTAAACTATCCTTCAAATCCACGTTTGGCATTGAGTACTAACGCCATTGAATTTGGTAAATCTCAAGTGTGTTCCAAAATTGTGCCAAATATGTCCGTTATATAATTATCTTAAGGAATGCACAGTTACCTCACAAACGACTTACGTAGCACTGACAAAGAAGAGACTTATGTTGGTTGTGGTGGAGTTGGTGGTGATGCTGATGTCTTTAGAGGTGAAGAAATCAACTCTCTTTGTTGAATCAATGGCGCAGATGGACCAAAGTAGCACGATAATCCAAGGAGGATAATAATTTCCGCAGGAATTATGCAGAAACGAAACTCGCGGAAAAGTACTTGAAAAGTTGACGAAAAACCAACACAAAAAACACTGCCGCAGCCGTGTGCGGGAACAAATCTCGAAAGAGGCGTAAAACAAAAAAAGATCGCAAAAAAGGGGGTGGGCGCCTAGCCTCTTAGGGGGCGGAAGAGGGTAGGGAAAACCTCGGCGCACCGCCTGGCGCACCTCCTGGGCGAGCTGGTGAGGAGGGGGAGAGCCCTCTCGCGGCTGTCTTTCCGACCGCGAGAACAAAGCACTGATTCCCGATGAGTCACGAAAACGTGGTTTGATAAAAGTGAATTAACTCGGCTATCCGCGGTCCGATTTCGAAGCCGATTACGGGAATCGGCGGGAAATCAAAAACTGCACAGGGTGACACTAAGCAAATGAAAGAAAAACTCACTTTTCCCAAAAATGTGCAACGAGGGAAGGGAGCTGCGAGAACGCACGCTGAGAGAGACCCTATACACTCGTGTGCGAGCCGATTATCGCAGCATACATTTCATGGTGATCTCTCTCGCCTTACTCAGGGGGTCTCAAAAAGTAGATGTAATCGGTAGTTACTCAGAGGTAGAGCTCCTCCTTGTCTACCCCGAATCACCCTAATTAGCAGAGAGTGCGCTTTTTAATCGTTCTCCCAGCTGTGGATGTTTTCGTACTTTTGAAGGAAAAAAGTGTTTTTCAGGACATTCCTTGGCTCGCCAAAACACATCACACAAAGAAAGTAAGACATTGTAAAATAATAATAATAACTCTTTATTTGGCGAGTTTAGGACCATTAGGGCCTCTCTTACACCTAACCATTAAGGGTAACCAATATTAAATACAAAAAAGGTGGAAAAACAATACAAATATATATAAAGAAAATGAAAAGAAGAGGCAAAAAAATAATGGAATTGGGGTGTGGGGAAAAACTCCTTGGCTGAAGGCTTTCGGAGAAAAACCCACTGTGGGGGAAAACGCTCACACAAGAAGGGGAGCGAAAAAAACCCGCGAAAACACAGATGGAAATAAACACAAGCAGGTATATCACTAGTTGCATAATTTCTGACCAATATTGTTTGGTAAATTTCTTGGTGGTTGACCATGGATGACATTTACCTGAAAAGACAGAAGAAGAAGAGTAGACGGAAAATAAAGAGCTTTCGGAGGTATGATTTAAAGTAATTATTATTCCTTATGTGAGAGATTTTAATGTACTCTGGCATCGAACCAAGGGAAAGCACGGTCCTATCTAAATTTTTTTCTGAAATGAATGCTGAACATACATCGTCTAGTCAAGCATGAACTTCCTATCCTTTCGATAAGTGCATCAAAAAAAATTATTAAAACCTACCTCAATTTATTTTAAAGAGCAGATTTTTGCACCGTCCTAGCATCGAACCCAGGATGTTTTCCGTAAAAGTCAGTTATGTTCTCCATAGATCATGACCATAGGTATTGGCTCCTTGAGTTATGATTCCCTACCTATTCGGGAAGTATTTTTTTTTAATTCCCGAAAATCAGAGCAATGCTTTTAAATGGGGAAAATCGGGAATTTGGGGCCCTCTGGAATCGAATCCATGAAACTGAAGTTCAAAGTGGGCTTTTTTATGGAAGTTACATGTCATGGCCACCATGTCGTAAAAATTTAAAGTCAGCGGCACTTGTTGAAGATGGTTAGAATTTTGATCCCCAGTGTATATATAGGTATATCCGGAGAAGCGTCTATATATAACGAGTAAAATGTTGCTTGCATACTGCAAGCAGATCGACAACACTAATTTCATATCGGGACGGACATCAAAAGAAAAAAAAATTCAAAATATTCGTAGAATTCGCTGCAATTTAATCGCCTGGCAGCGAACCCCGGTCTTCCTGGTGTACTTACTATGCAGCAAAATAGAAGATTACCATATCAAACTATGTGTGAAAATTCAAGCAAAACTATTAGGTGCAACTACCTCAAACGACGTCCTACTATTCACATACACTCCTTATTTGAGAAATTATAATGTGCTCTGGCATCGAACCCAGGAACAGCATGGTCTTATCTATTTTTTTTCTTAAACAAAGTGTTAATATACATCTTCCATCTAAGCAAGAGCTCCCTTACATATCGATAAATGCATAAAAAAATTATGAAAAGATACCCCATAGTATTATATATGGGGGATATTTTTACCGCCCGGCATCGAACCCGGGTCTTTCAGGCAATACTTTCTATGCAGCACAACAGAAAAACACCATCTCTAACCGCGTATGCAAATTCAAGCAGAAATATTGGTTACAACTGCCTCAAATGACGTCCTACTTTTCCTTTATATTCCTTATGAGAGAAACGTTATTGTGCTCTGGCTTCGAACCCAGGAATAGTACGGTCTTATGAAATTTTTTTTCTTAAACCAATACTTACTATATATCTTCCAGCCAAGCACGAACATCCTATCATTTCGATAAGTGCATCTAAAAAAATAATGAAAAACGGCTCCCATGTATTTTAAAGGGCAGATCTTTGCATCGTCCTAGCATCGAACCCAGGATAACTTTTGTAAAAGTGATTGATGTTTTCTAAAGTCCAAGACCATAAATATAGGCACCTTGAGTTTTACTTCTCTACCTATCCGGAAAGTATTTTTTTTTAATTCCCGAAAATCACGGCAATGCATTCAAACGGGAAAAATCGGGACTTTGGGGCCCTCTGGAATCGAACCTATGACACTGAGGATCAAAGTCTCTTTTTTCCTGGGGGTTTCACGTTATGGCCAATATGTCATAAAAATTTCAGATCAATGACGCTTGTAGTTTAGGCTGTGAATTTGTATCCTATCTATCTATATAGGTATATATATGAATGAATCCGGAGAAGCATCTATATATAATAGATATAGGTATATCCGGAGAAACGTCTATATATAATAGATATGAATGAATCCGGAGAAGCATCTATATATAATAGATAGATATTGGAGGCCACACCATTCGTCAGATTTGCTTCATACATTATATACGAGTCCTTTGCGACCTGGAAGGAATCACTGTCGCCTTTTTATTCCACAATTTAACGGGGTCCAAACCCAGATCACTCAGACAGTTTTCCAAAAAGAATACACGTAATAACTCAATTTTGTCGAATGCATAAACGCCGCGCTAATGACCACAGTACGTGGCATCCTTCAATGGAAATGGCCACGAAGCGATGAATCAGAAAATTCACATCGATATTATAACCGGCAGAGTTACCAGCCAAATAATTGCAAGAAAAGTAAATTCCTTCTTTCTTTCCTTTATATTACTTTCCTTTCTTTTCAGACTGTGTATCTCACTTCACTCCGAAGTTTCCGAGAACGCCTTTGAGGCTGCTAGCACACCCATAGGGAGGAATAATGAGGGGCATGAAATTAGGGTCTTTATAGGGACGCAAGTCTCATAATGATTTCCTTAATGTTATTAATGAAGCGCCCCTAAATTCATATTGCTGTGATATTTCTTAAGAGATCCTTATCGAAAGAAATTCTCAAAAGTGGCTCCACGATACTATGCGTTTAAGAGCCATCTCGCGTTAGTTTTCTAATACCTATTCTAGTTTAAGTTCATCCACCAAACTACGTCACCATAGACGTCACAATGCGGGAATGTGAAATTTCAAAGCGTTTGTGCTAAGCGACTACAGATGGCTGTTTCTGTCCCACCTCATCATTGACCCTGATCCCTTAGGAATTTCGAAGATAATGACACAGCAATACGTATGTTCGACGCCATTTGTAAATATTTCTGACATACTCCAGTCGAAGTTTAGTTCACCCCGTATTATTCACGTTCCCTCACTCTCAGTATCACTTTCCCTGATCTGGTTTTACTTCCTCTCCCGATCCCGCAAACTTCAGAGCGAAACGACAGACAGATTAAGAATATTCCAGCTTGGCGAGTTGTAGGCAGCTACGAAGTTAATGATGCTTATTTCGCCTTTGATTTACTGCCTCGAGATTTTCAAAATCTGGCACCTTGAGCTTTATATTTTAAATTTTTTGGAGACAAACAAACAAACTCCACCAATACTTTTATCATTATCTCTCCTAATACAATGATATCCAAGGATGTTGACGGATATGTTAGCAACCAGATGCGTCTCAGCGATCATTGCTACGTCGATTTTTTTTGAGCGAGAGCATATTTCAATTGGGTCAATTTATTAAATACCCCATAAGCATTCCATTCCATTATCTTTAAAAAACTATTCATTAATATTAGTTGAATATAATACATATTCGACGAAAGCTTTTTTAGTTTTCACGGGAAATGAATGCAATTAGTTGGAATATCCAGTTTTGGAGTTTCAGTCGCCAGTCGACGGGAGTGCCGGTGGGCCGAATTTCTCTCGCCAGAGAAAGTCCAAATTGGGACTTGAGAAATAATATTATTTGGACATTAGCTGAGCTGGGGTGTTCGACTCTAATTGACTGGCAGAATTTGCCTGAGGCGTTCGATCTCTTCGCTAATCGGGCGCCGAACTTGTTTTTCACAAAGCAGCTTGAGCATATGACATGGACTGATTATAATTTCTAATTGGGGAGAAATTTGAATCAGCTACTGCAAAGCTTTGGCCGGGGGTAACGATTTTGCTTGGGTTAAATTTAAGTCTAGCCTTCTCTTTAAGTAATTTTAGTTATCCCTCATCCGGGCGCGCCGCACACCAACAGGCAAAAATTTCTCGCGCTTTTATGAAAGTGACTGTAAACTACCGTCCACGCTCCCGGATGAAGGTTAATTTTTGAGAGTTTGGTAGAATGGGCAGCCTCTGTAGCTAGCAGGACGGTTCCCCTTACAATTTGCGCACGTTGCAGCTGGTTTGGTGCACTCACGAGTGAAGTGCTCCAAACCACACTTCATGCAAGATGAGCCACACTTCACGCAAGATCACGTGTCCAAATTACTGGCAACGGTGGCATTGCGGAGGGCCTTTTTGAGGCTTAAAATTTTCAATTTTTACAATAAAACCGCAAATATGTCTACTATTTAAGAGCTTATCCGCAATTGCTTCGTTATACATTTCGATTTGGAAGAGGGGTAGAGGTCTAAGAGGAACACTCTTTATTTTCTTTGCAAAATCCTTTCTTGTTGGTCGTCTTTTTCAATTGGTTACTTTTATTCAGGGTGTCCGCTATCCAGCGATTAAGAAATTCCCTGAGTTTTCCAGGTTTTCCAGGGTAATATTTCATTTTTCCAGGGTGTCCCAGATTCGCATTGCAATATTATTTTAGCTAAATATTAGACATGTTGTGATAATTACGCACTTAAGGTCCACGAAAAGGTGAAAAACAGTTCATAGATTCATCACGATATTTTATTGGCATCCGAGCCAACCCTAGATACAGACAAGCCATCAGTAATCCTGGAGAGCAAATGTTTGAGAGTGGATGACGTTAGGTTTCTAAAAGTAATTCATCAGAAAAATTATTTTTTTTTTCCTTTCCAAATTTATGTATACCTTTTTAAGGTAGGCATCTACATCTTCTGCAAAAATTAACATATTTTGTAAAAAACTGTTTACTATCTTAAAGGGGCTCCTGAGAGGCTCCTTGCCAATACACCTCGGGCTGATCCTCATGAGTATCCTGTCATGGGTTGGTAGGTTCATTTAGTCATACCACTGTATGCAACAAGTATATGTAAATACGAGTAAAATGTAGCTTGCATACTGCAAGCTTAGTGGGAATAAGTTTAACGTTAAAAGGTTCCAAAAGAATGATGAAAATGAAACCAAAATCTTTTAAATAGGAGATATATTTACCGTCCGGCATCGAGCCCGGGTCTTCCTGGCAATACTTCTTATGCAGCACAATTGAAGATCACCATCTCTAACTTTGTGTGAAAATTCAAGCAGAAATATTGGCTGCAACGGCCTCAACCACATCCTACTTTTCACATATATTCCTTATGTGAGTAATTTTAATGTGCTCTGGGATCGAACCCAGGAACAGTATGGTCTAATCTACATTTTTCTTGTAAAACAGGTCTTAATATACATCTTCTAGCAAAGCAAAAACTTCCTATAATTTCGATAAGTGCATCAAAAAAAATGAAAAACTACCCCCATGTATTTAAATGAGAGGTTTCTGCATGGTCCTAGCATCGAACCCAGGACATTTTCTGTAAAAGTCATTAATGTTAGAAGTCCCTTCTTGCATTGAACCCTAAGACATAGTCTGCCCAGACAGATTTTTTTCGTAATTGTAAATACCGAAGTCACAAAGAATTATTACCTCCTCAAAACGACGATATTATTTGAAATTTCCTTCACAAAGTACAATATTAATTCATCTTCGGTAAAGAAAACTACTTTATTTGTAAAACCACATTGCTAAAATTCGATTTCCATGGTTAGATAATGCCTTTATAATCACGAAACGTCGGCTATCATTCCCATATATCTCTTATGGCCCTATTCTATCAATGCAATCATATGAGAATCGAGTTCAACAATCGCCTCAGTCATCACAGAAACTGGTTGTTTATAACCGAAAAATCACGCATGTTTTCTGCTTTATTTCTCCAAATTCTCGTAATTTAGAATCAAAAACGATATAACACGACCAAAATAAGAATCTTTAATATATTTCCCATCTTTTGGTACTCGTCTCGAATTTCGTAGGACCATTATTTCTAATTTAATTTTGCAAATGAAATGAAGTCTGCAAACGGTGAAATCGAACTTTACATGCATTCCTTACGTAGAAAATTTGTCCAGACCTAGCGTCGAACCAAGGATAATACTTGAGGATGACTTGAATGGTTTTCGTTGAAGGTTTACGACTTCTACCGGTATCTTGAATTTCAGCTCGATATTTTGACAGGAAGTGCCTCAAAAAAATTCCCGAAAATCAAAGCAATGCATTTAAATGAGAAAAAGTCAGGAGTTTGGGGCCTCCTGAGATCGAACTCATGACCATTATGATCGATTTCTCCCTTTTCCGAGAAATCGATCATAATGGTCATGAGTTCGATCTCAGGAGGCCCCAAACTCCTGACTTTTTCTCATTTAAATGCATTGCTTTGATTTTCGGGAATTATATATTCCTTCTGGAGAAGGAATTATATAAAATAGATACATCCAAGTATTACAAGTTATTAGAGTAATAGAATAATTACAAGTCGAAAGAAAGAGCACGGTTACGTCTTATAAGCTTTCAATTGGTCACGACAACACTGTCATCGAAACGTTTCTTCCTCTCAGGGAATTTTACAGAAGTAAAACGGACCGAAATACACGAGTCATGGAAGATCTTTTGTAAGGAGAGTAAAGCATCGATTTTTCCAGGTTACCCGCCAAATTCCCTGATTTTTCCCTGAGTTTTCCAGAAGAACAAAATTCCCTGAGTTTTCCAGGTTTTCCAGGATTTCCAGGGTAGCGGACACCCTGTTTATTAAAATTGTTCGCGAATGCTTTCCATGATGTCCTCTATCGAGAGGTCTATTGGTAAGTTTCGAATTACGTAATTAATCTTTTTTCGCTGGCGAGTCTGTAAGTGAAATAATTTACATTGTCCTCTGTTAAAATATTTTGACTTTTAAAAAGTCATTAATCGAGCTACATTTTAAAGCGATTTTTTCCTCTCGCGAGCGAGAGGCAGCATGGTGCATACGTTGCAGAGTTTTTAATATAAAAGATATCCTGTCCAGAAGTAATATTCCCCCAGAAAAAGAAGATGATATAATCAGTTTAGTATCGGAGTGTGTTTCCCAAAATTATTTTCAGTTTGATGGGGATTTTTACAGACAACTAGATGGCTTAGCCATGGAGTCTCCATTGTCTCCCCTTCTAGCAGAGGTTTTTCTAAATTCCTTCGAAAGTGACTTATTTTCCTAAAACAACTCCTTAATTAAGCATTGCTTATTCTGGCGCCGCTATGTGGATGACATATTCTGCATATGGGATGGCACTAAAGAACAGCTGAGCTACTTCCTCGACCACGTGAACTCTCTCCACAGCTCTTTAGTTTTTACAATGGAATCTCCCTCGGACGGATCCCTTAATTTCCTGGACCTCACCATCTCCCTGAAAAATGGAAAACAGGACTTCGCCATCTATAGAAAACCTACATACACGGACCACGTCATCCCCAACCTGTCTTCCCACCACCATTCCCATAAACTTGCGGCTTTCCATTCGATGATCCACCGTCTTATTCATATCCCCCTTTCATCATCCCAATTTACCAAGGAACTCAACATCATCAAAGAGAGAGCATACCGTAATGGATACAACACCCGATTAGTGGACCGCCTCCTGAATCGTAAACTTAAGAAAATAGCTTCCAAAAGGATCACCCCCTCTTTGTCCGAATCAACTCCCTCTCCTGTCTCTTGGAGAAGACTCCCTTTCTTAGGAACCATTTCTTACCGCCTGGGGAGAATACTTCCAGATAAAATCCGACCAGCATTCTACACTACAAGATCCCTGAGAACTTTATGCACAGGCAAAGATAAGAGGGACCTGGACTCGCTCAGTGGGGTATACAAACTATCGTGCAGTGATTGTCCGGCTATCTACGTGGGACAGACCGGAAGGGCCCTTAAGACTAGGATTTCGGAACATAAGCGTTGCCTACGCACCGTGGGTCCAGGCTCGGCCTTCGCAGACCATCTCAACGACCAGAGCCACAGCAGCGTCTTTCAGCCTCAACTCCTTCATCGAAAGACGAAAGGACGCCGCCTCGACGCCCTCGAAATCATCGAGATAACCAGCAGAAAGAAAGAAATGCTTACAAACGAATATTTGTTTCCTAACCCCTCCCCACTCCTTTCCTTACTTTGTTTCCCTCTAACTCCCCCTCTTCTCCATCCTCCTAACCCCCCTTTCCTCTCTCATATATATGTCCGGAAATTTCTATACATGTACCTGAAGATGTCAACTCGTTGACGAAACCGGTCGCTCAAAATAAATTTGTGGAAGTTACTTAGTGTTTCATTACGATGGTTCCTCAAATACTTAATTATTTTGATACAGAAATGGGATCCGTCGCTCGTAGTCGCCGCTACGCAGTGCATGATTTAAACTGATATATACACGCTGAGGAGTTTTTCAAGAACAAAATACCATTCCAAATGTGTTATGAGTATTCAATTCTCTTCTCTTGAGGATATTATAGACAAATTTCTCAAATATTTAATTACTTTGATACAGAAATGCAATCAGTCGCTCGTAAGCAGAGGTGCGTAGTGCATGGCTAGGAAAGATATATGCTCACTGAAAATTTTAAACACTATAAAAAATTGTATTTTAGGTGTTAATATCTCTTATTTTTAGTGTTTCATTGACAAATTCCAGTCATTTCAAATATCTTTTGTATATAACAATCAAAATGTTATACTTTTGACACTAATTGAAATATGAATTCATTTGAACGGAAAAAGAAATATATTGAAACCTAAGGTTTACGATAAATTTTTAAGTAAACGAAGGACAATTATGAACATTAACGGAGCATTAGAAAAATATATAAAGTATATTTCGAGGGCTACCAGTAAACGAACTTTCGTAATGCACTATCGATAAAGTTATCAATAACTTTGTAAAATAATGAAATTTGTTGATAAAAGAAAATAAACAATATTACTTCCCCACCTATTGCAATTTATAGGTTAATGCTAGGAGGAAAATAATCACAACGATACAACGGCTAAATTGGGCGAGATAATATAAGTACAATTGTATTTTTTCCTCAATAAATCAAGACTGAACTCGTATGAAAATTAATGGTCGACATGAATATAATCGTAAAAAGAAATGAAAACTTGAAATGAAAACTCATTAATAAATGTTGTATCTTAGATATTGATCTTATAGTTAAATCTTGATGAAATTGTTTCTTTCTTTTTTCATTCCAAAATCCTTCGTTATTTTCGTCCTAGAAATTCTCCAAATTTCGAGGTTCAAGAGAAGGGATGTCTCTAGTAAGAACCATATGAATAGGCTGGGAAATCCAGGTGAAAGCAAGGGTTCAGTTTCTAGGAAAAAGAAACTTGTTTGAAGGAAAGCAATAGAGGAGCTCCACGACACTGCGTGCAAAGTCCTGTTAGTAGAAGGTTTGCTATTGAATTGAGTGTCAAAAATTCTTCTTCTTAAAACGTTTTCGTTTCCTAAACGTTTCCGCAAAAATTGTGTGATCTCCTTGGTTAGCCTTGGGGTTGAAGGAAACCCCATATCCTTCCACCCTTGCGGAGTCTTACTGCGAAGGGCTAAAATCCTCCTCGTCCATGAGGTGATTAACGAAGGCCGAGGTGGAATTTCGCACCCCGAAGTATCTCTGTTATTCTGCTGCACTCTTTCCAATCATTGTTCTCCCTCTCACAACTCGGAGAAAATTGAGAAATTCCTAACCAAAGATTTAAGCAACTGTATGACCTACCATGTTAAAAATGGTCTCCAATGGACCAAATTACAGGAAATACTTGATTTTCTTTTTGCTGAGTATACCTGCATTATATGTAATCTACAGAGTATCTGTTGGCGTATAGCGGGGGGTGTATTTCCAGCTAATCTAATTTCCTATTCGATTATATTTCACTTGCGTAAAGAAAAATAATACACGTGACGTTGCCTACTATTTTAAATTGCTATGAAATTATTGCACAAAGGTGAAGAAGGTACACATGAAACACATGTTTTTTTTTTAATTTACGCGATGGAAATGAAGGAGAAAAAGTCTGCCGTAGCCGGGGATCCAACCATGGTAAGCTGTGGTAGCTTAGTGGTTAGAGCAACCGACCGGCAATTGTGAGACCCGGGTACGATCCCCGGCTACGGCAGACTTTTTCTCCTTCATTTCCATCGCATAAATTATGAAATTATTGCGTTTAAACCTCTAGTTTCACCTTGTCTAGAATCATTCCCACAGGAAAACTAATTACACCAAAATTTTGCGTGTTTTATTTTGCGGAGTTCTACAGGGTCCAAAAATTTTTATTACTATTACTTTTGTTACTAATTGAAGGACGAACTAAAAATGTGCCAGTTTTTTCGCGCTCTTTCACGGATTGCTCACTTTGAGCTTTTGTTTCTCATAAAGTATCACTTCAATCAAAATAAAACCTTCAGATGACATTAAGAAACATATTATAAACTAAAATAAAAATCAGTGCCTTCTTTTCGTTAGATAAAAAGTTGTTATCGATATTATAAAACAACTTTTTTTCAGTAATGGGGGGACGTAAAAGTGTAAAAATGGTCTTGTTATAAAGCTCTCGCAAAAAGTTTTTAAATGGTATCATCAACGATATCTACAACTCAGCGATTTTTTTAATACGAATTAATATTTATCGTTGCGGAAATCGTACCGAAATCAAGCACTAGAGCTAGAATACCGTTAGAGCGACCGAGGAGCGGGGAGTCGCTTGCAGTGGAAGACCCCTATCGCCTGTAGGTCGCCCAAACTGACGTCGCCCGAATACGCCGGTCGCTCGTAGTCGCTTCCAGTGAAAGACCGGCCTAATGCGGCAGCCTCGTTCGGTCGGCCTACGATCTCTCGGTTACGCGAACTATAATTTATGTTTATAGTGACTGACGTACATCGACCCGCGCACTTGAATTGGCTACTTGTTTACGGGGCTGCGGAGTGGACCCAACATCAACATCTGACCACCCGTCACATCCAACGTGCGAACACTGATTTCCTTATAGCCCATTGTCACAGGAGGGGCGGGAGGGACGTTATTTGAATTTACTGGAGTTTCAGTGCGATTTTTATGTTTGTTTTTATTGGATTTTTTCCCTTTCTTTTCATCAGATTGAAGCTCTGACACTGCACCAATGCCAGCTTTTTCCTTTGACAACTCGGGGGAATTTTTAGAGTTTAATTTGGCCTAAGATTTGTGGCGAGCCGGCTCGCCAGAATCCTCTTAAGGAGTTTAATAAAATTTCGACGATGCTCGAGCGTTGCTTTGATCAATTAAATTGGATGATGCGGCCATTTTCGGACTTTTGGGCGTAATGCTATTGCCAGAGATATCGACACTAAGAATGTCGGAATTCCCGAGGTAAGGGATCCCTACTTTGATTATCATTTGATGATTTAACATTATCCAGAAGGCTTTAAGATAATTAAATTCATCGTTGCTCGGGAATCTGGTGAGGGAATGAGATCGTGAGCGACGTCTCGGTGGTCACGCGAATTTGGGATATTAAGGAAGCTTGTGGCTCATTTTGAGAATTAAAATTGTTCTTAAAACGAGAAGAGCGAGAGCTTGTCGTGTTCGTAAGCCCGGGCAAACGGGGGAAAGGACTGCTTTAATTTAAGAAAAGAAATACGGAGACTAAGGGTCAAAACTGTCGAAGGAATGGGGGACTTAAAGTATTCCTCTGGCGATTAAAATGATGGCAAAGCAAGGGAAACACGTATTGGGAAGTAAATCCGCGGAAATCGCGATGACGAAATTAATAGTTTAATCCGCTAGCCTTCTCTGATATATGTTTAATTTTTAGCTCGCAATTAGAAGAATGACTCGAAGAATTAAATCACTCATAAAGCGGGACTGCAGAGCATCAGATTTGATATTTTGTATGTTCTTCAGCCTATAACTTACGAGATCTCACTGTTTATCTGATGTGGATTGAATGAAAATAATCATAAATCGCTTGATGAAACCACTGTCCTAAAAATTGAATCCATGGATTCCTTATCGTTTCAAAGTAATGGCTTCCAGTAAATACTGTAGTGAATGGCCAGCGGTAGACGTCCTTTTGGTAAAATTCTCGAAATATTATTTCTCAAAAGTTACTCCTCTCGTATTTTTAGCTATTTACTGATCCACCAATCAACTCCGAAGTGTATTAGAATTTATTTCGGAGTTCTCAGTAATTTAAGAAGACCATCTTTTATTTTATCAGTTATGGAATATGAGAATACCGCTATCCGTAAGATTGTCACTTTTTCATGACAATGGGTTAATCGACCTGTAACCAAATTTAAGACTTGGCTAGGGGTATTAATTATTAGTACTCGACGCAGGATGAGCAAGTTATTATGTGTGTGTTACAGTAATAGTATAATTATAATAGTGTTTAAATACGTATTTAAATGACATCCTTATTTTGTATTTTATAAACGAGGTGAGATCGACTAGCAAATTTTATAAGTGAATCAAGACGAGTTGAACGTTTTGGCTATCATCAACACTGAGAGAAAAATTGTATTCACTTGCTTTAGGTGGTTTTTTTATATTAATTTTAAAGGTTCTTAAAATCTACGAAACTAATAACTGTATCTATCATTTAATGGGATAAAAGAATTGAAAACACTATACATTCAATGATAGTAATGAAAAAGAACCAAAGGAATGCCAGTTTACGCAAATAGCTATTTCTTAAATTTCCCCGTTTTGTTGTTGATTGATTTGTAAGGATATCCCGAAGGTTTACGAAAATCGTTGGCTAGAAGAAATAGCGAAAAAAGCCTGAAAAGATGAATATAAATATTGAGAACGTAATTTGGGAATTAGAATGTTCCGAAGCTTAAATTTCTACGGGAGTGATCTTTCTTTGGTTAATATATGTTTAATTCTACTCCTGAAAGCAGAGACGGTCCGAGAAATGGGCAGTCTGGGAGACCGTTCACAGCGTTTGTGGGCTCTTCTCTGATCCCTTGATCAGTAACCTGTGACCGCCTCATTGAAGACCCTTTCTCTTTCCTATCTCACCACCACGCAGAAGCTCCCTTTGTTTTCTTGAGAAGGAAGGTATGCTTGGTACCGATTAACCGTTATGTAGACAAAAACATTAAAAGCAGAGGTAGCACCAAAAGGAGGACTTGCCACAGAGATCCGTAGCAATAGATTTAAATATATTTTTCATGCATGAGCGTTTACGTGTAAATATTAAGAGTGGAGTTGTAACAGCCTTAAGTTGTTGGCTCATACCTTTTTCCAATGTCGAAACTCTTAATCGTTTTAGTATTTTAAAATTTTTGACGGAGAAGGTTTAAATAAAGGAATTAAATAATTACAAGCAAATTATTCAATTCTTTTTGCGCTTTGCTCGACTCTGCACGACTAGTCCTTCTAATTTCATTATCCAAAAGAAATTTTTGTGCGTAAAATAGTAAGCGGTTTGTTAAGAGACTACAGGTTAGATAGCAGTGAGTCCAAAATCATTGGAGCCCTCCGCTGGGTATCTTATAAGAATATAACTCTGTAAAGGCAATAATTATTAGAGATATTCCTTAGCTGTGATTTACATGACGAAATACGCGACGACGTGATCCCTATTCTCAACGATCGTTATTTGTAAATTATTAAGATAGTTTAGTGTATCACATTCTCAGCAATAAGCCTTACGGAGGCTCGCGGATAGTTAATTTAAATGTATTTCTTACTTAACTATCTTTCATAAATCTGCAACACCATTATTATATTTATGATATACGTTTTTTCTAATTTTTCCTACTTCAGTTGACCTAATTTACAGTAGTTCATATTCTCTTAATTATCGTATCATAATTAAGTATAATCTTTACGTAAATGATCATCCTGCGGGCATGTGGAGCATTAACTGAAATAACCAATTTCATTCTAAATCTGCATTGATGGAAAATATTATTATTATTAGGAAGGAATATGAGCAGCCAAAGTAATTCATGTCCAATATTTTATGAAGAAGAGCGAATTACGCTTGAGATTCGAGCCGATTTAACGAAATACGAATTTAATTCTTTCATAATACAATACTGCTTCTACCGCAGCAAAAGCAATGATTTTTAGCGAGTATTTGTAAAATATATATCATCACAAAAGCCTTCAAAACGTGCCAGGCATAAAGAGGAAGACGAAAAGCGCGCTCAAAACAGAGAATCTGACAGACTCGCCCTTCTCGAGTTATGCTGGTTGCGTCTTAGGTGGTAACTTTTTTATGCTGTTGGCTTACCGAAGCCTAAAAATTATACTATTGCAACTATGTAACTATTTGATTTAAATTTAAATTAGTTTACATTTTACTTATAATTATTTCTTTCTCCAATTCAGTCTCCGATTTTCCTGTGAAAACTACTAATTTATTTTATTTCTTTCGTTTAAATTAAATTCATTTGTTTTTTGTACTAAACAGAGCAGATTTCAATAATTAATAACAGAATTGTATTAATTTTGGAACGCACGTACCGAATTCGTTATTAAATTAATTAAATAATATCCCCTGCCATACGCCTCTGGCGGCTCGCGGGGTATATATCTAAATATATATCTAAATAAAATATATGCGACAAATCTTACGGGTACATGTAAAGAATATTGACAAAACTATACCGCACCGAAAGATGACAACTGTAATTCGTAAATATTTGTGAAATTTCACAGTGTTTTAAGAAAACAAGTTTTATAGCAATCTAACATGACGATAGAAGAACAATCTTACGGGTACATGCCAAAGAATATTAGCAAGACTATGTATATCTCACCGAAAGATGACAACTGTAACTCGTAAATATTTGCGAAATTTCACTGCGCTTAAAAAAGAAAGTTCCATAGCAATCTAGCATGACGATAGAAGAACAATCAGACATATTTTTGACTTGTTTGGTAAATATACGACGGTTTACTCACTCAACAAAATATTTAATTTTATAATGTATAAGGTCTTCCGCGTATAATTCTATAAGATCAATAGAGTGGGTGAGAAAATTCCATGATCCACTTATTTCAATTGATTTACAAAATGTTCGCAAATTATTTTATGAATTAGGTCTCCCAACAAATTTCCTCCAAACCTAACTAATGTACGAAATTCTTCTGAGATACTTTTATCTAAATTCCTCTTAGCTCTATTCGTACCATTCCATTTCATTCTCTTCAAATTGGGAAAAACCTGATAAGAATAAGAGAACCATACACTCTTTCCCAAAATATACTACGCGTTAATATATATTATAATACACGACCAATGAAAAAGAAGTTAATAACAATAAACAACAATTAATGAAAAATAAAATACATAGTAAAAAACTGAATTTAATGTATACTTAGAGTTTGGTCTAAATTTAACTTACATTTATAAATATTTTGCAAGTGTTCGCGTTTTTTAATTTATAATTAATCAAAATCCTATAAAAAAACTGTACTACAGCTTCTAAAACCTGATCAGTTTTTGAATTGCTCCAAAAGACTGACACCATGATCGCAATCCCATAAATTGAATAAAACATCCCAAGGAAGTTATTCAACGTAACACCCTCTCTCGTAGCAATTTAATTATGCATTAATTAGGCCTACAAGAACACATTCCCCATATTCAGGAGTCTTGGAACCCGTCTATTGACTCCAGCCTAAAAGCACACCCAGTCCTCTTTGTCCCATCCTCACTTGGACCCCTCATATCCCATTTACCACAAAAAAACACATCCGATAGCCCACTTCCAAAGTGTTGGCAGGTGCATTGCTGGCGGAGAGGGGGAACTCCTTAAAAGGGAAGGAAAGGGGAATATAAAAGAAAATCGAAGTATTTACGAGAAGGTAAAGTAGGTAAAGTTCCATTGAGTAGGAAGGAATTTCTTGGACCGAAAAACGGTGGAAAGGAAACGTGTATAATGAAAGGAGAGTAAAATCGATTGTGGCAGGCTTTACCGTGTGGAAATCCATAACAGAGGATGTTAAGAATAAGGTTTAACAAATACTTTTTTCCACAGATTTATTTGCAAAACGACCGGTTTCGGCACAGATCGGCCATCTTCAGGTAAGGAAATTACATACAAGAAAGCTTATATAGGGAAAAATGAGGGGTATAAGGTGGGTGTAAAGAAACAAAGCATTTTGAAAGGGTAGGGAGAAGGGGGGGAGAGGGTGGAAAGGAAGGGTTAGGTCTTGTGAGAACTATCCGGGGGGTAAAGGTTGGTCTTATCTTGGAGAGAGCTTTTTGGGAGAGTACAAAGAAGTAAGGGAGAGTAAGATACTGGAACTATTTCGTTAACTACGTTCTGGGAAGCAATTTTAGACGTTAAAATTTCTCTCTGCTCCAAGAAATTCATTTTGGGACCTTTTCGAAGGATATGCAGAATTTCAGGAATGAAAGATGAGGAATGGTGGGAATCATTTAGGTGCTGAGCAAAGTGAGAGGCGGGAGTATTATTTAAAAAAGAATGATTGTGCTCTTTTTACGGATATTGTAATTTCTCCCGGTTTGACCAATATATACGGATTCGCAATCGTTACATTTTAATTTAGTTTCTACTTTGTCTTTATTGTTTACCAAGTAAGAACCTAGGTTGTGGCTATTGTAGAATGCAGGTTGAATGGTTTCTTTAGGGAGGATATTGGCAATTTTTAATGAACAATCATCTATGAAATTAAATTTTCGCCATTTGGGTGGATTTTCAGGTTGGATGACAGGTGGAAGAAAGATTCTGTTAATTGTTTATCTCCGGATTTTTTTGGAAAGAAGTTTGTCTATTAATTTGGATTGGAAACCGTTTTTTTCCGCAATGTATTTGATTGTAGACAGTTCCTTATTGAAATCAACTTTGTTCATAGGGATATGCGTTAGACGGTGGATAAAGGCATTGAAAGAAGAATGTTTTTGAGCGGGGTGATCGTTTGAGGAAGCAGGAATGGTATGGTCAGTATAAGTAGGCTTACGGAAAATGGAGAAGGTTATTTTGTTCTGGGTATGGTAAAGGGTGACATCCTGATGAAAGGAGAGATTGAGATGCAGGCCAAAGGAAAAGCTGCGAAAATAGATAGCGACGCAGAATGAAATAGTTTCCGGAAAGCCACTGAGCTTGCTTTGCGCAAGAAAGAAGGGAAAAGGTTCTACAGTTCAGGTGGCATAAATTTAACCTTCGGGGTGCATTGTAAGTTGAGATCGGGCCTTGAGTATCTTTTGAGTACTTCTGGATCTGCTGATAGCAGAAGAGAAGGATGCTCGAATAGCTATAGGTGGCGGGATCATGCGTACCCTGAATTACTGTTCTAGTGATCCGGTCAACGATTCTATACTTTCTGCAAAAGCAAATCAATTTATGCATGAAAATTGGATAGAATGGTTTCAAAAAACCTGAATTCGCTGATTGGTTACAAGATTTCAGAATATGGTCACATAATCATTTGTAACCGAAAAAATAAATACGTGGAGAATGAATACCTCAGAATATGCAGGCAGTTTTTTCTGTCAGCTCAGAGAAATTAAACTTTGCCTAATCTGAACATATGTGTTTACTTACATTACATCGATATAAATTCTACTTTCGAGATGTATACCTTCAGATATGACTCCAAAAATTTAACTAGAAAATACAGACTCTGATGATAAATTAAAAATGTATTCGTGATTTTTGCAAACTTTGTCTTCTCCCATATCATTTTTTAATACTTATAACCTCATATCACCTTTATAATTCCAATAAACTCAAAATTCTTATCTATTAGCTATTTTTACTAACTCGTAAATCTGAAACCTGATGGAGTGTTTAGTTTCAGAATTGATTCGAAATGAGCATGAAATAGAAATATGAATAAGAAAGTTTAAGAGGGTACTTATAAGTTATTCGAAAAGGCATTTTTAGATTACGTAGAATGTGTATAATAGATATCATAAGGAAGTATAATATGCATTCCGTAAAATACTTCACGTCCTTATAATTAGAATCTACCTCCCAATTTTTTTAGTCATTCAGTAGGAGAGAAACTCTTCTTTCTAGATCAAACTTAATTAAAGACTAAAAGAATAAGACAAGCAATACTCATTCGATACTTTTCATTATCTGAGGCACAAAAACGAAGCAAACTTTAATCTCCGTTACGCCGAATTAAAGGGGAAGAAGTTATGAAAAGCTATGCTACTGCTTCAAATAATAAGCGTCGACTTCATAATAGCTGGACGTGGTTCTTCTAACAGTTTTGTCAACAGCCACGATCTCAGTCTATCCACAATGTAGCCAAGAGTTAATCAAAATCATGTTTCCAAAATGTAACAAAATACTTCTCATCTACCGTATCTTCTTTCCTTTTCTTTTTACAGGCACCTCCGTTTAACAGGAATTACCTATATAATGACAAGGACTTCGAGACAGTCCATGAAAAAATCTATTGACAAATGCCTCTGGCTGAAGAAATTTTATAAAATTCTTATTATACTATATTGTAGCTTATAGAATATTAGATTATTTAGTTTATTATAGCTTTTAACTTTTATTATAACTAACTATCAATTAGGTCTTCCATACCTTTTGTTAAATTTACTTTCTAATATAATTGTTCATATCTAATCTTTTTCACTTTTCATACATCTGTTTGTATATTATTGTATTTATTTCTATTACTGTGTTTTCGCGGGTTTTTTTCACCCCCCTTCTTTGTGGGTGTTTTCCCGCAACGTGGGTTTTTTCTTAGTCAACCATCAGTTGCAAAGATTTTTTCCCACACCCTACTCTTTTTTGTATTTTTTTTAAAGTTGAGTTTTTAATAAGTTTAAATGCAATCGACATACGAGGTTAGGTGGAAGAGAGGCCCACTTGGGGCCAATAAAGGGTCAAACTAACTAACCAAATGACCTTAGAAAAGATAAAGGATGGTAAAAAGTATGGATTATAGTACTGTGAATAAAAATTTCCATTTCGTATTCCGTCAGTAGCGTACGGAAGTAGAGGCAAATAGCATGCGTTCTAGAATAGTAATACAGGGTGTTTCCCGGGAACCGCATGGTTTTTAAGTAGCCACAATGTTTTAAATTTTGAGCCAAACATTTATTTTTTTAAACAATGTGTTCTACAAACTGGGAATTTTAAGAAAATTATACAAAAAATTAAGTAAAATCGCGTAGATGGCGCCCTTCCGATTGAACACATGCTTCCAGACGTTCCCTGAAGTTACGCATTGAATTTTGTAACATTTATCGTGGAATGGCTTGGATTTCTCTTCGTATGGCATCCTTCAACTCCGGTTATGTTCCTGCCTTTTCAACGAAATCACGTGATTTCAAGAAACACCAAAGAAAGAAGTCCGGGATCGCCAGATCGGGGGACCGGGGGGGGGCCAAGGAACATCTCCGAAACGAGAGATCACTTTTCCAGGGAAAGCGACACTTTCGAGCAGTGTGGGCCGTAGCCCCGTCTAGTTGAAATCATATGTTTTTATCAAAATTAAAATTTTTCTAACCGTGGAGGCAGAAATGCGGAGCTTTGAGGCTCGCTTCCTTAGCGAACTGTTTGGGCTCCCCAATGTAGCGACACACACACGCTCAACATTCTCAGGCCCTGGAGGTTTTATTTTCATTAATGATCCCGTTGTTTTCACATTATGCATCCACCTCAAAATTGTGTTACGATACGGAATCGGCCCACGAGGCGGGTGCCGGCAAAAGTCTCGTTGGGCGTTACCTCACCGTTAGCGTAAAACCGTCTCATAAAAAAAGCGCGGTGCTCAAGGTCGCACATCTTAAGTGTAACTAAAACTTCCAACTCCCCTCTACACAATAGGACCTTCCCAACCGCCATCCCCCCACTACTTGCCGTGTACTATCTAATCAAAAGACATGCGGTTCCCGGGAAACACCTGTATATAACTGTAGATAGCCATCGATACTACTACTATCGATATACCAAATAACCGATTAAATCTTTCACTTTAACAGCCTCTACAAAAATAAATTATAGTTTAAGGAATATAGAAAACCTCTTTGTCATCTTTAAAAAATAATGTAGAACGCACAAAATTCATCATTTAACCACTAGCTCTAAGCACTCTTTGAAATCAAACTCAGCTTTCCTTCAGAATCAGGTTTCAAATCCATTAACTATTAAAACTCGAACAAAAACACACTCTGAAGGTCTACTCAAGTAAATATATGTTTTCTTTTATAAAAAAACTGAATAAAACGACGAACGAAAGAAAGATGTTTCTAATAGGTTGTTTTAGGCATTTCAATGGAACTGCATTGACTACCGATCATCTAGAAATGCTTGGATGAAGGAGGTCTACACCTTGAGTAAATACCTATTATTACCAAGATTTGACAATGATTACATTTTTCTGTTGATAAAATCTCGGATTAACAGCTACTTGACGCTTGACTAAATATCAATGGTTCCGCCTAACAGCTAATCTAAAACGGGAAAGAAAATATTTTGAATTAGTAGTGATTATTGAAGTGATAAATGATCCAATGAAGAGTAGTCAGCCATAATACCTGCATCAAACGTGTATGGAAATCGAGTGATACTGAAGATACGACAAGCAATTTTTAATCGCTATTTTTTATTTGTTCGATTATCTTTAAAAATTTACAAAAGGGCTATATTGACGAGTTTTTAGGAGAAATTTTCTCTTGACGCATTTAATGCCGGGTAATTTCTTTCAGACCTGATTACTAGAAGAAAAAAATCACTCGCATATTATATGGGTTACTTTGAATGGAGAAAACAACAATGATTTGATGGTAAGAGAACTATCGAGCCGAAAACCAAGCTTTCTTTTATTGAACTTTGAGGTTAAATATGGCACCAAAACTAAGAAGAACACTTTATTAAAGATAGAATAGAATGAATTTATTGTGTATTAGTGATTATTAGTAAGAGATTGCTGAATAATACAATTAAAATACTAAAGAATAAGAATGTGCATTTTTCATTCGCTGATACATAAGGTATTATCAATATCATGATATCCCCTTATTTGATGCAACCTATCGATAGATTTACTGAGAAAACCGTTCAGTGATGGAATTAGTTTTACTATGAGCCTCGACGTTATGTCGGTGTACCTGCAATTTGATATTGGGAAAGATCAGATATTGCTTCTAGAGAAATTGGACCATAAGAAATTAATTCGACTGGACACAGTTACGATTATGAGCAAAACGTACAAAGTAAACAATGGTAAATTAAATTCACGTGGTAAAATTATTAATTAAAAATTAATAGAGGAACGTATTTCGATTGAAAGAAAAGTTAAAAATGAAATACATTATGATGTTACATTTCTGTGGTTGCGACGAAAGTTATATTGATGAGCAAGGATGACGAGACCATTTTATAACACTCGCGACTTGAGAGCTCCTGAGTCGATGTCCGATGGACCCAAATCTCAGAACGACAAAGGCATTCGAAGCTAGGAATATCATCTTTAGCTGCATCCATTTCATACACGCCCTTTAAAGGATGTCTGTTACATGTAACAGTAAAGGAGGGAGCCAAGTCTACTTCCCACCCATTTTCGCATTGATGCACGGCGATGTCTCGTCCCGAAACAAAACACGAAAAGAAACGTCTCCGGCGGATATTCGTCGCTTTCATCATCGCACGGACTTCAAAGCGAAGGCATTCGCGGATGACATTCTTACGGATTGATATTCAACGGAGCGAGAGACAAAGGAGTCATTAGCTTAACAGCGTCCGGAAGAAAGTGAGAATCGCAAAAGGAGACGTCGAACGAAAAAGCGGAGGTCATGGAAAAAAGGACAGCGAGGGCCCTTGTAAGGGACGGACGGATGATTCGGTCAGACTATGGAAGAAGCATGTCCTTTTTTGTTTGAAGATGCCTAACAAGGTTTGAAGAGGAAAAATTTTCCAAGTAACTTTTCCTGCTCGTGAGTCCAGAACCACGGAGGCAAAACTCCACTTGATGATCAGGAAATGACATTTTCGCCGGAATATGAAAGTTTCAAAGAGGAAAAGTCAACTTAACCTACTTTTTACTTTCTCCATATACGAAGTATAGAGAAAGTATTGTTTTCATGAAAAAATTCGACTTCGAGATTTCAACGGAAATACATGTTTTGGGGTCCCTAGAACACCTTTTGACCATTTTCGGAATGATGTCTATGTGTATGAGTGTGTGTGTGTGTGTGTGTGTGTTTGTGTGTGTGTGCTTGTGGGCGCTCTAACGTAAAAACTATTAGTCGTATCAGTACCAAACTTCATATATAGTACTGTGGTGTGTGCTGTCAGAGTTGATTAGTTTTTGGAGTGAATCGGTTTACCGAAAGTCGAGCTTCATTCATCTAAGCTCATTTCCAGTTTTCAATATATCTCCATAACTATGATATACGAGTAAAAATGTAGCTTGCATACTGCAAGCAGATCGAAAACACTAATTTCATGTCGGCATTATATCGGGAAGGCCGTCAAAAGAGAAAAAAAAGGATTGAAAATATTCTTAAAATTCGCTGCAATTTAATCGTCTGGCATCGAGCCTGGGTCTTAATGGTGAACTTACTATGCAGCACAACAGAAAATCACCATCTCTTACTATGTGTGAAAATTCAAGCAGATATATCGGCTCCAACTGCCTCAAACGACGTCCTACTTTTCAATAATGTAAATGGCTCTCTGGATTCGAACCAAGGACGATCTAGGAAATTTAAAACACGTTTTTGAAATATATCTATGTTCTCTATCTGTATGCCTAATTTCATGTTTTAATATTATTGTGAAGGGGTTTAAATTAATTCTTAAAAATCGGATAATTTAGTGATTGTAGAGACGCCTGGTGTCGAACCCAGGAAATATTGGTAGCTGTGAATGCACAGTATGACTTATTAGGACTTTATCTTATTTCATACAAATTTTGTAGTCGATATCATGCCGGGAAGTACCTAAAACTTTATACTGTTATCTCCATAAGAAATGCATGGAGGAATGTAAATGGCCCTCTGGGATCGAACCAAGGACCATCAGCGAATATGTAAAATTTGATTATGAAATATATGTATGATCTCCAACCTCATGCCGAATTTCAAGTTTCCTTGCGATCGGGAAAGGGTCCAAAAAAAATCTTAAAAATCGCCACAATGCATTTTAAACGGCCGATTTTTGCCTCGACCTAGCATCGAACCCAGGATATTTTCCGTGAAACTCATTTATGTTTTCGATAGATCATGACCATATATATAGGCTCCATGAGCTTTGATTCTCTACCTATCCGGGAAGTATTTTTTAAAAATTCCCGAAAATCAAGGCAATGCATTTAAACGGGAAAAATCGGGACTTTGGGGCCCTCTGGAATCGAACCAATGACACTGAGGTTCAAAATCGCATTTTTTCTGGAGGTTACACGTTATGGCCAATATGTCGTAAAAATTTCAGGTCAATGACGATTGTGGTTTAGCCTGTGAATTTGTATCCTCGCTATCTATTATATATAGACGCTTCTCCGGATATACCTATAAGTCATACGAGTAAAATGTTGCTTGCATACTGCAAGCAGATCGGCAATTCTAATTTCATATCGGCATCATATCGGGATGGTCCTCTTAAGAAAAAAAAAAAGGATTTGATTTTTTCTTAAAATTCGCTGAAATTTCATCGTCTGGAATCGAACCCGGGTCTTACTGAAAACCTACTATGAAACACAATAGAAGATCACCATCTCTAACTATGTGTGAAAATTCAAGCAGAAATATTGGCTACAACTGCCTCAAAAGACGCTCTAATGTTCACGAATGTAAATGGCTCTCGGGACTCGAACCAAGGACGATCCTGGAAACTTAAAAAAATTTTCTGAAAGTTATTATTGATCTCAATCTATATGCCAAATTTCAAGTTTCTACATTATTGGCAAAGGTTTCAAAATAATTCCTAAAAATCGGATCAACTTCTGATTGCAGAGACACCTGGTGTCGAACCCAGGACACATTGATAGCTATGAATGCATAGTTAGATTTGTTAAGACTGGATCTTCTATCATGCAAAGTTTTAAGTCGATAGCATGCCGGGAAGTACCTTAAACTTGTTTCCGTTATCTCCATAAGAAATGCATTGAGGAATGTAAATGGCCCTCTGGGATCGAACCAAGGAACATCAGGGAAAGCATAAAAATCGATTATGAAATATATTTATGATATCTAACCTCATACCGAATTTCAAGTTTCCATGCCATCGGGAAAGAGTCCAAAAAAAATCTTAAAAATCGCCACAATGCTTTTTAAACGGCAGATATTTGCATCGACCTAGCATCGAACCCAGGTTATTTTCCGTAAAACTCATTTATGTTTTCGATAGATCATGACCATATATAAAGGCTCCTTGAGTTTTGACTCTCTACCTATCCGGGAAGTATTTTTTTTAAATTCCCGAAAATCAAAGCAATGCATTTAAACGGGAAAAATCGGGACTTTGGAGCCCCCTGGCATCGAACCCATGACACTGAGGATCCTATTCGCAATTTTTCTGGTGGTTACACGTTATGGCCAATACTCCGTAATAATTTCAGCTCAATCACTCTTGTAGTTTAGGCTGTGAGTTTGTATCCTCTCTATATATATATATATATGGATACATGAATGAATCCGGAGAAGCATCTATATATAATAGATATATATACGAGTAAAATGTAGCTTGCATACTGCAAGCAGATCGCCAACACTAATTATATGTCGGCATCGTATCGGGACAGCCCTCAAAAGAAAAAAACGGGATTGAAAATATTCTTAAAATTCGCTGCAATTTAATCGTCTGGCATCGAACCAAGGACTTCCTGGTGAAGCCACTATGCAGCACAAAAGAAAATCACCATCTCTTACTATGTGTGAAGATTCAAGCAGAAATAATGGCTCCAACTGCCTCAAAGGACGTTCTACTTTTCAATAATGTAAATGGCTCTCTGAATTCGAACCAGGGACGATCTAGGAAATTTAAAACATGTTTTTGAAATGAATCTATGTTCTCTCTCTATATACCTAATTTCATGTTTTAATATTATTGGGAAGGGATTTAAATTAATCCTTAAAAATCGGATAATTTACTGATTGTAGAGACGCCTGGTGTCGAACTCAGGACACATTTGTTGCTGTGAATACTCAGTATGATTTATTAGGACTTAATCTTATTTCATACAAAGTTTGAAGTCGATATCATGCCGGGAAGTTCCTAAAACCTAATTCTGTTATCTCCATAAGAAATGCATTGAGGAATGTAAATGGCTCTCTGGGATCGAACCAAGGACCATCAGCGAATATGTATAATTTGATTACGAAATATATTTATGATCTCCAACTCCATGCCGAATTTCAAGTTTCCATGCCCTCGGGAAAGGGTCGAAAAAAAATCATAAAAATCTCCACAATGCATTTTAAACGGCCGATTTTTGCCTTGAATTAGAATCGAACCCAGGTTATTTTCCGTAAACCTCATTTATGTTATCGATAGATCATGACCATATATAAAGGCTCCTAGAGTTTCGATTCTCTACCTATCCGGGAAGTATTTTTTAAAAATTCCCGAAAATCTAAGCAATGCATTTAAACGGGGAAAATCGGGACTTTGGGGCCCTCTGGAATCGAACCCATGACACTGAGCATCAAAATCACAATTTTTCTGGCGGTTAATTGTTATGGCCAATACGCAGTAAAAATTTGAAATCAATCACGCTTGTGGTTTAGGCTGTGAATTTGTATCCTATCTATCTATATACCTATCTATATACCTATCTATATATATGAATGAATCCGGAGAAGCATCTATATATAATAGATAGATATAGGGGATCAAAAGTCTAACCATGTTCCACAAGTGCCAACGACTTGAAATTTTTACGACGTATTGGCCATAACGTGTAACCACCAGCAAAATTGCGATTTTGAACCTCGGTGTCATGGGTTCGATTCCAGGAGGCCCCTAAGTCGCGATTTTCCCCATAAGAATACATGGCGGGGATTTTCGAAAATTTTTTTGAGGCACTTCCCGGAAAGGTAGAGAGTTGAAATTCAAGGGACCGCTAGAAGCTGTGCATATCCAACGAAAATCAAAAAGACATCTTCGAATATTGTCCATGGTTCGATGCTAGGTCGGTGCAAAAATCGGCCGTTTAAAATGCATTGCGGCGATTTTGAAGATTTTTTTTGATCCTTTCCCGATAACATGGATACTTGAAAATCGGCACGTAAATACATATCATGAATATAATTCATAATCAAATTTTAGATGTTCGCTGATGGTCCTTGGTTCGATCCCAGAGGGCCATTTGCAATTCTCAATGCATTTCTTACGGAGATAACGGAAACAAAATTAAGGTACTTCCCGGCATGCTATCGACTTCAAACTTTGCATGATAGAAGAGCCAGTCCTTAGAAATTAAACTCTACATTCACAGATATAAATGTTTCCTGGGTTCGACACCAGGCGTCTCTGAAATCAAAAGTTGATCCGATTTTTAGGAATTATTTTGAAACCTTTCCCAATAATATAGAAACTTGAAACTCGGCATGTAGATAGAGATTATAAATAACTTTCAGAAACATCTTTTACATTTCCAAGATCGTCCTTGGTTCGAATCCAGAGAGCCATTTACATTCGTGAAAATTAGAACGTCATTTGAGGCATTTGTAGCCAATATTTCTGCTTGAATTTTCACACATAGTTAGATATGGTGATCTTCTATTGTGCTGCATAGTAAGTTCACCAGAAAGATCCAGGTTCGATGCCAGACGATGAAATTTCAGCGAATTTTAAGAAAAAATTAAATCCTTTGATTTTTTCTTTTGAGGACCGTCCCGATGTGATGCCGATATGAAATTAGTATTGCCGATCTGCTTGCAGTATGCAAGCTACATTTTACTCGTATATATATATGGATACATGAATGAATCCGGAGAAGCATCTATATATAATAGATAGGTATATTTTTTACACAATAAAAGTTTTAGATAATGTGTTTTACTATAACCTTTGTATTTAACTTATTTTTGTATCACCGGTTGATTAGGAGTTATTCGTGAAATACCGATAAACCGGAAGAAGCTGTTATGTACTTTGTGGGCGCTCTAACATGAAAACCATTCGTTGTATAAACACTAAATTTCACATATAGTATTTTGGTTGATGTCGTTAGAGTTGATTAGTTTTTAGAGTAAATCGGTTTACCATAAGTCGAGCTTCATTCTTCAAAGCTCATTTCCGGTTTTCGAAATATCTCCATAAATATGATATTTAGGTATATACAATGGTTAATGGTAGTTAAGTGAGGTTTTTTAAAGATCAATCCCTAGGCGCCGTTCTTGCTGCTTTATCACAGTTTTTTTCCCACGACTCGAGCTCAGAGCTGATAAAGAACGTCGGCTTATCAGCAGGCATCGGGATTTTTCAAACCGAAAGGTAAACAAAGGCGTGCAGTACGATTTGAAAAGTTATAAACAATTGCAATATACAACAATTTGATATCCCCGTCGTATCCTTCGTCTCAAGACTAGTACATGCGTCTTTTGATCTACGCTCTACGATGAAAATTAAGGTGTTCTATGTTTTCTATAGAAATTACCCGGTGAGTTGTGGCAACGCTGCATTACCAGGAGATCCAGCCGCGGGGATTTCAAGAATTTGAATATGGCAAATCTCCATTAAATCTAAATAATTACAGTAATTAAAGAGTAAAAAATGATCCACAAATCAGCAACCATAATTTCGTAAGGCCTTCGGCGGTATTGTGAAATTCATGTAGCACAAGGATTGCCCTTTAAATTCATGCGGTGAACTATCCTGGTGCTGTCATCGGACGTCCGATGTTTCTATCGTTATGTTCTTTTGTGGGTATAGGGGGAACCAGATCAAAGAAGCTAATATATTTTAGTTTTATTGTGCAATACATGATAATTACACAACTCTTACAAATATTTTAGTTTCATTGTGCGATAAAATAAGGGGAAGAAAACTATGTATGCATTTTATGATCTTTTTTTGCTTCTATTGACAATTTTTTAATCCGTTTAGCAATAGTGAACTAAGAATTTTTTTCATTTGAAACAAAAGATCATTTTACCCCAGATATCCCGGTTAAATGATAGTGGTACGAATGAATGGAAAATATCATCTCTGCTTAAAAAATGCATTTCATGAGGAATATTTTCTTTCATATATTGTATTAAAATCATTTATTAGAAAAATGAGAAAATATAACAAAATGCACAGTAAATATAGCTTCATTATATGTTTTTTCTTTATATTTTTGTATCATTATCCGAACTTTTAACAAATAACAAGCGAATTATAAAATTGTAATACGTAAATGGCTGAAATAATTTAATTGAGGCATGATAATCCCTTGAGGTGTAATCTGAGTATGATTATCTTTTCGAGGGAATGTTTTGCCCCATTATAAATGTGAACATAAAAACAGAGCCCCACATTGAATGATGAAAATGAAGGCTATATGAGAATCACTACTTCATGCCTAAAACGCTCACGTATACTAATGCAAAGTTACATAGCTAAGAACAAAGACTTCTATAACCGTCACTTACATTAGGTCAAGAGATCCAGAAATAACTTTCTCTAGATCTTAATAGGAAGCCACGAAACAAACCGAACGTTTTCAGAACAAATTTTACAGCCTACAGTACAGTTTACGGTGAACAGTTTTCAGCCTCATTTGAACACCATCCATCGTTCTCTTATAGAAAACATGTTTAATCACGAAATTGAGGGTGATCTTTTTTCCCTGGATATAACTATTCCCAGATCTTATCTACCTAATAAGAACGTGTTCACATACACACACTGACATTTGTATTTTTTACAGCGCCTTGAAAACTTCATCTTGGACATACAATGAAAATTAAGTCGTCACCATTTCCGTGAGATTATTTTCTTCAACTTTTGACCTGAATTTTTTTAACAACGGGGCATTGATAAACGCAATGCGACTTTTGGCGATAAAGCATCATCAAAAGCCTCTGCATGTTGAAGAAACACGGAAATCCATCGAGGTTGCGGTTAGCTCAGCGTCGAATTTCATGAAGGTCCACCCAAATCGGCTGTTGTTCCAGAAAACATTGATGCTGCGTCTGCCTGATATTTCACGATCGTCAAATGACTTATCTTGAAATTTGGGCATCCTTGGGCATAAATGGGACTAGCGCATATTCAACATTAAACGAATGTTAGGCTACCAAAAAATCTATTCATGTTAAATCCCACATTTTGATAATCGCTCAAAAAATGCTCATATCGTTTGGGCGAAAGAAATGCCTTAAGCTCGGTTCACACGGTGTATGTTTTCTAGCTTGATTCTTTGCGTGGAGCCCTGCATGCTTGCTAGCAATAAATAGATCAGCTAGCAACGCATAGCAACCAACCATCAGCGAAACATGCAGGAAAAATAGCACTTGTCCTATTCCTCAAAATCCAGCAAGGGCAGACACCAAATTTTCGTGCTAGCGAGCATGCAGGGCTCCACGCAAAGAATCAAGCTAGAAAACATACACCGTGTGAACCGAGCTTTAGGTAGTATAACAGGGGTGGAATCATGGATATATGCTTATGACCCCAAACCGAATAAATGTGTCTTTTAGGATGAATGCCTGTTTTTTTTCCAGTAATATTGGACATAAAGCAACCTTTCCATTAACGTTACGTCAAACGGTCAGTTCTGAATGATACTAGTATACCGTTTTTCTTACCAGAATTCTTCTAAAAATAAAGGAAACTCACCTCAAATGACTCATCACTCCCCACCTGGAGAATGCGATCTCTCTCTAATCGACTAATACAAGAGACTTTCTGAGAACTGAAAAATTCGAATTAATGAGTCATTCACCGTTCAGTGCTGTTTGGCACCTTATGAATTATTTAATTCCCGCGCATAAAAACAAAAGTAGGGGAGCGTGGGGTTGCCCCGGTCGGGAGGTAGCCCTGGTGCTGTTCTTTTGGAGAGAACTAGAGGAACTAATTGTGTGATTCGCATCAGTCCGCCTTCATACATTGTTGAGTGATTGCGTTGTGAAATTTCGAGTGGTGGTAAATCTAATTTTGGAGAATATTTGTGGCAACGTAAGTACTGATTTTGATTACAATATCATAAGTTTTATATTATAATCGAGTAGTGTACTCAATAAGCTTTAGTTTAATGTATATTACTAGCAAGTTCAATTATTCCGTTTTGATCTCATTTGTCCACCCTTTATTCGAACATTCGTATATGGCACAAGGCGGACCATCTTTCGTTAACAGCGGGCTCTTTCTTTTCCTGGGATAAATGAAAAGTGGAGGAATAAAGATGCCAGAAGCACTCATTGCACACATAACAGTTACTAGCTTCCCCCTCTACCAACTGGTTACAGAGCCAACTTGTTTTTTTTTTTCCTTTTGTTGCAAGTATTTTGCCAGGGTCTTGCACGGTTGTTATTCCAGTCTCGTCTGCATTGAAGATTCGGTCAGGTGTGAACTGGCTTTTTGACAGAGTTGATTCAAGATTGTCATAAAATTTGGTGACTTCTTCTCTATCAAATCCCGCTATTCGATTTATGCTCGTAGCTTCGGGCTTACGAACACTTACAGATGGGTTTCTTTTCAGAAACCCATACAGCCAATCTTTGCCAGCTATTCGTTCGTTTTCAGAAAATCTGCGGGGGATTTCATTTTTAACTGCGTACTCATATGCTACTCTTCGTACATCAGTTGCAGTACGATCAAAAAACACATTGGCTAGAGTTTTGATCCTCTCTGCTAATGCCTGTTCTTGCTCAGTTGTGAATGTTGCATTTCGCCCTAAGTGTGGTTTTGAATCTTTATTCTTCTTCTTCTGCAAGTCATGCACTTTGGGTAGCCCCGGTACCCAGGTACATTGGGGTAATGGCGGTAGGGCACCGGCGCTCCCCGACTCTGTTTTTAGTGTTTGTTTTTAGCAAATTTAATGCATGCTTTCAACAACTGATAACCCGTTATTTTTTTAGTTGCCAAGGAAATGGAAGAGAAAGACTGGAAGAGGAAGTTGGTATTGCCCCACCCTGTGGGGTGTAAGGGGTTGCATTTAATTTTTTAAAGTATTTCTTATAAAGGAAAAAAATAAAATTAATATGTATTGTGTATTTATATATATACTAACCTCTAAAAATGTTAAATCAAATAATTTAGTTTTTATATTAGCTATAAATGAAACCGTTTAACATACCGGCATTCCCCCATTCTTCCCTATGAGGTTACCGTTTTTTAACGCCTTAAAAAGCCGTTGATGTTTTCAAAATTAACGTTTTGGAGGTTTCTCTATGAAAACAGAAAATAAGCTTCAAAAATTGGTTCAAGCCCATAAAAAGTTTATTTATCTTAATGAAGAATGTCCTGAACCATCGTAAAGCCATTTATGAGGGATAATTTCCCTATTTTATTTCTTTTATAAGGGGTTTATTACTTTTGCAAAATTAAAATAGGAAAAATATTAACGCGTTATTGAGACAAACACCAAAAGAAACGAAATTGAATGGAGATTCGTATTATATTCGTGCAATATTGCTTACTATTTGAATTCGTGAGAGTATCCGTAAAATAGAATACGAAATTTTATTTTCATCACCCTGACGACCGATCCCATTGTTGAATCCAAACTCATGCGTTTTCCTTTAAGAATATACGAGGATTTTAGCTGATTGTAAAAGAGGACATTAGATTACATGCATAACCAGAAATTTTATGCAAGAAGGTAACCGGCATTGGCAGGTACATAATTACGACCAGAATCGGTTAAGTGCAACGATGGAAGTGCAACCATCACAAAAAACCTCTCAACGACCTCTTTTTACCAACTGGAAAAATACGGGAAATATTTAATTTCGTTTCTGCTAAGTATATGTGCATCTGCATTCAGTTCAGTTAAGGTTCAGTTTCTGCTTTGTCCGCCGTTTGGGCCGGAAGAATTTCCCATGCCAGTTGCGCAATGAAGGGTGAAGTTGGTGATTGATAATTTAATCATAAGCGATAACTGAAATCGTGACGGAGATTCAGCCAAGTAGATAAGATCCCTAAGGGAACGTAAATAAAGAGAGGAGAAGAGGAGTTGACTTTCACTCTTGATCTAGAGTTCACAGCCGATTATGGATTACTGCAAGAGCATCTCTGCCTTAAAAGAACACCTGGCAGTGGTGGGCATAATGAAGTTCCTTCTTTCAACGGGAATAATATCCATGTGCAAGGTTTGTGTGTGTGGTATATTGCGCAGATTACAAGCGAATGGGAAAAGTAGACATCCTGTCTACCGGTGCAATGATAAGAGCTGTCGAAAGGTAAGCTCAGTGAAGGCGGGCACTATATTTGTCCATTTCCGACTTAGTTTGGATGAGTTCCTTGCAATATCCATAGGATAGATCAATCGCTATCTCTCTGGTATGATCTCAAGGGAGCTTGGAGTAGAACGACACACTGTTGGACAAGTGATTCAGGCCTTCAGGGACTTAATTTGCGTCTGGCTGCAAGAAGATAGCTCACAGATCGGTGGCCC